>CM039673.1:92879199-93505223 GCA_022496015.1 Hordeum marinum | reverse complement strand
AAAAAAACACTTACTATATTAATATTGTTATTAGTTGATGTCAACACATGCAGCAAAAAACTTTGTCACAAATTTTAAATTAAAGAATGTATCACATTCATATACCTCTTATCAAGACACCAACTAATAATATATTTCCAAACCCGAAAGCAACATGCATTTAAATATTTAACTAAAATAACACCTCGCATTAAGAAAAATTAACAGCTATTAATGACCTAAAATCTCAGACAATTGATCCCAGCAAAACACTCACTGATCATAAAATCCACATGTCTGCCATCCTTCCTATTTCAGCCTATCTACTCCGTTGTCGCCCTCCTGTGAGCATCCACAACCCTGTTAGTGAATTGTAAGCAGAATGAAAAATAAATACAACAACGAGCAATCATCTACAAAACTGCAGAACAGGAAGAAACTGAATCAAGAAACTAAAACAAAATCTGGATAACACTACTGACAACACAACTCTCACCTCAAAATTGACCTTGTTTTTCTCTTTCATGTCGCTTCCGCTTCCACGGGAATAAGATTGTACAATGAAGGATAAGGAAATCAATCTTAGTTGCATAAAGAAACACATTTATTTGATGGAAGAACTTTGTATGGTGACTATTGTTCCATCTAACAAACAATATCTTCTTAAGAAAGAGCAATATCTTTCTCACAACATAAGTGAAAAGCTAAAAGTTGTTAAAATTGCAAAGAGATGTGTTTACCTAGCATCACACAGGTATTGGAACTGATGTTGCGGAGAGTCCTCCTGTTGGACAACGAACCTCTGTTAAGAAGAAAAATTAGATGCAAATAAATTGCATCTTCCGCCTCTTTAATATATTTTCAACCATGGAGCTCTCTCCTGTTATATCACTCAAAAAGTAAAATAAGGAATCAATTTTATTCGGGATGGATGCTTGTACGGAGCGCCCCGCAACACTCGCTGGCCCTTCCATTTCAACCGTGTTTCCATCATAAATGTGAGTACATGGTCGTAGCACTAATTAAAGCTATATAACCATTTAGTAAAATCCATTAGAAGAATTGAACTACAAGACTGAATAAATGAAGCATAATAAGAATTCCAGAAACCACTATAAACCTATTTCACAAACCAAAGGTAGCATTTTAGGTACAAATTATCCCGGGGCATATAATAACATGTAGTCAATAGTTGAGTCATGGAAATTTGATAGTAAGAAAAGGAATGGGAGTATTCTACAGCCATGGCTACAGTGTACATAACAAAAGTTAGCTGCTTAGGGAAAAATAGATGCGCCTTGGATCCACCTGATGTTAGTAGTTGCCACTGGTTATATTTCTCCGTTGCAATTGGTGGCAGCATACAAGTATGTAGCTTTCCATTGAAACCAGCTGCCCTTGGGAGAGCAAGGACGGATAGATTACAATGGGTAGGGTTGGAGGCACAAGTGAGAAGCAAGGGAAAAGGAAGAGGGAGGGGGGGTCCATACCTGGTCCTCTAGCCGCTGCAATGTTGGAAATATACCTGGTCCTCTCGAAAGAAGTAAGTGGGAGGAAAATATAACTTGATGAGGTAATTGTACCTCCACTCGAACCGGAGAGTAGCGCAGCACAGGAAGTTGTTTCTGTGGAGCCTACACCGGCTAGAGAGGAAGTTAATGATGATGATCATGAAGCTTCAGATCAAGTTGCTATTCGAAGGTCCACTAGGACACGTTCCGCACCAGAGTGGTACGACAATCCTGTCCTAGAGATCATGTTGTTGGACAACGGTGAACCTTCGAACTATGAAGAAGTGATGGCGGGCCCGGATTCCAACAAATGGCTTGAGGCCATGAAATCCGAGATAGGATCCATGTATGAGAACAAAGTATGGACTTTGGTGGACTTGCCTGATGATAAGCGAGCCATTGAAAATAAATGGATCTTTAAGAAGAAGACTGACGCGGACGGTAATGTGACTGCATATAAGGCTCGGCTTGTCGCTAAGGGTTATCGACAAGTTCAAGGAGTTGACTACGATGAGACTTTCTCACCCGTAGCGATGCTGAAGTTTGTGTGAATCATGTTAGCAGTTGCCGCATTTTATGATTATGAGATCTGGCAAATGGACGTCAAAACAGCATGGCTTCCTCAAGGAAGAACTTTATATGATGCAGCCGGAAGGTTTTGTCGATCCTAAAGATGCTAACAAAGTATGCAAGCTTCAGCGCTCAATCTATGGGCTGGTGCAAGCATCTCGGAGTTGGAACATTCGCTTTAATGAGGTGATTAAAGTGTTTGGTTTTGTACAGGTTTATGGAGAACCCTGTATTTACAAGAAAGTGAGTGGGATCTCTATAGCATTTCTTATATTATATGTGGATGACATGCTGATAATGGGAAATGATATAGAACTCTTGGAAAGTATAAAGGCCTACTTGAATAAGTGTTTTTCAATGAAGGACCTTGGATAAGCTGCTTACATATTAGGTATTAAGATCTATAGAGATAGATCGAGACGCCTCATAGGTCTTTCACAAAGCACATACCTTGAAAAGATATTGAAGAAATTCAATATGGATCAGTCCAAGAATGGGTTTTTGCCTGTGTTGCAGGGTGTGAGATTGAGTACGACTCAATGCCCGACCACGGCAAAGGATAGAGAAGAGATGAGTGTCATCCCCTATGCTTCAGCCATATGCTCTATTATGTATGCAATGCTGTGTACCAGACCTGATGTGAACCTTGCCATAAGTTTGATAGGGAGGTACCAAAGTGATCCCGGAGCGGAACATTGGACAACGGTCAAGAATATCCTGAAGTACCTGAAAAGGACAAAGGACATGTATCTCGTATATGGAGGTGCCGAAGAGCTCGTCGTAAAGGGTTACGTCGACGCTAGCTTTGACACAGATCCGGATGACTCCAAGTTGCAAACCGGATACGTGTATATTTTGAACGGAGGGGCAGTCAGCTGGTGCAGCAGCAAGCAAAGCGTCGTGGCGGCATCTACATGTGAAGCGGAGTACATAGCTGCTTCAGAAGCAGCGAAGGAGGGAGTCTGGATGAAGGAGTTCATCACCGACCTAGGAGTGATTCCCAATGCGTCGGGCCCGATGACTCCACTCTGTGACAACACTGGAGCTATTGCCCTTGCGAAGGAGCCCAGGTTTCACAAGAAGACAAGACACATCAAGCGCTGCTTCAACTCTATCCGTGATTACATTCAGGAGGGATACATAGATATTTGTAAAGTGCATACGAATTTGAATGTCACAGACCCGTTGACTAAACCTCTCTCACGAGCAAAATATGATCAACACCAGAATGCTATGGGTGTTCGATTCATCACAATGTAACTAGATTATTGACTCTAGTGCAAGTGGGAGACTGTTGGAAATATGCCCTAGAGGCAATAATAAAATGGTTATTATTGTATTTCCTAGTTCATGATAATTGTCTATTATTCATGCTACAATTGTGTTAACCGGAAACCATAATACATGTGTGAACACATAGACCACAACATGTCCCTAGTGAGCCTCTAGTTGGCTTGCTCGTTGATCAATAGATGGTCACGGTTTCATGACCATGGCCATTGGATGTCATTGATAACGGGATCACATCATTAGGAGAATGATGTGATGGAGAAGACCCAATCCTAAGCATAGCACAAGATCGTGTAGTTCGTTTGCTAAAGCTTTTCAATGTCAAGTATCATTTCCTTAGACCATGAGATTGTGCAACTCCCGTATACCGTAGGAATGCTTTGGGTGTGCCAAACGTTACAACGTAACTGGGTGGCTATAAAGGTACACTACGGGTATCTCCGAAAGTGTTTGTTGGGTTGGCACGAGTCGAGACTGGGATTTGTCACTCCGTGTGACGGAGAGGTATCTCTAGGCCCACTCGGTAAGACATCATCATAATGAGCTCAATGTGACTAAGGAGTTAGCCACGGGATGATGTATTACGGAACGAGTAAAGAGACTTGCCGGTAACGACATTGAACAAGGTATAGAGATACCGACGATCGAATCTCGGGCAAGTATCATACTGATAGACAAAAGGAATTGAATACGGGATTGATTGAATCCCCGACATCGTGGTTCATCCGATGAGATCATCGTGGAGTACGTGGGAGCCAACATGGGTATCCAGATCCCGCTGTTGGTTATTGACCGGAGAGGTGTCTCGGTCATGTCTACGTATCTCCCGAACCCGTAGGGTCTACACACTTAAGGTTCGATGACGCTAGGGTTATAGGGAAATAGTGTACGTGGTTACCGAAGGTTGTTTGGAGTCCCGGATGAGATTCCGGACGTCACGAGGAGTCCCGGAATGGTCCGGATACGAAGATTGATATATAGGAAGTGAGTATTTGGTTACCGGAAGTGTTTCGGACGTCACCGGTAGTGTACCGGGACCACCGGAAGGGTTCCGGGGGTCCACCAAGTGGGGCCACCAGCCCCGGAGGGCTGCATGGGCCACAAGTGGGAGGTAACCAGCCCCTAGGTGGGCTGGTGCGCCCCCCACAAGGGGCCAAAGGTGCAACAAGGGGTGGAGGGGGGCAAACCCTAGAGCAGATGGGCCCTAGGCCCATCTGGGGCGCCACCCCTCCCCTCTTCCCTCTCTGGCCGGTGGCCAGATCCCATCTTGGGGCTGCCGCCACCCCTAGGGTGGGAACCCTAGGGGCTGTGCCCTCTTCTCCCCTCCCCCTATATATAGTGGAGGTATTTGGGGCTGCAAAAGACATGGTTCTCTCTTCCTCTTGGTGCAGCCCTACCTCTCCCTCTCCTCGTTCTCCGTAGTGCTTAGCGAAGCTCTGCCGGAGTACCACGCAGCTCCACCGCCACCACGCCGTCGTGCTGCAGGAGCTCTTCCCCAACCTCTCCTTCCTCCTTGCTGGATCAAGGCGTAGGAGACGTCATCGGGTCGCACATGTGTTGAACGCGGAGGCACCGTTGTTCGGTGCTAAGATCGGAGTCCACCGTGATCTGAATCGCTGCGAGTATGACTCCACCAACTGCGTTCTTTTAACGCTTCCGCTTAGCGATCTTCAAAGGTATGAAGATGCAATCTCTCCCCTCTCGTTGCTGGTTTCTCCATAGACGGATCTTGATGACACGTAGGAATTTTTTTTATTTACTACTACGTCTCCCAACATGCAACCCATGTTCGAAGGAGAGGCAACGACGCAGGAGGGTTGGGGGAATCTGTTGGGCTCCTCGTCCGGCGACGGCGGCCAACTCCTCCTGCTGCGACTTCTTCCCAGTGAGTCCCCGTGGTGTCGTTGACCCAAAAGGAGGAGGGGGAGAGGAGGTCCTGCCCTCGACCGACACCATTTGTATAGCTACGCCGCCACGAGGTTGAGGGCGAGGGGTGCTGCAGAGCCATGTTGGTGGTGAGGGCGGGGAAAAACGAGTAGGCGCGGGAGAGAAACGAGTGGCAGTGGGGAACTTTTTTCACCCCCATCAGGCTAGGATTTTCATCTCGTTTCCACCCACCCCACGATCGATGCGGAACCTTTTTCTCTCATTCACATGACCAAAGAAACAAGTTGTATTGGTGGGGCCGTGGACAAACAAGGTCCATCCGTCATACACACAATGTAAACGCAGATGTGAAAGAGAAAGAACGGTTGGCTATTTGACAGTGCAGTAAAAGGTACCAATACCACCATCCTAGCGATCAGCAATGGGCCCGCTCCGTAAGTCGGGGATATACGTTGGTTATGAGTCTGTGTCTATAATCAGGTATCTGGACCCCATGACAGGTGACTGTCACACGGCTCGTTTTGCTGATTGCATTTTTGACGAGGATTTTTTCCTGACTTTAGGGGGAGAGAATAAACCCGTTGATGCTAAAAGTCGAGAAATCACGTGGCAAGCCACGGGAATCCACGCTCATGACCCGCGCATTGCTGAGACTGAGAGAGAAGTCCAAAAGATAATAGATTTGCAGTCATTAGCAAATCAACTGCCTGATCACTTTAGTGACTTAAAGACTGTGACAAAATCGCATGTGCACGCGCACAATGCATCGGAAAGGGTTGAAATACCAAAGAAAAATGATGGTATAACCGCTCGCATCCAAAGGCCTAAAAGGACGAGAGATCCGGCTTCTCAAATCCCAAGTACTCAAGGACGCCCGACGAAAAAGGATAAGAGAGATTTATTACAGCCTGTCATCAAAGTGGCCCAAAGTGAATCGGGGAGCCAGTCGAGACCTGGCACAAGTACGGAAAATTCAGTGCATAGAATTCCCGACATAAACTTTCCCGTAGGGGAAACACTCAGCTGAGATGTGTGCGCACACATCGGCACAGGAATTCTAAAGGACCTTGCTCCCAGAATGGGAAATTTGGTAGAGCAAGTGTTAGCGCCAGATGAGCTCCATGACTAAATGGCCATAAATTATATTTATATGGGGGAGTCCCTGAACCGAGCAACAGTGATTGTCGACATTAACTTTGCTACAAAAATTGCCTCCTATATATGAATCTTTACCTCCGGACCATTCCGGAACTCCTCGTGACATCAGCGATCTCATCCGAACTCCGAACAACCTTCGGTAACCACATACACTATTTCCCTATAACCCTAGCATCATCGAACCTTAAGTATGTAGACCCGACGGGTTCAGGAGGCACGTAGACATGACTGAGACACCTCTCCGGTCAATAACCAACAGCGGGATCTAGATACCCATGTTGGCTCCCACATGCTCCATGATGATCTCATCGTATGAACCACGATGTCGGGGATTCAATCAATACCGTATACAATTCCCTTTGTCTACAAAGGGGATGATGGGACGAAGGACACGAGTTTACCCAGGTTTAGACCCTCAAGTAGAGGTAATAGCCTACGTCCTACTTGTGTTTGTATTGCTTGGTGTACCGATTACAAGGGAGCGAATTGCTTGACCTAGTTCACGATATCTTTGATCTCTCTCTAAGTCACCCCGGGTCTTGCCTTTATATAGGAGGTCAAGACCACGGGTCATACAAGTCGTAATCGACTCTCACTACGTCTTTGAATCCGTCTATACATCGTCTTGCCTTCCTAAGCAAGTTGTCTTCGGGCCGCTCTCCGCCCGGGTCTTCATACTTTTTCTGTCCGGGCCACGCTCTGGCCCATCTTGTCAAGCCGCCCAACGTCCTGGGCTTAAGTCTTCATGGCCCATCTTTGGACTGGTGTACGAGCCGCCAAGTGTGACCCGGAGCCTCAAGGGCGGGTCTCACCGTGGGGTTATATCCCCAACATTAGGCCCCAGGTTGATTTGAGCTTGCTCACTTCAGCCTCCTTCTCAATCACTGGCGAGTCTCCCTTATGTTACCTAGAAATAATGACCCATCGTGATGTCATGTCAAATCTGTCAGAAAGATCCTCTGACGTTCGCAACGAATCTTTCCCTTATTAAATGGACGGTCCGGGAATCGAGGCGTCCGCCTCGGTCAAATGATATTCGTCGCCTGGATTTTCGCGCCTGTTTTCACCTTTGCCTATTAAATAGGACCGCGAGGGGTGGCATTTGTTTTCCTCCCCGCTCGCTCTTAGTCTTCTTCCTTCCGACGCCACCGCTCCAGCACACCTTGCTCTGGTGACGTCTTCACACCATCGTCATCAAGGCCGCTGCATCAACCTGTTTGTTCCAGAGTTCTGCCGACGTCTACCGCGCCATCTCCGGTAAGTCTTTCCTCCCCTAGATCCGTAGCCATTTTGGTATGGTTTCATGGAGTTCTTCCGCCGCTTAGAACACAAACTTCTCTCCAATGCCAGCCATCTTTCTCCATAAAAACTTCAATGATATGCTTTCCCCATTGCGGCGTTCTGTGAAAACTGATAGCAGCACCGCGTAGATCTGCAACTGCTCCGCCTGCCCTTTTCAAACATTCGCTGTTTAGACAGTTCGTCACTAGGTTTTGAAATAAAACCATTTTCCTCTATTTTGTAGATCCGTAATCTCAGAGATATGTTGTGAAACCTGTTTTCCACACTTAGCCAAAAATTTCCTTGTCTTCTCATAAACGACCCGCCATGTAATTCCCGCTCTCACCAACCGGATCCAGGCGGCTTAATCTTATAAAATCTTAGGCTTTTAACCTCCCGTAGACGTCCGCCATTCCCTGACTTGCCGTACATTGTTACCTTGCGTAGTTTTGAACCGCTGCCATGTCTCGTGCATCCAACTCATGCAATTGGGTCGGCTCTTGCATCACTGAAGTATTCCTGATGGACTTTGTACACGCGGGCACCATTCCCGCTAACGATGTCATCCCATTGGCGGGTTCCAGGTAACGAACGAAGGCACATTCCTCAGGAGGGTGAAGTAGTGGTGTTTTCAGATCATGTTGAACGCGGGTTTGTACCCCCCGGCTCAAGATTCTTTCGGGATGTTCTTCACTTGTACAAGTTGCGCCCTCAAGACCTAGCTCCCAATTCCGTTTCTAATATATGCAACTTCCAAGTACTCAACGAAGTCTACTTGCAAACAGAGCCATCCGTTGGTCTCTTTCATGAATTTTTCTATACAAACCGCCAGAGCGAGGTGAAGGCCGGCCCAAGCTTGGAACTTGGCGGGATTTCTATCCAGAGGCGCCGAGACATAACCTTTCCGGCTGTTCAGATGCCGAGCCATCCAAAAGATTGGAACAAGACTTGGTTCTATTGTAAAGATACCTCCCCAGAAGGAGAGCATCCTCTGTCGGGTTATCGCCCATCCCGGCTCAAAACGACCTCTGAGCTTCTTGGCCGGCTGTCAACTGTTGAACAGGGGGAGCACGTCCCGGCTCATGCCACGATCAAAGCCCTTATGGCCAACGGACTGACAGGACTGGATTTGATCCGCTGCTAGATTTCTTGGAGGATCATGCCCTTTAGCCAGCGTAGTCGCCTTATGTGCGAATATCTAGGCCAATATGATGATTCCCTCTGCTTCAGCCGGACAACGTTATTAGAGGATGATATTACAACTGTCATCCGTAGTCTTGTCCACAAAACTTCAGGAGCTTGCAGTGCAATTGGGCTGGCACCTTTCTGTGCCACTAACCCGGCCCCAGATGTAAGGTGACTCTTTATACTCTCTTCTCTTTATTATCTATGTCTTGGCAATCCCCTCACTACTTGTCGGCTTATCTTTTCAGGCTGACTCCGACTTCTGGAAGAAGAAATATGTTCCTCCCTTGAAGAAATCCAGGAAGAAGACTGCGACCAAGAAGAAGAAGAAGACCACTCCTCAGGAAGAATGGTTTGAACAGGCGGAATCAGAAGGCTCAGAGGTATAACTTGACTATTTTTTGCCACCTCTTTATTCACCTTATTGACAACAACCATTCATAGGACGAGACAGAGACCAGCCACGCCAACGCCCCTGAGGTAACTTATGTTTCGTCCGACTCAGACTACTTTGTACCCCAGAAGATACGGCGGGTCGATCGAAAAGTTCCCCTTTCTCATCCTCTTGCTTACTTAGACCCCCAATTTCTTTTGAAAAAGCAACAGCAAGCCGCCCGACGCCAGACTCGGAGCGCCGGCTCTACCGTCCTCATGTTCGGGTTGCCTAATTCTCCGACTCAGAGGAAACGTCCAGCTAAGGTAGACATTCCTTCTCTACTTGATTTTACTAATCCTTCCTTTGTAATTCCAAAATTGCTTTATGTTATCTGAACTGTTTTTCAGGGATCATCTCCTTCGTCTGGCAACTCTACGGCCACTGCTCTGCGCCTCCAAAGATTAACCCGTTGTATGTGCTTTTCACGCCTTATGCCCGAGTCTTTGGTGGTTGTAAACCTTGGGCTCTAATGTTTATGCTTTTCAAGGCTCAAGCCAAGCAAAGGAAAACCAACAAGTCCTCCCCTGGCCCTAATGTTCAAGAACCGGAGCCTGCCAAACCGCATGCTCCCATGCCGGATGTGTTGGAAATATTCCCTAGAGGCAATAATAAATTAGTTATTATCATATTTCCTTGTTCATGATAATCGTTTATTATCCATGCTATAATTGTATTGATCGGAGACTTAAATGCATGTGTGGATACATAGACAAAACCATGTCCCTAGTATGCCTCTAATGGACTAGCTCGTTGATCAAAGGATGGTTAAGGTTTCCTAGCCATGGACATGAGATGTCATTTGATAACGGGATCACATCATTAGGAGAATGATGTGATGGATAAGACCCAAACTACAAACATAGCATATGATCGTGTCAGTTTATTGCTACTGTTTTCTACATGTCAAGTATATGTTCCTATGACCATGAGATCATGCAACTCACATATATCGGAGGAGTGCCTTGTGTGTATCAAACGTCGCAACGTAACTGGGTGACTATAAAGGTGCTCTACAGGTTTCTTCGATGGTGTCTGTTGAGTTGGCATGGATCGAGACTGGGATTTGTTACTCCGTGTGACGGAGAGGTATCTCGGGGCCCACTCGGTAATGCAACATCACAATGAGCCTTGCAAGCAATGTGACTAATTGTTAGTTGCGAGATCTTGTATTACAGAACGAGTAAAGAGACTTGCCGGTAACGAGGTTGAACTAGGTATGGAGATATCGACGATCGAATCTCGGGCAAGTAACATACCGAAGAACAAAGGGAACGTTATACGGGATTAACTGAATCCTTGACATAGAGGTTCGACCGATAAAGATCTTCGTAGAATATGTAGGAACCAATGTGGACGTCCAGGTCCCGCCATTGGTTATTGACCGTAGAGGTGTCTCGGTCATGTCTACATAGTTCTCGAACCCGCAGGGTCTGCACACTTAAGGTTCGGTGACGTTTCGGTAGTGTAGAGTTATGTATGGTGGTGACCGAAGGTTGTTCGGAGTCCCGGATGAGATCCCGGATGTCACGAGGAGCTCCAGAATGGTCCGGATGTAAAGATTCATATATAGGATGTCCCAGTTTGGTCGCCGGAAAAGTTTCGGGCTCATCGGTAGTGTACCAGGAGTATCGGTAGTGTACCGGGAGTGCCGGTAGTGTACTGGAGGACCTCCGGGAGGGGTATTTCGACCCCAAGAGGTCCATGGGCTGTGGTAGAATAATAACCAGCCCTTAGTGGGCTGGGAAAACAGCCACAAAGGCCCATGGCGCAGGAGAGAAAGTCCTAAAGCAAAAAGTGGAAAATCAGCCAATAGGAGGCAATCCTACTCCAACTAGGATTGGAGGTGAAGTAGGATTGCTCCCACCTCCTATTTCGGCCGACCCAAAGGCATTGGCTGCCTCTCCTCTCCTCTCCTCCTATATATACTAGTGGATTGGGTGGTTTTTGGACAGAATTTCCGGCCACGTGCTACCCGTTCCACCGGTGCATAGTTTCTCCTCTAGATCGTAGTTCCGCAGCGCTTAGGCGAAGCCCTGCCGGAATTGCTCCACCACCATCACCGGAGCGCCGTCACGCTGCCGGTGAACTCTCTCTCCTCTCCACCTCCTCTTGCTGGATCGAGACGGTGGAGATCGTCATCAAGCTGCACGTGTGCTGAACGCGGAGGTGCCGTCCGTTCGGCGCTAGATCGGAAGGACCGTGATCGAGATCGCGAGACGGTTCGTGATGAGATCGCGGAACGGATCTTGATGAGTTCGCGGGACAGATTGTGATCAAGATCGTGAGACGGATCGTGATGAGATCGCGGGACGGATCGTGATGAGTTCACGGGATGGATCGTGATTGGATCGCAGGACGGATCGTGATGAGATCGCGGGACGCTCGGCGATTTGGATCGCGAAGATGTTCGACTACACCAACGCGTTTCTTAATGCTTCCCGCTTAGCGATCTACAAGGGTACGTAGATCCACTCTCCCTCTCGTAGATGCTCATCACCATGGATAGGTTTGCGTGTGCGTAGGAAATTTTTTGTTTCCCATGCGACGTTCCCCAACAGTGGCATCATGAGCTAGGTTGATGGTTCGATGAGATCTCGAGTAGAACACAAAAGGTTTGTGGGCGTTGATGCTTAGATTGCTTCCTCCCTTGGTCGTATTTTGGTTCAGCGGGATTGTGAGATGAAGCGGCCCGGACCAACATTACTCGTACGCTTACGAGAGACCGGTTCCCTCGACGCAACTTGTTGCCTAGATGGCTTGCGGGTGACAGTTTCTCTCACTTTAGTTGGATCGGATCCGACAAAGGCGGTCCTTGAGAAGGTTGAAAAGCAATCTATGTATCACCGTTGTGGTTTATGCGTAGGTGAGAATCGTTCTTGCTAGATACCCGTAGCAGCCACGTAAAACATGCAACAACAATTAGAGGACGTCTAACTTGTTTTTGCAGGGTATGTTGTGATATGATATGGCCAATTACATGTTGTGATATATGTGATGTATGAGATGATCATGTGATGTATAGATTATCACGACTTGCATGTCGATGAATACGGCAACCGGCAGGAGCCATAGGGTTGTCTTTAATTATTGTATGACCTGCGTGTCAATCATTAAGCGTTATGTAATGCTTTACTTTATCGCTACGGTAGCAATAGTAGTAGAAGCATGCAGGGCGTGACAACCCCTATGGCGACACGTTGATGGAGATCAAGATGATGGAGATCATGGTGTCATGCCGGTGACGATGGAGATCATGCCGGTGCTTTCATGATGGAGATCAAAAGCACAAGATCATGGCCATATCATGTCACTTATGATTTGCATATGATGTTAATCCTTTTATGCACCTTGTTTTGCTTAGGACGACGGTAGCATTATAAGGTGATCCCTCACTTAATTTCAAGATAAATTGTGTTCTCCCCGAGTGTGCACCGTTGCGAAAGTTCATCGTGTTAAGACACCACGTGATGATCGGGTGTGATAGACTCTACGTTCACATACAATGGGTGCAAGCCAGATTTGCACGCGCAGAACACTCGGGTTAAACTTGACGAGCCTAGCATGTACAGACATGGCCTCGGAACACAAGAGACCGAAAGGTCGAACATGAGTCATATAGTAGATATGATCAACATGATGATGTTCACCATTGCAGCCACCTCAACTCACGTGATGATCGGACTTGAGTTGGTGAATTTGGATCATGTATCACTCGAATGATCAGAGGGATGTCAATTTGAGTGGGAGTTCTTAAGTAATATGATTAATTGAACTCATTATCATGAACATAGTCAAAGTGTCTTTGCAAATTATGTTGTAGATTACTAGCTCGCGCTGTAGCTCCCTTAAATTTTTATATGTTCCTAGAGAAATAGAGTTGAAAGATGTTGGTAGCAAAATTGCGGACTGGGTCCGTGATCTGAGGATTGTCCTCATTGCTGCACAGAAGGCTTATGTCCTGAATGCACCGCTCGGTGCGCCACCCCATCTAGTGTCGTCTATAGATGTTGTGAACATCTGACAGGCACGTTTCGATGATTACTTGATAGTTTAGTGCGTCATGCATTACGGCTTAGAATTGAGGCTCCGAAACGTTTTGAACGTCACGGAACATATGAGATGTTCTAGGAGCTGAGATTGTGATCTCAGGCTCGAGCCCGTGTTGCGAGATATGAGATCTCCAACAAGATTCTTTGCCTGTAAGATGAAGGAGAATAGCTCAACCGTTGAGCATGTACTCAGATTGTCTGGGTACTACAATCGCTTGAATCAAGTGGGAGTTGATCTTCCAGATAAGATAGTGATTGATATAGTAATCCAAGTCACTGTCACTAAAGCTACTAGAACTTAGTGATGAACTATAATACACCAGGGATAGAAGTATTGATCCTTGAGCTATTCGCGATGTTTGACACCGCGAAGGTAGAAATCAAGAAGGAGCGTCAAGTGTTGATGGTTAATCAAACCGCTAGTTTCGAAAAGGGCAAGAGCAAGGAGGGAAACTTCATGGATAGCATGTCAGTTACTGCTCCAGTGAAGCAACCAAAAATTGAACTCAAACCCGAGACTAAGTGCTTCTATTATGAGGTGAGAGGTCGCTGAAGTGGAACAACCCTAGATACTTGGTAGATAAGAAGGCTGGCAACATCGACAGAAGTATATTTGATATACGAGTTATTGATGTGTACCTTGCTAGTACTCCTAGTAGCACCTGGGTATTGGATACCGGTTCGGTTGCTAAATGTTAGTAACTCGAAATAAAAGCTACGGAATAAATGGAGAACTAGCTAAGGGTGAGGTGACGATGTGTGTTGGAAATGTTTCCAAGGTTGATGTGATCAACATCGCACGCTCTCTCTACCTTCAGGATTAGTGACGAACCTAAATAAATGTTATTTGTTGTTTTGCCTTGAGCATGAACATGATTAGATCATGTTTGTTGCAATACGGTTATTCATTTAAGTCAGAGAATAATAGTTATTCTGTTTACATGAATAATACCTTCAATGGTCATGCACCCAGTGAGAATGGTTTGTTGAAATCTTGATCGTAGTAATACACATGTTCATAGCATTGATGTCAAAATATACAAAGTTAAATAATGATAGTACCACATACTTGTGGCACTGCCGCAAAATGTCATATTGGTATAAAGCGCATGAAGAAACTCCATGGTGATGGATATTTGGACTCATTCGATTTCGAATCGGTTGAGACATGCGAACCATGCCTCTTGGGCAAGATGACTAAAGGACCTCGTTGGATGGAGCGGGCAAGTGATTCATTGGAAATGATACATGTTGATGTATGCAATCTAGTGAGTCTTGTAGCGTGAAGTGGATATCGTTATTTTCTTACCTTCACTGATGATTTGAGTAGATATAGTGTATATTTACTTAATGAAACACAAGTCTGAATCGTTTGAAAGGTTCAAGCAAATTCAGAGTGAAGTTCAAAGATCATCGTGACAAGAAGATAAAAATGACTGCGATATGATCGTGGAGGTGAATATCCGAGTCACGAGTTTGGCATACAACTTAAGACAATGTGAAAGTTGTTTCACAACTAAATGCCACCTGGAACACCATAGTGTGATGGTGTGTCCGAACATCATAGTTATGCTCTATTGGACATGGTGCGTGCTATGATGTCTCTTGTCGTTTTACTACTATAATTTTGGGGTTATGCATTAGAGACAACTACATTCACTTTAAATAGGGAACCATCTAAATCCGTTGAGATGACACCATGTGAATTATGGTTTGATAGAAACCTAAGCTGTCATTTCTTAATACTTGGGGCTGCGACACTTGTGTGGAAAATGTTTTCACCTAATGAGGTCGAACCCAAGGCGGACAAATTGCATCTTCATAGAATACCCTAAGATCAGTTGGGTGAACCTTCAATCTCAGATCCTAGTGCAAAGTGTTTGTTGCTTAAACGGGTCCTTTCTCGAGGAAATGTTTCTCTCGAAAGAATTGAGTGGGAGGAAGATAAAACTTGATGAGGTTGTTAAACCTTTGTTCAACCAGAGAGTAGCGCAGCGCAGAAAGATGTTTCTGTGAAGCCTACGTTAGTTGAAGAGGAAGTTAATGATGATGATCATGAAGCTTCAGGATCAAGTTACTATCGAATTTCGTAGGTCGACAAGGATGTGTACTGCTCCTAAGTGGTACGACAACTCTGTCTTGGAGATCATGTTGTTGGACAACGATGAACCTACGAGCTATGGAGAAGCGATGATGGGCCCGGATTTCGACAAATGGTTAGAGGCCATGAAATCCGAGATAGGATCCATGTATGAAAACCAAGTGTAGACTTTGGTAGACTTGCTCGTTGGACGACAGGTCATTGAGTACAAATGGATCTTTAAAATGAAGACAGACACTGATGGTGAATGTCACTATTTGTAAAGCTTGACTTGTTGCAAAGATGTTTGTGACAAGTTCAAGGAGTTGACTACGATGAGACTTTCTCACTCGTAGCAATGCTAAAAGTCTGTTGGAATTATGTTAGCAGTTGCTGTGTTTTCAATTATGAAATCTGGCAGATGGATGTCAAAACATCGTTTCCTTAATGGTTTACTTGAGGAAAGGTTGTATGTGATACAACCAGAAGGTTTTGTCAGGCCTAAGGATGCTAAAAGGTGTGCAAGCTTCGGTGATCCTTCCATGGACTGAAGCAAGCATCTCGGAGTTGGAATATACGCTTTGATGAGGTGATCAAAGTTTTGATGTTTATACAAAGTTTATGAGAAACTTGTATTTGCAATAAAGTGAGTGGGAGCACTATAGAATTTCTGATAAGTCTATGTGGATGACATATTGTTGTTCAGAAATAATGTAGAGTTTCTGGAAAGCATAAAACGGTTATTTGGAAAGTGATTTTCAAAGGAAGACCTGGATAAAGCTACCTAATTGTTGAGCATCAAAATCTATAGAGATAGATCAAGATGCTTGATGAGACTTTCAATGAGTGCATACCTTCAAAACATTTTGAAAGAGTTCAAAATGGATCAGCCAGAGAAATAGTTCTCGTCTGATTTGTAAGGTGTGAAGTTGAGTGAGACTCAAAGCTCGACAACGGCAGAAGAAAGAGAAAGGACGAACGTCGTCCCCTATGCCTTAGCCATAGGCTCTATATTATGCCATGCTGTGTACCGCACCTATGTGTGCCTTGCCATGAGTCTGTCAAGGGGTACAAGAGTGGTCCAGGAGTGGATCACTAGACAGCGGTCGGAATTATCCTTAGTAACCAGAGGACTAAGGAAATGTTTCTTGATTATGGAGGTGATAAAGAGTTCGTCGTAAAGAGTTACGTCGATGCAAGCTTTAACACCTATCCCGATGACTAGTAGTAGCAATCTGGATACGTATAGTGGAGCAGCCATTTGGAAATAGTACCAAGTGGAGTGTGATAGTAGTGTTTACGGTTTGACATAGAGATTTGCAAAGTACACACGGATCTGAATATCGCAGACCCGTTGACTATAAGACCTCTCTCACATGCAAAGCATGATCGAGCCCCAAAATTCATTGGGTGTTAGATTCATAACAATGCGAATCACATGGTGATGTGAACTAGATTATTGACTCTAGTGCAAGTGGGAGACTGTTGGAAATATTCCCTAGAGGCAATAATAAATTAGTTATTATCATATTTCCTTGTTCATGATAATCGTTTATTATCCATGCTATAATTGTATTGATCGGAGACTTAAATGCATGTGTGGATACATAGACAAAACCATGTCCCTAGTATGCCTCTAATGGACTAGCTCGTTGATCAAAGGATGGTTAAGGTTTCCTAGCCATGGACATGAGATGTCATTTGATAACGGGATCACATCATTAGGAGAATGATGTGATGGATAAGACCCAAACTACAAACATAGCATATGATCTTGTCAGTTTATTGCTACTGTTTTCTACATGTCAAGTATATGTTCCTATGACCATGAGATCATGCAACTCACAGATATCGGAGGAGTGCCTTGTGTGTATCAAACGTCGCAACGTAACTGGGTGACCATAAAGGTGCTCTACAGGTATCTTCGATGGTGTCTGTTGAGTTGGCATGGATCGAGACTGGGATTTGTTACTCCGTGTGACGGAGAGGTATCTCGGGGCCCACTCGGTAATGCAACATCACAATGAGCCTTGCAAGCAATGTGACTAATTGTTAGTTGCGGGATCTTGTATTACAGAACGAGTAAAGAGACTTGCCGGTAACGAGGTTGAACTAGGTATGGAGATACCGACGATCGAATCTCGGGCAAGTAACATACCGAAGAACAAAGGGAACGTTATACGGGATTAACTGAATCCTTGACATAGAGGTTCGACCGATAAAGATCTTCGTAGAATATGTAGGAACCAATGTGGACGTCCAGGTCCCGCCATTGGTTATTGACCGTAGAGGTGTCTCGGTCATGTCTACATAGTTCTCGAACCCGCAGGGTCTGCACACTTTAGGTTCGGTGACATTTCGGTAGTGTAGAGTTATGTATGGTGGTGACCGAAGGTTGTTCGGAGTCCCGGATGAGATCCCGGACGTCACGAGGAGCTCCGGAATGGTCCGGAGGTAAAGATTCATATATAGGATGTCCCAGTTTGGTCGCCGGAAAAGTTTCGGGCTCATCGGTAGTGTACCGGGAGTATCGGTAGTGTACCGGGAGTGCCGGTAGTGTACCGGAGGACCTCCGGGAGGGGTATTTCGACCCCAAGAGGTCCATGGGCTGTGGTAGAATAATAACCAGCCCTTAGTGGGCTGGGAAAACAGCCACAAAGGCCCATGGCGCAGGAGAGAAAGTCCTAAAGCAAAAAGTGGAAAATCAGCCAATAGGAGGCAATCCTACTCCAACTAGGATTGGAGGTGAAGTAGGATTGCTCCCACCTCCTATTTCGGCCGACCCAAAGGCCTTGGCTGCCTCTCCTCTCCTCTCCTCCTATATATACTAGTGTATTGGGTGGTTTTTGGACAGAATTTCCGGCCACGTGCTACCCGTTCCACCGGTGCATAGTTTCTCCTCTAGATCGTAGTTCCGCAGCGCTTAGGCGAAGCCCTGCCGGAATTGCTCCACCACCATCACCGGAGCGCCGTCATGCTGCCGGTGAACTCTCTCTCCTCTCCACCTCCTCTCGCTGGATCGAGACAGTGGAGATCGTCATCAAGCTGCACGTGTGCTGAACGCGGAGGTGCCGTCCGTTCGGCGCTAGATCGGAAGGACCGTGATCGAGATCATGAGACGGTTCGTGATGAGATCGCGGAACGGATCTTGATGAGTTCGCGGGACAGATCGTGATCAAGATCGTGAGACGGATCGTGATGAGATCGCGGGACGGATCGTGATGAGTTCACGGGATGGATCGTGATTGGATCGCGGGACGGATCGTGATGAGATCGCGGGACGCTCGGCGATTTGGATCGCGAAGATGTTCGACTACACCAACCGCGTTTCTTAACGCTTCCCGCTTAGCGATCTACAAGGGTACGTAGATCCACTCTCCCTCTCGTAGATGCTCATCACCATGGATAGGTTTGCGTGTGCGTAGGAATTTTTTTGTTTCCCATGCGACGTTCCCCAACAGGATGTTGATCCTTCGGCGTCTTCCAAGGAGGCACCTAAAGAAACTTGTCCTTCTATAGAGCCGGTGGCTGACGACGTGATTCCTGAGAGTCCTCCAAATGACCATTCGAAGCCGCGTGGCCCCGCAAAAATTGCCGATGAAACAGCCGATCCGGATGTTTTTACTACTGGCACCGGCTTCCACTCTCCTCAACCTCATGTGCTGACAAAGCATAGTGAGATGGCTGAAGCCTCCAAGAAGCTGGATTTTGAGCTCCCCGCCCTTGAGAAGATGACGACTGACGAACTTCATGCTAGTTATTTGAACCGCCCGTCTACAAGCCAGGAATTGGAGCTCAAGCTTGTCAATTTAATGAAGAAGAAATATGAGGTATTCTTCACTCTCCTTATACCCTTACGTAGCCCCCAAGAGCCGGGTTAATATCGGCGGATGATAATCCGGGTCTTCCAAACCTACTAGAGGTAGAAATGCTTAGCCTATAGGCGTCAACTTATTTAGAAGTAATCGCAAATCATCATTCGCAGCCCCCAAGGGCCGGCTCAATATTGTTAAACTTGAGTCGGATCTTTTCCTTAGAAATCAGTTGTAAAGCCAAAGTGTAGCCCCCAAGTTCCGGGTTAACCTAATAAAGATGATCTGGAACTGCCTTTTAATCTAGGAAATCAAATAGACATTAGCCCCCAAGTGTCATACATATTGCTTGCAATCTATTTGAGACTTGATGAGTCTTTTAAACTTCTCCTTCTGACGGCTCATTCCATACTTTGATATGTCATGGGAAGCTTTAAACGAAGTCGGGTCAGAAGTGGCCGGCTTAAAAAATAATCTAGTCACGCAGCAGGCCGCCCAAAGTGAAGTTGATGAAAAATGCCGGCTCCTCGCTGAAGAACTGACCAAGATCAAGGCCTACTTTGCAACGTTCAAAGACTCTGCTAAAACTGAACAAGCCGCCCTAACTCAACGGGCGGATAATGCTGACCAGCGGCTGATGATTGTATCTGATGAGCTGCAGTCTTTGAAACGCCATATTAAGAAGATGACAGCTGCCATCTTTGGTAAGCATTTGATAGCTTAATCCAATTTCTGTATGTCTTCCTGTACTGGCGACTTATGATGAATAATCCATCTTATGTAGGTCCAAGGAGCCGCCAACTTGCCTCTGACAGCTTGTTGCCCCTGAAGGCGATTTATACTCTCACGGGATAGCTTTACTATGGGGTTGTTTGCACGATCAAGGCTGTGCTCTGATACGTCTCCAACGTATCTATATTTTTTGATTGTTCCATGCCATTATATTACCAACTTGGGATGTTTTACATGCATTTATATGCTATTTTATATCATTTCTGGGACTAACTTATTAACTCGGTGCCTAGTGCCAGTTTCTGTTTTTTCGTGTTTTTGACCTTTTTCAGATAAGAATATTAAACGGAGTCCAAACGGAATAAAACCTTCGGGATGATTTTTTCCATGACAAAAGGGATCCAGAAGACTTGAGAACCAAGACAGAGGGCCACGGAGGAGGCCACGAGCTCCCTAGGCGCGCCCCAGGGGGGAGGGCGCGCCTAGCAGGCTCGTGGGCCCCTCGTGCTTCCTTTGCCCTACCTCTTTCGCCTATAAATTCCCTAAAATCCCAAAACCAACAAAGAGATCCACGAAAATACTTTTCCTCCACCGCAAGCTTCTGTTTTCACGAGATCCCATCTGGGGACCGTTTTGGTGCCCTGCCGGAGGGGGATTCGGACACGGAGGGCTTCTTCATCAACACCATTGCCTCTCCGATGATGCGTGAGTAGTTCACCACAGACCTTCGGGTCCATAGCTAGTAGCTAGATGGCTTCTTCTTTGTCTTGGATCTTCAATACAAAGTTCTCCATGATCTTCATGGAGATCTATCCGATGTAACTTTCTTTTGCGGTGTGTTTGTCGAGATCCGATGAATTGTGGATTTATGATCAGATTATCTATGAATATTATTTGAGTCTCCTCTGATTTCTTATATGCATGATTTCGTATCCTTGTAAGTCTCTTCGAGTTATGGGTTTCGTTTGGCCAACTTGATCTATAATTCTTGCAATGGGAGAAGTGCTTGGTTTTGGGTTCATACCGTGCGGTGTCCTCACCTAGTGACAGAAGGGGTAGCGAGGCACGCATCGTGTTGTTGCCATCAAGGGTAAAAAGATGGGGGTTATATCATATTGCATTAATTTATCCCTCTACATCATGTCATCTTGCTTAAGGCGTTACTCTGTTTGTTATGAACTTAATACACTAGATGCATGCTGGATAGCGGTCGATGTGTGGAGTAATGATACGTCTCCAACATATCTATAATTTTTTATTGTTCCATGCTATTATGTTATCAATTTTGGATGTTTTATATGCATTTATATGCTATTTTATATTATTTTTGGGACTAACCTATTGACCTAGAGCCCAGTGCCAGTTCCTGTTTTTTCCGTGTTTTTGACCTTTTTCAGATAGGAATATCAAACGGTGTCCAAACGGAATAAAACTTTCGCTGTGCTTTTTTATGGAAAATATCAAAAATACTAGAAGAAAAAGATACCGGAGAGGAGTCCCGAGGAAGCCACGAGCCTGGGAGGCGCGCCCACCCCCCTGGGCGTGCCTGGGGGGCTCGTGACTCCCTTGTGGGTCCCCCTGACTTGTTCTCGATGCCATCTAGTCTTATAAATATAGAAACCTCTAGAAATAAACCTAGATCGGGAGTTCCACCGCCGCAAGCCTCTATAGCCAGCAAAAACCAATCGGGAGCCCGTTCCGGCACCCTGCCGGAGGGGGAATCCATCTCCGGTGGCCATCTTCATCATCCCGGCGATCTCCCAGGGAGGGAGTAGTCCACCCTCGGGGCTGAGGGTATGTACCAGTAGCTATGTGTTTGATCTCTCTCTCGTGTTCTTGAGATGTCTTGATCTCTATGTATCGCGGGCTTTGCTACTATAGTTGGATCTTATGATGTTCTGCCCCCTCTCCCTTCTTGTAATGAATTGAGTTTTCCCTTTGAAGTTATCTTATCGGATTGAGTCTTTAAGAAAACTTGATGTATGTCTTGCACGTGTCTATCTGTGGTGACAATGAGATATTCATGTGAGTACTTGATGTATGTTTTGGTGATCAACTTGCGGGTTTCGTGACCTCGGGAACCTATGCATATGGGTTGGCACACATTTTGACTCTCCGGTAGAAACTTTGGGGCACTCTTTGAAGTTCTATGTGTTGGTTGAATAGATGATTCTGAGATTGTGTGATGCATATTGTATAATCATGCCCATGGATACTTGAGGTGACAATGGAGTATCTAGGTGACATTAGGGTTTTGGTTGATGTGTGTCTTAAGGTGTTATTCTAGTACGAACTCTAGGATAGGTTGAACGAAAAGAATAGCTTCGTGTTATTTTACTACAAACTCTTGAATAGATCGATCAGAAAGAATAACTTTGTGGTGGTTTCGTACCCGACAATAATCTCTTCGTTTGTTCTCCGCTATTAGTTAGTTTGGAGTGACTCTTTGTTGCATGTTGAGGGATAGTTATACAATCCAATTATGTTATCATTGTTTAGAGAACTTCCACTAGTGAAAGTATGAACCCTAGGCGTTGTTTCCAAGCATTGCAATACCGTTCGTGCTCACTTTTACTATTAGTTACCTTGCTGTTTTTATATTTTCAGATTACAAAAACCTATGTCTACTATCATATTGCACTTGTATCACCATCTCTTCGCCGAACTAGTGCACCTATACAACTTACCAATTTATTGGGTGTGTTGGGGACACAAGAGACTCGTTGTTATTTGGTTGCAGGGTTGCTTGAGAGGTACCATCTTCGTCCTACGTCTCCCGCGGATTGATAAACCTTAGGTCACCCATTTAAGGGAAAATTGCTACTATCCTACAAACCTCTGCACTTGGAGGCCCAACAACGTCTACAAGGAGAAGGTTGCGTGGTAGACATCAAGCTCTTTTCTGGCGCCGTTGCCGGGGAGGTTAGCGCTTGAAGATATATCTTTAGATCTTGCAATCGAATCTTTTAGTTTCTTGTTTTATCACTAGTTTAGTTTATTAAAAGAAAAAAATGGAATTAAGGTTACCTCATATGCTTCATCTTTTTAATGTCTTTCATGAAAATGATGGAAAAGAAAATTGTGCTCAAATGCTAGAAGGATCTTATTCAATCCATAGGTATGTATGGTGGACTCTCATGGCAAAACTGGGTTGAGGATTTTATGGATGCACAAGTAGTATCTCTACTTAGTGCGGAAGTTTTGGCTAATATGAGGTGGAAGCAAGCGTCACATGCTAAAGGATCCATAATCATATAACATTGTTCGGAACCAAGCAAACATAATTCATTATGTTGTCTTCCTTGTCCAACTTCTACTTCTTAGCATGTAATAGTTTAATGAGTGTTCACAATCATAGACGGTGTCATAGATGATATATTTATATATGAACCTCTCTTTCTTTATTACTTCCTATTAATTGCAACAATGACCAAGGTCTATGTTTGTCTACCCACAACAAGTTTCAGTCAACATTCTTTTTATATGTGAAGTCATCACTTCCCATAAGATCATCATATGATCTTTCATGCTTTTGTTCTTTTATTATTATTTTCTTTAGGTCATGGCAAAAAGCAAAGCCCTTAACTAAAACACTCTTTATTATATAACTCACGAACTCGATTACATAGGGGGTAACACAAAGCAAAACTCAAGCCTAGATCATACTAAGAACTTCATTCTACTAGATAAAGATATTACCAAAAGGATCAAACTAATATAAAGGTAAAGGCAAAAGATGTGATGGTGATACGATACCGGGGAAACTCCCCCAAGCTTGGCACAAGCCAAGGGGAGTGCCCATATCCGTGTGTTTAATTGCCTTCCTTCGGAGGTGATGGTGGTGGAGTCGTTGGAGTCCAGGGTTGATCCTCCGTCTTCCAAGGCATAGGTTCTCCATCATGGAAAGATGATCGAGTCTCTGGGATCCTCAAATCTGCAGCCAACCGCATTGCTTTAAATCTATACTCATACTCACAGTTCTGGTTTTGCAGGTCGTAGATCTGGGCTTGGAGATGATCGATTCTATTATAGAGCTTGAGGAGGTGTTCCTCGATGTCCTTGGCATTGATCTTGTGCTTGTTAGTGAACTCCGTAATCATCATGTGGTTGGTGTTGAGTCCGCATTCCACCATCCCTTGGCACTTGAAGACTTGCTGCTCCATTGCTTCGAGCCTCATCTCCATGCTTCCGGTCTTCTGGGGCCCCTCAACGTCACGGATGTGCAACACCCGCTCACGCATCTCAATGGTTTGAGGGTGTTGCAGCACCTCCGTGAGGTAGGGGTTGATGACCTTCTCAAAGAACTTGTCCTTCGAGACCTTTGTGGATGTCATAGCGATCTAAATCTGTTTGCACAACAGCTCGAAACGAAAACAGAGGATATTTGCATGATACGAGGGTCAGACCTTTTGGGAAGTTTTATAATGAATTTTTACCGACCATAAGGAGTGTTCCACAAGAAAACGGAGTCCAGGAGGCACACGAGGAGCTCACAAGCCCCCCAGGCGCAGCGAGGGGGTGGGGCCACGCCTGGCAGGCTCGTTGCCTCCTCGTGCGCTTTCCGGACTACCTTATATTTTTGTATTTTTATAAATATTCCAAAACCAAGAAAATTTGCTATTAGAAAAGTTTTTGAGTCAGTTTGCTTACCGTATCACATACCTCTTCATTTTCTGAGTCTGAAATAGGCTGTTAAACATCCCTTATGTACTCCTCCGGGGTTATGGTATTAATTATATTGCTTTCTACATTTATGGGAGTACCTGAGATATAACGCTTGATTCTTTGCCCATTCACAACTCTCGAAAAAGTGCCTTCCGCGTTGTTGATTTTGATGGCGCCGGAATGATATACTTCTTTGACAATATAAGGACCTTCCCATTTAGACAGAAGCTTGCGTGCAAAAAATCTTAAACAAGAATTGTATAGCAAGACATAATCACCTATATTGAACTCACATTTTGTATCCTTTTATCATGCCACCTATTAACTTTCTCTTTAAACAACTTGGCATTTTCATATGCCTGAGTTCTCCATTCATCGAGTGAGCTAATATCAAATAACCTCTTCTCACCAGCAAGTTTGAAATCAAAGTTGAGCTCTTTGATTGCCCAATAAGCCTTATGCTCTAGCTCAAGAGGTAAATGACATGCTTTACCGTAAACCATTTTATAAGGAGACATGCCCATGGGATTCTTATAAGCAGTTCTATAAGCCCACAATGCATCATCACGTTTTTTAGACCAATTCTTTCTAGACCTATTAATAGTCTTTTGCAGTATCAATTTAATTTCTCTATTACTTAACTCTACTTGACCACTAGACTGAGGATGATAAGGAGATGCAATTCTATGGTTGACATCATACTTAGCAAGCATTTTACGGAAAGCACCATGAATAAAATGTGAACCACCATCAGTCATTAAATATCTACGGACTCCAAATCTAGGGAAAATAACTTCTTTAAGCATCTTAATAGAGGTGTTATTATCAGCACTACTAGTTGGAATAGCTTCTACCCACTTAGTAACGTAATCAACAACAACTAAGATATGAGTATACCCATTGGACTTTGGAAAAGGTCCCATATAATCAAAACCCCAAAAATCAAATGGTTCAATAACAAGTGAGTAATTCATAGGCATTTCCTGATGTTTACTAATATTACATATTCTTTGACATTCATCACAAGACAAGACAAACTTACGGGCATCCTTAAAGAGAGTAGGCCAATAAAAACTGGATTGCAATACCTTGTGTGCAGTTCTATCTCCAGCATGGTGTCCTCCGTAAGCCTTGAAGTGGCACTTCTATAAGATTTGTCCTTGTTCATGCTCAGGTACACAATGTCTAATAACACCATATACTCCTTGTTTATATAGGTGAGGATCATCCCAAAAGTAATGTCTCAAATCATAAAAGAACTTTTTCTTTTGTTGGTATGTGAAACTAGGTGGTATATATTTAGCAACAATGTAATTAGCATAATCAGCATACCATGGTGTACCACGTGAAGTATTGATGACATTCAATTGTTCATCCGAAAAGCTATCATCAATAGGTAGTGGGTCATCAAGAACATTCTCTAACCTAGACAAGTTATCTGCTACGGGGTTCTCAGCACCCCTTCTATCAACAATATGCAAGTAAAATTCTTCTAGCAAGAGAACCCATCTAATAAGTCTAGGTTTAGCATCTTTCCTTTCCATGAGATATTTAATAGCAGCATGATCAGTGTGAATAGTAACTTTAGAATCAACAATATAAGGTCTGAACTTATCACATGCAAAAACAACTGCTAAAAATTCTTTTTCAGTAGTAGCATAATTTCTTTGGGCACTGTCTAGAGTTTTACTAGCATAAAGAATAACATTTAATTTCTTGTCAACTCTTTGTCCTAGGACAGAACCAACGGCATAATCACTATCATCACACATAATTTCAAAAGGTAGGTTCCAATCAGGTGGTTGAACAATAGTTGCAGTTATCAGGGCCTTCTTGAGAATTTCAAATGCTTCTTCACAATCATCATAAAAAACAAACGGAATATCTTTTTGCAAGAGATTAGTGAGAGGCCTAGAAATCTTAGAGAAGTCTTTAATAAACCTTCTATAGAAACCAGCATGACCAAGGAAACTTCTTATACCTTTATTGTCTTTGGGGCATGGCATCTTCTCAATGGCATCAACTTTAGCCTTATCAACTTCAATACCTCTTTCGAAAATTTTATGTCCCAAGACAATGCCTTCATTAACCACAAAGTGGCACTTCTCCCAATTCAAGACAAGGTTAGTATCTTCACATCTCTGCAAAACTCGATCAAAGTTGCTCAAGCAATCATCAAAAGAAGATCCGTAAACGGAGAAATCATCCATGAAAACCTCAACAATCTTTTCACAAAAGTCAGAGAATATAGCCATCATACATCTTTGAAAGGTAGCAGGTGCATTACATAAACCAAAAGGCATACGTCTATAAGCAAAGGTACCGAAAGGGCAAGTAAAAGTGGTTTTCTCCTGATCATATTGTGCAACAGGTATTTGGGAGAAACCAGAATAACCATCTAGAAAGCAAAAATGTGTATGTTTAGACAATCTTTCTAGCATTTGATCAATAAAAGGTAGAGGGTAATGATCTTTCTTAGTAGCTTTATTTATTTTCCTAAAATCGATTACCGTCCTATAGCCAGTAACAATTCTTTGTGGGATCAATTCATCTTTATCATTAGGAACAACGGTAATACCTCCCTTCTTAGGGACACAATGCATCGGACTTACCCTATCACGATGAGCAACAGGGTAAATAATACCTCCTTCCAGGAGATTTAGTATTTCTTTTCTTACCACCTCTTTCATCTTAGGATTCAGTCTTCGTTGGGGATCGGCAACTGGTTTGGAATCAGGATTAGTTTTAATTTTGTGCTGGCATAGAGTAGGAATAATGCCTTTAAGATCATCAAGAGTATATCCAATAGCAGCACGGTGCTTCCTTAAAGTTTTCAATAATTTCTTTTCTTCATGCTCTGAAAGGTTAGCACTAATAATAAGAGGATATATTTCTTTTTCATCAAGATAAGCATACTTAAGAGTATCAGGTAATTGTTTAAGCTCAAACACAGGATCACCCTTGGGTGGAGGTGGATCCCCAAGTAATTCAACAGGCAAATTATTCTTAAGGATAGGACGTTGTTCAAGGATAATTCTATCTATCTCATCCTTTCATCCATATGCATATCATTTTCATGTTCAAGCAAGTATTGCTCTAAAGGATCAGTAGGAGGCACAGCAATAGAAGTAAGAGCAATAATTTCATCCTTACTAGACAATTCTTTTTTATGAGGTTGTATACCAAACTTATAAAAAATAAATTCATGTGACACACCTCCAAAGCCAACAGTAACAGTTTGTTTCTCACAATCAATTTGAGCATTAACAGTATTGAGGAAAGGTCTACCAAATATGATGGGACAAAAGCTATCTTGTGTGGTAGCAAGAACGAGAAAATCAGTAGGATACTTAGTTTTACCACACAAGACTTCAACATCTCTAACAATTCCCACAGGGCAGATAGTATCTCTATTAGCAAGTTTAATAGTAAGATCAATAAATTCCATCTCGACAGGTGCAATCTCATCTTTAATTTCATTATATAAGGATTGTATTGCACTAATACTAGCACCCACATCACATAAACCATGATAACAATGATCTCCTATCTTAACAGAAACAACAGGCATGCCAACTACAGGTTTATGTTTGTCTCTAGTATGAGGTTTAGCAATTCTAGCTGAAGCTTCACAGAATTGAATAACATGCCCGTCAACATCATCGGTCAAGAGATCTTTAATAATAGCAATACTAGTTTCAACTTTAATTTGCTCAGGGGGTGTAGGTGGTATAATGTAGCCCTTAATATCACAGTTGAAGCTTTAGCATGATCTTTTATTCTAACCGGGAAAGGTGGTTTCTCAATATAAGCAGTAGGAACAATAGAATCATTATAAGCAATAATTTTCTCTTCAACTAAAACGGGTTTAGCTACATTAACTTCTACGGGAGGATGATATTTAAACCACTTCTCCTTAGGGAGATTAACATGAGTAGCAAATGATTCACATAAAGAAGCCACTATCTCAGAGTCAAGTCCATGTTTAGGTCTAAAATCACGAAAAGTATTTGTTTCTACGAAGGATTTAACGCAATCGAACTTAAGATTCATACCTGACTCCTTACCTTCATCAAACTCCCAATCTTAAGAATTGCATTTAATTCTTTCCAATAAATCCCATCTGAAGCCAATATCTCTCTTCATAAAAGAACCGGTACAAGAAGTGTCAAGCATGGTGCGATTGTCATGAGAAAGCCGAGCATAGAAGTTCATAATAATAATCTCTCTAGGGAGATCATGGTTGGGGCATGAATATAACATTGACTTAAGCCTCCCCCAAGCTTGGGCGATACTTTCTCTATCATGAGGCCAAAAATTATAGATATAATTCCGATCACGATGTACCAAATGCATAGGATAAAACTTTTGATGAAATTCCAATTTCAATCATTTGTAGTTCCATGATCCAGTATCATCACATAGCCTATACCATGTCAATGCTTTATCCCTCAAAGATAAGGGAAATACCTTCTTCTTGACATCATCCTCGGGCAAACCTGCAAGCTTAAATAAACCACAAACCTCATCTACATAGATTAGATGCAAGTCGGGATGTGATGTTCCATCTCCTGTAGAAGGATTAGCCAATAGTTTCTCTAGCATACCCGAAGGAATCTCATAATAAATATTTTCAATAGGTGCAGTAGGTTGAGGAGCAACTCTTTGTGCTTCCGGTCGAGGTGAAGATACCCCGAACAAGCTCCTCAAAGGATTAGTTTCCATAGTGACAAGTGACAATAAATTTCAGCACACTATATAAATGTTTCCTTACCAAATTCCACTTACAAAAGGCGCTTCACTCCCCGGCAACGGTGCCAGAAAAGAGTCTTGACGACCCACAAGTATAGGGGATCTATCGTAGTCCTTTCGATAAGTAAGAGTGTCGAACCCAACGAGGAGCAGAAGGAAATGACAAGCGGTTTTCAGTAAGGTATTCTCTGCAAGCACTGAAATTGTCGGTAACAGATAGTTGTGTGATAAGATAATTTGTAATGGATAGCAAATAATAATAGTAACAAAGGTGCAGCAATATGGCCCAATCCCTTTTGTAGCAAGGGACAAGCCTGAACTAACTCTTATATAAAGTAATGTGCTCCCGAGGACACATGGGAATTGTTGTCAAGCTAGTTTTCATCATGTTCATATGATTCGCGTTCGCTACTTTCATAATTTGATATGTGGGTGGACCGGTGCTTGGGTGTTGTCCTTACTTGGACAAACATCCCACTTATGATTAACCCCTCTCGCAAGCATCCGCAACTACGAAAGAAGAATTAAGACAAAGTCTAACCATAACATTAAACTAGTGGATCCAAATCAGCCCCTTGCGATGCAACGCATAAACTAGGGTTTAAGCTTCTGTCACTCTAGCAACCCATCATCTACTTATTACTTTGCAATGCCTTCCTCTAGTCCCAAATAATGGTGAAGTGTCATGTAGTCGACGTTCACATAACACCCCTAGAGGAGAGACAACATACAACGCATCAAAATATCGAATGAATACCAAATTCACATGACTACTAGTAACAAGACTTATCCCATGTCCTCAGGAACAAATGTAACTACTCACAAAGCATAATTATGTTCATGATCAGAGAGGTATTGAATAACATTAAGGATCTAAACATATGATCTTCCACCAAGTAAACCAACTAGCATCAACTACAATAAGCAATTAACACTACTAGCAACCTTACGAGTACCAATCGGAGTCGCGAGACGGAGATTGGTTACAAGAGATGAACTAGGGTTTGGAGATGAGATGGTGCTGATGAAGATGTTGATGGAGATGGGTCCCCTCTGATGAGAGGAGTGTTGGTGATGACAATGGCGATGATTTCCCTCTCCGGGAGAGAAGTTTCCCCGGCAGGACGGCCCTGTCGGAGCTCTAGATTGGTTCTGCTCAAGTTCCGCCTCGTGGCGGCGGCATTTCTTCCCGAAAGCTCCTGATTGATTTTTTTCTATGATGAAACCCATCACATAGGAGGAGATGGAGGCAAGAGGAGCTGTAGGGGCCCCATGAGCTCCCTAGGTGCGGCCAGGGGGTAGGTCGCGCCTGGCAGGCTCGTGGCCTCCTTGTGGCTCCTCTCTGGTATATCTTCGGCCCAGTATTTTTTATATATTCCAAAATAATTCCTCGTTGATTTTCACGGCTTTTGGAGTTGTGCAGAATAGACATCTCAAACTTGCTCCTTTTCCAGCCCAGAATTCTAGCTACCGGCATTCTCCCTCTTCATGTAAACCTTGTAAAATAAGAGAGAAAAGGCATGAGTATTGTACCATAATGTGTAATAACAACTCATAATGCGATAAATATCAATATAAAAGTATGATGCAAAATGGACGTATCAATTATATATTCAGATCTACATACAAAAATACCAAAAATACCTTGCTGCACTTTTATTTATTTATTTATATTTACCTATTATCACTATCAGATCTCACCTTGCAAGTAATCGTAAAGGGATTGACAACCCCTTTATCGCGTTGGGTGCAAGTTTGTTTGTTTTTGCGCAGGTGCCTTGGTGCCTCATCTTGATACTCCTACTGGATTGATACCTTGGTTCTCAAACTGAGGGAAATACTTATCTCTACTTTGCTGCATCACCCTTTCCTCTTCAAGGGAAAAACCAACGCAAGCTCAAGAAGTAGCAGGAAGAATTTATGGCGCCGTTGCCGGGGAGTATTCAAGTGAAGCATATCTACCAAGTACTCATCACAAACTCATCTCTTGCATTTACATTATTTTCCATTTGCCTCTAGTTTTTCTCTCCCCCACTTCTAAAATGATTTTCCGAAAATACCAAAAATATTTTCCTTTTTATTCGCTCTTCTTTCGTTCGCCTTTTTGTTGCTATGTTTGCTTGTGTTGCCATGTGCCTTCTATTTGCTTGCATCTTTGCTTGCTAAAAATCTATTGATATGGATCCTCATCCACTTGCTAATCTTTTCAAAAGACCAAATTATGATGAACAATTTGCTAGTGAGTTGAGTGCACTTGACTATCTCTATGGAGTTTTTTTTTTAAAATCATGAATCTGAAAATTTTGATGAAGTGTTGAAAGAAGAAAATTATAAAGTGGTTCATGATATCTGATTGAATGAAAAACATGATATCCATGTTGTTAGTATGAATTCTCTGAATATCTATGATGCTAATGATATGCAAAACCCCAAGCTTGGGGATGCTATGCTTGAAGAAGATGATATTTTTTGTTCCCCAAGTTTTGGTGATGACCCTTATGCTATAATTGATCATGAAAAGAATGCTTTGTGTTATAGTTATATTGTAAGATTCCTTCATGATGTTACTGAAAATTACTATGAGAGAGGAACATATGCTTTTACATATTGCAATAATATCAAGTTTCCTCTCTATGTGTTTAACGTTTTGAAGTTATGCTTGTTTTGCCTTCCTATGCTAGTTAATTCTTGTTCCCATAAATTGTTTGCTCACAAAATCCCTATGCATAGGAAGTGGGTTAGACTTAAACGTGTTTTTTGCCATTCATGATGCTCTTTTGCATATCTCAACTACTACTTTTTATGTGAGCATCATTGAAATCGTTAAGCCTAGCTAGGGGCGTTAAACGATAGCGCTTGTTGGGAGGCAACGCAATGAATAGATTTATTTTTTCTTTTTACTTTCTGTTTTGTTGAGTCAACACCATCATGATTCTGTTATGATTGTGTTTTTTACGTTTTAATTAGTGTTTATGCCAAGTAGAACCTTTATGATTAGTTTTGGTGATAGTTGTTTAATCATGCTGAAAAAAGACAGAAACTTTGTGCTCACCAAATTATTTTTAATTCCTATCCATAAAGAGATTTTGAGTTGATTATTTTTTCTGCTGATTGATATGCAAATTTCCCTAATTTTCATAATTGTTTCAGAATTTTTGGGTTAGCAGAGGTATATGAAATATACAGATTGCTACAGACTGTTCTGTTTTTGATAGATTCTGTTTTTGTTGTGTTGATTGCTTATTTTGATGAAAGGTTAGTATCGGGGGGTATGAGCCATGGAAAAGTGAGAATACAGTAATATAACATCAATCTAAATGGAAATTAAGTTTACTACAGTACCTAAAAAGTTGGTGGTTTGTTTTCTTATGCTAATGCTATCACGAGTTTCTGTTTAAGTTTTGTGTTGTGCAGTTTTCAAGTTTTGGGTGATGTTCTTATGGACAATGGAATAAAGAGTGGAAAGAGCCTAAGCTTGGGGATGCCCAATTCATCCCAAGAGAAATTCAAGGACACCAAAAATCCTAAGCTTGGGGATGCCCCGGGAAGGCATCCCCTCTTTTGTCTTCAATCCATCGGTAACGTTACTTGGAGCTATATTTTTATTTACCACATGATATGTGTTTTGATTGGAGCGTCATGTATTATAGGAGTCTTTGCTTTTTGTTTTATCACAATCATCCTTAATGCACACCTTTTGAGAGGGACATGCACTCATCGTGAATTTGTTAGAATACTCAATGAGCTTCACTTATATCTTTTGAGTTAGGCAATTTAGCTCACATGTGCTTCACTTATATCTTTTGAGCTTGGTAATTTTGCTCCCATGAGCTTCACTTATATCTTTTGAGCTTGGAAATTTAGATCACATGTGCTTCACTTATATCTTTTGATCTTGGTAATTTTTCTCCCATGAGCTTCACTTATGTCTTTTGAGCTAATTAATTTTGCTCTAGTGCTTCACTTAAATCTTTGTAGAGCACGGCGGTGTCATATTTTGTAGAAATAAAAACTCTCGATCTTCACTTATATCATTTTGAGAGTGCTCTCTCTAAGTAACTTGGTAATTGGTGTGTGTTATGAAATTAGTCCTAAATATGATAGGCATCCAAAGAGGATATAATAAAAACTTTCATATTCAAGTGCATTGGAGGTGATAATATTAGAGTTATGATAGTAGGGTGTTCTAAATCTAGAAATACTTGTGTTGAGGTTAGTGATTCCCGTAGCATGCACATATGGTGAACCGCTATGTTAGGAAGTCGGAGCATAATTGATTTATTGATTGTCATCCTTTGTGTGGCGGTCAGGATCGCGCGATGGTTAACTCCTACCAACCCTTCCCCTAGGAGTATGCGTTTAGCACTTTGTTTCGATTACTAATAAAACTTTCACAATAATTATATGAGTTCTTCATGACTAATGTGAGTCCATGGTATAGATGCACTCTCACCTTCCACCATTGCTACCCTCTCTAGTGCCGCGCAACTTTCGCCGGTGCACAAACCCACCATATACCTTCCTCAAAACAGCCACCATACCTACCTATTATGGCATTTTAATAGCCATTCCAAGATATATTGCCATGCAACTTCCACCGTTCTGTCTCATGACATGTGCCATCACTTTCATATTGCCATTGCATGATCGTAAGATAGCTAGGTAGATGTTTCAACGTCATACGCTAAGCTAGATCGTTGCACATCCCGGTACACTACCGGAGGCACTTCATATAGATTCATTATTGTTCTAAGTATCGAGTTGTAAGTAAATAAAAGTGTGATGATCATCATTATTAGAGCATTGTCCCATATGAGGAAATAATAAAAGAGGCCAGCGAATCCCAAACAAAAAAAATAGGCCAAAGATGCCCACCGAAAAAATGATTTTTTTTGAACAAAGAGGCCAAAGAGGCCAAACAAAAAAATGAGAGAAAAATAGAGAAGGGACAATGCTACTATAATTTTCCACACTTGTGCTTCAAAGTAGCAGCATGTTCCTCATGATAGAGAGTCTCTTGTTTTGTCACTTTCATATGCTAATGGAAAATTTCATTATATAACTTAGCTTGTATATTCCAATGATGGTCTTCCTCAAATTTCCCTAGGTCTTCATGAGCAAGCAAGTTGGGCGCACACCCACTAGTTTTTATTTTTGAGCTTTCATACACTTATAGCTCTAGTGCACCCGTTGCATGGCAATCCCTACTCATTCACATTGATATCTATTGATGGGCATCTCCATAGCCCATTGATACACTGAGTCGATGTGACCATCTCCTACTTTTTGCCTCACAACCTCCACACACTCTATTCCACCTATAGTGCTATATCCATGGCTCACGCTCATGTATTGCGTGAGAGTTGAAAAAGTTTGAGAAAGTAAGAGTGTGAAAACAATTACTTGGCCAATACCGGGGTTGTGCATGATTTAAATTCATTGTGTGGGGATGATGGAGCATAGCCAGACTATATGATTTTGTAGGGATAACTTTCTTTGGCCTTGTTTTTTCAAAAGTTCATGATTACTTTGCTAGTATGCTTGAAGTATTATTGTTTTCATGTCAATATTAAACTATTGTTTTGAATCTTATGGATCTGAACATTCATGCCACAATAAAGAAGTTACAAAGAAGAAATATGTTAGGTAGCATTCCACATCAAAAATTCGGTCTTTATCACTTACGTACTCGAGGACGAGCAGGAGTTAATCTTGGGGATGCTTGATACGTCTCCAACGTATCTATAATTTTTGATTGTTCCATGCCATTATATTATCAACTTGGGATGTTTTATATGCATTTATATGCTATTTTATATCATTTTTGGGAATAACTTATTAACTCAGTGCCCCGTGCCAGTTTTTGTTTTTTCCGTGTTTTTGACCTTTTTCAGATAAGAATATTAAACGGAGTCCAAACGGAATAAAACCTTCGGGATGATTTTTTCCACGATAGAAGGGATCCAGAAGACTTGAGAACCAAGGCAAAGGGCCACGGAGGAGGCCACGAGCCCCCTAGGCGCGCCTAGCAGGCTCGTGGGCCCCTCATGCTTCCTTTGCCCTACCTCTTTTGCCTATAATTTCCCTAAAATCCCAAAACCAACAGAGAGAGCCATGAAAATACTTTTCCACCGCCGCAAGCTTCTGTTTCCTCGAGATCCCATCTAGGGACCGTTCTGGTGCCCTGCCGGAGGGGGATTCAGACACGGAGGGCTTCTTCATCAACACCATTGCCTCTCCGATGATGCGTGAGTAGTTCACCACAGACCTTTGGGTCCATAGCTAGTAGCTAGATGGCTTCTTCTCTGTCTTGGATCTTCAATACAACTTTCTCCATGATCTTCATGGAGATCTATCCGATGTAACTTTCTTTTGCGGTGTGTTTGTCGAGATCCGATGAATTGTGGATTTATGATCAGATTATCTATGAATATTATTTGAGTCTCCTCTGATTTCTTATATGCATGATTTCGTATCCTTGTAAGTCTCTTCAAGTTATGGGTTTCGTTTGGCCAACTTGATCTATAATTCTTGCAATGGGAGAAGTGCTTGGTTTTGGGTTCATACCGTGCGGTGTCCTCACCTAGTGACAGAAGGGGTAGCGAGGCACGCATCGTGTTGTTGCCATCAAGGGTAAAAAGATGGGGTTTATATCATATTGCATGAATTTATCCCTCTACATCATGTCATCTTGCTTAAGGCGTTACTCTGTTTGTTATGAAGTTAAATACACTAGATGCATGCTGGATAGCGGTCGATGTGTGGAGTAATAGTAGTAGATGCAGAAAGTATCGGTCTACTTGTCTCGGACGTGATGCCTATATGTATGATCATTGCCTTAGATATATTCATGACTTTACGCGATTCTATCAATTGCTCGACAGTAATTTGTTCACCCACCGTAATACTTGCTATCATGAGAGAAGCCTCTAGTGAACACTATGGCCCCCGGGTCTATTTTACACATTATATATTCAGATCTACATACAAAAATACCAAAAATACCTTGCTGCACTTTTATTTATTTATTTATATTTACCTATTATCACTATCAGATCTCACCTTGCAAGTAATCGTAAAGGGATTGACAACCCCTTTATCGTGTTGGGTGCAAGTTTGTTTGTTTTTGCGCAGGTGCCTTGGTGCCTCATCTTGACACTCCTACTGGATTGATACCTTGGTTCTCAAACTGAGGGAAATACTTATCTCTACTTTACTGCATCACCCTTTCCTCTTCAAGGGAAAAACCAACGCAAGCTCAAGAAGTAGCATGCTCTACAAGGATACCACCCCCTCAACTATGAAAGGGGTCTTAAAGCTTCTTTCCACACTGCCGAAGCAAATTGTAGAGTTGAAGAAATCAGCCACCCGACAGGGGGCTATTGCAGCTACAAGCTGGGCACTGGCCTTTGCTTCGGAGTTGACTCCTACAGACATGATGGATGGGTTTCCCTCCAAAAAAGATGATGGCTCCGAGTTTACGGATGCTGACTATGCACGGTGTGTGAAGGACTCTAAAGTCCTTGCCTCCGTGTTAGTAGAGGAGGTCAACTTGGTGACTTATCAGGCGGCTTACAACGCAGATGAGAAGAGAATCCGTGGCCCCCTCTTTGAGTCCAAGGATCTTACACCCGCCCGCAGTAAGCACCTTTTTGCTTCTGAACTTGACCCATCCCCCTTCTTTGAAGAAGAAAACTTTGCATCTTTAACCCACTTCAACTGGGACTTGGACAATCTTCAGATCAAAGAGGTTGAAGACCTGGAGCAGGGTGACCCGCCGGCTAGCTAAAGGAGTTGTGAGCATCTTTGATAAGCCGGCTCTTGTGACCCGTCATGAGCGGTGTAAAACACTAAGATATTTTTGGGATCTACAAAGAGCGTATGTAATAGGCTTGTAGTAACTTTGCCTTTGCCTGAACTGTGCCATCGTGCACATATGAAACAGCTCGGCTTAACATATATATCATCTTCCTTGCGCTTCATATCGGATGCTTACCGACTCTTAGCGGCTTAATTGACCTTCAAGAATAGATGTATCTTGACATTATTGGGAGGGCGGCTTAAAAGCATAACCCAAAAGATTCTGTATCTTCCTAAAATGTTGTTCAATAACGGCTCATGTGTCATTTCTACTAGGCTGACTCGCCACATAAAAACCAATCAAGATGGTGTGTAAGCTACACCCGGCGGGTGAGAAGCCCCCAAGGGACTTTTGTTGACGGAGTCAACATTTTTGGCATAAGAGCCAACTGATAGGGTATGATAAGCTACACCCGGAGGGTGGGAAGCCCCCTGGATGATCAAGTTGACTTCTCAACTTTTTGGCTTAAAGCCGGCCGATAGGGTCTAATATGCTACACCCGGAGGGTGGGAAGCCCCCTGTACGGCTATGTTGACTTGTCAACATTTTTGGCTTAAGAGTCGGCTGTTAGGGTTTGATAAGCTACACCCGTAGGGTGGAAAGCCCCCTTAGACAACCAAGTTGACTTGTCAACTTTTTTGGCTTAAAAGTCGTCCGATAGGGTCTGATAAGCTACACCCAGAGGGTGGGAAGCCCCCTGTACGGCTATGTTGACTTGTCAACATTTTTGGCATAAGAGCCGACTGTTAGGTTTTGATAAGCTACACCCGGAGGGTGGGAAGCCCCCTTAGACAACCAAGTTGTAACATCCCAAATTTTGGAATGTTATAATAAATATTAGAATGAGTGTTTGTTTGCTTGAGTGATTGAATTGAGTGAAATTTGAAACTTTTAAAAACTTTTCAATGAGCGGGAATGACATGACTTTCCCATGAGCTTTTGAATTCAAATTCTTACATTTCAAATCAGTGAGAGAAGATGACATGACTTATTCAATATAAAAAGATTTGAAAAGTGAATTTGAAAACTATTTGAAAATTCCTCATATGGAGTTCCTTTCATATTTGAAATTTCCAATTTGAAGTTTGAAAGAATTCAAACCCCTTGTCAAAAAATTGAGAGGAGTAATATGACACTCCACACCAGGGGTATTTTGTGAAGTTTTTGAATCATAAAACCCAGGGGGTTATTTGAAAATTTATTGCAAAAGAATTAACAGCCATTTAGGCATTTTCTGAAAATATATATTTTTTAAAATATTTATTCTGGTCGAGGAAAAAAATGTTCATTAAATAACATTTATTTTCCTGGTCATTTTGATATAAAGATCTTTATTTTTGGGAAAGTAATTAATGCCATTTATTAGTTTTCCATTCGCTGGAAAATAGAAAAAAGGAAAGATTTTAATGCTTTTAAAGAAATGGACGGCCCACCTTCCTTACCTCCCCCTCCCGACTTTCCTTCTAACCGGCCACCGACACCGCCCATGTTTCTTTCCCTCTCGCTGACAACCGGACCCACCAACCGCTCCCGAAAACACCGCGGTCATCTCCTTCCTCCCCGCGCACAGGACCTCGCCGAAGATCCCTCCCGCGACAGATTCGCCTCCACCTGCCTTCTCTCGACCACCCGTGGCCCTATAAATACCCCGGCCTGCCTCCGCGCTCCATTTAACCCCAAAACCCCCTCTGCTCTCGCCAGAAACACCCCGCACGAGCTTGCCGGAGTTCTGCATCCCCACCGAAGCTCCCAGAGCACCTGCCCGTCGCTCCACTCACCCCCACTCCCCTTCGATGCCACCAAAGCACACCGGAGAGTCTCCGACGCCATTTGAAGCCCTCGGACACCGCCCCCGACCACCGCAGAGCTGTCTTCGAGCGTCTTCGACTTCCGACCGCCGTCGACCTCGCCGGAACCCCGACTCCCTCCCTTGTAAGCCGCCACCTCCACCAGCCATCGTCAGATCTAGGATCTACGCACTAGATTAGAAGTTTTATAAAATGAACCAGTATCCTCTACAGATCGGCTGTCCGCTCGTTAGCACCCACGTGCACACACCCGTAGCCAATAAGAAACCGCCACGTGTACCCCTGTCCGTTAGGATAATTTTTCTTTTTTTCTATTTTAGTTTCTTTTACAGATTTAGTTCTGCATATCTTTTATGTTTTTAATTGTTTTAATTTGATTCTTTTTGAATTGTGTCACAAATTTTATGTAGTTTCTGTAGATATAAAGTTTGATCATATTTGAATAATTTAAAATTGAATTCAAACAGATTTGATTCAAATATTATTTTCTGAATATTTTGAGTTTAAAAATTTATTTTGAGTTCATTCTTTTTGCTACTGGTCCTTAGTGATCTTAGTTATTAGTAGGTAGAATTTGAGAATTTTTAGAATACTTTAAATTAGCATTTGTTAACAAAACAGATTCTGTTTAGTTCTTTTAGGTTTACTTCTACTTCTTTGGTTTAAAATTGTTATAGTTTATTTTCTTTTATATTAGTTGATTTATTTTATTTTGTTTTCTGTTAGTTAGAAATATTATTTCAACCAAATATATTTTTATATTATTTATTATATCTTAGCATGAAATCAATTCTAGTTTCATAGTAACTTGCAAATTGATTTCATTGCTAGTTTGACTTCTTATTTAAAAATATTTTTATAAATTGTTTTATAAGTTTTACTTTCTGTTAACTTAGTTGTTATATATTTTGTTTTCTGTTATTTTAATATTTTATTGTTTTACTTGTTGTTAAGTTTATTAGTTAGAAAACTTATGGTGTTTAGTGTGTTGTTTTCACAATTCCTAGTTGTTCTTCAAAAGTAATTCCTTTTGCTAAGTAAAATATTTACTAAAATACTTTTGTTGTATTTTAATTTGTTTTTGTTTTGTTACTTTTGAAAATAGGATTTACTTGTAGAGAAAACCAACCTTAGTTGTGTTGATTAAACTTTGTTGTTTTGAGTTTTGTCTTAAGTATTTCCTTCATCACAACCTTGTTGCTTTTGGTTTTGTGTTACTTTTGATTGTTAGAATTGATTGCTAGTATGATTGCTTATACGAATGCAATGTTTGATTATATAGATTTTCACCGGAGAGTGACAAATAGTCTATCAAGTATTTTTCTGAGAGCGATATTATCTTCATCAACAGTACATGCAAGTTCACTTTGACCATCTATTTCATACCTATGTTTTATTGCATGTAGTGACATCATTCAACAAATCCCTCTAGTAGTGTTATTGAAATTCTTGTAGTTGAGTAGAATGCATGAGGTAGGAACCCACCACTTGTTACTAAAGCCCCGGGAACGCTAGTTAGTTCAATGCTATGCTAAAGTAGACGGGGTCTAGTATGAGTGTTCATGAGTGGTATGAGAAGGAGGACTCCACGTCAAGACGACAACTTCATGAAGGCATCTTCAAGTCCTGCATCTTCAAGACCTCAAGACTTCGAGACTCGAGAAACAAGTTTTTCAATACACACTACTGGGTGAAGGATGGTTGATTGGGCATCCCTGGAGTAACCAGTGGATGGCCGGGATGCATGGAGAAGCGCCATGACATCTTGCGGAAAGCTTCACCCAGACTCAAAGAGACGGATGAATACTTCATGCCCGGAAGCTTACCTGTGTAGCCACAAGTGATTATGGGCCCTGGCTTGGTTGATCTTTGTTGTGACTCTGGCCGGGCAGTGCGGCGAGATCTAGTCGACGTTAGGAATGGATGGGCACTGACAGTAGTCAAGGAAGCACTCTGAAAGACCATGTTTCGTTCGTCCTGTTCTCAAACAACCGGCAGTACGAGGACTTACCAGGAGGGAACGAATCTTGTGGGTAAAGTACACAACACTCTGCAGAGTTAAACCTAATCGATTAGCCGTGTCCCCGGTTACAGACAAATTGAGCTTCTAGACTTGGATTTATCTCTGAACTCTCAACACTGGACTGATAATTAATTGTGGGCAACTTATGATACTTGTGGGTATTAAGACATCGGTTGGCGGAACCATGTCTTGTTAGGTAACTCTATAGTGAGAAAACTCCATGATATTCCTTTGTTGTAGGAAAAGAAAATAAAATCAGCTTTTATGCAAAAACTCACACACGGAGCCACAAAGCCCTACTGCATATAGAATAGTCTTTATTCTTCTGTTCTACTATGGTGATCTTGCCGGTACATTCAATGTACTGACCTACACGGCCGCAACGTCTTATGTTGCAGATACTTTTCTACGACGAGTAAGAGTACAATTCAGGGTTACGGTCTACACTCAACCTGCCCTTGGTGTTATTGGGACTCCACTCCTATTGACTGTTTCCGTTGAGATTTTAAGGTATATATCAGTTTTACGTTAATTACACGTGATTGCACTTTGATATATACATTGATGTACTGTGTGTGCCAGCATACTGATCCAGGGATGGCACAGAACGCATAGAGGCTTGACCTTTCCAGGTCGGGTCGCTACACAAGTTGACTTGTCAACTTTTTTGGCTTAAAAGCCGACCGATAGGGTTTGATAAGCAACACCCGAAGGGTGGGAAGCCCCCTGTACGGCCATGAACTCCCCATACACTAGCTTCTGCCAATTTGGATATCTTTGCTTGGACTCTGTCAGGACGTCACTGATATAATAAACCGGCCTGTGAAACCGGATATTCTTTCCCTGCCTCCTTGCGCTCGACCACAATTGCATCGCTGACAGCCCTATTGTTAGCCGCCACGTATAGGAGTAAGGGCTCTTTCTCAGCCGGAGCGGCTAAAACTGGAGGCTTAGTGAGCTGCTTCTTGAGCACCTCAAACGCTTCGCCCGCCGCCGTACTCCAGACAAAATTGTGTGTCTTTTTCATCATTTGATATAGAGGAATAGCTTTCTCAGCAAGGTGGCTTATAAACCGCCTTAACACGGCGATCCGCCCTGCCAGGCATTGGACATCATTGATACAAGCCGGCTCAGCTAGGGAGGTGATAGGCTTGATCTTATCCGGGTTGGCTTAAATACCACGCTCAAAAACCAGAAATCCCAAGAGCTTGCCGGTCGGAACACCAAAGACACACTTTGCCGGGTTAAGCATCATCTTGTAGATCCGCAAATTGTCAAAGGTTTCCTTTAAGTCATCAAGCAGGGTCTCCTTCTTCCTTGACTTGATCACAATATCATCCACATAAGCATGAACGTTGCATCCAATTTGATTGTGAAGACAATTCTGCACATAGCGCTGATAAGTCGCCTGGGCACTCTTGAGCCCAAAAGGCATAGACACATAGCAGAAGGCTCCAAAAGGTGTGATGAAAGACGTCTTATATTGGTCCTTAACCGCCATATTGATCTGATGATATCACGAATAAGCATCCAGGAAGCATAAACTTTTGCAACCCGCCGTAGCATCAATTATATTATCAATACGAGGGAGAGCAAAAGGATCAGTCGGACAGGCCTTCTTAAGATCCGTATAGTCCACACACATACGCCACATGCCGTTTTTCTTGAGCACAAGCACTGGGTTAGCAAGCCACTCCGGGTGAAAGACCTCAACGATGAAACCCGCCGCTAAGAGCCGGGCAACCTCTTCCCCAATGGTCTTGCGCCTCTCCTCATTGAACCCTCGTAGAAATTGCTTGACCGGTTTAAACTTAGGATCCACATTAAGGTCTTGCTTAGTGAACTCTCTCGGTACACCCGGCATGTGAGGAGGTTTCCATGCAAAGATGTCTCGATTCTCACAGATGAATTCGATGAGCACGCTTTCCTATTTGGGATCCATGTTGGGGCCAATAATGAACTGTTTGGATGAGTCACCCGGAGTAAAATCCACCGCCTTGGTATCATCCGCCGAAAATTTGAGGGGCGGCTCAACTTTCGTGGTGGGCTTCTTCAGTGGGGTCATATCCTCCGGGTCAACATTCTCCTTATAGAACTTGAGTTCTGCCTCAGCACAACTGGATTCCACGTAAGCCGCGTCCCCTTCTTCGCACTCAATAGCCGTATTCCGATCACCATGAACAGTAATCGTGCCTTTCAACCCGGGCATCTTGAGCCGTAAGTAGACATAATAGGGCCTAGCCATGAACTTAGCATAAGCCGGGCGCTCAAACATTGCATGATAAGGACTCTTGATCTTGACCACTTCAAACCACAAGGACTCCACCCTATAGTTGTACTCGTCACCAAAGGCGACTTCCAAAGAAATCCTACCCACCGGGTAAGCTGACTTGCCCGGTACTACACCATGAAAAACGGTTGATGAGGCTTAAGGTCTTTATCAAGCAGCTTCATCCGCCAAAAGGTATCATAGTACAGGATGTTGATGCTACTACCACCATCCATAAGTACCTTATTCACCATATATCCTCCCACTTGGGGGGCAACTACCAGGGCTAGCCGCCCCGGGTCATCAACACGCGGCGGGTGATCGTCCCGGCTCCATGTTATGTCATACTCAGACCACTTCAAGTATTGCGGCAGAGCCGACACGACTGCATTAACCGCTCGCCTGCGCAATTTCTGATCCCGCTTGTTAAGGATGGTCGTAAAAACATGATACTGGACCGAATTGAGCTACTTTGGATTACTCTGATACCCAGATTGATTATGTTGTTGCTGATTGTTGTTACCAAAGTGTTGAGGATGTCCTCCTTGATTTCCCTGACCGTAACGACCGGATCCTGAGCCGCCTGATCCAAATACGGCTCCTGACCTGCCTGATCCTGAGCCGCCGGGCGGGCCACCACCATGGTTGTTGTGTTGCTACATGTTGTAGTTATTGAACTTCTACATGATGTGGCAATCACCCCATGTGTGCCCCATAGCTCTATCGGGCCGGTTGTGCTCCGGACAGGGTTTTTTGAGCATTTACTCCAAATTGAAAGGAGTCCTATTTTTGTTAAAAGGCGGTCTGAACTTCCCATTGCCCTTAGGATGATTCTGGCCGGTGCTCGCATTGGCCACCAGTTCTGATCCACCATCCGGGTTCTTCCGCTTGCTCTGGTTACCATTACTTGCCGCACCCTTGCCCTGGTTATTATTTTTACCTTGGCTGGCCTTCTCCTCATCAGAGCCTGGATCCTTCATGTTATCAGAGTCAGCATACTTTGTGAGAGCCACCATGAGTTCTCCCATGTCCTGACACGTATGCTTGAGCCGAACGAGCTTCTGCTTCAGAGGGACGAAGTGATAGTTCTTTTCTAAGATCAGTACTGCTTGAGCCGCCATGATCTGTTCAGATGAGTGGATGATGGTCGACATCCGTTGGACCTAGTGATGAGATGACTAATTCTCCTGCTGGACACAATGATAGAGATCCACAATGGTCATAGGTTGTTTGTAAGTCCCTTGAAAGTTTTTGATGAACCTTGCCCTCAACTCAGCCCATGAATTAACGGTATTGGGTGGCAAACCCTTTAACCACGTGCGAGCCGGACCTTCAAACATCATGATGAAGTACTTGGCGCACACCGCCTCACTGACATCCAATATCTCCATAGCCAGCTCATAACTTTCGATCCAGGCCTCCGGAGGTAAGTCGGCAGTGTAATTTGGGACCTTGCGAGGTCCTTTGAAATCCTTCGGCAACCGCTCATTCCGCAGAGCCGGTGCTAAGCACGACACTCCCACAGCCCTGGTGGTCACTCCCGCTCCTACTAATACGGAGGGCGCGGGCTCTTGGTGTGCCGCCGTGGCCAAAGCCGCTGCCTCTTGCTAGTTTCTCGCCTAGTTTATGAGCACTTGTGCATCTAGAGCCGCCTGATCATCCCCCGGAGGCCCTCTATGCCGATCGCTGCTGGAGACCGCCGGCGATTCATAGCGCCGGCTAAAGCTACGGCTGGGGAGGGGGGTTGAATGAATGCGACCCCAGCTGTAAGTGTATTTCTCCTGGTGGGCCATCGCCGTCTGAAGGTACCAATGGCGTTCCGCACCTCTTCTGCAAAAGGCGCCTCATCTGGAATAGGGATTGTTTCAGGTCGGGTGGCCGCGGCCACCATTTTCTCCGCCGGGTTTGAATAATGGCCTGTCGGCGTTGGAAAGACCACTGGTGAGGCCTGATTTCGTCGAGGCGGGTTAAGCGGCTGTCGAGCCGCCGGCCGACTTCCAGGCGCATCCGCTGCCCGACCCGTTCCTGGCGTATTGAAGAGATTCCTAGCCTCATAATGTTTTGGTAAGCGGGATTGATGCCTTATCCGATCCACCGCAGCCGCTGATTGTTGTTCTAGCCCAAGGCGGAAGGCATCCGTATTAATTCGTTCTGCCTCTGCCTCCATCTGAACTTTTAGCTCCGCTATCCTTTGTTGCCCCTCCGCCATCCGGTCCTTGAGTCTCACAATCTCAAAGTTCCGAGTGGCTTGATTATATGGCGTGATTTCAATGGCCATCAGGGCCGCGAGCTTGTTCATCAGATCCAAGAGAACTTGGGCCAGCGGAGGCGGGTCGGCCCCCGAGATTGCTGCTCCGGCGGCTATGCTGTTCGCGCGTGGGGCCGAGCCTGTCATGAACATGGCCGCATGAATCGGTGGCCCGAAATCGTCCGGCTCAGAACGCTCCCACTTAGGGTGAAGCTCGTCGTAGCCCCCGAGCCCAACGTTGTAAAGCTGGTAGATCGACTCTGTTTCTCCGCTTGAAGATCCGTCCTCTGAACAGACAAGAGTCTCCTGCAACGTAGAAGCTTCAAGATCCATACCCTGAGTGAAGCCCACGAAGACAACCCGGGTTGACACGGGCAGGTCGCACATTACGGGCGGGTTGCATGCGCCGAGCCGGCTCGACGATGCTGGTGCAGATGTCCGGCCCGGGTGTAGATCCATCGATCATGCCGATGAAGACGTCGATCCCACTGAAGGGAACCCGGAATCCATATTTGACAGAGCCGACATCAAGAACCCAGCTGGTGTCATCAATGTAGAGCCGGCCGTGATGACCCTTGTTCATCCTTTCGACCACGTATCCCTCGAGCCTTGGGACAGAGCCCTTTGAGAACTCAATGCCACCGAGCGCAGGCCCCACGGTGGGCGCCAACTATCGTGGTTTTCTCACGGCAGATGTCCGGTTGAACGGACTTGGATTCGAGGCCATCGCAAAGGTGATGGACTCAAAGGGGTTGATGGTACGAAGGACACGAGTTTACCTAGGTTCAGCCCCTCAAGTAGAGGTAATAGCCTACGTCCTGCTTGTGTTTGTATTGCTTGGTGTAGCGATTACAAGGGAGCGAATTGCTTGACCTAGTTCACGATATCTCTGATCTCTCTCTAAGTCACCCCGGGTCTCGCCTTTATATAGGAGGTCAAGACCACGGGTCATACAAGTCGTAACCGACTCTCACTACGTGTCTGAATCCATCTCTACATTGTCTTGCCTTCCTGAGCAAGTTGTCTCCGGGCAGCTCTCCGCCCGGGTCTTCATACTTTCTCTGTCCGGGCCACGCTCCGACCCATCTTGTCAAGTCGCCCAACGTCCTGGGCTTAAGTCTTCACGGCCCATCTTTGGACTGGTGTACGAACCGTCAAGTGTGACCCGGAGCCTCAGGGGCGGGTCTCACCGTGGGGTTATATCCCTAACAACATCCAATGTCCATGGTCATGAAACCTTCACCATCTGTTGATCAACGAGCTAGCCAACTAGAGGCTCACTAGGGACATATTGTGGTCTATGTATTCACACATGCATTACGGTTTCCAATTAATACAATTATAGCATGAACAATAGACAATTATCATGAACAAGGAAATACAATAATAACCATTTTATTATTGCCTCTAGGGCATATTTCCAACACTTTCCAGGCTGAAGCTTTTTGACATAAGCATCACATCCCCAAACTTTAAGAAACGACAACTTTGGCTTCTTGCCAAACCAAAGTTCATATGGTGTTGTCTCAACGGATTTCGATGGTGGCCTATTTAAAGTGAATGCAACTGTCTCTAATGCATAACCCCAAAATGATAGTGGAAAATCGGCAAGAGACATCATAGAACGCACCATATCTAATAAGGTTCAATTACGACGTTCGGACACACTATTACGCTGTGGTGTTCTAGGCCGTGTCAATTGTGAAACAATTCCACACTGTCTTAAGCGACTGCCAAACTCATAACTCAGATATTCACCTCCTCGATCAGATCGTAGGAATTTAATCTTCTTGTTACGATGATTCTCAACTTCACTCTGAAATTGCTTGAACTTTTCAAATGTTTCAGACTTGTGTTTCATTAAGTAAATATACCCATTTCTACTTAAGTCATCAGTCAAGGTAGTGCCACAATATGACCTAAACGGCAGTGCCACAAGAAAGTGGTACTATCACTATCAACTCTACATCTTTTGGCATCAATGTTATGAACATGTGTATCATCACTATCAAGATTCAATATGAATAAACCCCTCACATTGGGTGCTTGACCATAAAAGATATTACTCATATAAATAGAACAACCATTATTCTCTAATTTAAATGAGTAACCGTCTCGCAATAAACAAGATCCAGATATAACAATTATTTAGGTTCATCACAAATCTCGATGGTAATCGAAGAGAGAGCGTGCCGACAACGATCACATCAACCTTGGAACCATTTCCCACACGAATCGCCACTTCGTCCTTCGCCAGCCTTCATCTATTCCGTAGTTCATGTTTTGAGTTGCAAATGTGAGCAACCGAACCAGTATCAAATACCCAGGCACTACAACGGGAGCTAGTAAGGTACACATCAATAACATGTATATAATATATACCTTGTTTGTTGTTGGCCGCCTTCTTGTCAGCCAGATACTTGGGGCAGTTTCGCTTCCAGTGACCAGTTCCCTTGCAATGAAGGCACTCAGTTTATGGCTTGGGTCCAGCCTTGGTTTTCTTCATGGGAGGAGCAACTTGTTTGCCACCCTTCTTAGATTTACCCTTCTTGCCCTTGCCATTCTTCTTGAAACTAGTGGTTTCATTGACCATCAACACATGATGTGCTTTCTGGATTTCAGACTCAACGACTTTCAGCATTGCAAACAGCTCGGCGACTGACTTTTTCATCCCGTGCATGTTATAGTTCATCACAAAGCTCTTGTAGCTAGGTGGAAGTGATTGAAGATCTCTGACAGTGATCGCCTTTGGTGGAAGGGACATCCCTAAATCTGCCAGACGAGTCAAATACCCAGACATTCTAAGTATATGTTCACTGATAGACCCGTTCTCCTCCATTTTGCAAGCATAGAACTTATCGGAGGTCTTATACCTCTCGATCCGGGCATTCTTCTTAAAGATAAACTCCAACTCCTGAAACATCTCATATGCTCCATGACGTTCAAAACGTCTTTGAAGTCTCGGTTCTAAGCCATACAATATTGGACACTGAACTATTGAGTAATCTCCAGAACGTGCCTCCCAAGCGTTCTTAACGTCTTCGGATGACATGTCAATGGGTTGGTCACCAAGCGGTGCATCAAGGACATATGACTTCTTGGAAGCCGTGAGGATAATCCTCAGATTACGGGCCCAGTCTACAAAGTTACTTCTATCATCTTTCAACTTAGCTTTCTCTAGGAACGCATTAAAGTTCAGGGGTGCTACTGCGCGGGCCATTGATCTACAACATAAATATGCAAAGGTTACTAAGACTATTGTTCAAGATAATGAGTTTAGTTAATCAAATTACTAAAGCTCCCACTCAAATTGACATCCCTCAGGTCATCTGAGTGATACATGATCCAAATTCACCAACTCAAGTCCGATCATCACGTGAGTTGAGGTGGTTTCAATGGTGAACATCATCATGTTGATCATATCTACTGTATGACTCATGTTCGACCTTTCGGTCTCTTGTGTCCCGAGGCCATCTATGTACATGCTAGGCTCATCAAGTTTAACCAGAGTGTTCTGCACGTGCAACACTGGCTTGCACCTGTTGTATGTAAACGTAGAGTCTATCACACCCGATCATCATGTGGCATCTCGACATGATGAACTTTCGCAATGGTGCACATTCGGGGAGAACACAATTTTATCTTGAAATTTAAGTGAGGCATCACCTTATAATGCTACCATCGTCCTAAGCAAAACAAGGTGCGCAAAAGGATTAACATCACATGCAAATCATAAGTGACATGATATGGCCATGAACTTGTGCTTTTGATCTCCATCTTGAAAGCACATGCATGATCTCCATCGTCACCGACATAACACCATGATCTCCATCATCATGATCTCCTTTATTGTGTCGCCATCAGGGTCGTCGCGCCCACCATGCTCATACTACTATTGCTACCGTTTAGCGATAAAGTAAAGCATTACATAGCGCTTAATGATTGACACACATGTCATACAATAATTAAAGGCAACCCTATGGCTCCTGCCGGTTGCCGTACTCATCGACATGAAAGTCGTGATATTCTATACATCACATGATCATCCCATACATCACATATATCGTTGGGTGACGTAGTAGTAAATCAAAAAAATTCCTACGTGTCACCAAGATCTATCTATGGAGAAACTAGCAACAAGTGGGGAGAGATTGCATCTTCATACCTTTGAAGATTGCTGAGCGGAAGCGTTACAAGAACACGGTTGGTGGAGTCGTACTTATAGTGATTCAGATCGCGGTGGACTCCGTTCTCAGCGCCGAACAACGGCGCCTCCGCGTTCAACACACGTGCAGCCCGGTGACGTCTCCTATGCCTTGATCCAGGAAGGAGGAAGGAGAGGTTGGGGAAGAGCTCCGGCAGCACGACGGCGTGGTGTCAATGGAGCTGCGTGGTCTCCGGCAGGGCTTCGCCAAGCGCTACGGAGAACGAGGAGAGGGAGGAGTAGGGTTGCACCGAGGGGAGAAGAACTCGTGTGTTGGGTAGCCCTAAAAACCTCACATATATATAGGGGAGAGGGAGGAGGAGGCACCCCCATCTAGGCTTCCCACCCTAGAGGGTGCGGCATCCCTAGATGGGGCTTGGCTGGCGGCCATGGGGAAGAGAGGAGGGCGCAACCCTAGGTGGGCCTTAGGCCCATCTGGACCTAGGGTTTCCCCTCCCTCCACCTCTCCTATGCCTTGGGCCTGGTGGGAGTGGCACACCAGCCCACCTAGGGGCTGGTTCCCTCCACCTTCGGCCCATGGAGCCCTCCGGGGTTGGTGGCGCCACTTGGTGGACCCCCGGGACCCTTCCGGTAGTCCCGGTACATTACCGGTAATTCTTGAAACACTTCCGATGGCCAAATCCTCACTTCCTATATATCAATCTTTGTCTCCGGACCATTCTGGAACTCCTAGTGATGTCCGGGATCTCATCCGGGACTCCGAACAACCTTCGGTAACCACGTACACTATTTCCCTATAACCCTAGCATCATCGAACCTTAAGTGTGTAGACCCTACGTGTTCGGGAGACACGTAGACATGACCGAGACACCTCTCCGGTCAATAACCAACAGCGGGATCTAGATACGCATGTTGGCTCCCACATGCTCCACGATGATCTCATCGGATGAACCATGATGTCGGGGATTCAATCAATCTCGTATTCAATTCCCTTTGTCTATCGGTATGATACTTGCCCGAGATTCGATCGTCAGTATCCCTATACCTTGTTCAATCTCGTTACCGACAAGTCTCTTTACTTGTTCCGTAACACATCATCCCGTGGCTAACTCCTTATTCACACTGAGCTCATTATGATGATACCTTACCGAGTGGGCCCAGAGATACCTCTCCGACATACGGAGTGACAAATCCCAGTCTTGATTCGTGCCAACCCAACAGACACTTTCGGAGATACCCTGAAACGGTAGGTAGATACCACATATTGGTAGGTATGATGGACTCATATGGAACAACTTTGGGTTTAGGAAGTGGATGCACAAGCAGTATTCTCACTTAGTACAAGTGAAGGCTATAAAAAGACTGGGAAGCGACCAACTAGAGAGCGACAACAGTCATCAACATGCATTGAGATTAACCAACATTGAGTGCAAGCATGAGTAGGATATAAATCACCATGAACATGAATATCGTGGACGCTATGTTGATTCTGTTTCAACTACATGCGTGAACATGTGCCAAGTCAAGCCACTTGAATCATTCAAAGGAGGATACCATCCTATCATACTATATGACAATCATCTTAAAATTCATGTTGGCATCCAAGACAAACCATTATAAGCTCCTAGCTAATTAAGCATGGCATAAGAAACTATGATCTCTAAGTTGTCATTGCAAACATGTTTCTCTCATAACAATGCTAAATTAGAAATGATGAGCTAGTCATATTTACAAAAACAAAATAGGTCGAGTTCATACCAGCTTTTCCACGCTCAGTCACTTCATCATATATCGTCATTATTGCCTTTCACTTGCACGGCCGAATGATGTGAATAATAATATGAGTGTTCGTGCATGGGACTAAGCTAGAATCTGCAAGCAAACTCAGAGGAGAAGACAAAGTAATATGGTTCTTTGACAGATAAACAATAATGCATATGAGAGCCACTAATCATTTTAATCATGGTCTTCTACCTCGACCCAAAGGAAAAAGAAAACTATTTACACGGGAAATCTCCCAATAAGCAAAAGAAGAACGGGAAATATTTTTGGGTTTTGTTTTTAGTTACTATCATGCAAGAATGTAAAGTTACAACTAATTTTTTTTGTTTTTCTCATTTTTATTTTTTTTTGGATTTTCTTAAGTAAATCAAACACACAAGAAGAATGCAAGAAAAAGAAAATAAACCAGCATGGATGATATAATGAAAAAGTGTGAACACCGCCTATCAGAGTGAATGTGTGAACATGAATATAAATTCGGTGAGAAACATGTACTCCCCCAAGCTTAGGCTTTTAGCCTAAGTTGGTCTACACCCAAGGCGGAAAGTAACCAGCTCCGCGGTACTCCGGGCGATATCCAAAATCATAATGTGGGTTGTACTGGGATGCGGCAGCTACCGCCTGAATAGCCGCCTCACGGAGGCGAGCAACCTTCACCTCCCTCTCATACTCCTCTGCCTCTTCTTTGGTTATGTAATAGCTCTGTTTACTATGAAAATCAAAGAAGGCAGGAGTAGGAAGGGTAATATGAAAAACATGCTGTCGGTTAAATATTAACCGGTATAGGAGAACTGGAAGCGTATCATAGCAGCACGATCAAGGAAAGCACTATGAAGTGGGGGATCTCCTGTCTGGATGGGTATTTTAAGATAATTATCTAGGCGAGTGTCATATATCCCACCGAAGAAATCTCCTTCATTAGCATTGTTATTTAGTCTCCTAGCAATTATAGCTCCCATATTAAAACTTCTATCACATGTTACTGCACTCTTAAGTATACTGAGGTCAGGTGCACAAAGGTGGCTATGGTCATGCTTACCATTAATGCATCTACCTATGAAGAGGGCAAAATAATGTAAGGCAAGAAAATGAATGCTCCCCATGGTAGCCTGCGTAATGTCTCTAGTTTCTCCAACAGTTATACTGGAAATAAAATCTCTAACCGAGGACTTAGGAGGGTCATTGGGACTACCCCAATCAGGTATCTTGCATATTCTATTAAAATCATCGAAATCCATAGTATACGATTTGTAATAAAGATCAAACAGTATGGATGTGTCACGGCCAACTGAAAATTTGAATCTACGAACAAAAGAGGCAGTGAGTGTAGTATACTGTTCACATTTATCGGAGATGAATTCTTCGAGCCTGGCATTACGAATAAATGTATCAAACTCGTCCTTGAAACCTGCATCAATCATGAATTCATCGGAAGGCCATTCACATGGTCGCACCGGTGCGTACCTTGGCTGATAAGGATTGGGCTCCCGAATCGCGGGACGGGGACCCCTCTTGCTTGAGGAACCACCATGATAGTTCTTCCTAAACATTTTCCTTTTTCTGAAATAATTATGAAATTTTTAGTGACTCAAAGTAAAAGTGAACAAATCTTAACAAAACTAATAGCAACTACTCCTACAAGTGCCTAGAGGCCACATCTTGCATCAAAACTACTTGGGACCAAATAAAATTAACATGCAAAGCTTAAGAACAGGGTTACCAAGGCAGCAATAATATGCAATGAATAAAGCACTAGAACAAAAACTAATTGGACCAATGGAGGAGTCAATACCAAGGAACAATTCCCCAAAACAGTTTGGTGAATGGGGCCTTGCACAAGGAGATCGAAAAACGCAGCAAAATGAGCAAGAACACGGGTTTGAGCTGTGGGGTGATCTTTTCTGGAGGTAGAAGAAGGAGATGGGTGCTGGAATAAGTGGAGGAGGGCCAAGTGGGACCCACGAGCCTGCCAGGCGCGCCCAGGGGGGTGGGCGCGCCTCCTGGGCTCGTGGCCCACTGGTGCATCCCCCTGACTAGTTATCTATCTCAGAAATTCTTAAATATTCTAGAAAAATCATACTTGAATTTCAGGGCATTTGAAGAACTTTTATTTTCAGGTCATTTTTTTGGACGGATAATGCAGAAAACAGGAGAATAATGCTATATTTATTATTTTTCTACTAAATAACAGAAAGTAAAAGTTGGGAACAGAAGGTTGTGACTTCTAGATTCATCCATCTCATGGTCATCAAAAGAAATCCATCAATGAGGTTGATCAAGTCTCCTTGATAAACTTTTTTCGAATCACATGAAACCGGAGAACCTTCGAAAAATCACTAGGTTACCTCAATGGGGATATGCATATCCCCAACAATAAGTATATCATATCTCATCTTGATAGTAGGTATAGGAAATTCAAAGCTTCCAATAATAATGGATGAAGATTTTTCAATAGAATTTATGCAATGAACCCGATATTGTTTCTTTGGAAAGTGCACCGTGTGCTCATTACCATTGACGTGGAAAGTGACATTGCCTTTGTTGCAATCAATAACAGCCCCTGCAGTGTTTAAAAAGGGTCTTCCAAGGATGACTGCCATGGCATCATCCTCGGGAATATCAAGAATAACAAAGTCTGTTAAGATAGTAACGTTCGCAACCACAACAGGCACATCCTCGCAAATGCCGATAGGTAAAGCAGTTGATTTGTCGGCCATTTGCAAAGAAATTTTAGTAGGTGTCAACTTATCCAATTCAAGTCTACGATATAAAGAGAGAGGCATAACACTAATACCGGCTCCAAGATCACATAAAGCAGTTCTAACATAATTTCCTTTAATGGAGCAAGGTATAGTGGGTACTCCGGGATCACCTAGTTTCTTAGGAGTCCCACCGTTAAAAGTGTAATTAGCAAGCACGATGGAAATCTCAACATCAGGTATCTTTCTTTTATTAGTCACAATATATTTCATGTATTTAACATAAGGAGACAGTTTAAGCATATCAGTCAAACGCATTTGCAAGAAGATAGGTCTAATCATTTCAACAAAGCGCTCAAAATCCTCATCATCCTTTTTCTTGGATGGTTTGGGAGGAAAGGGCATGGGTTTCTGAACCCATGGTTCTCTTTCTTTACCATGGTTCCTAGCAATAAAATCACTCTTATCATATCTTTTATTCTTAGGTTGTGGGTTATCAAGATCAATAGCAGGTTCAATCTCCACATCATTATCATCACTAGGTTGAGCATTAACATGAACATCATTATCAATATTATCACTAGGCTCATGTTCATCACCAGATTGTGTCTCAGCATCAGAAATAGATATGTCATTTTGATTCTCAGGTGTAACAGAAACAGGTTTACTAGCATGCAAGTTCCTATGATCTTTCTTTTTCTTCCTATTACCAGGATGACTAGGTGCATCAGTATTAATTCCTTGATAATCTTGCTCAATTCTTTTAGGATGGCCCTCGGGATACAAAGGTTCCTGAGTCATTCTACCACCTCTAGTAACAACTTTAACAGAATTATCATTCAATTCATTAAGCAAGTCATTTTGAGCCTTAAGTACTTGCTCTACTTGAGTAGCGACCATAGAAGCATGTTTACTAATAAGCTTAAGATCATTAACATTTCTATCCACACAAGCACTTATATGACCAATCATACAAGCATTTTGTTTCAGTTGTCTACTAACATAATAATTAAAACTTTGTTGTTTGGCAACAAAGTTATCAAATTCATCTAAGCATAAGCTAGCAAGTTTATCATAAGAAATATCACTCTCATTGAATCTATGAAGAGAATTTACCTCTACTACCTATGTCGGGTTATCAAGACCATGTATCTCTTCAATAGGTGGTAGATTCTTAACATCTTCAGATTTAATACCTTTCTCTCGCATAGATTTCTTTGCTTCTTGCATATCTTCAGGACTGAGGAGTAGGATACCTCTTTTCTTCAGAGTTGGCTTCGGAGGTGGTTCGGGAATAGTCCAAGCATTATCATTGCTCAAGATATTATTCAATAGAATCTCAGCTTGTTCCACAGTTCGTTTCCTAAAAACACAGCCATCACAACTATCTAGGTGGTCCCTAGAAGCATTAGTTAGTCCATTATAAAAGATATCAAGTATTTGATTTTTCTTAAGAGGATGATCAGGAAAATCATTAAGTAACTGGACAAGCCTCCCCCAAGCTTGTGGGAGACTCTCTTCTTCCATTTGCACAAAGTTATATATATCCTGCAAGGCAGCTTGTTTCTTATGGGTAGGAAAATATTTCTCAGAGAAGTAGTATATCATATCTTGGGGACTACGCACACAACCAGGAGCAAGAGAAGTAAACCAAGTTTTAGCATCACCCTTTAGTGAGAAAGGAAACAACTTAAGGATATAGTAATAGCGAATTTTTTCCTCATTAGTGAATAGGGTGGCTATATCATTCAGTTTAGTAAGATGTGCTACAACAGTTTCAGATTCATAACCATGAAAAGGATCAGATTCAACCAAAGTGATTAACTCAGGATCGACAGAGAACTCATAATCCTTATCAGTAACAAAGATAGGTGAAGTAGCAAATTTAGGATCATATTTCATTCTAGCATTCAAAGATTTTTCTTTCCACTTGCATAACAAATTTTCAAGATCATAGCTATCCTTACAAGCAAGAAAGTCTTCAGCTACCTCTCCTTCCATAACATAACCCTTAGGTATATCAGGCAATTCATATCAAGGAGGGCCAAGTCTAACAGGTGTAACAGCAGGTTCCATTTCAATAATTTCATCAGTTTCAGAAGTATCATTTGATTCAGTAGTAACCCTAGCAATTTGTGCATCAAGAAATTCACCAAGTGGCATATCCTTATAAAGCAGAGCATCATCATAATTATCATGTATAGCATAAGTAGCATCATCAAGCATAGGAGACATATCAGAATTAATAGCAGGAGGCGGCGTCGCAAATTTACTCATAACAGAAGGTGAATCAAGTGCAGAGCTAGATGGCAGTTCCTTACCTGTCCTCGTAGTTGAAGGCAGAACTTTAATTTTTGGATCTCGCAAATTCTTCATAGTAATCAACAGATATAAATCCCAAGTGACTCAAAGAATAGAGCTATGCTCCCTGGCAACGGCGCCAGAAAAAGGTCTTGATAACCCACAAGTATAGGGGATCGCAACAGTTTTCGAGGGTAGAGTATTCAACCCAAATTTATTGATTCGACACAAGGGGAGCCAAAGAATATCCTCGAGTATTAGCAGTTGAGTTGTCAATTCAACCACACCTGAATGACTTAGTATCTGCAGCAAAGCTTTAGTAGCAAAGTAGTATGATAGTAACAGTAATAGTGGTAACAGTAGGAGTAGTGATTTGTGTAGCAAGTGTGACATCAGCAGCGGTAAAGTAACGTAGCAAAGACCAGTATAGGAAAAGCTCGTAGGCATTGGATCGGTGATGGATAATTATGTCGGATGGCATTCATCATGTAACAATTATAACATAGGGTGATATGTAACTAGCTCCAGTTCGTCAATGTAATGTAGGCATGTATTCCGTATATAGTCATACGTGCTTAGGGAAAAGAACTTGCATGGCACCTTTTGTCCCTCCCTCCCGTGGCAGCGGGGTCCTAATGGAAACTAAGGGATATTAAGGCCTCCTTTTAATAGAGAACCTGAACAAAGCATTAGCACATGGTGAATACATGGAATCCTCATACTATGGTCATCTCCGAGAGTGGTTCCGGCTATTGTCACTCCGAGGTTGCCGGGTCATAACACATAGTAGGTGACTACAACTTGCAAGATAGGATCAAGAACTCACATATTGATGAAAACATAATAGGTTCAGATCTGAAATCATGGCACTTGGGACCTAGTGACAAGCATTAAGCATAGCAAATAGTAGCAACATCAATCTTAGAACATAGTGGATACTAGGGATCAAATCCCATCAAAACTAACTCGATTACATGATAGATCTCATCCAACCCCTCATCGTCCAGCAAGCCTACGATGAGATTACTCACGAACGATGGAGAGCATCATGGAATTGGCAATGGAGGATGGTTGTTGATGATGATGGCTTTGATTTCCCCTCTCCGGAGCCCAGAACGGACTCTAGATCTGCCCTCCCGAGGAAGAACAGGTGGTGGCGGCGGCTCCATATCGTGAAACGCGATGAAATCTTCTCTCCTAATTTTTTTCTGGATGACAGAGGCTATATGGAGCTGGAGAGGAGGTCTGAGGAGCCACGTGGGCCCCACGAGCCTGCCAGGCGCGCCCTTGGGGGGCACGGCTCCTGGGCTCGTGGCCCACTAGTTGCTCATCTTCGGTTGATTTTTTCTCCGGTATTTTTTATATTCCATAAAAAATCCTCGTAAGTTTCCAAGTCATTCCGAGAACTTTTATTTCTTCACAAAAACAACACCATGGTAGTTCTGCTGAAAACAGCGTTAGTCCGGGTTAGTTTTATTCAAATCATGCAAATTAGAGTCCAAAACAAGGGCAAAAGAGTTTGGAAAAGTAGATACGTTGAAGACGTATCATACCCATAGTGCACCTTTATAGCCACCCAGTTACGTTGTGACGTTTGGCACACCCAAAGCATTCCTACGGTATTTGGGAGTTGCACAATCTCATGGTCTAAGGAAATGATACTTAACATTGGAAAAGCTTTAGCAGACGAACTACACGATCTTGTGCTATGCTTAGGATTGGGTCTTGTCCATCACATCATTCTCCTAATAATGTGATCCCGTTATCAGTGACATCCAATGTCCATGGTCATGAAACCGTGACCATCTATTGATCAACGAGCTAGTCAACTAGAGGCTCACTAGGGACATGTTGTGGTCTATGTATTCACACATGCATTACGGTTTCCGGTTAACACAATTATAGCATGAACAATAGACAATTATCATGAACAAGGAAATACAATAATAACCATTTTATTATTGCCTCTAGGGCATATTTCTGACAGTCTCCCACTTGCACTAGAGTCAATAATCTAGTTACATTGTGATGAATCGAACACCCATATCATTCTAGTGTTGATCATGTTTTGCTCGTGCGAGAGGTTTAGTCAACGGATCTGCGACATTCAGATCCATATGTACATTACAAATATCTATATCTCCCTCCTAAATGTAATCACGGATGGAGTTGAAGCGGCGCTTGATGTGTCTTGTCTTCTTGTGAAACCTGGGCTCCTTGGCAAGGGCAATAGCTCCAGTGTTGTCACATAATAGAGTCATCGGACCCGACGCATTGGGAATTACTCCTAGGTCGGTGATGAACTCCTTCATCCATTCTCCTCCCTTTGCTGCTTCCGAAGCAGCTATGCAATCCGCTTCACATGTAGATGCCGCCACGACGCTTTGCTTGCTGCTGCACCAGCTGACTGCCCCTCCGTTCAACACACGTGCAGCCCAGTGACGTCTCCTACGCCTTGATCCAGCAAGGAGGAAGAAGAGGTTGAGGGAGAGCTCTGGCAGCATGACATCATGGTGACGGTGGAGCTGCATGGTCTCCGGTAGGGCTTCGCCAAGCACTACGGAGAACAAGGAGAGGGAGTAGTAGGGTTTTTGCCGAGAGAGGAAGAACTCGTGTGTCTGGCAGCCCCAAAACCCACCACTATATATAGGAGGAGGAGGAGGGAGGGCTGCGCCCTAGGGTTCCCACCCTAGGGGCCGGCGGCAGCCTCAGATCTCATCTGGTGCGGCGGCCAGTGGGAGAGAGGGGTGGTCGGGGCCCTAGGTGGGCCTTAGCCCCATCTGAACCTAGGGTTTGCCCCCTTCTCTTCCCTTGCTGCGCCTTGGGCCCTTGTGGGGGGCGCACCAGCCCACCTAGGGTCTGGTTCCCTCCCACTTGCGGCCCTTGAAGTCCTCTGGGCTGGTCGCCCCACTTGGTGGACCCCCGGAACCCTTCCGGTGGTCCCGATACGTTACCGGTGACACCCAAAACATTTCCGGTAACCAAAACCTCACTTCCTATATATCAATCTTTGTCTCCGGACCATTCCGGAACTCCTCATGACGTTCGGGATCTCATCCGGGACTCCGAACAACCTTCGGTAACCATGTACACTATTTCCCTATAACCCCAGCGTCATCGAACCTTAAGTGTGTAGACCCCACGGGTTCGGGAGACACGTAGACATGACCGAGACACCTCTCCGGTGAATAACCAACAGCGGGATCTGGATACCTATGATGGCTCCCACATTCTCCACGATTATCTCATCGGATGAACCACGATGTCGGGGATTCAATCAATCCCATATACAATTCCATTTGTCTATCGGTATGATACTTGCCCAAGATTCGATCGTCGGTATCCCTATACCTTGTTCAATCTCGTTACCGGCAAGTCTCTTTACTCGTTCCGTAACACATCATCCCGTGGCTAACTCCTTAGTCACATTGAGTTCATTATGATGATGTCTTACCGAGTAGGCCCAGAGATACCTCTCCGTCACACGGTGTGACAAATCCCAGTCTCAATTCGTGCCAACCCAACAGACACTTTTGGAGATACCCGTAGTGTACCTTTATAGCCACCCTGTTATGTTGTGACGTTTGGCATACCCAAAGCATTCCTACAATATTCGGGAGTTGCACAATCTCATGGTCTAAGGAAATGATACTGGACATTGGAAAAGCTTTAGCAAACAAACTACACGATCTTGTGCTATGCTTAGGATTGGGTCTTGTCCATCACATCATTCTCCTAATGATGTGATCTCGTTATCAACGACATCCCATGTCCATGGTCATAAAACCATGACCATCTATTGATCAACGAGCTAGCCAACTAGAGGCTAACTAGGGACACGTTGTGGTCTATGTATTCACACATGCATTATGGTTTCCGGTTAACACGATTATAGCATGAACAATAGACAATAATCATGAATAAGGAAATACAATAATAACCATTTTATTATTGCCTCTAGGGCATATTTCCAACATTGTGATGTATGAGATTGATCATGTTCTTGTAATAGGATTCACGAATTGCATGTCGATGAGTATGACAACCGGCAGGAGCCATAGGAGTTGTCTTATTTTATTGTATGACCTGCGTGTCAATCATAAATGCCATGTAATTACTTTACTTTATTGCTAATCGTTAGCTAAATGCCATGTAATTACTTTACTTTATTGCTAATCGTTAGCCATAGTAGTAGAATTAATAGTTGGCGAGACAACTTCATGAAGACACGATAATGAAGATCATGATGATGGAGATCATGGTGTCGTGCCGGTGACAATGATGATCATGGTGCCCCGAAGATGGAGATCAAAGGAGCAAGATGATATTGGCCATATCATGTCACTATATTGATTGTATGTGATGTTTATAATGTTTACATCTTATTTGCTTAGAACGAAGGTAGCTAAATAAGATGATCTCTCACTAAAATTTCAAGAAATGTGTTCACCCTAACTGTGCACTGTTGCTAAGGATCGTTGTTCCGAAGCACCACGTGATGATCGGGTGTGATGGGTTCTAATGTTCGCATACAACGGGTGTAAGCTAGATTTATGCACGTGATACACTTAGGTTGACTTGACGAGCCTAGCATGTACAGACATGGCCTCGGAACACGGGAGACCAAAAGTTCGAACATGAGTCGTATAGAAGATACGATCAACATGGAGATGTTCACCATGGATGACTTGTCCGTCTCACGTGATGAAAGGACACGGGCTAGTTGACGTGGATCATGTGTCACTTGCATGACTAGAGAGATGTCTATCTAAGTGGGAGTTCATTAAATAATTTGATTATGTGAACTTAATTACCGTGAAGTTAGTCTAAAATTGTCTTTACAATATATATTGTAGATCCAATTGCCAACGCTAATGTCACCCTCAACTTCAACGCGTTCCTAGAGAAAACCAAGCTGAAAGACGATGGAAGCAACTATGCGGACTGGGTCCATGGCTTGAGGATCATCCTCATATCTTCCAAAAGATTATATGTCCTTGATGCACCACTAGGTGACGCACCCATTTTCCCAGCGGATCAAGACATTATGAACGCTTGGCAGTCACGTTGCGATGATTACTCCTTGGTTCAGTGCAGCATGCTTTACAGTTTAGAATCAGGGCTCCGAAAGCGCTTTGAGCAACACGGAGCATATGAGATGTTCCAAGAGCTGAAATTGGTTTTCCAAGATCATGCCCGGGTCAAGAGATATGATTTCTCCGACAAGTTCTTTAGTTGTAAAATGGAGGAGAATAGTTCTGTCAGCGAGCACATACTCAAAATGTTTGGGTTGCACAACTTCTTGTCTCAGCTGGGAGTTAATCTTCCGGATGACTCGGTTATTGACAGAATCCTCCAGTCGCTCCCACCTAGCTACAAGAGCTTTGTGATGAACTACAACATGCAGGGGATGGAGAAGTCCATTCCTGAGTTGTACTCAATGTTGAAATCAGCGGAGGTCGAGATCAAAAACGATCATCAAGTGTTGATGGTGAATAAGACCACTAGTTTCAAGAAAGGCAAGGGTAAGAAGAACTTCAAGAAGGACGGCAAAGCAGTTGCCGTGCTCGGTAAGCAAGTTGCCGGGAAGAAGAATAAGAATGGATCCAAGCCTGAGACTGAGTGCTTTTATTGCAAGGTTTTGGGGAACGTTGCATGGGAAACAAAAAATTTCCTATGCACATGCAGATCTATCCATGGTGATGAGCATCTACGAGAGGGAGAGTGGATCTACGTGCCCTTGTAGATCGCTAAGCGGGAAGCGTTAAGAAACGTGGTTGGTGTAGTCGAACGTCTTCGCGATACAAATTGCTGAGCGTCCCGCGATCTCATCATGATCCGTCTCGCGATCCAATCACGATCCATCCCGTGAACTCATCACGATCCATCCCACAAACTCATCGCGATCCATCCCGCGATCTTGATCACGGTCCTTCCGATCTAGTGCCAAACGGACGGCACCTCTGCGTTCAGCACACGTACAGCTTGATGATGATCTCCGCCTTCTTGATCCAGCAAGAGGGAGCGAAGAGGTAGAAGAGTTCTCCGGCAGCATGACGGCGCTCCAGCAATGGTGGTGGAGCTATTCCGGCAAGGCTTCACCTAAGCACTGCAGAAAAACCGATCTAGAGGAGAAACTATGCACTAGAGGAACGGGTAGCACGTGGCTGAAAAAACCGTGCCAAAACCCTATATCCTCTAGTATATATAAGAGGAAGAGAGGAGGCTTGGCACAAGGGAAAATCCCATTAGGAGGCTTTGGCCGAAGCTAAGGAGGAGAGTCCTCCTTCTCCTCCAATCCTAGTAGGACTAGGACTCTTCCTTTTTTGCCTTTTTGCCTTTTTTCCACCTTTTCTCTTTGAGCTTTTCTTTCCCAGCCTCATGGGCCTTGGTGTGGGACTTCCACCAGCCCACTAAGGTCTGGTATTCACTCTCCCACAGCCCATGTAGCCTCTTGGGTCGAAATACTCCTCCTGATGGTCTCCCGGTACACTACCGGCACTCCCGGTACACTACCGATGAGCCCGAAACTTTTCCGGCGACCAAAATAGGACTTCCTATATATCAATCTTTACCTCCGGACCATTCCGAAGCTCCTCGTGACGTCCGGGATCTCATCTGGGACTCCGAACAACCTTCGGTCACCACCATACATAACTCTATACTACCGAAACGTCACCAAACCTTAAGTGTGCAGACCCTGCGGGTTCGAGAACTATGTAGACATGACCGAGACACCTCTACGGTCAATAACCAATAGCGGGACCTGTATGCCCATATTGGTTCCTACATATTCTATGAAGATCTTTATCGGTTGAACCTCTATGTCAAGGATTCAGTTAATCCCGTATGATGTTCCCTTTGTTCTTCGGCATGTTACTTGCCCGAGATTCCATCGTCGGTATCTCCATACCTAGTTCAACCTCGTTACCGGCAAGTCTCTTTACTCATTCCGTAATACAAGATCCCATGACTAACACTTAGACACATTGCTTACAAGGCTTATTGTGAAGTTGTATTACCGAGTGGGCCCTGAGATACCTCTCCGTCACACGGAGTAACAAATCCCAGTCTTGATCCATGCCAACTCAACAGACACCCTCGGAGATACCTGTAGAGCACCTTTATAGTCACCCAGTTACATTGCGATGTTTGATACACACAAGGCACTCCTCTGATGTCCGTGAGTTGCATGATCTCATGGTCATAGGAACATATACTTGACCTACAGAAAACAATAGCAATAAACTGACACGATCATATGCTATGTTTGTAGTTTGGGTCTTGTCCATCACATCATTCTCCTAATGATGTGATCCCGTTATCAAATGACATCTCATGTCCATGGATAGGAAACCTTAACCATCTTTTGATCAACGAGCTAGTCTATTAGAGGCATAATAGGGACATGGTTTTGTCTATGTATCCACACATGCATCTAAGTCTCTGATCAATACAACTATAGCATGGATAATAAACGATTATAATGAACAAGGAAATATGATAATAACTAATTTATTATTGCCTCTACGGCATATTTCCAACAGTATCCCACTTGCACTAGAGTCATTAATCTAGTTCACATCACCATGTGATTCACTTTGTTATGAATCTAACACCCAATGAGTTTTGGGGCTCGGTCATGCTTTGCATGTGAGAGAGGTCTTATAGTCAACGGGTCTGCGACATTTAGATCCGTGTGTACTTTGCAAATCTCTATGTCAAACTGTACTCATTGAAAGTCTCATCGAGCATCTTGATCTATCTCTATAGATCTTGATGCTCAACAATTAGGTAGCTTTATTCAGGTCTTCCTTTGAAAAACTCTTTTCAACCAACCGTTTATGCTTTCCAGAAATTCTACATCACTTCTGATCAACAATATGTCAACCACGTATGCTTACCAGAAACTCTATAGTGCTCCCACTCACTTTAATGTAAATACAAGTTTCTCATAAACTTCGTATAGACTCAAAAACTTTGATCACCTCATAAAAGTGTATATTCCAACTCCGAGAAGCTTGCTTTAGTCCATAGAAGGATCACTGAAGCAGGCTCACCTTTTAGCATCCTTAGGACAGACAAAACCTTCTGGTTATATCACATACAACCTTTCCTCAAGTAAACCGTTAAGTAAATGATGTTTTCTCATCCATCTGCCAGATTTCATAATTGAAAAATGCAGCAACTGCTAACATAATTCCAATAGATTTTAGCATCGCTACGAGTGAGAAAGTCTCATCCTAGTCAACTCCTTGAACTTGCCGGAAACTTCTTTGCGACAAGTCGAGCTTTATAAATGGTGACATTCACCATCAACGTATGTCTTCATTTTAAAGATCCATTTGTACTCGGCGACCTACCGTCCAATGAGAAAGTCCACCAAAGTCTATACTTGGTTTTCATACATGGATCCTTTCTCGGATTTCATGGCCTCTAACCATTTGTCGGATTCCGGGCCCATCATCGCTTCTCCATAGCTCGTAGGTTCATCGTTGTCCAACAACATGGCCTCTAAGACAGGGTTTCCGTACCACTTAGGAGTAGTACGCGTCCTTGTAGACCTACGAGGTTCGGTAGTAACTTGATCCAAAGCTTTCATGATCATCATCATTAACTTCCCCTTCAACTAACGTAGGCTCCATAGAAACATCTTTCTGCAGTGCGCTACTTTCTGGTTGAAACAATGGTTCAACAACCTCATCAAGTTCTATCTTCCTCCCATTCAATTCTTTTGAGAGAAACTTTTCCTCGAAAAAGTACCCGTTTTAGCAACAAACATTTATGCTTGGATCTGAGATAGAAGGTTCACCCAACTGTTCTTAGGGTTTTCTATGAAGATGCATTTGTCCGCTTTGGGTTCGACCTCATTATGTGAAAACATTTTCCACACAAGCGTTGCAGCCCCAAACATTAAGAAATGACCGCTTAGGTTTCTATCAAACCATAATTCACACGGTGTCATCTCAACGGATTTAGATGGTGACCTATTTAAAATGAATGTAGTTGTCTCTAATGCATAACCCCAAAATTATAGTAGTAAAACGATAAGAGACATCATAGCACGCACCATATCCAATAGAGAACGACTATGACGTTAGGACACACCATCACACTATGGTGTTCCAGGTGGCGTGAGTTGTGAAACAACTTTCACATTGTCTAAAGTTGTATGCCAAACTCGTAACTCAGATATTCACCTCCACAATCATATCGTAGACATTTTTATCTTCTTGTCACGATGATTTTTAAACTTCACTCTGAATTTGCTTGAACCTTTCAAACGATCCAGACTTGTGTTTCATTAAGTAAATATACACTATATCTACTAAAATCATCGGTGAAGGTAAGAAAATAACGATATCCACCGCACGCTACAAGACTCATTAGATTGCATACATCAACATATATCATTTCCAATAAATCACTTGCCCGCTCCATCAATCCGGAAAACGAGGTCCTTAGTCATCTTGCCCAAGAGGCATGGTTCACATGTCTCAACCGATTCGAAATCGAATGAGTCCAAAAGATCCATCGACATGGAGTTTCTTCATGCACTTTATACCAATATGACATTTAGCGGCAGTGCCACAAGTATGTGGTACTATCATTATAAACTTTGTATCTTTTGGCATCAATGTTATGAACATGTGTATTACTACGATCAAGATTTCAACAAACCATTCTCACTGGGTGCATGACCATTGAAGGTACTATTCATGTAAACAGAATAACCATTATTCTCTAACTTAAATGAATAACCGTGTTGCAATGAACACGATCTAATCACGTTCATGCTCAACGCAAAACACCAAATAACATTTATTTAGGTTCATCACTAATCCCGAAGGTAGAGAGAGCGTGCGATGTTGATGACATCAACCTTGGAAACATTTCCAACACACATCGTCACCTCACCCTTAGCCAGTTCTCCGTTTATTTCGTAGCATTTATTTTGAGTTACTAACATTTAGCAACCGAACCGGTATCCAATACTCAGGTGCTACTAGGAGTACTAGCAAGGTACACATCAATAACACGCATATCAAATATACTTCTGTCGATGTTGCCAGCCTTCTTATCTGCCTAGTATTTAGGGTTGTTCCGCTTCAGCGACCTCTCACCTCATAATAGAAGCACTTAGTCTCGGGTTTGGGTTCAAGTTCGGGTTGCTTCACTGGAGCAGCAACTCTCTTGCCATCCATGAAGTTTCCCTCCTTGCCCTTGCCCTTCTTGAAACTAGTGGTTTTACTAAGAATCAACACTTGATGCTCCTTCTTCATTTCTACCTTCGTGGTGTCAAACATCGCGAATAACTCAGGGATCATTAATTCTATCCCTGGCATTTTATAGTTCATCACCAAGTTCTAGTAGCTTAGTGACAGTGACTTGGAGAACTATATCAATCACTATCTTATCTGGAAGATCAACTCCCACTCGATTCAAGCGATTGTAGCACCCAGACAATCTGAGCACATGCTCAATGATTGAGCTATTCTCTTTCATCTTGCAGGCAAAGAATCTTGTTGGAGATCTCATATCTCGCAACACGGGCACGAGCCTGATATCCTAATTTCAGCTCTTAGAAACATCTCATATGTTCCGTGACGTTCAAAACGTTTCGGAGCCTCAATTCTAAGCCGTAATGCATGACGCACTAAACTATCAAGTAGTTATCAGAACGTGCTTGTCATATGTTCACAACATCTACAAACGACGCTAGAGGGGTTGGCGCACCGAGCGGTGCATTAAGGACATAAGCCTTCTGTGAAGCAATGAGGACAATCCTTAGATCACAGACCTAGTCTGCAATATTGCTACCATCATCTTTCAACTCTATTTCTCTAGGAACATATAAAAATACAAGAGAGCTATAGCGCGAGCTAGTAATCTACAACATAATTTGCAAAGGCTCTACTGACTATGTTCATGATAATGAGTTCAATTAATCATATTACTTAAGAACTCCCACTCAAATTGACATCCCTCTGGTCATTCGAGTGATACATGATCCAAATTCAGCAACTCAAGTCCGATCATCACGTGAGTTGAGGTGGTTTCAATGGTGAACATCATCATGTTGATCATATCTACGATATGACTCATGTTTGAACTTTCGGTCTCTTGTGTTCCGAGGCCATGTCTGTACATGCTAGGCTCGTCAAGTTTAACCCGAGTGTTCTGCATGTGCAACACTGGCTTTCACACGTTATATGTGAACGTAGAGTCTATCACACCCGATCATCACATGGTGTCTCGACACGACGAACTTTCGCAATGGTGCACACTCGAGGCGAACAAAATTTATCTTGAAATTAAGTGAGGGATCACCTTATAATGCTACCGTCGTCCTAAGCAAAACAAGGTGCATAAAAGGATTAACATCACATGCAAATCATAAGTGACATGATATGGCCATGAACTTGTGCTTTTGATCTCCATCTTGTAAGCACCGACATGATCTCCATCGTCACCGGCACGACACCATGGTCTCCATCATCTTGATCTCCATCAATGTGTCGCCATCGGGGTTGTCGCACCCAACATGCTTCTACTACTAGCTACCGTAGCGATAAAGTAAAGCATTACATAGCGCTTAATGATTGACACGCAGGTCATACAATAATTAAAGACAACCCTATGGCTCCTGCCAGTTGCCGTACTCATTGACATGCAAGTCGTGATAATCTATACATCACATGATCATCTCATACATCACATATATAACATCATGTAATTGGCCATATCATATCACAACATACCCTGCAAAAACAAGTTAGACATCCTCTAATTGTTGTTGCATGTTTTACGTGGCTGCTACGGGTATCTAGCCAGAACAATTCTCATCTACGCAAAAACCACAACGGTGATACACTAGTTGCTTTTCAACCTTCTCAAGGACCGCCTTTGTCGAATCCAATCCAACTAAAGTGAGAGAAACTGGCACCCGCAAGCCATCTATGCAACAAGTTGCAGTTGAGGGAACCGGTCTCTCGTAAGCATACGAGTAATGTTGGTCCGGGCCGCTTCATCTCACAATACCGCGGAACCAAAACACGACCAAGGTAGGAAGCAATCTAAGCATCAACGCCCACAAACTCTTTGTGTTCTACTCGAGATCTCATCTACACATAGACCTAGCTCATGATGCCACTGTTGGGGAACGTTGCATGGGAAACAAAAAAATTCCTACGCACACGCAGAACTATCCATGGTGATGAGCATCTATGAGAGGGAGAGTGGATCTATGTACCATTGTAGATCGCTAAGCGGGAAGCGTTAAGAAAAGCAGTTGGTGTAGTCGAACGTCTACGCGATCCAAATCGCCGAGCATCACGCGATCTCATCATGATCCGTCTCACGATCCAATCACAATCCGTCCCGTGAACTCATCATGATCCGTCCCACGAACTCATCGCGATCCGTCCCGCAATCTTGATCACGGTCCTTCCGATCTAGCGCCAAACGGATGGCACCTCCGCGTTCAACACACGTACAGCTTGATGACGATCTCCGCCTTCTTGATCCAGCAAGAGGGAGCAGAGAGGTAGAAGAGTTCTTCGGCAGCATGACGGTGCTCTGGCAATGGTGGTGGAGCTATTTCGGCAGGGCTTCGCCTAAGCACTGTAGAAAAACCGATCTAGAGGAGAAACTATGCACTAGAGGAACGGGTAGCACGTGGCTGAAAAAACCGTGCCAAAACCCTAAACCCTCTAGTATATATAAGAGGAAGAGAGGAGGCTTGGTACAAGGTAAAATCCCACTAGGAGGCTTAGGCCAAAGCTAAGGAGGAGAGTCCTCCTTCTCCTCCAATCCTAGTAGGACTAGGACTCTTCCTTTTTTGCCTTTTTGCCTTTTTCCACCTTTTCTCTTTGGGCTTTTCTTTCCCAGCCTCATGGGCCTTGTGTGGGACTTCCACCAGCCCACCAAGGTCTGGTATTCACTCTCCCACAGCCCATGTAGCCTCTTGGGTCGAAATACCCCTCCCGATGGTCTCCCGGTACACTACCGGCACTCCCGGTACACTACCGATGAGCCCGAAACTTTTCCGGCGACCAAAATAGGACTTCCTATATATCAATATTTACCTCTGGACCATTCAGGAGATCCTCGTGACATCCGTGATCTCATCCGGGACTCCAAACAACCTTTGGTCACCACCATACATAACTCTATACTACCGAAACGTCACGAAACCTTAAGTGTGCAGACCCTGCGGGTTCAAGAACTATGTAGACATGAACGCGACACCTCTATGGTAAATAACCAATAGTGGGACCTGGATGCCCATATTGGTTCCTACATATTCTACGAAGATCTTTATCGGTCGAACCTCTATGTCAAGGATTCAGTTAATTCCGTATGATGTTCCCTTTGTTCTTCGGTATGTTACTTGCCCGAGATTCGATCGTCGGTATCTCCATACCTAATTCAACCTCGTTACCGGCAAGTCTCTTTACTCGTTCCATAATATAAGATCCTGTGAGTAACACTTAGACACATTGCTTGCAAGGCTTATTGTGATGTTGTATTACCGAGTGGGCCCTGAGATACCTCTCCGTCACACGGAGTAACAAATCCCAGTCTTTATCCATGCCAACTCAACAGACACCCTCGGAGATACCTGTAGAGCACCTTTATAGTCACCCAGTTACGTTGCGACGTTTGATACACACAAGGAACTCCTCTGATGTCCGTGAGTTGCATGATCTCATGGTCATAGGAACATATACTTGACATGCAGAAAACAGTAGCAATAAACTGACACGATCATATGCTACATTTGTAGTTTGGGTCTTGTCCATCACATCATTGTCCTAATGATGTGATCCCGTTATCAAATGACATCTCATGTCCATGGCTAGGAAAACTTAACCATCTTTTGATCAACGAGCTAGTCTATTAGAGGCATACTAGGGACATGGTTTTGTCTATGTATCCACACATGCATCTAAGTCTCCGATCAATAAAATTATAGCATGGATAATAAACGATTATAATGAACAAGGAAATATAATAATAACCAATTTATTATTGCCTCTATGGCATATTTCCAACACAAGGGTACCGGTCACTGGAAGCGGAACTACCCTAAGTACTTAGCGGATAAGAAGGCCGACAACGTTAAAGGTATATGTGATATACTTGTTATTGATGTGTACCTTACCAACACTCGTAGTAGCTCCTGGGTATTTGATACCGGTGCAGTTGCTCACATTTGTAACTCCAAGCAGGAGCTGCGGAATAAGCGGAGACTGGCAAAGGACAAGGTGACGATGCGCGTCAGGAATGGTTCCAAGGTCGATGTGATCGTCGTCGGCACGCTGCCTCTACATCTACCTTTGGGATTAGTTTTAAACCTTAATAATTGTTATTTAGTACCATCTTTGAGCATGAACATTGTATCTGGATCTCGCTTGATGTGAGATGGCTACTCATTTAAATTTGAGAATAATGGTTGTTCTATTATATGAGAGAAATGTTTTATGGTCATGCCCCACTGGTCAATGGTTTATTTTTGATGAATCTCGAACATGATGTTACACATGTCCATAGTGTGAGTACCAAAAGATGAGAACCGACAAACTACGATCTCAGTCATCGAAGCAATTCCAATTTATCATAACGTAGGAAAGAGTCAATATAAGAGCTTGTAAAGCAAATCCACATACTCAATCATCTTTTAGTATTTCACAATTGCTAACACTCACGAGGTACCTATGAGGTAAAAGCTTCAATCGGACACAGAGAAAGATAGGGGCTTATAGTGTTGCCTCCCAACTATTCACCTCAAGGGTAAAGTCAACAGTAATAACTCATGCTCGTCCACTTCCGAGTGGATATATGTGTCTAGATCGTTCCCCAACAAACGACGATTGCTAGAAGATAAAGGCGAAATAAAGAAAGTGATGGAGATCACCACGACTCTTGCAAAAAGGTAAGTAAAAAAATAAAAGTAACAGATAGGCCCTTCGTAGAGGGAATTAGAGGTTGTCATGCGCTTTTATAGTTGGATGCACAATCCCTTAATGCAAAAGAACGTCACTTTATATTGCCCCTTGTGATAGAGAACTTTTTTATGCAGTCCGTCGCTTTTATTTCTTCCCTATCACAAGTTCGTATAAAGTTTATTTTCCTCACACTAATAGATCACACATATTTAGAGAGCAATTTTTATTGCTTGCACCGATGACAACTTACTTGAAGGATCTTACTCAATCCATAGGTAGGTATGGTGGACTCTCATGGCAAAACTGGGTTAAGGGTGTTTGGATGCACAAGTAGTATCTCTACTTGGTGCGGAAGTTTTGGCTGATATGAGGTGGAAGCAAGCAACACATGTTGAGGGATCTATAACAATATAACTTCTATTCGGAAATAAGCAAACATAAACCATTATGTTGTCTTCCTTGTCCAACATCAACTTCTTAACATATAATATTTTAATGAGTGTTCACAATCATAAAAGATGTCCAAGATAATATATTTATATGTGAATCTCTCTTTCTTTATTACTTCCTTTTAATTGCCACAATGACCAACAACTATGTTTGTCAACCCACAACAGGTTTCAATCGACATAATTCTTATATGTGAAGTCATCACTCCCCATAAGATCATCATATATACTCTTTGCTTTTATTCTATACTTCTTTCTATTTCATCTTTCTCAAGATCAAGATCATACCAAACAAGCAAAGCCCTCAACCCAAAAGTACTTTTTATTATATAACTCTTGGACTTGCTTACATAGCAGGAATCATAAAGAAAAAACTCAAAACTAGATCACACGAAAACTTTATTCTACTAGATCAAGATATAACCAAAAGGACTGAACTAATAAAATGATAAAAATAAAAATAAAATAATTGATGGTGATATGATACCGGGGAACCTCCCCTAAGCTTGGCACAAGCCAACGGGAGTCCCCATACCCACGTGTTTAGTTGTCTTGCTTCGGAGGTGGTGATGTTGGAGTTGTTGACGAGGTTGGAAGCTTGTCTAGTTTCCTCCTAAGCATAAAATTATGTTCCCTCAGATCGTCCACTTCCTTCTCAAGCTTCAATATCCTTTGACATAATTTTCCTTGCTCTCCTGCAGGAAACGAGAAGGGATAAATAAAACCTTGGGTTTTTGCCTGGTGTATAGGAGGCTTGATTTCTTGAACTCCACGTGCATATCTCCTGGCTGAGGCAGGGGGGCCTCTTCTTTATCCGAGGTTTCTTCCTCGTACTTGCCTTCTTGTTCCTCCTCCAAGAACAATTCATAAGGATATAAGTCCCCGTAGAGCTTGGGATCGGCAAGATAATGCGATATATAGCTCTCCCCTCAGAATCTTGGGACGACATATTGCTCTCAATATGTTGCAAAAACAGCTCAGAGAGAAAACATGAGGTATGGGCGTGATACGAGAGTCAAAATCTTTGGGAGATTATAATGAATTTTTACCGACCCGAAGGAGTATACCACAAGAAAATGGAGTCCGGATGGTACACGAGGTGACCACAAGCCACAGGGGCACGCCCCCTGGCTTGTCGCCTCCTCATGCACTATTCGGACTACTTTAAATTTTCCTAATTTTTTAAATATTCCAAAACGTATAAAAATTGCCATTGAAAAAGTTTTGGAGTCTATATACTTACCGTACCACATACCTATTCCTTTTCGAAGTCTGAATGTTCTGGTAAGTCTCACTAATGTACTCCTCCGGAGTTATGGTATTGATGATATTGGTTTCCACATTTATGGGAGTACCTGAGATATAATGTTTGATTCTTTGACCATTCACCACCTTCGGGTTTGTGCCTTCGGCGTTGTTAATCTTGATGGCACCAGAACAGTATACCTCCTTGATAACGTAAGGACCTTCCCATTTAGAGAGAAGTTTTCCTGCAAAAAATCTTAAACGAGAATTGTACAGCAAGACATGATCACCTATACTAAATTCACGCTTTTTTATCCTTCTATCATGCCATCTCTTAACCTTTTCTTTAAAAAACTTGGCATTCTCATATGCTTGGGTTCTCCATTCGTCAAGTGAGCTAATGTCAAATAACCTCTTCTCACCAGCAAGTTTGAAATCATAATTGAGCTCTTTGATTGTCCAATAAGCTTTATGTTCTAGCTCTAGAGGTAAGTGACATGCTTTACCATAAACCATATTATACGGAGACATACCCATAGGGTTTTTGTAAGCAGTCTATAAGCCCACAATGCATCATCAAGTTTCTTAGACCAATTCTTCCTAGATCTATTAACAGTCTTCTGCAAAATCAATTTAATTTCTCTATTAATCAATTCTACTTGACCGCTAGAGTGGGGATGATAAGGAGATGCAATTCTATGATTAACATCGTATTTAGCGAGCAATTTATGGAAAGCGACATGAATAAAGTGTGAACCACCATCAGTCATCAAATATCTAGGGACTCCAAATCTAGGGAAAATAACTTCTTTAAGCATTTTAATAGAAGTGTTATGATCAGCGCTACTAGTTGGAATAGCTTCTACCCACTTAGTAACATAATCAACAACAACTAGAATATGAGTATACCCGTTAGATTGTGGAAAAGGCCCCATATAATTAAAACCCTGAACATCAAATGGTTCAATAACAAGAGAGTAATTCATAGGCATTTCCTGACGTCTACTAATACTACCAATTCTTTGACATTCATCACAAGACAAGACAAACTTACGAGCATCCTTGAAGAGAGTAGGCCAATAAAACTTAGACTGTAGTACCTTATGTGCAGTTCTATCTCCAGCGTGGTGTCCTCCGTAGGCTTCAGAGTGACACTTGCATAAGATCTGTTCCTGTTCATGCTCAGGGTACACAACGTCTAATAATACCATCTACTCCTTCTTTATAAAGGTGTGGATCAACCCAAAAGTAATGCCTTAAATCATAGAAGAACTTCTTCTTTTGTTGGTATGTGAAAGTAGGCGGCATAAATTTAGCAACAATGTAACTAGCATAATCAGCATACCATGGAGCATTGTGTGAAGCATTTAAGACAGCTAATTATTCATTAGGAAAGCTATCATCAATAGGTAGTGGGTCATCAAGAACATTTCCTAACCTAGACAAGTTATCTGCCACAGGGTTATCAACACCCTTTCTATCAATAATATGCAAATCAAATTCTTGTAGCAGAAGGAACCACCTAATAAGTCTAGGTTTAGCATATTTCTTTTCCATAAGGTACTTAATAGCAGCATGATCGGTGTGAACAGTTACTTTGGAATCAACAATATAAGGTCTACACTTATCACAAGGAAACACGACTTCTAAAAATTCCTTTTCAGTAGTAGCATAGTTTCTTTGAGCACTGTCTAGAGTTTTACTAGCATAATGGATAACATTTAATTTCTTATCGACTCTTTGTCCTAGAACATCACCAACAACATAATCACTAGCATCACACATAATTTCAAAAGGTAGGTTCTAGACGGGTGGTTGAACAACAAGTGCGGTAATCAAGGCATTCTTAAGAATTTCAAATGCTTCTACACAATCATCATCAAAAACAAATGGAACATATTTTTGCAAAATATTTGTGAGAGGCCTATAAATCTTGAAGAAATCTTTGATAAACCTCCTATAGAAACCAGCATGACCAAGGAAACTTCTTATACGTTTGATATCCGTAGGGCACGACATTTTTTCAATAGCATCACCTTTAGCTTTATCAACTTCAATACCTCTTTCGGAGATCTTGTGCCCCAAGACAATACCTTCATTAACCATAAAGTGGCACTTTTCCCAATTCAAGACAAGATTAGTTTCTTCACATCTCTGCAAAACTCGGTCAAGGTTGCTCAAACAATCATCAAATGAAGTTCCGTAAACGGAAAAATCATCCATGAAAACCTCAAGAATCTGTTCACAAAAGTCAGAGAATATAACCATCATACATCTTTGAAAGGTAGTAGGTGCATTGCATAAACCAAAAGGCATACGTCTATAAGAAAAGGTACCGAAAGGGCAAGGAAAAGTGGTTTTTTCTTGATCCTCTCTTGATACAGGTATTTGAGAGAAACCAGAGTAACCATCTAGAAAGCAAAAATGAGTATGTTTGGATAATCTTTCGAGCATTTGATCAATAAAAGGTAAAGGGTAATGATCTTTCTCGTAGCTTTATTTAATTTCCTAAAATCAACTACCATTCTATAACCCGTAACAATTCTTTGTGGGGTCAATTCATTTTCATCATTAGGAAAAACGGTAATACCTCCCTTCTTAGGGACACAATGAATGGGACTAACCCATCTAGTATCAGCAACATGATAAATTATACCTGCCTCTAGAAGCTTTAGTATTTCTTTTCTGACCACTTCTTTCATCTTAGGGTTCAATCATCGTTGCTGATCAATAACTGGTTTGGCATCATGCTCCATATTAATTTTATGCTGGCATAGAGTGGGACTAATGCCCTTAAGATCATCAAGAGTATAACCAATAGCAGTACGGTGCTTCCTCGGAGTTTTCAATAATCTCTTTTCTTCATGTTCTGAAAGGTTAGCACTAATAATAACAGGATATATCTCCTTTTCACCAAGATAAGCATATTTCAATGTATCGGGTAATTGTTTGAGCTCAAACACGGGATCACTCTTTGGTTGAGGAGGATCCCCAAGTATTTCAACAGGTAAGTTGTCTTTCAAAATAGGCTGCTGATCAAAGAAAATTTTATCTATTTCATTCCTCTCATTCATATGCATATCATTTTCATGGTCTAGCAAATATTGTTCTAAAGGATCACTAGGAGGCACAGCAATAGAAGCAAGACCAATAATTTCATCTTTACTAGGCAATTCTATGACATGGGGTTGTGTACGAAATTTAGAGAAATTGAACTCAGGAGACACATCCCCAAAACTCACAGTAACTGTTCTTTCTCACAATCAATCCTAGCATTAACAGTATTCAAGAAGGGTCTGCCAAATATATGTTGGAAATATGCCCTAGATTCAATAATAAATTAGTTATTATCATATTTCCTTCTTCATGATAATCGTTTATTATCCATGCTATAATTGTATTAATCGGAAACTCAGATACATGTGTGGATACATAGACAACACCATCTCCCTAGTATGCCTCTAATAGATTAGCTCGTTGATCAAAGATGGCTATGGTTTCCTAGTCATGGACATGAGATGTCATTTCATAACGGGATCACATCATTAGGAGAACGATGTGATGGACAAGACCCAAACTACAAACGTAGCATATGATTGTGTCAGTTTATTGCTACTATTTTCTTCATGTCAAGTATTTGTTCCTATGACCATGAGATCATGCAACTCACTGACACCGGAGGAGTACCTTGTGTGTATCAAACGTCCCAACATAATTGGGTGACTATAAAGGTGCTCTACAGGTCTCCGAGGGTGTCTATCGGGTTGGCATGGATCAAGGCTGGGATTTGTTACTCCGTGTGACGGAGAGGTATCTCAGGGCCCACTCGGTAATGCAACATCACAATAAGCAATGTGACTAAGTGTTAGCCACGGGATCTTGTATTATGGAACGAGTAAAGAGACTTGCTGGTAACGAGGTTGAACTAGGTATGGATATGCCGACGACCGAATCTTGGGCAAATAACATACTGAAGAACAAAGGGAACAACGTACGGGATTAATTGAATCCTTGACATAGAGGTTCGACCGACAAAGATCTTCATAGAATATGTAGGAACCAATATGGGCATCCAGGTACCTCTATTAGTTATTGACCGTAGAGGTGTCTCGGTCATGTCTACATAGTTCTCGAACCCGCAGGGTCTGCACACTTAAGGTTCGGTGACGTTTTGGTAGTATAGAGCTATGTATGGTGGTGACCGAAGGTTGTTCGGAGTCCCGGATGAGACCCCGGATGTCACGAGGAGCTCTGGAATGGTCCATAGGTAAATATTGATATATAGGAAGTCATGTTTTGGTCACCGGAAAAGTTTCGGGCTCATCGGTAGTGTACCGGGAGTGCCGGCAGGGTACTGGGGGACCATCGGGAGGGGTGTCTCGACCCAAGAGGCTATATGGGCTGTGGGAGGAGGTAAACTCCCCTGGTGGTCTGGCCTAAGCCTCCTCTAAGGGTCCGTGCGGCTGGAGTGGTTTGAGAAGGAAAAAATCCAAAGGTGGAGAGGTGGAAAGAGTTTCCAAGTGGAAAGGAGGAATCCTACTCCTAATAGGATTGGAGTAGGACTCCTCCACCTCCAATTTCGACCAAACCTTGAGGGTTTGAGGCTGCCTCCTCCCCTCCCTCCCTCCTATATATACTAGAGGATTTAGAGGGAAAAGCTAACCCTAATAGCCACGTGCTACCTCTCCTCTAGATCGCAGTTTCTCCTCTAGATCGGTTTTCAGCGGTGCTTAGGCGAAGCCCTGCTGAAATAGCTCCACCACCATCGCTGCAACGCCGTCGTGCTACCGGAGAACTCATCTACCTCTCTGATCCCTCTTGCTGGATCAAGAAGGTGGAGATCGTCATCGAGCTGTACGTGTGCTAAACACGGAGGTGTCGTTCGTTCGCCGCTAGATCGGAAGGACCATGATCAAGATCACGAGACGATTCGTGATTGGATCGCGGGACGGATCGTGATGAGATCACAGAACAGATCGTGATTGGATCGCAAGATGGATCATGATGGGATCGCAGGACGATCGACAATTTCGATCACGAAGACGTTCGACTACATCAACCGCGTTTCTTAACGCTTCCCGCTTAGCGATCTACAAGGGTATGTAGATCCACTCTCCCTCTCGTGGATGCTCATCACCATGGATAGATCTTGCATGTGCGTAGGAAATTTTTGTTTCCCATGCAACGTTCCCCAACAGTGGTATCAGAGCTACGTCTATGTGTAGATGAGATCTCGAGTAGAACACAAATAGTTTGTGGGCGTTGATGCTTAGATTGCTTCCTCCCTTGGTTGTGTTTTGGTTTAGTGGTATTGTCGGATGAAGCGGCCCGGACCAACCTTACTCGTATGCTTATGAGAGACTGGTTCCATCGACTGACGTGTAACTTCGTTGCACAAAGATGGCTGGCGGGTGTCTGTTTCTCCTACTTTAGTTGGATCGGATTCGACAAGGCGATCCTTAAGGAGGTTGAAAAGCAATTTATGTATCAGCGTTGTGGTTTTGCGTAGGTGAGAATTGTTCTTGCTAGATACCCGTAGCAGCCACGTAAAACTTGCAACAACAATTAGAGGACGTCTAACTTGTTTTTGCAGGGTAAGTTGTGATGTGATATGGCCAATTACATGATGAGATATATGTGATGTATGAGATGATCATGTGTTGTATATAATATCATGACTTGCATGTCGATGAGTACAGCAACCGGCAGGAGCCATAGGGTTGTCTTTAATTATTGTATGACATGCGTGTCAATCATTAAGCGCTATGTAATGCTTTACTTTATCGCTAAACGGTAGCTATAGTAGTATGAGCATGGTGGGTGCGACAACCCCGATGGCGACACAATGATGGAGATCATGATGATGGAGATCATGGTGTTATGCCGGTGACGATGGAGATCATGTCGGTGCTTTAAGGATGGAGATCAAAAGCACAAGTTCATGGCCATATCATGTCACTTATGATTTGCATGTGATGTTAATCCTTTTATGCACCTTGTTTTGCTTAGGACGACGGTAGCATTATAAGGTGATCCCTCACTTAAATTTCAATAATTAAGCCAGTGTTGCACATGCAGAACACTCGGGTGTGCACCATTGCGAAAGTTCGTCGTGTCGAGACACCACGTGATGATCGGGTGTGATAGGCTCTACGTTCACATACAACGGGTGCAAGCCAGTGTTGCACATGTAGAACACTCGGGTTAAACTTGACAAGCCTAGCATGTATAGACATGGCCTCGGAACACATGAGACCGAAAGTTCAAACATGAGTCATATAGTAGATATGATCAATATGATGATGTTCACCATTGAAAACACCTCAACTCATGTGATGATCGGACTTGAGTTGGTGAATTTGGATCATGTATCACTCGAATGACCGGAGGGATGTCAATTTGAGTGGCAGTTCTTAAGTAATATGATTAGTTGAACTCATTATCATGAACATAGTTAGTAGTGTCTTTGCAAATTATGTTATAGCTCACATTGTAGCTCCCTTGAATTTTTATATGTTCCTAGATAAATAGAGTTGAAAGATGATGGTAGCAATATTGCAGACTGGGTCCGTGATCCGATGATTGTCCTCATTGCTGCACAGAAGGCTTATGTCCTTAATGCACTGCTCGGTGCGCCACCCCCTCTAGCATCGTCTGTAGATGTTGTGAACATCTGACAGGCACGTTCCGATGACTACTTGATAGTTTAGTGCATCATGCATTACAGATTAGAACTGAGGCTCCAAAACGTATTGAACGTCACGGAACATATGAGATGTTCTAAGAGCTGAAATTGGGATCTCAGGCTCGTGCCCGTGTTGTGAGATATGAGATCTCCAACAAGATTCTTTGCCTGCAAGATGAAGGAGAATAGCTCAATCCTTGAGCATGTGCCCAGATTGCCTGGGGGCTACAATCGCTTGAATCGAGTGGGAGTTGATCTTCCAGATAAGATAGTGATTGATATAGTTCTCCAAGTCACTGTCACTAAGCTACTAGAACTTGGTGATGAACTATAAAATGCGAGGGACGGAAATAATGATCCCTGAGCTGTTCGCGATGTTTGACACCGCAAAGGTAGAAATCAAAAAGGAGCATCAAGTGTTGATGGTTAGTAAAACCACTAGTTTCGAGAAGGGCAAGGGCAAGAAGGGAAACTTCATGGATGGCAAGTCAGTTGATGCTCCAGTGAAGCAACCCAAAGTTGAACCCAAAACCAAGACTAAGTGCTTCTATTATGAGGAGAGCGGTCGCTGAAGCGGAACAACCCTATATACTTTGTAGATAAGAAGGCTGTCAATGTCGACAGAAGTATATTTGATATACGTGTTATTAATGTGTACCTTACTAGTATTCCTAGTAGCACCTGAGTATTGGATACCGGTTCGGTTGCTAAATGTTAGTAACTCAAAATAAAAGCTACGGAATAAATGGAGACTAGCTAAGTGTGAGGTGACGATATGTGTTGGAAATGTTTCCAAGGTTGATGTGATCAACATCGCACGCTCTATCTACCTTTGGGATTAGTGACAAACCTAAATAAATGTTATTTGGTGTTTGCGTTAAGGATGAACATGATTGGATCGTGTTTATTGCAACACGGTTATTCATTTCAGTTAGAGAATAATGGTTAGTCTGTTTACATGTATAATACCTTCAATGGTCATGCACCCAGTGAGAATGGTTTGTTGAATCTTGATCGTAGTAATACACATGTTCATAACATTGATGCCAAAAGATACAAAGTTAATAATGATAGTACCACATACTTGTGGCACTATCGCCAAATGTCATATTGGTATAAATCGCATGAAGAAACTCCATGTTGATGGATCTTTGGACTCATTCGGTTTCGAATCAGTTGAGACATGCAGACCATGCCTCTTGGGCAAGATGGCTACAGACCCCGTTTTTAGTATGATGGAGCGGGCTAGTAACTTATTGGAAATCATACATGTTGATGTATGCGATCCAAAGAGTGTTGTAGCGTGCAGTGGATATCATTATTTTCCTTACCTTAACTAGTGATTTGAGTATATATGAGTATATTTGCTTAAGGAAACACAAGTCTGAAATGTTTGAAAAGTTCAAACAAATTCAGAGTGAAGTTTAAGATCATCGTGACAAGAATATAAAAATATCTATGATATAATTGTGGAGGTGAATATCTGAGTTACGAGTTTGGCATACAACTTTAGACAATGTGAAAGTAGTTTCACAACTCATGCCACATGGAACACCATAGTGTGATGGTGTGTCCGAACGTCATAGTCGTGCTATATTGGATATGGTGCGTACTATGATGTCTCTTATCGTTTTGCCACTATCGTTTTGGGGTTATGCATTAGAGACAACTACACTCACTTTAAATAGGGCATCATATAAATCCGTTGAGATGACACCATATGAATTATGGTTTGATAGAAACCTAAGCTGTTATTTTTTAATCTTTGGGGCTATGACACTTATGTGAAAAAGGTTTTCACCTAATGAGCTCGAACCCAAAGTGGACAAATGCATCTTCATGGAATACCCTAAGAACAGTTGGGTACAGCTTCTATCTCAGATCCGAGTACAAAATGTTTGTTGCTAAAACTGGGTCCTTTCTCGAGAAAGAGTTTCTCTCGAAAGAATTGAGTGGGAGGAAGATAGAACTTGATGAGGTTGTTGAACCTTAGTTTCAACCAGAGAGTAGCGCAGCACAGAAAGATGTTTCTGTCAAGCCTACGTTAGTTGAAGAGGAAGTTAATGATGATGATCATGAAGCTTCAGATCAAGTTACTATTGAACCTCATATGTCGACAAGGACGCATACTGCTCCTGAGTGGTACGACAACCCTATCTTGGAGGTCATGTTGTTGGACAAAGATGAACCTACGAGCTATGGAGAAGCAATGATGGGCCCGGATTCCGACAAATGGTTAGAGGCCATGAAATCCGAGAAAGGATCCATGTATGAAAACCAAGTATGGACTTTGGTAGACTTCCCATTCAACGGCAGCTCGTTGAATACAAATGGACCTTTAAGATGAAGAAAGATGCTGATGGTGAATGTCACCATTTATAAAGCTCGACTTGTCGCAAAGAAGTTTCCGACAAGTTCAAGGAGTTGACTGCGATGAGACTTTCTCACTCGTAGCGATGCTAAAGTATGTTGGAATTATGTTAGCAGTTGCTGCGTTTATTCAATTATGAAATCTGGCAGATGGATGTCAAAACATCGTTTCGTTCCTTGAGGATGCTAAAAGGTGTGCAAGCTCCAGTGATCCTTCTATGGACTGGAGCAAGCATTTCGGAGTTGGAATACACGCTTTGATGAGGTGATCAAAGTTTTTGAGTCTATACAAAGTTTATGAGAAACTTGTATTTACAATAAAGTGAGTGGGAGCACTATAAAATTTCTGATAAGCATATGTGGATGACATATTGTTGATCGGAAATGATGTAGAATTTCTGGAAAGCATAAAGGGTTGTTTGAAAAGAGTTCTTCAAAGGAAGACCTGGATAAAGCTACTTAATTGTTGGGCATCGATATCTATAGAGATAGATCAAGACGTCTGATGAGACTTCCAATGAGTAGATACCTTGACAAGATTTTGAAAGAGTTCAAAATGGATCAGTCAAAGAAAGAGTTATTGTCTGATTTGTAAGGTGTGAAGTTGAGTGAGACTCAAAGCTCGACCACGTCAGAAGAAAAAGAAAGTACGAAGGTCGTCCCCTGTGCCCTATCCATAGGCTTTGTATAGTATGTCATGTTGTGTACCACACCTGTGTGTGCCTTGCCATGAGTCCGTCAAGGGGTACAAAAGTGATCCCGGAGTGGATCACTGGACAGTGGTCAAGATTATCATTAGTAACTAAAGGACTAAGGAAATTTTTCTCGATTATGGAGGTGATAAAGAGTTCATCGTAAAGAGTTACGTCGATGCAATCTTTAACACCAATCCGGATGACTCTTAGTAGCAATCTGGATACGTATAGTAGAGCAGCCATTTGGAATAGCTCCAAGTGGAGTGTGGTAGCAGTGTCTACAGCAAGACATAGAGATTTGCAAAGTACACATGGATCTGAATGTCACAGACCCGTTGACTAAAAGACCTCTCTCACATGCAAAGCATGATCGAGCCCTAGAACTCATTGGGTGTTAAATTCATAACAATGCGAATCACATGGTGATGTGAACTAGATTATTGACTCTAGTGCAAGTGGGAGACTGTTGGAAATATGACCTAGAGGCAATAATAAATTAGTTATTATCATATTTCCTTGTTCATGATAATCGTTTATTATCCATGCTATAATTTCATTAATCAGAAACTCAGATACATGTGTGGATACATAGACAACATGTCCCTAGTATGCCACTAATAGACTAGCTCGTTGATCAAAGATGGTTATGGTTTCCTAGTCATGGACATGAGATGTCATTTGATAACGGGATCACATCATTAGGAGAATGATGTGATGGACAAGACCCAAACTACAAATGTAGCATATGATCGTGTCAGTTTATTGCTATTGTTTTCTGCATGTCAAGTATTTGTTCCTATGACCATGAGATCATGCAACTCACTAACACCGAACGATTACCGTGTGTGTATCAAACGTCGCAACATAACTGGGTGACTATAAAGGTGCTCTACAGGTATCTCCGAGGGTGTCTGTTGAGTCGGCATGGATCAAGACTGGGATTTGTTACTCCGTGTGACGGAGAGGTATCTCAAGGCCCACTCGGTAATACAACATCACAATAAGCCTTGCAAGCAATGTGTCTAAGTGTTTGTCACGGGATCTTGTATTACGGAACGAGTAAAGAGACTTGCCGGTAACGAGGTGGAACTAGGTATGGAGATACCGACGATCGAATCTCGGGCAAGTAACATACCGAAGAACAAAGGGAACATCATACGGGATTAACTGAATCCTTGACATAGAGGTTCGACCGATAAAGATCTTCGTAGAATATGTAGGAACCAATATGGGCATCCAGGTCCCGCTATTGGTTATTGACCATAGAGGTGTCTCGGTCATGTCTACATAGTTCTCGAACCCGCGGGGTCTGCACACTTAAGGTTCGGTGACGTTTCGATAGTATAGAGCTATGTATGATGGTGACCGAAGGTTGTTAGGAGTCTCGGATGAGATCCTAGACGTCACGAGGAGCTTTGGAATGGTACAGAGGTAAAGATTGATACCATCGGGAGGGGTGTCTCGACCCAAGAGGCTACATGGGTTGTGGGAGGAGGTAAACCATCCCTTGGTGGGCTGGCCGAAGCCTCCTCTAAGGTCCTATGCAGCTGGAGTGGTTTGAGAAGGAAAAAAATCCAAAGGTGGAGAGGTGGAAAGAGTTTCCAAGTGGAAAGGAGGAATCCTACTCCTACTAGGATTGGAGTAGGACTCCTCCACCTCCAATTTCGACCAAACCTTGAGGGTTTGAGGCTGCCTCCTCCCCTCCCTCCCTCCTATATATACTAGAGGATTTAGAGGGAAAAGATAACCCTAATAGCTACGTGCTACCTCTCCTCTAGATCGCAGTTTCTCCTCTAGATCGGTTTTCAGCGGTGCTTAGGCGAAGCCCTACTAGAATAGCTCCACCACCATCGCTGCAACACCGTCGCACTGCCAGAGAACTCATCTACCTCTGTGCTCCCTCTTGCTGGATCGAGCTGTGCGTGTGCTGAACGTGGAGATGTCGTCTGTTCGGCGCTAGATCGGAAGGACCGTGATCAAGATCACGAGACGATTCGTGATTGGATCGCGGGACGGATCATGATGAGATCGCGGGACGGATCGTGATTGGATCGCGAGATGGATCATGATGCGATCGCGGGATGCTTGGCGATTTGGATTGCAAAGATGTTCGACTACATCAACCGCGTTTCTTAACGCTTCCCGTTTAGCGATCTACAAGGGTATGTAGATCCACTCTCCCTCTGGTAGATGCTCATCACCATGGATAGATCTTGCGTGTGCGTAAGAATTTTTTTGTTTCCCATGCAATGTTCCCCAACAATATAATGGGACAAAAATCATCTTGTGGGGAACCAAGAACAAGAAAATCAGTAGGATATTTTATTTTCCACACAAGACTTCAATATCTTTAACAATTCCCATCGGTGCAATAGTGTCTCTATTAGCAAGCTTAATAGTAACATCAATTTCCTCTAGTTCAACTGGTGCAATATCATGCATGATTTCTTTGTATAAGTACAAGGGAATTGCACTTACGCTAGCACCCATATCTCACAAGCCATTATAACAATGATCTCCTATTTTAACAGAAACGACAGGCACGCCAACAACTGGTCTATGTTTACTCTTAGTGTCACGTCTAGCAATTCTAGCCACTTCATCACAGGAATGAATAACATGCCCATCAATATTATCAACCAAGAGATCTTTAACCATTGCAATGCTAGGTTCAACTTTAACTTGTTCAGGGGTGTAGGTGTTCTAATACAACTCTTACGAACCACAGTTGAAGCTTTAGCATGTTCCTTTATCCTAACCGGAAAGGGTGGTTTCTCAATGTAAGCAGTAGGAATAACAGGATCAACATTATAAGTAGTAGTTTCCTCTTCAACTTTAATAGGTTCAACTACTTTCACTTCAATGGGAGGATGATATTTAAACCACTTCTCCTTAGGGAGATCAACATGAGTAGCAAAAGATTAAAATAAATAAGCTACTATCTCAGAGTCAAGTCCATATTTAGTGCTAAATACACGAAAAGCATCGATGTCTATAAAGGATTTAACACAATAAAACTTAAGGTTTATACCCGACTCCTTACCTTCGTCGAGTTCCCAATCTTCAGAGATGCGTTTAATTCTTTACAATAAGTCCCATTTGAATTCAATATCTTTCTTCATAAAAGAACCAGAGCAAGAAGTATCGACCATTACGAGAAAGCCGAGCATACAAATTCTGAATAATAATTTCTCTTGAGAGCTCATGGTTGGGGTAGGAATATAACATTAACTTAAGGCTCCCCCAAGCTTGAGCGATTCTTTCTCCTTCACGAGGCCAAAAATTGTAAATATAATTGTGATCATGATGAACCAGATGCATGGGATAAAACTTCTGATGAAATTCCAATTTCAATCGGTTGTAGTTCCATGATCCAATATCATCGCATAGCCTGTACCATGCCAATGCCTTCTCCTTCAAATATAAAGGAAAGATCTTCTTCTTGAAAACATCTTCGGGCAAACCTGCGAGCTTAAATAATCCACAAACTTCATCCACATAGATTAGATGCAAATCAGGATGTAGTGTTCCATCTCCTGCATAAGGATTAGCTAGCAGTTTCTCTACCATACCCGAAGGAATTTCATAATAAATATTTTCAGTAGGTGCAACAGGTTGAGGAGCGAATCTTTGCGCTTCCGGTCGAGGTGAAGATACCCCGAACAAGCCCCTCAAAGGATTATTTTTCATAGTAACAAGTGACAGTAAATTTTAGCACACTATATAAATTTTTCCTTACCAAGTTCCAATCACCAAAGGCGCTTCACTCCCCGGCAACGGCGCCAGAAAAGAGTCTTGATGACCCACAAGTATAGGGGATCTATGGTAGTCCTTTCAATAAGTAAGAGTGTCGAACCCAACGAGGAGCAGAAGGAAATGATGAGCCGTTTTCTGTAAGGTATTCTTTGCAAGCACTGAAATTATCGGTAACAGATAGTTTTGTGATAAGATAATTTGTAACGGGTAGCAAGTAACAATTGTAACAAAGGTGCATCAACGTGTCCCAATCCTCTCTTTAGCAAAGGACAAGCCTGGACAAACTCTTATATAAAGCAAGGCGCTTCCGAGGACACATGAGAATTTTTGTCAAGCTAGTTTTCATCGTGCTCATATGATTCGCGTTTGTTACTTTGATAATTTGATATGTGGGTGGACCGGTGCTTGGGTGCTGCACTTACTTGGAAAAGCCTCCCACTTATGATTAACCCTCTCGCAAGCATCCACAACTATGAAATAAGAATTAAGATAAATCTAACCATAGCATGCAACATGTGGACCCAAATCAGCCCCTTATGAAGCAACACATAAACTAGGGTTTAAGCTTCTGTCACTCTAGCAACCCATCATCTACTTATTACTTCCCAATGCCTTCCTCTAGGCCCAAACAATGGTGAATTTTCATGTGGTCAACGTTCACATAACACCACTAGAGGAGAGATAACATACATCTCATCAAAATATCGAACGAATACCAAATTCACATGATTACTTATAACAAGACTTATCCCGTGTCCTCAGGAACAAACGTAACTACTCACAAAGCATATTCATGTTCATAATCAGAGGACTATTAATGATGATCAAGGATCTGAACATATGATCTTCCACCAAGTAAACCAACTAGCATCAACTACAAGGAGTAATCAACACTACTAGCAACCCACAGGTACCAATCTGAGGTTTTGAGACAAAGATCGGATACAAGAGATGAACTAGGGTTTGGAGAGGAGATGGTGCTGATGAAGATGTTGATGGAGATTGACCCCCTCTCGATGAGAGGATCGTTGGTGATGATGACGACTTTGATTTCCCCCTCCGGGAGGGAAGTTTCCCCGACAGAACAGCTTCATCAGAGCCCTAGATTGGTTCTGCCCAAGTTCCGCCTCGAGACGGTGGTGCTTCGCCCCGAAAGCTCTGTTATGATTTTTTCTAGGTCAAAAGCCTCCATATAGCAGAAGATGGGCATCGGAGGGCTGCCAGGTGGGCCACAATCCACAAAGGCGCCCCCTGGCTTGTGACTGCCTAGTGGGCCCGTGATGTATTTCTTTCGCCCAATAATTTTTATATATTCCAAAATAATTCTCTGTAGATTTAGAGGACTTTTGAAGTTGTGCAGAATAGGTATCTCAGATTTGCTCCTTTTCCAGTCCAGAATTCCAGCTACCGGCATTCTCCCTCGTCATGTAAACCTTGTAAAATAGAAGACAAAAGGCATAAATATTGTACCAAAATGTGTAGTAATAGCCCATAATGCAATAAATATCAATATAAAAGCATGATGCAAAATGGACGTATCAGGCCCTACAAGCCTATGACATCGAACCGAGACCAGGAGGATTGCTACCACCTCAAGAGGAGTCTTACCACCATATAACACCAGAGAAACCAGGAAACCCACTATGAATAAAAAAGAGGCCTCCTATCATTGCACGTCCCAACACATCTACATGAAGACCTTCCCATTACCTTCTACGTTATTCATTTTTGTGGTGGATATGTTGGTGCTCTTCATTGAACGGGTTTTAAACGAAAAACAAATTTAGAGGGTTATCTTGGATAACTTATCTTGTAATATGTGAACGATATTGTGTTATTTCTTGGAGCAGGATATGTAGTGTGCAAGGAATTCGAAACAAAATCTTTGTACTTTTTAACCATTGTTAGTTTTAGAAATAAAGGGTTTTTCACATTACTGCCCTTAATTGGTTCCCACCTGATGGTTTTATCCTTAGTTTTTGGTTTTCCTCGGTTTCTCCCTTAGCGGGTCATCGGTGTATAGCTTGCCACTAATGTAGGTTGTTAGAGCATATTATTCATATGTGATTTTGGTAATTGTTGAAAATCCCTATGGACTAATGGTTGCCTTGAGTTATATTCGAAGGATTTGTCCATAGGTACTTCTTGAAGTACATGTGTTGGTTTCAAGGAGTTTATATGGTGACCAAGGTGGTATGTAAGGGTTTTATCCAAAGATTGGTCGTCTGAGAGTTGAGCTTATTGCAAGCATGTCTTGAAGAAGAATATTGTGTGAACATTCATATTTACCTTCAAGACATCATCTTATGAGGAGAGAATATAAGAAACAAGGTTGATGAAGACTACGTCAAAGAGTGAATCAAGTTGATCAACACATAACGAGTACAAGATGTACCAAGAGGGATCAAGTGATCCCATGGTATGGTAAGCATTGTCCATTACGCTTTGTGTACTAACCCATAATCTATGTGGGAGTTCTATGTGGGGTTAGGTATGTGCCCATGGGCTCGCGTCAAAAGGAAGATCTCATACAACCCATGGAGGATGACATCAAGTGGTGATTGTCATCAAGGTTGCGGTGTGCTAGTTCAAGTGGAGCATCACGGAGAGATCATGCTTGAAGCTTACCGTCCATTGTGGTGATACTATACTTGTGAAGATGTGCCAAAGAGTTGTTCACGCATAGTGGAGTGTGGGGGAGCAATCAACTAGTCTTCATCGAGCCAACGCAATCAAGAAAGGTGGTCCAACTTGAGGAAGTCAAGTTCATCATCATCTAGCTCAAGTGGACCATGTGCAAGGTATAAGTTTGCCCTTGATAGGGTTCCCTATTTTACCGGTCTCACGATGGTAGTTGGGAGACCGGGTTATAGGATCGATAGCTGTTGGGGATATAACCCCATGGCGAGACCCGCCCCTGAGGCTCCGGGTCACACTTGGCGGCTCGTACACCAGTCCAAAGATGGGCTGTGAAGACTTAAGCCCAGGACGTTGGGCGGCTTGACAAGATGGGCTGGAGCGTGGCCTAGATAGAGAAAGTATGAAGACCCGGGCGAAGAGCCGCCTGGAGACAACTTGCTCAGGAAGGCAAGACAATGTAGAGACGGATTCAGACACGTAGTGAGAGTCGGTTACGACTTGTATGACCCGTGGTCTTGACTCCAATATAAAGGCGAGACCCGGGGCGACTTAGGGAGAGATCAGAGATATCGTGAACTAGGTCAAGCAATTCACTCCCTTGTAATCGGTACACCAAGCAATACAAACACAACCAGGACGTAGGCTATTACCTCTACTTGAGGGGCTGAACCTGGGTAAACTCATGTCCTTCGTCCAATCAACCCCTTTGAGTCCATCACCTTTGCGATGGCCTCGAATCCAAGTCCATTCACCCGAACATCTACCGTGAGAAAACCACGACAGTTGGCGCCCTCCGGGTGAACAGACTTGGTTTCCTCACGACAGATTTTGACCGGGTTTCACGGAGTTCTTCCACCGCTTAGAACACGAACTTCTCTCCAATGCCAGCCATCTTTCTCCATAAAAACATCAATGATATGCTTTCTGTTGGGAGACGTAGTAGTAAATCAAAAGTTTTCCTACGTGTCACCAAGATCTATCTATGGAGAAACCAGCAACAAGAGGGGAGATATTGCATCTTCATACCTTTGAAGATCGCTAAGCGGAAGCGTTACAAGAACGCGGTTGGTGGAGTCGTACTCGTAGCGACTCAGATCGCGGTGGACTCCGATCTTAGCACCGAACAACGGCGTCTCCGCGTTCAACACACGTGCAACCCGGTGACGTCTCCTACGCCTTGATCCAGCAAGGAGAGAAGGAGAGGTTGGGGAAGATCTCCGACAGCACGACGGCGTGGTGACGGTGGAGCTACGTGGACTCCGGCACGGCTTCGCCAAGCGCTACGGAGAACGAGGAAGAGGAAGGGTAGGGCTGCACCGTGAGAGAGAGAAGTCATGTCTCAAATCAGCCCAAACCCTTGGATATATATAGGAGGAGGGAGAGGGAGGGCTGCCTTGGCCCCTCCTCCAAGGAGGAGAGGTTCGGCCGAACCTAGGGAGGAGTCCACCTCCCACAAGGGAGGTGGATCTCTTCCTTTTGAATCTTTTCAGCCTTATCTCTTTATCCCTAGATGCATGGGCCCTTCTGAAAGGTCTTGGCCAGCCCAATAAGGGCTGGCACACCTCCTCTAAGGGCCCACGAAGACCTTTGGTCGTCACGCCCCTCCAGGGGGTCCTACGGCACCCTCCCGGCACTCCCGGTACACTACCGATGAGCCCGAAAACATTCCGGTGACCAAAACTAGACTTCCTATATATCAATCTTTACCTCCAGACCATTCCGGAGCTCCTCGTGACGTCTGAGATCTACCCAAGGATTTCGAACAACCTTCGGTAACCACGTACAACAATTCCCTATAACCCTAGCGTCATCGAACCTTAAGTGTGTAGACCCTACGGGTTCGGGAGACACGTAGACATGACCGAGACACCTCTCCGGTCAATAACCAACAGCGGGATCTGGATACCCATGTTGGCTCCCACATGCTCCACGATGATCTCATCGGATGAACCATGATGTCGGGGATTCAATCAATCCCGTATTCAATTCCCTTTGTCTATCGGTATGATACTTGCCCGAGATTCTATCGTTGGTATCCCTATACCTTGTTCAATCTCGTTACCGGCAAGTCTCTTTTACTTGTTCCATAAATACATCATCTCGTGGCTAACTCCTTAGTCACATTGAACTCATTATGATGATGTCTTACCGAGTGGGCCCAGAGATACCTCTTTGTCACACGGAGTGACAAATCCCAGTCTCAATTCGTGCCAACCCAACAGACACTTTCGGAGATACCCGTAGTGAACCTTTATATCCACCCAAAGTATTCCTACGGTATCTGGGATTTGCACAATCTCATGGTCTAAGGAAACGATACTTGACATTGAAAAAGCTTTAGGAGACGAACTACACGATCTTGTGCTATGCTTAGGATTGGGTCTTGTCCATCACATCATTCTCCTAATAATGTGATCCCGTTATCAACGACATCCAATGTCCATGGTCATGAAACCGTGACCATCTATTGATCAACAAGCTAGTCAACTAGAGGCTCACTAGGGACATATTTTGGTCTATGTATTCACACATGCATTACGGTTTCCGGTTAACACAATTATAGCATGAACAATAGGCAATTATCATGAACAAGGAAATACAATAATAACCATTTTATTATTGCCTCTAGGGCATATTTCCAACAGTCTCCCACTTGCACTAGAGTCAGTAATCTAGTTACATTGTGATGAATCGAACACCCATAGCATTCTGGTGTTGATCATGTTTCACTCGTGAGAGAGGTTTAGTCAACGGATCTATGACATTCAGATCTGTATGCACTTTACAAATATCTATATCTCCCTCCTGAATGTAATCACGGATGGAGTTGAAGCGGTGCTTGATGTGTCTTGTTTTCTTGTGAAACCTGGGCTCCTTCGCAAGGGCAATAGCTCTAGTGTTGTCATAGAATAGAGTCATCGGGCCCAACACATTGGGAATCACTCCTAGGTCGGTGATGAACTCCTTCATCCAGACTCCTCCCTTTGCTGCTTCCGAAGTAGCTATGTACTCCGCTTCACATGTAGATGCCGCCACGACGCTTTGCTTGCTGCTGCACCAGCTGAATGCCCCAACGTTCAAAATATACACGTATCCGGTTTGCGACTTGGAGTCGTCCGGATCTGTGTCGAAGCTAGCATCGACGTAACCCTTTACGACGAGCTCTTCAGCACCTCCATATACGAGAAACATGTCCTTTGTCCTTTTTAGGTACTTCAGGATATTCTTGACCGCTGTCCAGTGTTCCGCTCCGGGATCACTTTGGTACCTCCCTACCAAACTTATGGCAAGGTTCACATCAGGTCTGGTACACAGCATGGCATACATAATAAAGCCTATGGCTGAAGCATAGGGGATGACAGTCATCTCTTCTCTATCTTTTGTCGTGGTCGGGCATTGAGTCGTACTCAATCTCACACCCTGTAACACAGGCAAGAACCCCTTCTTGGACTGATCCATATCGAAGTTCTTCAGTATCTTTTCAAGGTATGTGCTTTGTGAAAGACCTATGAGGCGTCTTGATCTATCTCTATAGATCTTAATACCTAATATGTAAGCAGCTTCTCCAAGGTCCTTCATTGAAAAACACTTATTCAAGTAGGCCTTTATACTTTCCAAGAGTTCTATATCATTTCCCATTATCAGTATGTCATCCACATATAATATGAGAAATGCTACAGAGCTCCCACTCACTTTCTTGTAAATACAGGGTTCTCCATAAACCTGTACAAACCCAAACGCTTTAATCACCTCATTAAAGAGAATGTTCCAACTCCGAGATGCTTGCACCAGCCCATAGATGGAGTGCTGGAGCTTGCATACCTTGTTAGCATCTTTAGGATCGACAAAACCTTCCGGCTGCATCATATATTCTTCCTTGAGGAAGCCATTAAGGAATGTCGTTTTGACGTCCATTTTCCAGATCTCATAATCATAAAATGCGGCAATTGCTAACATGATTCGGACAGACTTCAGCATCGCTATGGGTGGCAAAGTCTCATCGTAGTCAACTCCTTGAACTTGTCGATAACCCTTAGCGACAAGCCGAGCCTTATATGCGGTTACATTACCGTCCGCGTCAGTCTTCTTCTTAAAGATCCATTTATTTTCAATGGATCGCTTATCATTAGGCAAGTCCACCAAAGTCCATACTTTGTTCTCATACATGGATCCTATCTTGGATTTCATGGCCTCAAGCCATTTGTTGGAATCCGGGCCCGCCATCGCTTCTTCATAGTTCGAAGGTTCACCGTTGTCCAACAACATGATCTCCAGGACAGGGTTGTCGTACCACTCTGGTGCGGAACGTGTCCTAGTGGACCTTCGACGTTCAATAGTAACTTGATCTGAAGTTTCATGATCATCATCATTAACTTCCTCTCCAGCTGTTGTAGGCTCCACAGAAACAACTTCCTGTGCTATGCTACTATCCGGTTCGAGTGGAGGTACAATTACCTCATCAAGTTCTATTTTCCTCCCACTCACTTCTTTCGAGAGAAACTCCTTCTCGAGAAAGGATCCATTCTTTGCAACAAAGACTTTGCCTTCGGATCTGAGGTAGAAGGTATACCAATAGTCTCTTTGGGATATCCTATGAAGACGCACTTTTCCGCTTTGGGTTCGAGCTTCTCAGGTTGAAGTTTCTTCACATAAGCATCGCATCCCCAAACTTTTAGAAACGACAGCCTAGGTTTCTATCCAAACCATAATTCATATGGTGTCGTCTCAATGGATTTTGACGGTGCCCTATTTAAAGTGAATGCGGCAGTCTCTAATGCATATCCCCAAAATGATAGCGGTAAGTCGGTAAGAGACATCATAGATCGCACCATATCCAATAGAGTGCGATTACGATGTTCAGACACACCATTTCTCTGAGGTGTGCCAGGCGGCATGAGTTGTGAAACAATTCCACATTTCCTTAGGTGCGTGCCAAACTCGTGACTTAAATATTCTCCGCCATGATCAGATCGTAGGCACTTTATTTTCCTGTCACGTTGATTCTCTACCTCACTATGAAATTCCTTGAACCTTTCAAAGGTTTCAGACTTGTGTTTCATTAAGTAGACATACCCATATCTGCTCAAGTCATCAGTGAGGGTCAGAACATAACGGTAGCCAGCGCGAGCCTCGACACTCATTGGACCGCATACATCGGTATGTATTATCTCTAGCAAGTCAGTTGCTCGCTCCATTGTTCCGGAGAACGGAGTCTTGGTCATCTTGCCCATGAGGCATGGTTCGCACGTGTCAAACGATTCAAAATCAAGAGACTCCAAAAGTCCATCAGCATGGAGCTTCTTCATGCGTTTGACACCAATATGACCAAGGCGGCAGTGCCACATGTAAGTGGGACTATCGTTATCAATCTTACACCTTTTGGTAATCACACAATGGACATGTGTAACATCACGTTTGAGATTCATCAAAAATAAACCATTGACCAGTGGGGCATGACCATAAAATATTTCTCTCATATAAATAGAACAACCATTATTCTCAGATTTAAATGAGTAGCCATCTCAGATCAAGTGAGATCCAGATACAATGTTCACGCTCAAAGCTGGTACTAAATAACAATTATTAAGGTTTAAAACTAATCCCGAAGGTAGATGTAGAGGTAGTGTGCCGACGGCGATCACATCGACCTTGGAACCATTCCCGACACGCACCGTCACCTCGTCCTTTGCCAGCCTCCGCTTATTCCATAGCTCCTGCTTGGAGTTACAAATGTGAGAAACTGCACCGGTATCAAATACCCAGGAGCTACTACGAGCGCTGGTTAGGTACACATCAATAACAAGTATATCACATATACCTTTAACATTGTCGACCTTCTTATCCGCTAAGTACTTGGGGCAGTTCCGCTTCCAGTGACCGGTACCCTTGCAATAAAAGCACTCAGTCTCAGGCTTGGGTCCATTCTTGTTCTTCTTCCCGGCAACTTGCTTACCGGGCGCGGCAACAGCTTTGCCATCCTTCTTGAAGTTCTTCTTACCCTTGCCTTTCTTGAAACTAGTGGTCTTATTCACCATCAACACTTGATGCTCCTTTTTGATCTCGACCTCCGCTGATTTCAGCATCGACTACAACTCAGGAATGGACTTCTCCATCCCTTGCATGTTGTAGTTCATCACAAAGCTCTTGTAGCTAGGTGGAAGCGACTGGAGGATTCTGTCAATGACCGAGTCATCCGGGAGATTAACTCCCAGCTGAGCCAAGCGTTTGTGTAGCCCAGACATCTTGAGGATGTGCTCACTGACAGAACTATTCTCCTCCATCTTACAGCTGAAGAACTTGTCAGAGACGTCATATCTCTTGACCCAGGCATGAGCTTGGAAAACCAGTTTCAGCTCTTGGAACATCTCATATACTCCGTGTTGCTGAAAACGCTTTTGGAGCCCCGATTCTAAACTGTAAAGCATGCCGCATTGAACAAGGGAGTAATCATCACAGCATGACTGACAAGCATTCGTAACGTCTTGGTCCGCTGGGAAAATGGGTGGGTCACCTAGCGGTGCATCAAGGACATACAATCTCTTGGAAGCTATGAGGATGATCCTCAAGCCATGGACCCAGTCCGCATAGTTGCTTCCATCATCTTTCAGCTTGGTTTTCTCTAGGAACGCGTTGAAGTTAAGGGTGACATTCGCGTTGGCCATTGGATCTACAATATAGATTGTAAAGACAATTTTAGACTAAGTTCATGATAATTAAGTTCACATAATCAAATTATTTAATGAACTCCCACTCAGATAGACATCTCTCTTGTCATCCAAGTGATACATGATCCATGTCAACTAGCCCATGTCCGATCATCACGTGAGACGGCCTAGTCATCCATGGTGAACATCTCTATGTTGATCGTATCTTCTATACGACTCATGTTCGACCTTTCGGTCTACCGTGTTTCGAGGCCATGTTTGTACATGCTAGGCTCGTCAAGTCAACCTAAGTGTTTCGCGTGTGTAAACCTGGCTTACACCCGTTGTATGCAAACGTTAGAACCTATCACACCCGATCATCACGTGGTGCTTCAGAACAATGATCCTTAGCAATGGTGCACAGTTAGGGTGAACACATCTCTTGAAATTTTATTGAGAGATCATCTTATATACTACCGTCGTTCTAAGAAAATAAGATATAAACATGATAAAAATCACATGCAATCAATATAGTGACATGATATGGCCAATATCATCTTGCTCCTTTGATCTCCATCTTCGGGGCACCATGATCATAACTGTCACTAGCACGACACCATGATCTCCATCATCATGATCTCCATCATTGTGTCTTCATGAAGTTGTTTCGCCAACTATTACTTCTACTACTATAGCTAAAGTTTAGCAATAAAGTAAAGTAATTACATGGCGTTTATGATTGACACGCAGGTCATACAATAAAATAAGATAACTCCTATGGCTCCTGCCGGTTGTCATAATCATCGACATGCAAGTCATGAATCCTATTACAAGAACATGATCAATCTCATACATCACAATGCATCACATCACATCCTTTTGGCCATATCACATCACAAGGCATATGCTGCCAAAACAAGTTAGACGTCCTCTAATTTGTAGTTGCAAGTTTTACGTGGCTGCTATAGGTTTCTAGCAAGAACATTTCTTACCTACGCCAAAACCACAACATGATATGCCAATTGCTATTTACCCTTCATAAGGAACCTTTTCATCGAATCCAATCCGACTAAGGTGGGAGAGACAGACACCCGCTAGCCACCTTATGCAACAAGTTGTCTGGCGGTGGAACCGGTCTCACGTAAGCGTCCGTGTAAAGTTGGTCCGGGCTACTTCATCCCACAATACCACTGAATCAAGATAAGACTAGTAGTGGTAAGAAAATTAACAAGATCGACGCCCACAACAAGTTTGTGTTCTACTGGTGCATAGATTCTACGCATAGGCCTAGCTCATGATGCCACTGTTGGGAGATGTAGTAGTAAATCAAAAAAATTCCTACATGTCACCAAGATCTATCTATGGAGAAACCAGAAACGAGAGGGGGGATATTGCATCTTCATACCTTTGAAGATCGCTAAGCGGAAGCGTTACAAGAACGCGGTTGGTGGAGTCGTACTCGTAGCGATTCAGATCGCGGTGGACTCCGATCTTAGCGCCGAACAACGGCGCCTCCACGTTCAACACACGTGCAGCCCGGTGACGTATCCTACACCTTGATCTAGCAAGGGTAGAAGGAGAGGTTGGGGAAGAGCTCCGACAGCACGACGGCGTGGTGACGGTGGAGCTACGTGGACTCCGGCAGGGCTTCGCCAAGCACTACGGAGAACGAGGAAGAGGAAGGGTAGGGTTGCGCCATGAGAGAGAGAAGTCGTGTCTCAAATCAGCCCAAACCCTTGGATATATATAGAAGGAGGGAGAGGGAGGTCTGCCTTGGCTCCTCCTCCAAGGAGGAGAGGTTCGGCCGAACCTAGGGAGGAGTCCACCTCCCACAAGGGAGGTGGATCTCTTCCTTTTGAATCTTTTCAGCCTTATCTCTTTATCCCTAGCTGCATGGGCCCTTCAGGAAGGTCTTGGCCAGCCCAATAAGGGCTGGCACACCTCCTCTAAGGGCTCACTAAGTCCTTTGGTCGTCACACCCCTCCCAGGGGTCCTTCGGCACCCTCCCGGCACTCCCGGTACACTACCGATGAGCCCGAAAACTTTCCCGTGACCAAAACTGGACTTCCTATATATCAATCTTTACCTCTGAACCATTCCAAAGCTCCTCGTGACATCCGGTATCTCATCCGGGACTTCGAACAACCTTCGGTAACCATGTACAACATTTCCCTATAACCCTAGCGTCATCGAACCTTAAGTATGTAGACCCTGCGGGTTCGGGAGACACGTAGACATGATCGAGACACCTCTCCGGTCAATAACCAACAACAGGATCTGGATACCCATGGTGGCTCCCACATGCTCCACGATGATCTCATCGGATGAACCACGATGTCGGGGATTCAATCAATCCCGTATTCAATTCCCTTTGTCTATCGGTATGATACTTGCCTGAGATTCGATCGTCGGTATCCCTATACCTTGTTCAATCTCATTACTGGCAAGTCTATTTTAGTCGTTCTGTAATACATCATCCCATGGCTAACTCCTTAGTCACATTGAGCTCATTATGATGTTACTTACTGAGTGGGCTCAGAGATACCTCTCCGTCACACGGAGTGACAAATCCCAGTCTCGATTCGTGCCAACCCAACAGACACTTTTGGAGATACCCGTAGTGAACCTTTATAGCCACCCAGTTACGTTGTGACATTTGGCACACCCAAAGTATTCCTACGGTATCCGGGAGTTGCACAATCTCATGGTCTAAGGAAACGCTACTTGACATTGAAAAAGCCTTAGCAGACGAACTACACGATCTTGTGCTATGCTTAGGATTGGGTCTTGTCCATCACATCATTCTCCTAATGATGTGATCCCGTTATCAACGACATCCAATGTCCATGGTCATGAAACCGTGACCATCTATTGATCAACGAGCTAGTCAACTAGAGGCTCACTAGGGAAATATTGTGGTCTATGTATTTACACATGCATTACGGTTTCCGGTTAACACATTATAGCATGAACAATAGACAATTATCATAAACAAGGAAATACAATAATGACCATTTTATTATAGCCTCTAGGGCATATTTACAACACTTTCCCCATTGCGGCGTTCTGTAGAAAACTGATAGCAGCACCGCGCAGATCTGCAACTGCTCCGCCTTCCATTTTCAAACATTCATTGTTTCGATAGTTCGTCGCTAGCTTTTGAAGATTTCCTGATGGACTTTGTACATGCGGGCACCATTCCCGCCAAAGATTCCATCCATTGGCGGGTTCTGGGTAACGAACTAAGGCCCATTCCTCAGGAGGGTGAAGTAGTGGTGTTTTCAGATCATGTTGAACGCGGGTTTGTACCCCCCAGCTCAAGATTCTTTCGGGATGTTGTTCACTTCTACAAGTTGCACCCTCAAGACCTAGATACCAATTCCGTTTCTAATATATGCAACTTCCAAGTACTCAGTGAAGTCTACTTGCAAACAGAGCCATCTGTTGGTCTCTTTCACGAATTTTTCTGTGCAAACTGCCATACCGAGGTGAAGGCCGGCCCAAGCTTGGAACTTGGCGGGATTTCTATCTAGAGGCACCGGGACATAACCTTTCCGGCTGTTCAGATGCCGAGCCATCCAAAAGACTGGAACAAGACTTGGTTCTTTTGTAAAGATACCTCCCCAGAAGGAGAGAATCCTCTGCCGGGTTATCACCCACCCCGGATCAAAATGACCTCTGAGCTTCCAGGGCGGCTGTCAACTGCTGAACGGGCGGAGCACGTCCCTGCTCACGCCAAGATCAAAGCCCTTATGGCCAACAGACTGACAGGACTGGATTTGATCTGCTGCTGGATTTCTTGGAGGATCATGCCCTTGAGCCGGCGTAGTCGCCTTATGTGCGAATATCTAGGCCAATATGATGATTCCCTCTGCTTCAGCCGGACAATGTTATCAGAGGATGATATTACAACTGTCATCCGGAGTCTTGTCCATGAAACTTCAGGAGCTTGCAGTGCCATTGGGCTGGCACCTTTGTGTGCCACTAACCCAGCCCCAGATGTAAGGCGACTCTTTATACTCTCTTCTCTTTATTAGCTATGTCTTGGCAATCCCCTCACTACTTGCCGACTTATCTTTTCAGGCTGACTCCGACTTCTGGAAGAAGAAATATGTTCCTCCTCTGAAGAAATCCAAGAAGAAGACCGCGACCAAGAAGAAGAAGAAGACCACTCCTCTGGAAGAATGGTTTGAACAGCCGTAATCAGACGGCTCAGATGTATAACTTGACTATTTTTTGCCACCTCTTTATCCACCTTATTGACAACAACCATTCACAGGACGAGACAGAGACCAGCCACGCCAACGCCCCTGAGGTAACTTATGTTTCGTCCGACTCAGACTACTTTGTACCCAGAAGATACGACGGGTCGTTCCAAAAGTTCCCCTTTCTCATCCTCTTGATTACTTAGACCCCCAATTTCTTTTGAAAAAGCAACAGCAAGCCGCCCGACGCCAGACCCGGAGTGTCGGCTCTACCGTCCTCATGTCCGGGTTGCCTAATTCTCCGACTCAAAGGAAACGTCCAGCTGAGGTAGACATTCCTTCTCTGCTTGATTTTACTAATCCTTCCTTTGTAATTCCAAAATTGCTTTACGTTATCTGAACTGTTTTTCAGGGATCATCTCCTTCGTCTAGCGACTCTACGGCCACTGCTCTGCTGCCTCCAAAGATTAACCCGCTGTATGTGCATTTCACGCCTTATGCCCGAATCTTTGGTGGTTGTAAACCTTGGGCTCTAATCTTTATGCTTTTTAGGGCTCAAGCCAAGTGAAGGAAAACCAACAAGTCCTCCACTGGTCCTAATGTTCAAGAATCGGAGCCTACCAAACCGGATGCTCCCATGCCGAATGTTGATCCTTCGGCGGCTTACAACGAGGCACCTAAAGAAACTTGTCCTTCTACAGAGCCGGCGGCTGACGACGTGATTCTTGAGAGTCCTCCAAGGGACCATTCCAAGCTGCCCAGCCCCGCAAAAGTTTGCAGCTTTAACCCACTGTAACTGGGACTTGGACAATCTTCAGATCAAGGAGGTTGAAGACCCGGAGCAGGGTGACCTGCCGGCCAGCTAAAGGAGTTGTGAGCGCCGTTGATAAGCCGGATCTTGTGACCCGCCATGAGCGGTGTAAAACACTAAGATATTTTTGGGCTCTACAAAGAGCGTATGCAATAGGCTTGTAGTAACTTTGCCTTTGCCTGAACTGTGCCATCGTGCACGTATGAAATAGCCTGGCTTAACATATATATCATCTTCCTTGCACTTCATATCGAATGCTTACCGACTCTTAGCGGCTTAATTGACCTGCAAGAATAGATGTTCCTTGACATTATTAGGAGGGTGGCTTAAAGCATAACCCAAAAGATTCCATATCTTCCTAACATGTTCTTCAATAACGCCTCATGTGTTGGTTCTACTAGGGTGACTCGCCACATAAAAACCAATCAAGATGGTGTGTAAGCTACACCCAGCGGGCGAGAAGCCCCCAAGGGACTTTTGTTCACGGAGTCAACTATTTGGCTTAATAGCCGACCGATAGGTATGATAAGCTACACCCGGAGGGTGGTAAGCCCCCTGGATGATCAAGTTGACTTGTCAACTTTTTGGGTTAAAAGTCGGCCGATAGGGTCTGATAAGCTACACCCGGAGGGTGGGAAGCCCCCTATACGGCTATGTTGACTTGTCAACATTTTTGGCTTAAGAGCCGACTGTTAGAGTTTGATAAGCTACACTCGGAGGGTGGGAAGGCCCTTAGACAACCAAGTTGACTTGTCAACTTTTTTGGCTTAAAAGTCGGCCGGTAGGGTCTGATAAGCTACACCCGGAGGGTGGGAAGCCCCCTATACGGCTATGTTGACTTGTCAACATTTTTGGCATAAGAGCCAGCTGTTAGGGTTTGATAAGCTACACCCGGAGGGTGGTAAGCCCCCTTAGACAACCAAATTTTGGATCTTTCTTGCATGGATGGAGATATGGGAAATGGCAGAGGCCTCGGCTTGCAGGGATGCTACTTTATTCATATATAAATATGATATGTACAATGATTAGTGTACAATGTCGAGTCTCAACAACTTAAGTGTAATAAGGCCACAGATGCGCTATGTTCCACGGCCGGCGGGTCTCCTGACCCGAGGTATCTGAGTCGTCTCAGATATCAATGAGGTAATATGACCCGTTGTTGAGATTTCTGCTGACCACGAAAGGTCCTTCCCATGGAGGAGATAGCTTATGCATATTTGTTTGATCTTGAATCAGCCGCAACACCAAGTCGCCTTCTTGAAATGTTCGGGTCTTGACTCTGCGGCTATGATAGCGGCGCAGGTCTTGTTGATAAATCGCCGAACGAGTAGCCGCCAGCTCTCGTTCCTCCTCCAAGGCATCCAACGCGTATTGACGCGCCGTCTCATTGTCCGTCTCAACGTAAGCCACCACTCGTGGCGAGTCATGCTAGATATCACTTGGTAACACGGCCTCTGCACTGTAAACCATGAAGAAAGGTGTATAACCTGTTGATCTGTTGGGGGTAGTTCTGATGCTCCATAAGACGGACGACAATTCCTCCACCCAACAACCCGGTGTTCGTTGTAAAGGAACCATAAGTCGGGGCTTGATACCTCTTAGGATTTCTTGGTTAGCATGCTTTGCCTGACCATTGGATTTTGGATCAGCAACTGCAAAAACATCAAACCGGATGTGTTCAAGATCACAGAATGTTTTCATAGCCCCCTTGGATAGGTTCGTGCCATTGTTCGTGATGATGCTGTGAGGGTAACCAAACGATAGATCGGTTTTTTGATAAACTGAACCGCCGTAGCCGCATCACACTTGCTGACCGGCTCTGCCTCTACCCACTTGGTAAACTTATCAACCACCACCAAGAGGTGCGTCTTCTTGTCCTTGGATCTCTCGAAAGGCCCAACCATATCAAGCCCCCTGACTGCAAACGGAACATGAGCACGCCGGCCAAACTTTTGACAGTCGTCGCACTTGCGGACCAGATCCTCTGCATCCTTGTGAGCCGTCAACCAGAAGAAACCATGCCGGAAAGCCTTGGCCACTAGAGATTTTGAGCCGGCGTGATGTCCACAATCACCAGCATGAATTTCATTCAAGATTTCCTTGCCCTCCTCTGGTGAGACACAACATTGAAACACTCTGGTGATGCTGCACTTGTGCAACTCGCCATTAACTATTGTCATGGACTTGGACCGCCGGGTGATCTATCTGGCCAGATTTTCATCATCAGGTAACTTGCCCCGAGTTAAATACGCCAAGTAAGGCACAGTCCAATCCGGAATAGCATGTAGAGCCGCCACCAATTGTCCCTCCGGGTCAGGAACAGCCAAATCTTCCTTTGAGGGTAATTTGACAGTCGAGTGATTTAAGACGTCCAGAAAGATATTGGGCGGCACCGGCTTTCACTGAGAGCCTAACCTTGACAGGGCATCAGCCGCCTCATTCCTGCGACGATCAATGTGATCCACCTGATAACCCTTGAAGTGACCAGCAATAACAACCACCGCCTAACGATAATCCGCCATCCACGGATCCCGGGAATCCCAAGTGCCTGAAACTTGCTGAGCCACAAGATCTGAGTTGCCGAAGCATCTTACCCGGCTTAAGTTCATCTCCTTTTCTACCCTGAGGCCATGAAGCAGGGCTTCGTATTCAGCTACATTATTAGTGCAAGGGAACATCAGCCGGAGCACATAACAGAACTTATCACCTTTGGGAGATGTTAAAACAACTCCTACCCCTGATCCTTCCAGCTGCTTGGATCCATTAAAGTGTATTGTCCAGTATGTGTTATCCGACTTTTCTTCAGGCGCCTGACACTCTGTCCAGTCGTTTATGAAATCCACAAGGGCTTGAGACTTGACAGCCGTATGAGGTACGTATTTCAGATTGAGAGGTCCCAGCTCCAATGCCCACTTAGCAATCCTACCAGTGGCTTCTCTGTTTTGAATTATGTCCCCCAACGGAGCAGAGCTGACCTTGGTGATCCGGTGCCCTAAGAAGTAATGCTTTAACTTGTGGTTGGCCAGGAACACCCCATACACTAGCTTCTGCCAATGTGGATATCTCTGCTTGGACTCTGTCAGGACCTCACTGATATAATAAACTGACCTCTAAACCGGATATTCTTTCCCTGCCTCCTTGCGCTCGACCACAATTGCAGCGCTGACAGCCCTATTGTTAACCGCCACGTATAGGAGTAAGGGCTCTTTCTCAGTCGGAGCGGCTAAAACTGGCGGCTCAGTGAGCTGCTTCTTGAGTGCCTCAAACGCTTCACCCACCGCCGTACTCCAGACAAAATTGTCTGTCCTTTTCATCATTTGATATAGAGGGATAGCTTTCTCACCAAGGCTGCTTACAAACCGGCTTAACGCGGCGATCCGCCCTGCCAGGCGTTGGACATCATTGATACAAGCCGACTCAGCCAGGGAGGTGATAGCCTTGATCTTATCTGGGTTGTCTTCAATACCACGCTCAGAAACCAGAAATCCCAAGAGCTTGCCAGCCGGAACACCAAAGACACACTTTTGCCGGGTTAAGCATCATCTTGTAAATCCACAAATTGTCAAAGGTTTCCTTTAAGTCATCAAGCAGGGACTCCTTCTTCCTTGACTTGATCACAATATCATCCACATAAGCATGAATGTTGCGTCCGATCTGATTGTGAAGACAATTATGCACACAACGCTGATAAGTCGCCTGAGCACTCTTGAGCCCAAAAGGCATAGACACATAGTAGAAGGCTCCAAAAGGTGTGATGAAAGTCGTCTTCTCTTGGTCCTTAACCGCCATTTTGATCTGATGATATCCCGAATAAGCATCCAGGAAACTTAAACTTTCGCAACCCGTCGTAGCATCAATTATTTGATCAATACGAGGGAGAGCAAAAGGATCAGCCAGACAGGCCTTGTTAAGATCCGTCTAGTCCACACACATACGCCACGTGCCGTTTTTCTTGAGCACAGGCACTGGGTTAGCAATCCACTGGGTTAAGATATCTATTGAGGGCATCTCCATAGCCCATTGATACGCCGAGTTGATGTGACCATCTCCTCCTTTTTGCCTCACAACCTCCACCACACTCTATTCCACCTATAGTGCTATATCCATGGCTCACGCTCATGTATTGCGTGAGAGTTGAAAAAGTTTGAAAAAATAAGAGTGCGAGAACAATTACTTGGCCAATACTGAGGTTGTGCATAATTTAAATTCGTTGTGTGGGGATGATGGAGCATAGACAGACTATATGATTTTGTAGGGATAACTTTCTTTGGCCATGTTATTTCGAAAGTTCATGATTACTTTGCTAGTATGCTTGAAGTATTATTGTTTTCATGTCAATATTAAACTTTTGTTTTGAATCTTATGGATCTGAACCTTCATGCCACAATAAAGAATATTATAAGAACAAATATGTTAGGTAGCATTCCACATCAAAAATTCTGTTTTTATCACTTCCCTACTCGAGGACGAGTAGGAGTTAAGCTTGGGGATACTTGATACGTCTCCAATGTATCGATAATTTTTGATTGTTCCATGCTATTATGTTATCAACTTTGGATGTTTTATATGCACTTATATGCTATTTTATATTATTTTTGGGACTAACCTATTGACCTAGAGCCTAGTGCTAGTTCCAGTTTTTTCCGAGTTTTTGACCTTTTTCAGATAGGAATATCAAACGGAGTCCAAACGGAATAAAACTTTCGCTATAATTTTTTATGGAAAATATCAAAAATACCAAAAGAAAAAGATACCGGAGAGGAGTCTCGAGGAAGCCACGAGCCTGGGAGGCGCGGCCACCCCCTGGTCACGCCTAGGGGGCTCGTGACCTCCTCGTGGCCCCTCTCGACTTGTTCTCAACGCCAGACGGTCTTATAAATAGAGAAACCACCATAACTAAACCTAGATCAGGAGTTTTGCTGCCACAAGACTCTGTATCCACCAAAAACCAATCGGGAGCCCATTCCGGCACCCTGCCGGAGCGGGAACCCATCTTCGGTGGCCATCTTCATCATCCCGGTGATCTCCATGACGAGGAGGGAGTAGTCCACCCTCGGGGCTGAGGGTATGTACCAGTAGCATTGTGTTTGATCTCTTTCTCTCTCTCTCGTGTTCTTGAGATGTCTTGATCTCCATGTACCGCGGGCTTTGCTACTATAGTTGGATCTTATGATGTTCTTCCCCCTCTCCCTTCTTGTAATGAATTGAGTTTCCCCTTTGGAGTTATCTTATCGGATTGAATCTTTAAGAACACTTGATGTATGTCTTGCACGTGTCTATCTGTGGTGACAATGGGACATTCATGTGAGCACTTGATGTATGTTGTGGTGATCAACTTGCGGGTTTCGTGCCCTCGGGAACCTATGCATAGGGGTTGGCACACGTTTTGATTCTCCGGTAGAAACTTTGGGGCACTCTTTAAAGTTCTATGTGTTGGTTGAATAGATGATTTTGAGATTGTGTGATGCATGTCGTATAATCATACCCACGGATACTTGAGGTGACAATAGAGTATCTAGGTGACATTAGGGTCTTGGTTGATATGTGTCTTAAGGTGTTATTCTAGTATGAACTCTTGAATAGATCGATCAGAAAGAATAACTTTGTGGAGGTTTCGTACCCGACAATAATCTCTTCATTTGTTCTCTGTTATTAGTTACTTTGGAGTGACTCTTTGTTGCACGTTGAGGGCTAGTTATATGATCCAATTATGTTATCATTGTTTAGAGAACTTCACTAGTGAAAGTATGAACCCTAGGCCTTGTTTCCACGCATTGCAATACCATTCGTGCTCACTTTTACTATTAATTACCTTGCTGTTTTTATATTTTCAGATTACAAAAACCTATATCTACCATCCATATTGCACTTGTATCACCATCTCTTCGCCGAACTAGTGCACCTATACAACTTACCATTGTATTGGGTGTGTTGGGGACACAAGAGACTCTTTGTTATTTGGTTGCAGGGTCGCTTGAGAGAGACCATCTTCATCCTACGCCTCCCGCGGATTGATAAACCTTAGGTCACCCACTTGAGGGAAAATTGCTACTGTCCTACAAACCTCTACACTTGGAGGCCCAACAACGTCTACAAGGAGAAGGTTACGTAGTAAACATCAAGCTCTTTTCTGGCGCCGTTGCTGGGGAGGTGAGTGCTTGAAGGTATATCTTTAGATCTTGCAATCAAATCTTTTAGTTTCTTGTTTTATCACTTGTTTAGTTTATTAAAGAAAACTACAAAAAAAATGGAATTAAGGTTATCTCATATGCTTCATCTTTTTAATGTCTTTCGTGAAAATGATGGAAAGGAAAATTGTGCTCAAGTGTTAGAATAAGAAGTTATTAAAACGTTTGGCACTAAATATTTGAATGATGAGCATTATAGTAATATTTTTACTATGAATTCTCTGAATATCCATGATGTTAATGATATGGAAAGCCACAAGCTTGCGGATGCTATGTTTGATGAAGATGATCTTTTTAGCCCCCCAAGTTTTGATGAGCAAAACTATTATGATTATGACATGCCTCCTATCTATGATGATTATTGTGATGACACATATGCTATAAATAGTAATGGTAACCATGAAACTTTTCATCATGATTTTAATATTCAAAGTGGTTATGTCAATCAAGTATGTCATGATAGTTATTTTGTTGAGTTTGCTCCCACTATTTTGAATGAGAAGAAAACTGCTTATGAGGAGAGCGAAAAAATTTCTATGCTTGTGCATCATCAAAATAATGATTTATGTGCTGGTTATATTGTGGAATTCATTCATGATGCTACTTAAAATTATTATGAGAGAGGATCACATGCTTCTACATATTGCAATAATGTCAAGTTTCCTCTCTATGTGTTGAAAATTTTGAAGCTATGCTTGCTTTGCCTTCGTATGCTAGATGATTCTTGCTCCAATAAGTTGTTTCTTCAAAAAATCCCTATGCATAGGAAGTGGGTTAGACTTAAATGTTCTTGTCATATGCCTCATGATGCTCCCGTTATGTATCAATTCTTATATTTTATGTCAGCATCATTGAAATCATCATGCCTAGCTTGAAAAGCACTAAAGAAAAGTGCTTGTTGGGAGACAACCCAATATGTTTCCTTACTGTTTTTGTGTGTTTGCTTGATTATTATACTTTATTAATCATGTTTTATAGATTTTATTTCTATAAAGTGCGAAGTAAAGCCTTTATGATTAGTTTGGGTGATAGTTCTTTGATCATGCTGAAAAAGACAGAAACTTTGTGCTCACGAAATTATTTTTCATTTTTATCCATTGAGAGCTTTTTAGTTGATTATTTTTGTTTATGATTGATATATAAATTTCATTAATTTTCATAATTGTTTCAGAATTTTTCTAGGTGCATAAGTATGGTTATCATTCAGATCATTACAGACTGTTCTGTTCTTGACAGATTCTATTTTCAATGCATAGTTTGCTTGTTTTAGTGTTTCCATAGATTATATTAAATGATATAAATTGTGTAAATGATAAGATACAGTAGTTATTGTGTGGGAACATTTATGAACCTTGTCTTGACAGTACAAAAATGAATGATTTGTCTGTATTATACTAACCCATCTCACGAAGTTCCGTTAAGATTTGTGTTGTCAAGTTTTCAAGTTTTGGGTAAAGTTCGGATGGATAACGGAACAAGGATTGGAAAGAGCCTAAGCTTGGGGATGGACAAGGCATCCCAAGCCGTATTCAAGGATACCAAAGAGCCTAAGCTTGGGGATGCCCCGGGAAGGCATCCCCTCTTTCTTCTTCAATCCATCGGTAACTTTACTTGGGGCTATATTTTTATTCACCACATGATATGTATTTTGCTTGGAGCATAATTTTCTTTTATTAGTACTCACTTGCTGTTATTTATATTAATGTTAATGTTTTTAATCATTTAGTTCAATAAAAATGTCAAGGATAGCCTTTACCATGCTTAATTTGCAAGTATAGGAGTTGCTGTTCCAAAACAGAAAGTTTGCTTGTAGTGCAAAAATTCCCTAGAATTTTATGTATGTCAGAATAATTTGAAATTTGGACAGTATGATATTATAAATTACATACAGCATGGAATGTTTTCAGATTTTTTGGAGTTAATTAAGTATGGATCTTGCTGCATTCTTCACAGACTGTTCTGTTTAGGCAAATTGCTGTTATGTTTGTATTGTTCGCATATGTTTGCTTGTTCAATGATTCCATTTGATGATGGGAGTTTTAAATATGCAGAGGAATTTAGTGTGCAATGTGAAATAATAATTTTAGTAATTTGCTACAGTAGATTATGATAAATTTTTGCATTGATTTATACTAATCTATCTCACGAGCTTTTGTTGAGTTTTGTGTGGATGAAGTTTTTAAGATTTCGGAAACCGTCATATGAGAGGAATTAAGGAGACACAAAAGCTCAAGCTTGGGTATTCCCAAGGCACCCCAATCCATATTTCAAGAAGTCTCAAGCGTCTAAGCTTGGGGATGCCCCGGTTGGCATCCCACCTTTCTTCTTCAACAATTATCGGTTAGTATCGGTTCAACCTAAGTTTTTGCTTCTTCACATGATTCGTGCTATCCTTGGAGTGTAAATTTATTTTGTTTGAATAAGGTACTTAAGATCTGAAATTCTTAGATGGGAGAGTCTTCACATAGCTAAATAATTATTCAACTACTCATTGAGCTTCACTTATATCTTTTGGAGTAGTTTGTCTTTTGCTCTAGCACTTCACTTATATCCTTATAGAGCATTACAATATTTATATTTTAGATAAATTAATGAACTCTCATGCTTCACTTATATAATTTTGAGAGTCTTAAACGGCATGGTAATTTTCTTAGGTCATGAAACTAGTCCTAATATGATAGGCATCCAAGAGGGATATAATAAAAACTTTCATATTCAAGTGCATTGATTAGTAAGAGAAGTTTGATTCCTCGCAATTAGTTTTGAGATATGGATATGGTAATATTAGAGTTATGCTATTAGGGTATTGTGAATCTAGAAATACTTGTGTTAAGGTTAGTGATTCCCGTAGCATGCACGTATGGTGAACCGCTATGTTAGGAAGTCGGAGCATGATTGATTTATTGATTGCCATCCTTTGTGTGGCGGTCAGGATCGCGTGATGGTTAACTCCTACCAACCCTTCCCCTAGGAGTATGCGTTTAGCACCTTGTTTCGATTACTAATAAAACTTTCGCAGTAAGTATATGAGTTCTTCATGACTAATGTGAGTCCATGGTATAGATGCACTTTCACCTTCCACCATTGCTACCCTCTCTAGTGCCGCGCAACTTTCGCCGGTGCACAAACCCACCATATACCTTCCTCAACACAACCACCATACCTACCTATTATGGCATTTTCATAGCCATTCCGAGATATATTGCCATGCAACTTCACCGTTCCGTCTCATGACATGTGCCATCACTTTCATTCACATAGAGTCATTATTGTTCTAAGTATCGAGTTGTAAGTAAATAAAAGTGTGATGATCATCATTATTAGAGCATTGTACCATGTGAGGAAATAAAAAAAAGAGCCCAAAGAGCCCAAATAAAAAAAGAGGCCAAAGAGCCCAAATAAAAAAATAAAAAATAAAAAAAGAGGCCAAAGATCCCAAATGAGAGAAAAAGAGAGAAGGGACAATGCTACTATCTTTTTCCACACTTGTGCTTAGAAATAGCACCATGAGCTTCATGATAAAGAGTCTCTTGTTTTGTCACTTTCATATGCTAGTGGTAATTTTCATTATGTAACTTGGCTTGTATATTCCAATGATGGGCTTCCTCAAATTGCCCTAGGTCTTCATGAGCAAGCAAGTTGGGTGCACACCCACTAGTTTCTATTTTTGAGCTTTCATACACTTATAGCTCTAGTGCATCTGTTCCATGGCAATCCCTACTCATTCACATTGATATTTATTGATGGGCATCTCCATAGCCCATTGATACGCCGAGTCGATGTGACCATATCCTCCTTTTTGCCTCACAACCTCCACCACACTCTATTCCACCTATAGTGCTATATCCATGGCTCACGCTCATGTATTGCGTGGGAGTTGAAAAAGTTTGAAAAAAATAAGAGTGCAAGAACAATTACTTGGCCAATACCGAGGTTGTGCATAATTTAAATTCGTTGTGTGGGGATGATGGAGCATAGACAGACTATATGATTTTGTAGGGATAAATTTCTTTGGCCATGTTATTTCGAAAGTTCATGATTACTTTGCTAGTATGCTTGAAGTATTATTGTTTTCATGTCAATATTAAACTTTTGTTTTGAATATTATGGATCTGAACCTTCATGCCACAATAAAGAAGATTATAAGAACAAATATGTTAGGTAGCATTCCACATCAAAAATTCTGTTTTTATCACTTCCCTACTCGAGGATGAGTAGGAGTTAAGCTTGGGGATGCTTGATACATCTCCAACGTATCTATAATTTTTGATTGTTCCATGCTATTATGTTATCAACTTTGGATGTTTTATATGCATTTATAAGCTATTTTATATTATTTTTGGGACTAACCTATTGACCTAGAGCCCAGTGCCAGTTCCTGTTTTTTCCGTGTTTTTGACCTTTTTCACATAGGAATATCAAACGGAGTCCAAACGGAATAAAACTTTCGCTGTGATTTTTTATGGAAAATATCAAAAATACCAGAAGAAAAAGATACCGGAGAGGAGTCCCGAGGAAGCCACGAGCCTGGGAGGCGTGGCCACCCCCTGGCCGCGCCTAGGGGGCTCGTGACCTCCTCGTGGCCCCCTCTCGACTTGTTCTCGATGCCAGACGGTCTTATAAATAGAGAAACCACCAGAACTAAACCTAGATCGGGAGTTTTGCCGCCGCAAGCCTCTGTAGCCACCAAAAACCAATCGGGAGCCCGTTCCGGCACCCTGCCGGAGCAGGAACCCATGTCCGGTGGCCATCTTCATCATCCCGGCGATCTCCATGACGAGGAGGGAGTAGTCCACCCTCGGGGCTGAGGGTATGTACCAGTAGCTATGTGTTTGATCTCTCTCTCTCTCTCTCTCTCGTGTTCTTGAGATGGCTTGATCTCTATGTACCACGGGCTTTGCTACTATAGTTGGATCTTATGATGTTCTTCCCCCTCACCCTTCTTGTAATGAATTGAGTTTCCCCTTTGGAGTTATCTTATCAGATTGAATCTTTAAGAACACTTGATGTATGTCTTGCACGTGTCTATCTGTGGTGACAATGGGACATTCATGTGAGCACTTGATGTATGTTTTGGTGATCAACTTGCGGGTTTCGTGACCTCGGGAACCTATGCATAGGGGTTGGCACACGTTTTGACTCTCTGATAGAAACTTCGGGGCACTCTTTACAGTTCTATGTGTTGGTTGAATAGATGCTTGTGAGATTGTGTGATGCAAGTCGTATAATCATACCCACAGATAATTGAGGTGACAATGGAGTATCTAGGTGACATTAGGGTCTTGGTTGATATGTGTCTTAAGGTGTTATTCTAGTACGAACTCTTGAATAGATCGATCAGAAAGAATAACTTTGTGGAGGTTTCGTACCCGACAATAATCTCTTCGTTTGTTCTCCGCTATTAGTTACTTTGGAGTGACTCTTTGTTGCACGTTGAGGGCTAGTTATATGATCCAATTATGTTATCATTGTTTAGAGAACTTCACTAGTGAAAGTATGAACCCTAGGCCTTGTTTCCACGCATTGCAATACCATTCGTGCTCACTTTTACTATTAATTACCTTGCTGTTTTTATATTTTCAGATTACAAAAACCTATATCTACCATCCATATTGCACTTGCATCACCATCTCTTCGCCGAACTAGTGCACCTATACAACTTACCATTGTATTGGGTGTGTTGGGCACACAAGAGACTCTTTGTTATTTGGTTGCAGGGTTGCTTCAGAGAGACCATCTTCATCCTACGCCTCCTGCGGATTGATAAACCTTAGGTCACCCACTTGAGGGAAAATTGCTACTGTCCTACAAACCTCTGCACTTGGAGGCCCAACAACGTCTACAAGGTGAAGGTTACGTAGTAGACATCAGCATGTCAGAAGATTTCCATGCAAAGATGTCCCGATCCTCACGGATGAATTCATTGAGCGCGCTTTCCTATTTGGGATCCATATTGGCCCCAATAATGAACTGTTTGGATGAGTCACCCAGAGTAAAATCCACCGCCTTGGTACCATCCGCCGGAAATTTGAGGGGCGTCTCAACTTCCGTGGTGGGCTTCTTCAGAGGGGTCATATCCTCTGGGTCAACATTCTCCTTATAGAACTTGAGTTCTGCCTCAGCACAACTGGATTCCGCATAAGCCGCGTCCCCTTCTTCGCACTTAATAGCCGTATTCCGATCACCATGAACAGTAATCGTGCCTTTCAATCCAGGCATCTTGAGCTGTAAGTAGACATAACAGGGGCTAGCCATGAACTTAGCATAAGCCAGCCGCCCAAACAATGCATGATAAGAGCTCTTGATCTTGACCACTTCAAAACACAAGGACTCCACCCTGTAGATGTACTCGTCACCAAAGGCGACTTCCAAAGAAATCCTGCCCACCGGGTAAGCTGACTTGCCCGGTACTACACCATGAAAAACGGTTGATGAGGGCTTAAGGTCTTTATCAAGCAGCTTCATCCGCCGGAAGGTATCATAGTACATGATGTTGATGCTACTGCCACCATCCATAAGTACCTTATTCACCATATATCCTCCCACTTGGGGGGCAACTACCAGGGCTAGTCGCCCCGGGTCATCAACACGCGGCGAGTGATCCTCCTGGCTCCATGTTATGTCATACTCAGACCACGTCAAGTATTGCGGCAGAGCCGACACGACTGCATTAACCGCTCACTTGTGCAATTTCTGATCCCGCTTGTTAAGGCTAGTCGTAAAAACATGATACTGCCCCGAACTGAGTTGCTTTGGATTACTCTGATAACCAGATTGATTATGTTGTTGCTGATTGTTGTTACCAGAGTGTTGAGGATGTCCCTCTTGATTGCCCTGACCGTGATGACCGGATCCTGAGCCGCCGGATCCAAATCTGGCTCCTGACCCGCCTGATCCTGAGCCGCCGAGCGGGCCACCACCATGGTTGTTGTGTTGCTGCATGTTGTAGTTCTTGAACTTCTGCATGATGTGGCAATCACCCCATGTGTGTCCCGCAGCTCTATCGGGTCGGTTGTGCTCCGGACAGGGTTTTTTGAGCATTTCCTCCAAATTGAAAGGAGAACTATTTTGTTAAAAGGCAGTCTGAACTTCCCATTGCCCTTAGGATGATTCTGGCCGGTGCTCGCATTGGCCACCAGTTCTGATCCGCCATCCGGGTTCTTCTGCTTGCTCTAGTTACCATTACTTACCGCACCCTTGCCCTGGTTATTCTTTTTACCTTGGTCGGCCTTCTCCTCATCAGAGCCTGGATCCTTCGTGTTATCAAAGTCAGCATAGTTTGTGAGAGCCACCATGAGTTCTCCCATGTCCTGACACGTACGCTTGAGCCGGACAAGCTTCTGCTTTAGAGGGACGAAGTGACAGTTCTTTTCTAAGTTCAGTACTGCTTGAGCCGCCGTGATCTGTTCAGATGAGTGGATGATGGTCGACATCCGTCGGACCCAGTGATGAGCCGACTAATTCTCCTGCTGGACACAATGATCGAGATCCACAATGGTCATAGGCTGTTTGCAAGTCCCTTGAAAGTTTTTGATGAACCTTGCCCTCAACTCAGCCCATGAATTAACGGTATTGGGTGGCAAACCCTTTAACCACATGCGAGTCGGACCTTCAAGCATCATGATGAAGTACTTGGCGCACACCGCCTCACTGACATCCAACATCTCCATAGCCAGCACATAACTTTCGATCCAGGCCTCCGGAGGTAAGTCGAAAGTGTAATTCGGGACCTTGCGAGGTCCTTTGAAATCCTTTGGCAACCTCTCATTCCGTAGAGCTGGTGCCAAGCATGGCACTCCCACAGCCCTGGTGGTCACTCCCGCTCCTACTGATACAGAGTGCGCGGGCTCTTGGTAAGCCGATGTGGGCAAAGCCGCCGCCTCTTGATGGTTTCTCGCCCGGTTTATGAGCGCTTGTGCATCTAGAGCCACCTGATCATCCCCCGGAGGCCCTCTGTGCCGATCACCGCTTGAGACCGTCGGCGATTCATAGCGCCGGCTAAAGCTGCGGCTGGGGAGGGGGGGTTGAATGAACGCGACCCCGTCTGTAAGCGTATTTCTCCTGCTGGGCCATCACCGTGTGAAGGTACCCAATGGCGATCCGCACCTCTTCTGCAAAAGGCGCCTCATCTAGAATAGGGATTGTTTCAAGTCGGGTGGCCGCAGCCACCATGTTCTCCGCCGGGTTGGAATAATGGCCTGCCGGCATTGGAAAGACCACTGGTGAGGCCTGATTTCGTCGAGGCGGGTTAAGAGGCTGTCGAGCCGCCGACCGACTTCTAGGCGCATTCGCTACCCAAGCCGTTCCTGGCGTATTGAAGAGATTCCTAGACTCATAATGTTCTGGTAAGCAGGATTGATGCCTCATCCGATGCACCGCAGCCGCCGATTGCTGTTCTAGCCCAAGGCGGAAGGCATCCGTCTTAATGTGTTCTGCCTCTACCTCCATCTGAACTTTTAGCTCCGCTATCCTCTATTGCTCCTCCGCCATCCGGTCCTTGAGTCTCACAATCTCCAAGTTCCGAGCGGCTTGATTATCTGGCGTGATTTTAGTGGCCATTAGGGTCGCAAGTTCGTTCATCAGATCCAGGAGAACTTAAGCCGGCGGCGGCGGGTCGACCCCCGAGGTTGCTGCTCCGGCGGTTGTGCTGTTCGCGCCTGGGGTCGAGCCCGCCATGAACACGGACGCATGAACCGGCGGCCCGAAATCGTCTGGCTCAGAATGCTCCGACTCGGGGTGAAGCTCGTCATAGCCCCCGAGCCCACCGTTGTAAAGCTGGTAGATCGACTCTATTTCTCCGCTCGAAGATTTGTCCTCTGAACAGACAAGAGTCTCCTGCGACGTAGAAGCTTCAAGATCCATACCCTGAGTGAAGCCCATGAAGACGTGCTTCCGGCCCGGGTTGACACGGGTGGGTCCCACATTACGGGCGGGTTGCACACGTCGAGCCGGCTCGACGATGCTGGTGCAGATGTCCGGCCCGGGTGTAGATCCCTCGATCCTGCCGATGAACACGTGGATCCCGCCGAAGGGAACCCGGAATCCATATTCGACAGAGACAACATCAAGACCCCAGCCGGCCGCGGCGACTCTTGTTCATCCTTCCGACCATGTATCCCTCGAGCCCTGGGAGAGAGCCCTTTGAGAACTCAACACCACCGAGCGCAGGTCCCACAGTGGGCGCCAACTATCGTGGTTTTCTCACGGCAGATGTCCGGGTGAACGGACTTGGATTCGAGGCCATCGCAAAGGTGATGGACTCAAAGGGGTTGATGGGACGAAGGACACGAGTTTACCCAGGTTCAGCCCCTCAAGTAGAGGTAATAGCCTACGTCCTGCTTGTGTTTGTATTGCTTGGTGTACCGATTACAAGGGAGCGAATTGCTTGACCTAGTTCACGATATCTCTGATCTCTCTCTAAGTCGCCCCGGGTCTCGCCTTTATATAGGAGGTCAAGACCACGGGTCATACAAGTCGTAACCGACTCTCACTACGTGTCTGAATCCGTCTCTACATTGTCTTGCCTTCCTGAGAAAGTTGTCTCCGAGCGGCTCTCCGCCCGGGTCTTCATACTTTCTCTGTCTGGGCCACGCTCCGGATCATCTTGTCAAGACGCCCAACGTCCTGGTCTTAAGTCTTCACGGCCCATCTTTGGACTGGTGTACGAGCCGCCAAGTGTGACCCGGAGCCTCAGGGGCGGGTCTCACCATGGGGTTATATCCCCAACAGTCTTCTTCATGACAAGCTTGAGTTCATCGAAAACGGAGTTCATATGAATCTTCTATGATGTTTTCGATGTTGGAGTTGTTACCGGTTCTTCATTCATAGAGATTTCACATATCTATATCATTGGCATTTTCATACCGCCTCTTCTTAAGATAGCTCTTGTCGTGCTGAATCCAACAAGCTTGAGTTTGCTCAATCCGGAGCTCATTTGCAAAAGTTATGGCAGTTCTGGTGTTCCCGCGTTCATTTTTTTTCCAGTTCTGGTTTTGGAAGGATGTAAGCGGTAGTACTGCTCCAACAAGCGGTAGTACCACTCGGTACTACCACCTAACCGTCTGTTGCCTCGTTTCAGCAGAAAGTTTGCGCGGTAGTAGTGCATTAGTAGTCAGCGGTGGTACCGCCCTAGGGCAGTAGTACCGCTCGCTACTACCGGCTAACCTTCTGTTCTCCGGAACCACATGCTACCCTGGGCGACAGTAGGATGAGGTACTACCGTTGCCCAGCGGTAGTACCGCTCCTACAAGCGGTAGTATCGCTCCGACAGTACTATCGCACCTCATGTCATTGCTTTGGTTGGCTGCCTCGTCTTCCCGAGCGGTAGTACAGCTCCCTTGAGCGGTAGTATCGCTCGTGTGCGGGCTGAGGGGGTAACAGTTGGATTTTCCCCCTCCTATAAGAGGGGGTCTTCTTCCCCAATAGATCTTATCCTTTTGAGCTCGATTTTGCCCCCCTTGTTGACCTTCTTCGAGCTTGCTAACTCTCAATCCCTCCAATGATTCTTGCTAGTTCTTGAGGAGAAAGAGAGAGGAGATCTAGATCCACATTTCCACCAATCACTTTCTCCTCTAAGTGAGGGGAACCCCTTGGATCTAGATCTTGGAGTTCTTCGTGTTCTTCTTCGTTCTTCATCTCACTTTCCTCCATAGTATTAGTTGTTGTGGTGGGATTTGAGAGAGAAGGACTTGGGCACTTCGTGTGCCCTTGCCATTGCATCTGGTGCATAGGTTTGAGTTCTTCACGGTGCTACGTGGAAGTGAGAAATTGAGAAGCTTATTACTCTTGGGTGTTTGAGCACCCTAGAGCTTGTTCCTCTTGGGTGCTTTGGCACCCTAGATGGTTGGTGGTGTCTTGGAGCTCAATCATTGTGGTGCAATGCTCTGGGCAAGCTCCGAGGTCTCCAATTAGATTGTGGATATTGCCCCGAGCATTTGAGGTCACCTTGGAGCCGCAGTCCATTGTGGTGAAGCTTCGTGGTGTTGTTGGGAGCCTCCAATTAAGTTGTGAAGTTTGCCCCAACCTTGTTTGTACGGGTTCGATGACCGCCCTCAAGGGTCTCTTAGTGGAATCACGGCATCTTGCATTGTGCAAGGGCGTGAGGAGATTACGGTGGCCCTAGTGGCTTCTTGGGGAGCATTGTGCCTCCACACCGCTCCGAACGGAGATTAGCATCCACATGGGCGTAAACTTCGGGATACATCGTCGTCTCCGCGTGCCTCGGTTATCTCTTACCCAAGCCCCTTACTTATGCACTTTACTTTGTGATAGCCATATTATTTCATGATATATATCTTGCTATCACATAGTTGTTTATCTTGCCTAGCATAAGTTATTCGTGCACATAGGTGAGCCTAATTGTTTTAGATTTTGTACTTGACATATTAAACGTTAGTTTTATTCCGTATTTGTTCAAGCCTAAACCATAATTATTTTAAAGCGTCTACCCCCTCCCTCTAGGCGACATCCACGTCCTTTCAGAGGTCCCACACAACTATCCTCTAACTTGACCATCTTGCTTGCAGTGTTGGCCTCTACCATCTGGCCCCACCACTGCCTCTATGCTAACCATTTGATGGCAAAATTCTCCAGTTGTATGTGTTTATATGTTGAGATATTAATATGTTATTCATTAAAGGGAACTTCTTAGCTTAGAGACGACGATAAGATTATTTTTGTTAGAGACAGATGTGCACATTTTATAGAGGTAACCTCTAAACCCTCAGAGGCAGTTAAAAGTATGCAATGTAGGTGCTCTTATGGTTTTTTCTTTCGTCTCGGTTCCGTCACTCGAAGGCTTTTGACCGTGACATATACATTTCTAAGACAATTTCGCCCCCCCCCCCTCCTTACAGATGGACATCTAACTAAAATCATATATGGAACACGTTTTATATGTATGAAGGTTGCGAAGGCAACACGCAAATACAATATCGTCATATTTGTCACCTCCATAATCGTGGGATCCACTCGACGATGAGACATCATATTTTACCTAACCTTTCTGCCATGCTACATGACGCGAAGACTAACTATAGTTTTCTTGCATCACACGAAATGACACATGATTACAAAAGGCAACCACGATACGCCGTATATGACGATTGAGCGTCCATATATGAAGGAAGTTCCATAAGTTATGATGATTCCCAACAATACGGTGACTATACTAGAGCATCTTTTTTATCAAAATCATCTTAATAGCGGTTATTATGGAGATTAAGCATGTATGGCGACTCTCGTAGAGCGTCTCTTACACGTCGCTGACAAATGAGACAAAAAAATCACTATACCATTAAAAATAAATAAATAATGTCACCTGGTACACGCGAGACCCAAAACATGCCACCTACTCCACGCTAGACCCACCCAGAAAAGAAAAAGGAAAAGTAAAAGAAAAAAATGCCTACCCTCGGGGAAGGAAATATGAGACCTGAACGCAGCAGCAGATAATGATGACGCGAGCGATCCGTGCGCGCGACCCGAAACGGAACCGCTCCGGCATGGCCGCTCCTCATCTCATCCTAGCTGGATAACGCCGTCCTTATCCCACCAAGTTCGCCTGCTCTTCTACTAGTACTGTATTTGTTTGTTTGTTGATCAGTCAGTCCACTTCGGCGCTACCGGCTCTCTCCTCCCCGATCCATCCGATTCCTCCCCCTCCCGGGTCGCGCCGCCGGCCGTCGTACCCCGGAGCGGAGCAGGGGATTCGCGTGGGCGCGGACGAGCCATGGTCGGGCGGAGCTCCCTCCCGGATGGGGCCCTCTTCCTCGGACTGGACAGCTCCACCCAGTGAGCCCTCCCTCCTTATCCCTTTTCTTGCGTCTTTTCTTCAGTAGTTGTTGGCTGGTTGGATGCCGGATCGAATGTTGATCATCGTTCTGGTCGACGGGGATGGTGCGGCCGATCGAGGGGGGGGGGGGGGGGGGGGTGAAGTTGAATTGGAACTGCCTTTCGTGGAAGGGAAATGCTGTTGCGTAGAATTGTACTCTTTGGTGATCAGATTGTTTGGTTCTCTAGTACGGAGTATTTATTTATGGTGCCTAACTGAAGATGTTAGATGTAAGGCAGCGGTACGCAGGGATAGAGGTTTTTTAGTTCGTAATTGAAAGGTTTCCTCACAAGATTGAACCCAGAAAAAGAAAAACAGAAATGTCAATGAGAATAGCTGGTGAGAGGATCTAACTATGAGGCATGAGGTTTCAGAAACGCAGACACTTACGGTCAGGTTCTGGGTTCAGCTCTGTGGCCATGCTAATCACCTATGCACCTCACTCCTTTTAAACCATACAAAGGCAACAGACCGAGGGTGCATTTTGTGCATGTTGTTTATTTTCTTTTAGATCCCGCATGCTGATAAAGCCTTGATCACTTACACCCACCATTTGCTTCTGATGTGCTTATTTGTTTTACCTTTTGTTATCATGATAATTGTGCAGTTTACCACCATTGTGGGATCTAATTTTGCAATCTTATGTTACAGGTCTGTGAAAGCTACTGTGCTCAGCAACGAGTTAATAATAGTCGCTTCTGAAACTGTTAATTTTGACTCTGAATTGCCGCACTACAAAACCGAGGGTGGGGTTTACAGAGATCCTACAGATGATGGCCGTATATATTCACCAACTATAATGTGGGTGGAGGCTTTGGAACTGCTGCTTGAGAAACTAAAACCAAAGATCAACTTCAATAAGGTTGTGGCCGTTTCAGGGAGTGGCCAACAACATGGCAGCGTTTACTGGAAGAAGGGCAGCCAAGCTGTTCTGTCTTCCCTGGATCCTGGTAAGAGCTTGGTATCCCAGCTTAAGGATGCGTTTTCTACCATGGACTCGCCAATATGGATGGACAGTAGCACTACCAAGCAATGCAGAGAAATAGAAAATGCTGTCGGAGGAGCATTGGAGTTATCTAAGCTGACAGGGTCTTGTGCGTATGAGAGATTCACTGGGCCCCAGATACGAAAGATCTACCAAACAGCACCCCATATTTATGAAAATACCGAGAGAATATCTTTGGTGAGCTCATTCATGGCATCTATCCTTGTTGGATGCTATGCAAGTATTGATGAAACTGATGGTGCTGGGATGAACTTGATGGATATAAACAAGAGGACCTGGTCAAAAGCTGTTTTAGAGGTTTGCCCCTTGTCTGTTTAGCTACACACCAGATTTCTTGAATGGCTTAAATATAAAAAATATTTAAAATAAATTTCACATTTCTCTAAGAATAAAATATCGAATTGTGCACTTCCTCCTCCAGGCCACTGCTCCTGATCTTGAACAGAAGATGGGAAATCTGGCACCGGCATATGCAGCTGCAGGTCGAATTTCTTCATATTTTGTAGAAAGGTGAGTTATTGTTTTACTGCTGCACTCGTGTGGCGCATCTGTAAACATATGGTCACGTTCTTTTATGCCACTTTGTAATTAAGTGTAAACCTGCAAAGCTGAACTCCAGTATTTTATGTCAATCCCCTTTTTTGCTGTCAAAGGGAATCTATTAGTAATAGGATTTTAGGCACCCACGACTATAGAAATAATCTGTCAACATGTAAGCTAACTTAATGTTCTTAACAAATTCCATCCTAATGGCAGAAGCAATGAAGATATTTGCAGTATCATCCCATAAGTTTATTGATGCACTATAAATTTGCAGGCATCAGTTTGACAAGAACTGTTTGGTTATTCAGTGGTCAGGTGACAATCCCAATAGCCTTGCAGGTACTTCACTATCGTTTCTTTGATTCTTTCACGAGTTGCTAGTGTTGTCATTTTCATTGCAGATGTTTTTTCATTTAACAATCACAGCCCAGTTAGCAGCAAGTGATTATTACTTTCCTCTATTCATCATTAACATTCCATTGGATAATTGCATCTGTTGTAGGTTTAACACTGAATACACCTGGGGATCTTGCAATCAGCCTTGGTACTAGTGACACAGTGAGTTGCTAGGATCCTGTTTCAGTTGTGTTGTATTTTCTTTTTCAAGCCGCTGTCATACTTATCTCCTAATTGTATTTTAGGTTTTTGGGATTACTGCCGAAGCTAAACCAAGCCTTGAAGGTCATGTTTTTCCCAACCCTGTTGAACCGGATGGTTACATGGTGATGCTATGTTACAAAAATGGCTCATTGACCCGGGAAGGTATAAAACTGTTATCCTTCTATCTGTATTGCGATGTATGGCATGAGGAAACTACAATTGCGGGATCCATGGAGCCCTTCTTTTAAAAACTAAAAATAACATTTTGGAGTTCTGTTAAAATCTGGAAAAAAAATACATGTACATGCAGATGCTCACTATGTACGCTCAAATAAAAATATTTATTGATGAAAATTTACAAGTATGTAGGAATATCTTTATGTTCATGTGGGATTTACAAAAAATTCTGAAAGTTCTAAATATGGTTTGTAATGTTTGAAAATTCTGGGCTTCATGTAGCCTGGGAGCTAAAAGTCCACGCCCGTCATGGCTTGCTACTATTACTTTGCTGACACTACTTCCGATATTATTTCAGATGTGCGGAATCAGTGCGCAGAAAAATCATGGGATATTTTCAACAACTATCTAGAGAAAACACCCCCTCTGAATGGTAAGTTCTTAGATAAGTTGTCTTGGTCCTTTTGGTTGCAGTATGTTATCGCTATTGCTTTCAGCGCATATGAATTGGTAACAATTTGAATAGATTACTACTGTCTCAACTATAAATTTTCCAGGCCTGCTAATTTTCCGTAGTTTTGTCGTTGGTTAAAAACTTGCGCATGCTGATTGTCACCATGGCAGTGAATGAAGTGTGACTCTAAAGTTTTTGACATAATGAAATTCACTTTATTTTCATATAGGTGGTAGATTAGGATTCTACTACAAAGACCATGAAATCCTGCCTCCTCTTCCAGGTAATTATGTAATTGAGTTTTTCAGTTTTTTGACTATTTCTCTTGTCGGTTACTATAACCTTACAGAAATTTGCTTGTTTGACGCAGTTGGTTTCCACCGATACATCGTCGAGAATTTCAGTGATGTCTCATCTGATAATCTGACAGAGCATGAGGTGCAAGAGTTTGATCCATCATCTGAGGTATGTTACGCAGTCTGGTCTGTTACTAACTTTCTGCGATACTGGTGGCAAACAAACGAGTCACACGCTCATGATTCCTTGCGCACAGGTCCGTGCCATCGTCGAGGGTCAGATGCTGTCCATGAGAGGGCATGCCGAGCGGTTTGGCATGCCCAACCCACCAAAACGGATCATAGCAACCGGTGGGGCATCCTCCAATGAGAGCATCCTCAAGTTGATTGCGCAAATCTTTGGCTGCCCCGTCTTCACAGTTGAGAGACCCGGTATGTCAAAACTCTCCCTTGTTCCTGCGTAAAATTTGCACAAGCTCATATAACTTTATCCACCGACGGAAAAAAAGAAAAGCGACAAGAAAAACTGATAGTGCTTGTGGAACTGTAACAGATTCGGCATCGCTGGGCGCAGCCCTGAGATCTGCCCACGGGTGGCTGTGCAAGGAGGAAGGAGGCTTTGTTCCCATCTCCCGCATGTACATGGGCAACCTGGAGAAGACCTCGCTGGGCGCAAAGCTGGCGGTCCCAGCGCCGGACGAGGAGGGAAGGGAGCTCCTGAAGAAGTACACCGTGCTCATGAAGAAGAGGATGGAGATCGAGAGACGCCTGGTGGACAAGATTGGGCGTGCTTAGATATACTAGGACATCTCATACGGTGCTGGGAAAATGGGTATAGGGATTATTTGGAGATAATAAAGTCATTGGCTCGACTGGTAATGTCACGCGTGTCAACTGTAAAAATGGATTATGTCGCGGTCCTGTGCATGAATAATTTGTGATATGTTTGTTATGAAAAACTGTCACATGTCTCTTCTTCTGAATCTGAAGCGTGACCGATGGCATATGATGTACTCCCACATGAATTCTGTGGATAGGATTTTTGTATGAATTTTTCCTTTAGAATGTGGTTCATAGGAATGCATTCCTAATTCTACATAGGATTGGTTCCTATCCTTCACATTTCGAAGGAAAATAAAGAAAAAAGACTAGACTTCATGTAAAAATTCCTATGATGTGAACCAAATGACATCTCTTTTTCTAATCCTACTCAAAGGATTTGAGATGCATGTCATCTCATTTCTTACAAAATTTCTATTCCTATGATAATCCTATCATATGAACCAACGAAGGCCTAAATATTTGTCTTTTTAAGATTCAACTACGGACTACATACGAAGCAAAATGAGTGAATCTACATTCTAAATTATATCTATATAGATCCGTATGTAGTCTGTAGTGAAATCTTCAAAAAGACAAATATTTGAAAATAGAGGGACTACCACCTTAAGCTAGCAGTATAACATTTTTTCTTTTTGCGAAGATACCGGTATGACACCTGGCATGGATACCCAGTCCCAAGGGAAGGAGATATCACGAGCACTGCATTCCAATAAAAAAAATCATTGTACAGTAAAACAACAAAGCCTAAAGTCATTTTGTGCTCCCCTTCTAACTTACCTATTAGTCTATTACCACGAGCACCTTCTACCAGATGTATTGACCGTGGAAGCGGCTTTCCTCTTGGAGGCCCTCTCAAACCAGCCAACCCGCGCTCCGTCATATAGGGTGTGTTTGGTTCCCTACATCGATTTTGGCCCCTTTGCACTCATGGCCTGATAGAGTATGGTTGAGCAAATATATGCTCTGAATCATGTGTTTGACTGTCCACAAAGCCGCAAAGTGCATGAGAGCAGAAAGACAAGCACGACGTTTTGTTATGAGTATGTTCTTCGCAACGTGTTGTGTTTGGTTGCATGCAAGAACCTCTTGTGCTAGTGGTGAGGCTACCAGCACACACATTCATAGGCAACAAGAGTAAAGAACATAGATTAAACCAAATTGAACAACTCACACAGTCGTAAGCATATGCATAATAGTTTTGGACCCACACAAAGACATAGACATGAACTTCGAACATGACAAGTTCATGACCACACACTAACGAAGACATTACAACTCTTCGGCCATAGAAAGTGTTGGGCCGTGCTTGTCGCACTTGATCACCACCTCTGTGCATGAACAGTTGAACACGGTGGCCTTGAAAGTATCATCGGTCAGGACCTTGAAAGTATCCTCGTTCAGGACCTTGAAGGTGGGGAAGTACCTGATCTGCAGCCTGTGAGATATGAAGAAACCAGACCACCATTTATCCATGGAAAACCTCCCATTGATGTCCTCGAGTCTGACCTTCGAGTTGCATCTGGTGTTCGTCCTAAGAACGGCATATAGTGGGATGGTTCCCATGTGTTCATGAAAGGCATAAGGGAGGAGAAATAAATCCAACCAAGGTGCTAAAAGCACCTTGCAAAAGTGGGATCGACCAACGTCCTCATGAAAGTGGCCAACTTTGGTCGGCCTCCCCCGAGGCATCTTGGAGGAGCTGCCTTCTACTACACCCTTGCCCTTGGAGCAGCTGCCATGAGCAGCTTTGCCGAGGACCAACATGTCAACAGAGCTTTGCAATGAAGAACATAACCAATGTTCAAGAAAATGGTGATCTGCGCTGAGTTTTGTAAGGTCATAGCAATGTGCATGTGAATGGTGATGTGTAGGATCATAGCAATTTGCATATGAATGGTGATGTCTAGGATCATAGCAATGTGCATGTTAATAGTCATGATCTTCATTGCATGTTGTGATGTAGAAGGGGAGAGTGTGCAAGGATCAAAACTACAATGTGTAGAGTCAACCCTCGTACCACGACCTGCAAAGCAAGGAAGATCATTTCTCAACATATTGATCTACCCCCTAATCGAACTAATCTCCCCCCAAATCACACCAATTTACCACATAATCGAATATATCACCCCCAAACCACACTGATCTACCCCTAATCAAAGTGGTCTTCCCCAAATATAACCTTAAAATGAACCTAAATTGACAATCAAGCCCCACCAAACTCTAAACCAAACCTACATCAACACCCAAATAAATAACTATCAAACCCTTAACCAGAACCTAAATTGAACTCTAAATTGGCACTGAGAGGGATAAATGCCAATGACAAAGCGCTCGCAGAAGGTCGTCGCCGGTGCTCGTTGTCTAGATCTTCCAGTTGCCGATGAGAGAGAATGACAACATAGTCACAGGAGAGTGAGTAGTGATAGAGGGGTCCGGGGATTCATGGCACACATTCGGAAAATAACATGTCGTCTCCTGCTCGTACCCTGATACGTCTCTAACGTATCTATAATTTTTGATTGTTCCATGATGTTATATTATCAATCTTGGATGTTTTATAATCATTTTATATCATTTTTGGTACTAACCTATTGACATAGTGCCAAGTGCCAGTTGTTGTTTTTTCCATGTTTTTTACATCGCAGAAAACCAATACCAGATGAAGCCCAAATGCCATGAAACTTCACGATGATTTTTTATGGGCAGAAGGAATACAACGGGCCCTGGCTGCACCTGGGGGTGCCCCTAGGGAGGCACAACCCACCAGGGCACGCCAGGAGGCCCAGGCGCGCCCTGGTGGGTTGTGCCCACCTCAGGTGCCCCCCAGACCACCTCTTTGCTCTATAAATACCCCAATATTCCAGAAACCCTAGGGAAACAGACGAAATATTCATCCAGCCGCCGCAGAGTCTAGAATCACCAGATCCAATCTAGACACCATCTCAGATGGGGTTCACCACCTCCATTGGTGCCTCTCCGATGATGCGTGAGTAGTTCTTTGTAGACCTTCGGGTCTGTAGTTAGTAGCTAGATGGCTTTCTCTCTCTCGCTGAATTCTCAATACAATGGTCTCTTAGAGATCCATATGATGTAACTCTTCTGATGTGTTTTGTTGGGATCGATGAACTTTGAGTTTATGATCAGATCTATCTTTTTATATCCATGAAAGTTATTTGAGTTTCTTTGATCTCTTATATGAATGATTGCTTATAGCCTCGTATTTCTTCTCCGATATTTGGGTTTTGTTTGGCCAACTTGATCTATTTATCTTGCAATGGGAAGAGGTGCTTTGTAGTGGGTTCGATCTTACGGTGCTTGATCCCAGTAAAAGAAAGGGAAACGACACGTAGGTATCGTTGCTACTAAGGATAAAACGATGGGGTCTATCTCTACATATATAGATCTTGTATACATCATGTCATCGTTCTTATTGCATTACTCCATTTCTCCATGAACTTAATACACTAAATGCATGCTGGATAGCGGTCGATGTGTGGAGTAATAGTAGTAGATCTAGGCAGGAGTCGGTCTACTAATCTTGGACGTGATGCCTATGTAATGATCATTGCCTGGATATCATCATGAGTATTTGAAGTTATATCAATTTCCCAACAGTAATTTGTTCACCCACCGTTTGCTATTTTTCTCGAGGGAAGCCACTAGTGAAACCTACGGCCCCCGGGTCTCTTTCTCATATTATTTGCCTTTGCGGTCTTCTTTTCTCTTGCATTTATTTTCAAATCTATATTTCCAAAAAACCAAAAAATACCTTTCTGCACTTTATTTTATTTGGCATTCGATCTATCATCATCTACAAATCTTTCTTCCGTCCACATGCCTTTCTGGCATCGTTACATGAAAGGGATTGACAACCCCTTTAACACGTCGGGTTGCGAGTATTTGTTATTTGTGTGCAGGGGTTGTTTATGTTGTGTTGCTTGGTTCTCCTACTGGTTCGATAACCTTGGTTTCATATCTAAGGGAAATACCTATCGCCGCTGTGCTGCATCATCCCTTCCTCTTTGGGGGAAACACCGACATAGCTTCAAGCAACATCAAAAGGAATTTCTGGCGCCGTTGCCGGGGAGGATCTTCAACATATACCAGGTTCCTAACCACAAATCTCATTTCCTTGCAATTTACATTATTTTCCATTTGCCTCTCATTTTCCTCTCCCCCACTTCACAAAAATTTGTCGTTTTATTCGCCTCTCTTTTTCCGTTCGTCGTTTTCTTGCTGGATCTGTTTTTGTGTGCAACCTTGTTTGCCGTTACTATGGATAGTTCTTCCTTTATCGCTTGCACTCCCAAGAATCAGGTTCTCAACTTTAAACAAAGGGAAGGAAAAAATTTAAAAGACGCTTGGTATAGAATTTGCAATGCTCATAATAGATCTATCCGTAAGCAATCTACCGTTGTTCTTCTTCGCTATTTTTATGTTGGCATCACCACTTGGTATAGATTCGTCCTTGATATGATTACTGGTGGAAGTTTCTTGATGTGTCCCTCTCTTGATGCTTTTAATGCTATGGGAAATTTAGTGGGATCACCACCTCTCATGATTAATGAAACAACTTTGACTCTTGAGCATGTTATGGAAAGACTAGATGCTATTGAGAAAAAAATGCTCACCATAGATCATATGGAAATTATAGATAAAAAGTTGCAATTTTTTCCACTAATATTGGGTCAAAAGCAGGAGATATTTTTAAGTTGTTAAAAGAGAAGGGTACCATAAACCATGAAAGAATAGAAGAAAGTCCGTATCGAATTGATAAATTGGAAGAAATCTTTAGTAATCTAAGCACGCCTTTTGCTTCCGCTAAAACTATCGAGAAAACTCTCGTAAAGAGTGGTAGATCCAAGAACAAGGGTACAACTTCTAGTAACAATAATAAAGGAGATCTTAAAATGATTAGTACTCACCCGGATTTTGTTGAAGTGATAAGAGATCCTTTTTGCAAGAATAAATTCTTTCAAATTATTCCTAGGGGTATTGGTATTGAATTTTTTATGCTAAATCTCTTAAGGATCCTAAGTGTTTGATTGAAGAGTTGGACAAAGATGACAAAACTTAGATCCTTGCTTTATGCCTAGCCAAGGGCGTAAAACAGTAGCGCTTGTTGGGAGGCAACCCAATGAATAAAATTTATTTTTCCTTTTTGCTTTCTGTTCTTGAGTTTTTACACAATTAGTATACTGTTATGATTGTGTTTTTTGTGTTTTAATTAGTGTTTGTGCCAAGCAAATCCTTTGGGATCATGTTGGGTGATAGTTGCTTTGATCTTGTTAAAAAACAGAAACTTTGTGCAACAGTCACAGAGTTATTAAAAATCACAGAAGCGTGATAAAATTCTGAAGTTTTTACACAAGATTGATATACAAATTTCACACGTTGTCCTAATTTTTCAGAATTTTTTGAGTTACAGAAGTATTCGAAATATCCAGATTGCTACAGACTGTTCTGTTTTTGACAGATTCTGTTTTCTTTGTGTTGTGTGCTTATTTTGATGGATCTATGGTTTCCTTTGATGATTTTTTGCCATATAAAAGTTGGAATACAGTAGGTATAATGCAAGAAAAAATATTAATTGGTTTAATACAGTACTTATAGTAGTGTTTTATTTTTCTTATACTAACGGATCTCACGAAGGTTTTGTTGAGTTTCGCGTGATTGAAGTTTTCAAGTTTTGAGTTATCTTACGATGGATGAAGGAAGGATGGAAGAGCCTAAGCTTGGGGATTCCCCGGCATACCAAGATATTATCCAAAAATGAGCAACCAACTAAGCTTGGGGATGCCCACGAGTGGCATCCCCGCTTTCTTCCATCGACCATCGGTATTTTACTCGAAACTATATTTTTATTCGTCACATGATATGTGTTTTGCTTGGAGCGTCTTGTATGATATGAGTCTTTGCTTGTTTTATTTTGTGTTTTAAGTCTTGATCCCTTGCTGGACACACCTATTTGAGAGAGCCAAAATTATGTCATGACTTGTTAGAATTGCTCTCTATGCTTCACTTAAATTTTCTATGAGCAATGGACTTGCTCTAGTGCTTCACTTATATCTTTTTGAGCACGGTGTGCTTAGTATTTTTGAAGAAATGATCTCTTACTTCACTTACATTTATTTGAGAGTTAGTAAAATTTTCAAATTCTCTCTTGCTTCACTTAAATTATTTTGAGAGAAAGAAGAAAAATTATGCTCTTGATCTTCACTTATATTTGTTTGAGCTTATGAAAAGAAACACATGAAAATTAGTCCCAAAGTGATAGATATCCAAGAAGGATATAATAAAAACTTTCATGAAGATCATTGGACAAAATAAACTTGATTCTTAGTAATAGTTTTGAGATATGATGATGCGATATGTGAGTTATGTTGATGAGTAATTATGCTTTAGTAAGAATATTGGTGTTAAGGTTTATGATTCCCTATGCAAGTACAAAAGTCAATAGTCATGCAATGAAATTATATCCTACTTGTGGTGCATTATTCGGTGTTATTTATGCTTAATGCTTGCTTATGATATTATTCGTTTCTTAGTTGGTCGCTTCTCAATCTTTTGCTAGCCTTCATTTTGCACCAAGTATGAGCTCTACTTGTGCATCCAAATCCTTAAAACCAGTTTTTGACACATGAGTCCACTATACCTACCTATATGCGGTACTTCCGTGCCGTTCTAAGCAAATTTGTATGTGCCATCTCTAATTTTCAAAATAAACTTCTCTTTTGTGTGTTTGTTTCACTCGTGGAGTGGTGAGGGGTGGCTAATATTTTCCATGCTAGATGTGTTATTCTCACGATGAGTGTTTATTCACTTGTCATTGCACGAGAGTAAGGCAACGATATTAGGGGCCCAGTCCCGAAATGCAAAAAATGAATTTACTTTATGTTGTTAAATAATAAATTCCTTGGAAAGTGTTCGTATGGAGGGCATCCGTGATACAGTTAGCCAGGGAAAGTGAAAGTATGGTGGAAAAAAGAATAAACTTTGTTTTCTGTTTGGGAACCGCCTATGATATATCTAGCATGGAAAGTGTTGGGAACTCTAAGTCATTTTTTTTGGTGGGATGGATACACCTCCCAAAATGTTTTTATCTCTAAGCTTTTCGCTTTGAGCTCTGGCACCTGTACAAATCCCTACTTCCCTCTGCGAAGGGCCTTTCTTTTACTTTATGCAATTTTTATTTTTGAATTTGAGTCTCCATCTTCTCTTACCAAAGCACCAACTAGGAGGCAATATGATCGTACTTAAGTATTGGGTGTAGCTAATATTAGAGTGTGTTTCATGAATGGATCAATGTTTGAGCATGATGGGCTAGGGATAACTTATTTTAGCATTGATATTTTGAAAGACATGATTGATTGTTGATATGCTTGAGTATCTAAATTATTATGTCAAAACTAGACTATTGCTTTGAACAACTAAAAGTCCAAATGTCCATGCTATAAGGAAAAGAATATGATATGACATGTTAGACAACATTCCACATCAAAAATTCTGTTTTTATCACTTACCTACTCGAGGACGAGTAGGAGTTAAGCTTGGGGATGCTGATACGTCTCCAACATATCTATAATTTTTGATTGTTCCATGCTGTTATATTATCAATCTCGGTTATTTTATAATAATTTTATAGTCATTTCATATCATTTTTTGGTACTAACCTATTGACATAGTGCCAAGTGTCAGTTGCTGGTTTTTCCATGTTTTTTCCATCGTAGAAAATCAATACCAGGCGAAGCCCAAATGCCACTAAACTTCATGATGATTTTTTATCGGACAGAAGGAACACAACGGGCCCTGGCTACGCCTGGGGGTGCCCCGAGGGAGGCACAACCCACCAGGGCACGCCAGGAGGCCCAGGCGCGACCTGGTGGGCTGTGCCCACCTCGGGTGCCCCCGGACCGCCTCTTTGCTCTATAAATACCCCAATATTCTAGAAACCCTAGGGAAATAGACGAAATATTCATCCAGCCACTACAGAGTCCAGAACCACCAGATCTAATCTAGACACCATCTTGGATGGGGTTCACCACCTCCATTGGTGCTTCTCCGATGATGCGTGAGTAGTTCTTTGTAGACCTTCGGGTTCGTAGTTAGTAGCTAGATGGCTTTCTCTCTCTTGCTGAATTCTCAATATAATGGTCTCTTAGAGATCCATATGATGTAACTCTTTTGCGGTGTGTTTGTTGGGATCGATGAACTTTGAGTTTATGATCAGATCTATCTTTTTATATCCATGAAAGTTATTTGAGTTTCTTTGATCTCTTATATGCATGATTGCTTATAGCCTCGTATTTCTTCTCCAATATTTGGGTTTTGTTTGTCCAACTTAATCTATTTATCTTGCAATGGGAAGAGGTGCTTTGTAGTGGGTTCGATCTTACGGTGCTTGATCCTAGTGACAGAAAGGGAAACGACACGTATGTATCGTTGCTACTAAGGATAAAACGATGGGGTCTATCTCTACATAGATAGATCTTATCTACACCATGTCATTGTTCTTATTGCATTACTCCATTTCTCTATGAACTTAATACACTAGATGCATGCTGGATAGCGGTCGATGTGTGGAGTAATAGTAGTAGATCCAGGCAGGAGTCGGTCTACTAATCTTGGACGTGATGACTATGTAATGATCATTGCTTGGATATCGTCATGAGTATTTTAAGTTCTATCAATTGCCCAACAGTACTTCGTTCACCCACCGTTTGCTATTTTTCTCGAGAGAAGCCACTAGTGAAACCTACGGCCCCCGGGTCTCTTTCTCATATTATTTGCCTTTGCGATCTACTTTTCTCTTGCATTTATTTTCAGATCTATATTTCCAAAAAAACAAAAATACCTTGCTGCACTTTATTTTATTTGGCGTTCGATCTATCATCATCTACAAATCTTTCTCCCATCCACGTGCCTTTCTGGCGCCGTTACCCGAAAGGGATTGACAACCCCTTTTAACACGTCGGGTTGCAAGTATTTGTTATTTGTGTGCAGGGTCTGTTTACGTTGTTTTGCTTGGTTCTCCTACTGGTTCGATAACCTTGGTTTCATATGTGAGGGAAATACCTACCACCGCTGTGTTGCATCATCCCTTCCTCTTTGGGGAAATACCGACGTAGCTTCAAGCGACATCATACCCTCGTGTGTAGCCGCCTCCCCTTCTTGTGCTCACTCGGTTCTAGCTCACTGGAAGTGGTCAATTTGGCTGTTCCTCCAGATCCAAGTTTTGGGATACTTTTAGGAGCATGTTATGCACGCCCAACCGCACACATATGCAACCAAACATGCCAAATTTGGTACTCTACAACATGGTTGGAGGTTATACGGTACCAAACATGCCATAGCTTCCTTACGAGAGAGTTGAGGTATGACGGGACAAATTTGGTACTCCATAGCCCGGCTGAAGGTTATGCAGGCAGCCAAACACGCCCATAGCTTTCTTATGTGAGAAGCTGAGAGTTGTGTGATGATGTCATCTATTATGGGTAGGGTCACAGGCCTGACCCTCACAGGCGAGATGGCGACCGCAGCAAGACTACCTCCGACGGCTATGTCCCCGGCCTCTCACTCAGGATCAAAGGGAGGAGATCTGGCACAGGAACAACAAAGTGCTCCTCACGCCCATTGCGGGGACTTCCCTAGAGGAGATGGCTCTAGAGGCCACTCTCGAGGCCACTCTGGCGGAACACGAGCGACTGGAGCGCCTCCAATGGTCACTCGATGAGCGTGTCGTGGGGGAGATACCCGGCTCCAGTTAGAGCCGACGTCAACTGTTCAACAAGGAGCGGCCATACACCATCCCGTTGATGCTCACGCCTCTGTTGAACTTAGCTACGACCACTAGGATTTCTGACTCGCTCTAGCCATCTGATTCGGCGAGGGCATTCGACAGATCTAGGCCCTTCTAAAGACAGCTTTGGATCGAAACTCCGAAGTATCACAGTCAAATCAACGCATTCATAGCAAGTCTGCTCGGGCAGAAATGGTCCAGTTGGCTCATAGCCCACTTGCACCAAGGAAATATCAATGGACTCCTCATCGGAGAGGCCCGTACGGAGGACGTTGGCATGATGATCGCGATGCTAGCCGGACGCTCCCTCCGAGGGGTGGATCATATGGTGCTCGTCATTACGATGATGGTCGACCTCACATCAGAGACCAAGAGCGAAGCCCCCTCTGGCAGAGGGGTTACGGATGTTGGAAATATGCCCTAGAGGCAATAATAAATTAGTTATTATCATATTTCCTTGTTCATGATAATCATTTATTATCCATGCTATAATTGTGTTGATCGGAAACTTAGGTACATGTGTGGATACATAGACAACACCATGTCCCTAGTATGCCTCTAGTAGACTAGCTCATTGATCAAAAGATGGTTAAGGTTTCCTAGCCATGGACATGAGATGTCATTTGATAACGGGATCACATCATTAGGAGAATAATGTGATGGACAAGACCCAAACTACAAACATAGCATATGATCGTGTCAGTTTATTGCTACTGTTTTCTGCATGTCAAGTATATGTTCCTATGACCATGAGATCATGCAACTCACAGACATCGTAGGAGTGCCTTGTGTGTATCAAATGTCACAACGTAACTGGGTGACTATAAAGGTACTCACAGGTATCTCCGAGGGTGTCTATTGAGTTGGCATGGATCAAAACTGGGATTTGTTACTCCGTGTGACGGAGAGGTATCTCAGGGCCCACTCGGTAATGCAACATCACAATGAGCCTTGCAAGCAATGTGACTAAGTGTTAGTCACGGGATCTTGTATTACGGAACAAGTAAAGAGACTTGCCGGTAACGAGGTTGAACTAGGTATGGAGATACCGATGATCGAATCTCGGGCAAGTAACATACCGAAGAACAAAGGGAACATCATACGGGATTAACTGAATCCTTGACACAGAGGTTCAACCGATAAAGATCTTCGTAGAATATGTAGGAACCAATATGGGCATCCAGGTCCTACTATTGGTTATTGACCGTAGAGGTGTCTCGTTCATGTCTACATAGTTCTCGAACCCGCAAGGTCTGCACACTTAAGGTTTGGTGACGTTTCGGTAGTATAGAGTTATGTATGGTGGTGACCAAAGGTTGTTCGGAGTCCCGGATGAGATCCCGGATGTCACGAGGAGCTCCGGAATGGTCCGTAGGTAAATATTCATGTATAGGGAGTCCTGTTTTGGTCACTGGAAAAGTTTTGGGCTCATCGGTAGTGTACCGGAAGTGCCGGTAGTGTATCGGGAGACCTCCGGGAGGGGTATTTCGACCCAAGAGGCTTCATGGGCTGTGGGAGAGTGAATATTAGACCTTAGTGGGCTGGTGGAAACTCCCACACAAGGCCCATGTGGCTGGAGAAGAAAACCCAATAGGAAAAGGTGGAAAAAGGAAAAAAAGGACGAATCCTAGTCCTACTAGGATTGAAGGAGAGTCCTCCAATCCTAGTTGGTTCAGCTGACTCCTATAGGGCCTTGGCCCTTGCGCCAAGTCTCTCCTCCTCTCCTCCTATATATACTAGTGGATTTTAGGGTTTTGCACTAGTTTTTTCAGCCACGTTCTACCCGTTCCTCCAGTACATAGTTTCTCCTCTAGATCGGATTTCTACAGTGCTTAGGTGAAGCCCAGCCGGAATTGCACCACCACCATCGCCGGAGCACCATCATGCTGCCGGAGAACTCTTCTACCTCTCCGCTCTCTCTTGCTAGATCAAGAAGGCGGAGATCGTCATCAAGTTGCACGTGTGCAGAACGCGGAGGTGTCGCCCGTTTGGCGCTAGATCGAAAGGGTCGTGATCAAGATCGTGGGACGGATCGTGATGAGATCGCGGGACAGATCGTGATGAGTTCGCGGGATGGGTCATGATTGGATCGTGGGACAGATCGTGATGAGATCGCGGGACGCTTGGCGATTTGGATCGCGAAGACGTTCGACTACACCAACCGCGTTTCTTAACGCTTCCCGCTTAGCGATCTACAAGGGTATGTAGATCCACTCTCCCTCTCGTAGATGCTCATCACCATGGATAGATCTGCGTGTGCGTAAGAATTTTTTTTGTTTCCCATGCAACGTTCCCCAACAATGGTATCAGAGCTAGGTCTATGTGTAGATGAGATCTCGAGTAGAACACAACGAGTTTGTGGGCGTTGTTAGATTGCTTCCTCCCTTTGTTGGATTTTGGTTCAGCGGTATTATAAGATGAAGCGGCCCGGACCAACATTACTTGTACGCTTACGAGAGACCGGTTCCCTCAACCGCAACTTGTTGCATAGATGACTTGCGGGTGCCAATTTCTCTCACTTTAGTTGGATCGGATTCGACAAAGGCGGTCCTTGAGAAGGTTGAAAAGCAACTAGTGTATCACCGTTGTAGTTTTTGCGTAGATGAGAATTGTTCTTGCTAGATACCCGTAGCAGCCACGTAAAACATGCAACAACAATTAGAGGACGCCTAACTTGTTTTTGCAGGGTATGTTGTGATATGATATGGCCAATTACATGATGTGATATATGTGATGTATGAGATGATCATCTGATGTATAGATTATCACGACTTGCATGTCAATGAGTACGGCAACCGGCAGGAGCCATAGGGTTGTCTTTAATTATTGTAAGACCTGCGTATCAATCATTAAGCGCTATGTAATGCTTTACTTTATCGCTACGGTAGCAATAGTAGTAGAAGCATGTTGGGCGCGACAACCCCGATGGCGACACGTTGATGGAGATCAAGATGATGGAGATCATGGTGTCGTGCCGGTGACGATGGAGATCATGTCGGTGCTTTCTAGATGGAGATAAAAAGCACAAGTTCATGGCCATATCATGTAACTTATGATTTGCATGTGATGTTAATCCTTTTATGCACCTTGTTTTGCTTAGGACGACGGTAGCATTATAAGGTGATCCCTCACTTAATTTCAAGATAAATCGTGTTCTCCCCGAGTGTGCATCGTTGTGAAAGTTCGTCGTGTTGAGACACCACGTGATGATCGGGTGTGATAGACTCTATGTTCACATACAACGGGTGCAAGCCAGTGTTTCACATGCAGAACACTCGGGTTAAACTTGACGAGCCTAGCATGTACAAACATGGCCTCGGAACACAAGAGACCGAAAGGTCAAACATGAGTCATATAGTAGATATGATCAACATGATGATGTTCACCATTGCAGCCACCTCAACTCACGTGATGATCGGACTTGAGTTGGTGAATTTGGATCATGTATCACTCGAATGATCGGAGGGATGTCAATTTGAGTGGGAGTTCTTCAGTAATATGATTAATTGAACTCATAATCATGAACATAGTCAGTAGTGTCTTTGCAAATTATGTTTTAGATTACTAGCTCATGATGTAGCTCCCTTGAATTTTTATATGTTGCTAGAGAAATAGAGTTAAAAGATGATGGTAGCAATATCGTGGACTGGGTCCGTGATCTGAGGATTGTCCTCATTGCTGCACAGAAGGCTTATGTCCTTAATGCACCGCTCGGTGCGCCAACCCCTCTAGCATCGTCTATAGATGTTGTGAACATCTGACAGGCACGTTCTGATGACTACTTGATAGTTTAGTGCGTCATGCATTACGTCTTAGAATTGAGGCTCCGAAACGTTTTGAACATCACGGAACATATGAGATGTTTCTAAGAGCTGAAATTAGGATCTCAGGCTCGTGCCCGTGTTGCGAGATATGAGATCTCCAACAAGATTCTTTGCCTGCAAGATGAAAGAGAATAGCTCAATCGTTGAGCGTGTGCTCAGATTGTCTGAGTGCTACAATCGCTTGAATCGAGTGGGAGTTGATCTTCTAGATAAGATAGTGATTGATATAGTTCTCCAAGTCACTATCACTAAGCTACTAGAACTTGGTGATGAACTTTAAAATGCCAGGGATAGAATTAATGATCCCTGAGCTGTTCGCGATATTTGACACCGCGAAGGTAGAAATTAAGAAGGAGCGTCAAGTGTTGATGGTTTGTAAAACCACTAGTTTTGAGAAGGGCAAGGGCAAGAAGGGACACTTCATGGATGGCAAGTCAGTTGCTGCTCTAGTGAAGCAACCCAAAGTTGAACCCAAACCCGAGACTAAGTGCTTCAATTATGAGGAGTGGTCACTGAAGCGAAACAACCCTAGATACTTGGTAGATAAGAAGGCTGGCAACGTCGACAGAAGTATATTTGATATACGTGTTATTGATGTGTACCTTGCTAGTACTCCTAGTAGCACGTGGGTATTGGATACTAGTTCGGTTGCTAAATGTTAGTAACTCGAAGTAAAAGCTACAGAATAAACGGAGAACTAGCTAAGGGTGAGGTAACGATGTGTGTTGGAAATGTTTCCAAGGTTGATGTGATCAACATCGCACGCTCTCTCTACCTTTGGGATTAGTGACGAACCTAAATAAATGTTATTTGGTGTTTTGCTTTGAGCATGAACGTGATTAGATCATGTTTATTGCAACACGGTTATTCATTTAAGTTAGAGAATAATGGTTAGTCTGTTTACATGAATAATACCTTCAATGGTCATACACCAAATGAATGGTTTGTTGAATCTTGATCGTAGTAGTACACATGTTCATAACATAGATGCCAAAAGATACAAAGTTAGTAATGATAGTACCACATACTTGTGGCACTGCCGCTAAATGTCATATTGGTAAAGCGCATGAAGAAACTCTATGCTGATGGATCTTTGGACTCATTCGATTTCAAATCGGTTGAGAACATACGAACCATGCCTCTTGGGCAAGATGACTAAGGACCTCGTTCTCTAGATTGATGGAGCGGGCAAATGATTTATTGGAAATGATACATGTTGATGTATGCAATCCAATGAGTCTTGTAGCGTGCGGTGGATATCGTTATTCTTAACTTCACTGATAATTTGAGTGGATATAGTGTATATCTACTCAATAAATCACAAGTCTGAATCGTTTGAAAGGTTCAAGCAAATTCAGAGTGAAGTTTCAGATCATCGTGACAAGAACATAAAAATGTTTGCGATGTGATCGTGGAGGTGAATATCTGAGTTACGAGTTTGGCATACAACTTTAGACGATGTGAAATTTGTTTCACAACTCGCGCCACCTGGAACACCATAGTGTGATGATGTGTCTGAACGTCATAGTCATGCTCTATTGGATATGGTGCGTGCTATGATGTCTCTTATCGTTTTGCTACTATAATTTTGGGGTTATGCATTAGAGACAACTACATTCACTTTAAATAGGGCACCATCTAAATCCGTTGAGATGACACCGTGTGAATTATGGTTTGATAGAAACCTAAGCTGTCATTTCTTAATGTTTGGGGCTACGACGCTTGTGTCGAAAATGTTTTCACCTAATAAGCTCGAACCCAAAGCGGACAAATACATCTTCATAGAATACCCTAAGAACAATTGGGTATAACTTCTATCACAGATCCAAATGCAAAGTGTTTGTCGCTAAAAATGGGTCCTTTCTCGAGAAAGAGTTTCTCTCGAAAGAATTGTGTGGGAGGAAGATAGAACTTGATGAGGTTGTTAAACCTTTGTTCAACCAGAGAGTAGCGCGGCGCAGGAAGATGTTTCTGTGAAGCCTATGTTAGTTGAAGAGGAAGTTAATGATGATGATCATGAAGCTTCAGGATCAAGTTTCTATCGAACTTCATAGGTCGACAAGGATGTGTACTGCTCCTGAGCGGTACGACAACCCTGTCTTGAAGGTCATGTTGTTGGACAACGATGAACCTACGAGCTATGGAGAAGCGATGATGGGCCCGGATTCCGACAAATGGTTAGAGGCCATGAAATCCGAGAAAGGATCCATGTATGAAAACTAAGTATAGACTTTGGTAGACTTGCTCGTTGGACGGCAGGTCATCAAGTACAAATGGACCTTTGAGATGAAGACAGACACTGATGGTAAATGTCACCATTTATAAAGCTCGACTTGTTGCAAAGAAGTTTACGACAAGTTCAATAAGTTGACTACGATGAGACTTTCTCACTCGTAGCGATGCTAAAGTCTGTTGGAATTATGTTAGCAGTTGCTGGATTTTTCAATTATGAAATATGGCAGATGGATGAGAAAACATCATTTCCTTAACAGTTTACTTAAGGAAAGGTTATATGTGATACAACCAGAAGGTTTTGTTAGTCCTAAGGATGCTAAAAGGTGAGCAAGTTTCATTGATCCTTCTATGGACTGAAGCAAGCATCTCGGAGTTGGAATATACACTTTGATGAGGTGATCAAAGTTTTTTGAGTCTATACAAAGTTTATGAGAAACTTGTATTTGCAATAAAGTGAGTGGGAGCACTATAGAGTTTCTGATAAGTATATGTGGATGACATATTGTTGATCGGAAATAATGTAGAATTTCTGGAAGGCATAAACAGTTGATTGAAAAGTGTTTTTCAAAGGAAGAACTGGATAAAGCTACCTATTTGTTAAGCATCAATATCTATAGAGATAGATCAAGATGCCTGTTGAGACTTTCAATGAGTACATACCTTGACAAGATTTTGAAAGAGTTCCAAATGGATCAGTTAAAGAAAGAGTTCTCACCTAATTTTTAAGGTGTGAAGTTGAGTGAGACTCAAAGCTTGACCACAGTAGAAGAAAGAGAAAGCATGAACGTCGTCCCCTATGCCTTATCGATAGGCTCTATACAGTATGTCATGTTGTGTACCGCACCTGTGTGTGCCTTACCATGAGTCTGTCAAGGGGTACAAGAGTGACGCAGGAGTGGATCACTGGATAGCGGTCAAGATTATCCTTATTAACTAAAAGACTAAGGAGATGTTTCTTGATTATGGAGGTGATAAAGAGTTCGTCGTAAAGAGTTACGTCAATGCAAGCTTTAACACCAATCCGGATGACTCGTAGTAGCAATCTGGATACGTATAGTGGAGCAGCCATTTGGAATAGTACCAAGTGGAGTGTGGTAGCAGTATTTACGGTTTGACATAGAGATTTGCAAACTACACACGGATCTGAATGTCACAGAACCGTTGACTATAAGACCTCTCTCACATGCAAAGCATGATCGAGCCCCAGAACTCATTGGGTGTTAGATTCATAACAATGCGAATCACATAGTGATGTGAACTAGATTATTGACTCTAGTGCAAGTGGGATACTGTTGGAAATATGCCCTAGAGGCAACAATAAATTAGTTATTATCATATTTCCTTGTTCATGATAATCATTTATTATCCATGCTATAATTGTGTTGATCGGAAACTTAGATACATGTGTGGATACATAGACAACACCATGTCCCTAGTATGCCTCTAGTAGACTAGCTCGTTGATCAAAAGATGGTTAAGGTTTCCTAGCCATGGACATGAGATGTCATTTGATAACGGGATCACATCATTAGAAGAATAATGTGATGGACAAGACCCAAACTACAAATGTAGCATATGATCGTGTCAGTTTATTGCTACTGTTTTCTGCATGTCAAGTATATGTTCCTATGGCCATGAGATCATGCAACTCACAGACATCGGAGGAGTGCCTTGTGTGTATCAAACTTCGCAACGTAACTGGTGACTATAAAGGTGATCTACAGGTATCTCCGAGGGTGTCTATTGAGTTGGCATGGATCAAAACTGAGATTTGTTACTCCGTGTGACGGAGAGGTATCTCAGGGCCCACTCGGTAATGCAACATCACAATGAGCCTTGCAAGCAATGTGACTGAGTGTTAGTCATGGGATCTTGTATTACGGAACGAGTAAAGAGACTTGCCGATAACGAGGTTGAACTAGGTATGGAGATACCGATGATCGAATCTCGGGCAAGTAACATACCGAAGAACAAAGGGAACATCATACGGGATTAACTGAATCCTTGACATAGAGATTCAACCGATAAAGATCTTCGTAGAATATGTAGGAACCAATATGGGCATCTAGGTCCCGCTATTGGTTATTAACCGTAGAGGTGTCTCGGTCATGTCTACATAGTTCTCGAACCCGCAAGGTCTGCACACTTAAGGTTTGGTGACGTTTCGGTAGTATAGAGTTATGTATGGTGGTGACCAAAGGTTGTTCGGAGTCCCGGATGAGATCCCGTACGTCACGAGGAGCTCCGGAATGGTCTGGAGGTAAAGATTCATATATAGGAAGTCCTGTTTTGGTCACTGGAAAAGTTTCGGGCTCATCGGCAGTGTACCGGAAGTGCCGGTAGTGTATCGGGAGACCTCCGGGAGGGGTATTTCGACCCAAGAGGCTTCATGGGCTGTGGGAGAGTGAATATCAGACCTTAGTGGGCTGGTGGAAACTCCCACACAAGGCCCATGTGGCTGGAGAAGAAAACCCAATAGGAAAAGGTGGGAAAAGGAAAAAAAAGGACGAATCCTAGTCCTACTAGGATTGGAGGAGAGTCCTCCAATCCTAGTTGGTTCGGCTGACTCTTATAGGGCCTTGGCCCTTGCGCCAAGTCTCTCCTCCTCTCCTCCTATATATACTGGTGGATTTTAGGGTTTTGCACTAGTTTTTTCAGCCACGTTCTACCCGTTCCTCCAGTGCATAGTTTCTTCTCTAAATTGGATTTCCGCAGTGCTTAGGCGAAGCCCTGCCGGAATTGCTCCACCACCATCGCCGGAGCACCATCACGCTTCCTGAGAAATATTCTATTTCTCCGCTCTCTCTTGCTGGATCAAGAAGGCGGAGATCGTCATCAAGCTGCATGTGTGGTGAACGCGGAGGTGTCGTCCGTTCGGCGCTAGATCGGAAGGATCGTGATCAAGATCATGGGACGGATCGTGATGAGATCGCGGGACAGATCGTGATGAGTTCGTGGGACGGATCGTGATTGGATTGCGGGACGGATCGTGATGAGATCATGGGACGCTGGGCGATTTGGATCGTGAAGACGTTTGACTACACCAACCGTGTTTCTTAACGCTTCCCGCTTAGCGATCTACATGGGTATGTAGATCCACTCTCCCTCTCGTAGATGCTCATCACCATGGATAGATCTGCGTGTGCGTAGGAATTTTTTTGTTTCCCATGTAACATTCCCCAACAACAGAGACAACGGCCATAGACCCCCTTAGTTCAATGCCAGATCCATCATCAGCCAGCACGTGGTGGACCGAAACATAGACCAGCGAGATCGAACGAATGGCTGGGGGGCTCTGGACTCGGCTGCTTTAGTAGGTATATTCGGGAGGCTGAGATTCCCCCCAATTACCATTTAGCGACGGGAATTGGCAAGTTCAATGGTGAGTATAAACCAAAGACTTGGCTTGAGGACTACTGAGTGGCAGTTTAGATCGGTGGAGGCAACGATTTTGTGGCCATGAAGCACCTTCCACTCATGTTGGAAGGGTCCGCACGTGCATGGTTAAACCAAGTGCCACTGAGTTGCATCTACTACTGGGAAGACTTGGCCCTAGTGTTCATCAAGAACTTTGAGGGTACTTACAAGCGCTCAGGTGGCTTGACAGAGATGCAGCATTGTGTCCAAAAGAGCAATGAAACTCTCTGAGAGTACATCCAACGCCGGACCACTTTGCACAATACAATGGAAAACATAATTGAGCATCAAGCTATGTGCGCCTTTAAGGTCAGCACTCGGTATAGGGAGCTGATTCTCAAGTTTTGTTGTGCTGGGGACCTGTCCCTCAGTCGGGCTATGGAGATAGCAAACAAATATGCCAATGGCAAGGAAGAAGAGACCGCCTCCGCAGCGGCAAAGGGCGTATCGGCGATGCCCCTCAGTCCGGAGGCAACGGAGGAAAAAAGCTACAGCAGCAGAAGTGAAAGGCTGAAGCTCCTACGAAGGCAGAGGTTGCGGCCGTCTCCGGATAGGGCCAAGGCAAACCGAAGCCGAAAAAGAAGAAAGAATGGGTTCCCAGGAAGAATTCCAACTCCAAGCCTGACATACTCACCAAGACAGATGAAGAAGGCAATGTTGTTTTTCCTAAGCATACTACTCGGGAATTTCGCCTGCTCAAGCAAGCTATGGGCAAGGAGTCAACAGAGGACAAGGACGACACTAACGATGAGGAGGAGCAAACCCAGGGGTTTCCACCAGTCGACAAGGTTGTGAATATGATTTTCGTGGACGTCGAAAGCAAGAGAAAGTTGGAAGTTGTCAATTGGGAAGTCAACATGGAAATTCCGACTACCTCCAAGCAACTCAGTTGGGCAAAGACTCTGATTACATTTGACCACTATGACCATCCGCCCCACATAGCCACCCTCGGGAGGTAGGCGCTGGTCGTTGATCCGGTCGTGAATGGCGTCCGACTGCATAAAGTTCTTATGGACGGAGGCAGTGGGCTCAACATCATTTATGCGGACACGCTCAAAGCGATGGTCATTCCGATGCCCCAACTGAGCAAGGGCAACATGCACTTCCATGGGATAGTCCTTGGAAAGAAGGCAGAATCACTCGGCCAGATCTCCCTGGACGTAGTATTCGACAAAAAGAGAAGAATTTTCGAAAGGAACGGTTGACCTTTGAGGTTGTGGATTTTCGCAGTGCCTACCATGCAATCCTGGCCAGGCCTGTTTATGCACGTTTCATGGCACGACCATGTTACGTGTATCTTAAGCTGAAGATGCCAGGGGCGAATGGCATGATCACCGTGACCGGCGACCGAGCCGTGGCAAAGGAATGCTTCCAGCAAGGTTCCAAGATTGCCAACGAACAAGTATTAGCAGCAGAACTCGAAGGGTATACGAAGGAAGTGGACGTCGCTGATTTGCTTAGGTCGAAACAGCCTGCATCCGAGTCGGCCTTCCAATCGACCGGCGAGACCAAGCAAGTCCACGTTCACCCGACCAACCCGAGTGTTGTGTAGACAAACATATCCACCTCACTCGGGGAGAAATAGGAAGCCGATCTCATCCAGTTCCTCCGTGAGAACTGGGACATCTTCGCATGGAAGCCATCTGACATGCCTGGTGTTCCAGGGAGCTGGCTGAGCATCGATTGCGAACCGACCCCAAAGTCAAACTAGTCAAAGAATACTTGCATCGATCCTCCTTGGAGAAGCGCAAGGCGATTGGCAAAGAGATAGCCCGGCTCCTAGCTGTCGAGTTCATTCGCGAAATATACCACTTCGAGTGGATTGCGAATGTCATCTTGGTGCCCAAGAAGGATAAATCACTCCAAATGTGTATTGACTTCAAGCACCTCAATCGGGCATATCCGAAGGATCATTTCCCTCTTCCTCGGATAGACCAAATAGTGGACTCTACTGACGGATGCGAATGTCTGTCGTTCCTGGATGCATACCGGGTACCACCAGATCGGAATGTATGGCCCTGATGAAATAAAGACATCCTTCATGACCCCATTCGGGTGTTTCTGTTATATCACGATGCCTTTCGTTTTGAAGAACGCCGAAGCTACGTTCCAGCGTATGATTCCAAAATGCCTCCAGAAACAGATTAGTCGGAATATGGAGGCCTACATGGATGATATTGTGGTCAAATCCAGGAAAGGTTCTGACCTCCTGGTAGACCTTGCCGAAACCTTCGCAAATTTACGGCGCTTTGGAATAAAACTGAATCCAGCTAAGTGCACATTCGGAGTACCTGCAGGAAAGTTACTCGGTTTCCTCGTTTTCGAACAAGGGATCGACGCTAACCCAGCCAAGATTAGAGCCATAGTCCGAATGAAGCAGCCAGAGCGCCTGCATGATGTTGATAACCTACAAGTATAGAGTATCACAATAGTTTTCGAGGGTAGATTATTCAACCCGAATTTATTGATTCGACACAAGGGGAGCCAAAGAATATTCTCAAGTATTCGCAGCTGAGTTGTCAATTCAGCCACACATGAAAGACTTAATATCTGCAGGAAAGTATTTAGTAGCAAAGTAGTATGGAAGTAACGATAACGGTAGCAAAAGTAACAGTAGCAGTTTTATAGTGATTGTAACAGTAGCAGCGGAGGAGTAACTTAGCAAAGCTCAATATGTGGAAAGCTCATAGGCAATGGATCAGTGATAGATAATTATGTTGGATGGCATTCATCATGCAACAATTATAACATAGGTTGACACAGAACTAGCTCCAATTCATCAATGTAATGTAGGCATGTATTCCATATATAGTCATACGTGCTTATGCAAAAGAACTTGCATGACATCTTTTGTCCTACCCTCCCGTGGCAGCGGGGTCCTAATGGAAACTAAGGGATATTAAGGCCTCCTTTTAATAGAGAACCGGTCCAAAGCATTAGCACTTAGTGAATACATGAACTCCTCAAACTACGGTAATCACCAGAAAGAATCCCAGTTATTGTCACCCTGGGGGATGCAGATCATAACTCGTAATAGGTGTCTACAACTTGCAAGATAAGACCAAGAACACATATATATTCATGAAAACATAATAGGTTCAAATATGAAATCATGGCACTTGGGCCCCAGTGACAAGCATTAAGCATAGCAAAGTCATAGCAACATCAACCTCAGAACATAGTGGATACTAGGGATCAAACCCTAACAAAACTAACTCAATTACATGATAAATCTCATCCAACCCATCACCATCCAGCAAGCCTACGATGGGACTACTCACGAACGGTGGAGAGCATCATGGAGTTGGTGATGAAGGATGGTTGGTGATGATGATGGCGTCGATTTCCCCTCTCCGGAGCCCAAAACGGACTCTAGATCTGGTCTCCCAAGGAAGAACAGGAGGTGGTGGCGGCTCCGTATCGTGAAACACGATGTACTCTTCTCTCTCATTTTTTCTCTGCGAATAGGGTTATATGGAGTTGGAGATGAAGTTGGAGGAGCCACAGGGGCCCCACAAGCCTGCTAGGCGCGACCAGGTGCCCCCCTCTGACTGATTCTTGCACTAGTATTTTTTATTAAATCGAAAAATATTTTCTGTAAATTTTCAGGACAATCCGAGAACTTTTATTTCCGCACAAAAATAACACCAAGGCAATTCTGCTGAAAACAGCGTTAGTCCAGGTTAGTTCCATTCAAATCATGCAGATTAGAGTCCAAAATAAAGGCAAAAGAGTTTGGAAAACTGGATACGATGCAGACGTATCAACTCCCCAAGCTTAACCCATTGCTTGTCCTCAAGCAATTCAGTTGATAAACTAAAAGTGATAAAGAATACTTTTAGAAACTTGGTTTGATCTTGTTGTTGTAAATACGTCTAACTGATGTTCAGATTTTCAGCAAATATCATGGACTAACCATGTTGACGATAACATTTAGGTCTCACATTTACTCATATCAATGACATAATCAACTACCAAGCAATAATAATAATTTTCGGACGACAACACTTTTTTAAAACAATCATGATATAATATGATGAAATGATATCTCGCTAGCCCTTTCTGAGACTGCAAAACATAAATGCAGAGCACCTCTAAAGAACAAGGACTAACTAGACATTGTAATTCACGTTGAAAGAGATCCAGTCATGCTCATACTCAATATCAATTAACAGCAAAGCATACAAATGACGGTGGTGCTCTCTAACTGGTGCCTTTTATGAGAAGAGGATGACTTAACAATAAACTAAATGGAAAGGCCCTCACAGAGGGAAGCATTGATTTGCAGAGGTGCCAAAGCTCAAGTTTTTAAAATAGAGGTAAGTAGTGATTTTTGAGCGGTAGGCTTTCATTGCTCAGATAACGACCAAGAGATTTTCAACATCTTCCATGCTAGATACATTATAGGCGGTTTCCAAATAGAATGATAAAGTTTTTACTCCCCCTCCACCAATCAGTCACACTCCACGGCGAGCCGAATCCACGGGTACCGTCCATACAAACACAGTTCTAGGGGAGTTTTGTTTAATTAGATTTTGCTTTTATTTCGAGCATGGAACTGGGCATCCCGATTACCAGCCACTTTCTCGTCAATGATAGTGAATCAACACATATCATGAGAATAACCCACCTAGCATGGAAGATACTGACAGCCCCGAGTCGCCACATTAGCGATTTGGGCATACAAAATAGAGTGTCTATTTGAAGGTTTAGAGTTTCGCACATGCAACTTTACTTGGAACGGTAGGTAAGTACCGCATATAGGTAGGTATGGTGGACTCATATGAAACAACTTTGGGTTTGAGGGATTGGATGCACAAGCAATATTCCTGCTTAGTACAAATGAAGGCTAGCAAAAGACTAGGGAGCGACCAACTAGAGAGCGACACAGTCATCAACATGCTTTGAGATTGACCAACATTGAATGCAAGCATGAGTAGGATATAAATCACTATGAACATGAATATCTTAGAGGCTATGTTGATTTTGTTTCAAATACATGCATGAACATGTGCCAAGTCGAGCCACTTGAATCGTTTAGAGGAGGATACCATCCCATCATACTACATCACAACCATTTTAATATGCATGTTGGCACCCAAAACAAACCATTATCCACTATTAGCTAATTAAGCATGGCATGAATAACTATAATCTCTATTGTCATTGCAAATATGTTTCACCCATAATGAACTGAATTCCGAACGGTGAGCTAATCATATTTACAAAAGCAAGATAGGTCGAGTTCATACCGGCTTTTCTCCATCTCAATATTTTCATCAAATATTGTCATTATTGCCTTTCACTTGCACGACCGAATGGCGTGGATAATAATAAGAGTGCATGTGCAATGGACTAAGTTGGAATCTGCAAACAATAACTCAAAGGAGAAGACAAGGTAACATGGGATCTCTAATAGGTAAACAATAATGCATATGAGAGCACTCGACATTTTCATTGTGGTCTTCTCCTTATGACCCAAAGAAAGAACAATCAAAATAAGAACGAGAAAAAACTATTTACACGGGAAAGCTCCCAACAAGCAAAAGAAGAACGAAAAATATTTTTGGGTTTTCTTTTCAATACTACAACTAAGCAACTAGAATATAAAGCTAGAACTATTTTTTGTATTTTTCTCAAAGTTAAATAAACACACAAGAAGAAAGCGAAACAAGGAAATAAACTACCATGGATAGTACAATGAAAGAGTATGAACACCGACTACTAAGATGAGTGTGTGAACATGAATGTAAAGTCGGTGAGAAATACGTACTCCCCCAAGCTTAGGATTTTGGCCTAAGTTGTTCTATGGCCATGGCTGGAAAGAGCTCTCTCCCGGATACTCAGGAGCGTCATCAGAGTTCCATTGGTTGGCAAATCGTGCGTGTGCCACAGAAAAACTGGCTTCGGGTACGGATCAAGGGCTGGTGCCGGTTCTGGAGCTGGGGGTTATGTCAGACCCCAATATATGTAAATGTCTCCGGGCATAATGGTGTACCTGCCTGAGCGAACATCGAACAAAGAAGTAGCCAGAGTAATAATTTCACAAGTACTCTGGCTAAAAACTAAGTTGTAAAGCAACCTTCTATCATCATTTTTTCTTAATAATATCGTGAGCTACCATACGGTCATAATCTAAAAACTTTGAGGGTAGCAGCCTCTCATCTTTCTCGTTAAGCCTAATGGGTATCTCAAAATGTTTGGCTAAACGAGAAGCATAGATACCTCTGAATATGGGCCCCTTCGAACGGTTGGTGTTCAATCGTTGGGCCACCATAGCGCACAAACTAAAGGTTCTATCAGCAAATAAAGCATGGCGCGGAATGGCGAGGTCAGGAGCATTAAGACCTCCACTCTCCCAGCGACCAACTAAACATCTTCCCGCGAATAATGAATAATAGCGTAGCACAGGAAAATGTAAATTAGCAGCTCTTGCCTTTGACACACCTCTCTCTTCCCCTATAGTGACTATGACAATAAAATCTTCCATATCTCTAGGACATGGTTCCCTGATGCTGCCCTCATAGGGTATTTTGCAAACTTTGCAAAAATCATAAAGGTTCATTTTCTTAGGCACATAATATAAGTGAAATCCTACTGTAGGAGGGTCTTCCCTAGAATGAAAGTGAAAATTTTGCACAAAGGTATTCGTGAGCAAGAGGTACTGGTCACACTTATCGTTGAGGAAGTCGGTGATGCCTGCATTCTCGGCCAAATAATAGAAATCCTTATAAATTCTGACAACCCTCAAGAATGTGTCACACGGACATTCACATGGTTCAACTTCTACGACGCGAGGAAGATTATACTTGGTTTTCTCCCTCATCTCATTTTCACCTTCCTTAGAACTCCGGCTGTAAGAGCCTCTTAACAATCTCCTCAGCATTTCTTTCTCTGAAAAATTCTGAATTTTTTTAGTGACCCAAAATAGAGGTGAACAAAACTCAACAAAACTCATAGCAACTACTCCCTCAAGAGCCTAGAGGCTATATCATGCATCAAAACTACTTGGGACCATATAAATTTGACATGCAAGCTCAAGAACAAGGTCACCTCGGCAGCAAAAATTTGCATAAAGCACTAGAACAAAAACTAATTGGACCATTGGAGGAGTCACATACCGAGGAACAATCTCCCAAAACAGTTTTGCAAATGAAGCTTTGCACAAGGAGATCGAAAATGGCAGCAAAATGAGCTACAACACGGGTTTGAGCAATGGTGGCATTTTTCTAGAGGAAGATGAAGTGAATGGGTGCTGGAATAAGTGAAGGGGGGCCACGTGGGACCCACAAGCTTGCTAGGCGTAGCCAGGGGGTGGTCGTGCCTTGTGGGCTTGTGGCCCATTGGTGTACCCCCTGCAGTGTGCTCAGTGCCAGATATTTTTAAATATTCCAGAAAAAATCATACTCCAATTTCAGGACATTCGAAAAACTTTTATTTCTAGGTCACCTTTTTTATTGCACGGGAAACTCGGAAAACAAAAAATAATAGCATTTTTACTTAATTTCATTAACTAACAGAAAATAAAAGTTGGGTATAGGAAGTTGTGCTTTCTAAATTCATCCATCTCATGCTCATCAAAAGGAATCCATTAGTAAGGTTGATCAAGTCTTATTAATAAACTTCTTTCAAATAACATGAAACCAAAGAATTTTCGAATAACACTAAGTTACCTCAATGGGGATATGTATACCCCCAACAATAAGTATATCATATTTCTTCTTGATAGTAGGAAGAGGGAAATAAAAGTCTCCAATAAATAATCATTGAATTTTTTTCAATGGAATTGATACTATGAACTTGAGGTTGTTTCTTCAGAAAGTGTACCGTATGCTCATTACCATTAATATAAAAAGTGACATTGCCCTTGTTGCAATCAATAACAGCTCCTGTAGTATTCAAAAATGGTCTACCAAGGATGATCAACATACTATCGTCCTCGGGAATGTCGAGAATAACAAAGTCCGTTAAGATAGTAGCATTTACAACTACGACAGGTACATCCTCACAAATACAGATAGGTAGAGTAGTTGATTTATCAACCATTTGCAAAGCGATTTCAATAGGTGTCAACTTATTCAAATCAATTCTATGATATAAAGAGAAAGGCATAACACTAACACCAGCTCCCAATACACATAAAGCAGTTTTAACATAATTCCCTTTTATATAGCATGGTATAGTTGGTATTCCTGGATCTCCTAATTTCTTTGGTACTCCACCCTTAAAAGTATAATTAGCAAGCATGGTGGAAATTTCAGCTTCCGGTATCTTCCTTTTATTAGTCACGATATATATCATATACTTAGCATAAGGAGACATTTTCAGAATATCAGTCAAGCGCATATGCAAAAAGACAGGTCTAAGCATTTCAACAAAGCGCTCAAAATCCTCATCATCCTTTTTCTTGGATGGTTTAGGAGGAAAGGGCATGGGTTTCTGAACCCATGGTTCGCTTTATTTACCATACTTCCTAGAATAAAATCTCTTTTGTCATATCTTTTATTCTTAGGATGTGGGTTATCAAGATCAACATCAGGTTCAATCTCCACATCATTATCATTACTAGGTTGAGCATCAACATGAACATCATCATTAATATTATCTCTAGGCTCATGTTTCATCACAAGATTGTGTCTCAGCATTAGAAATAGAAATATCATTTGGGTTTTCAGGTGTATCTATAATAGGTTCACTAGCAGCATGCAAAGTTCTATCATCATCCTTGTTCCTCTTATTACTGGAGCGACTAGGTGCATCAATATTACCCCTTTTAGAATCTTGCTCAATTCTCTTAGGGTGGCCCTCAGGATACAAAGGTTCCTGAGTCATTCTTCCACCTCTAGTCACAACTTTACCAGAATGATCATTGTTCTTACTATTCATCTCATTAAGCAAATCATTCTGTGCCTTAAGTACTTGTTCTACTTGAGTAGTTACCATGGAAGCATGGTTACTAATCAGTTTAATATCATTGATAGTTCTACTCATATAATCACCTAAGCAATCAAGCATGAAAGCATTATGTTTCAATTGTCTACTAACATAAGCATTAAAAATTTCTTGCTTAACAACAAAATTATCAAACTCATCCAAGCATTGGCTAGTAGACAAATTATAAGGAATATCGCTTTCATCAAATCTATGAAGAGAATTTACCTTTACTACCTGTGTCGGGTTATCAAGACCATGTATTTCTTCAGTAGGTGGCAGATTCTTAACATCTTTAGCTTTAATGCCCTTATCTTTCATAGATTTCTTTGCCTCTTGCATATCTTCAGGACTGAGAAGTAGAATACCTCTTTTCTTTGGAGTTGGCTTCGGAGGTGGTTTGGGAATAGTCCAATCATTGTCATTGCTCAATATATTATTCAACAGTATTTCAGCTTGTTCAACAGTTTGTTCCCTGAAAACACAACCAACACAACTATCTAGGTGATCCCTAGAAGCATCAGTTAGTCCATTATAAAAGATATCAAGTATTTCATTTTTCTTGAGAGGATGATCAGGCAAGGCATTAAGTAATTGGAGAAGACTCCCCCAAGCTTGTCGGAGACTCTCTTCTTCCATTTGCACAAAGTTAAATATTTCCTGCAAGGCAACTTGTTTCTTATGGGCAGGAAAATATTTTTTAGAGAAGTGATAATCATATCCTGGGGGCTACGCACACAACCAGGAGCAAGAGAATTAAACCATATCTTAGCATCACACTTCAACAAGAAAGGAAACAACTTAAGGATATAATAGTAATGGATTTTTCCTCATGAGTAAATAGGGTGGCTATATCGTTCAGTTTAGTAAGATGCGCCACAACATTTTAAGATTCATAACCATGGAAAGGATCAGATTCAGCCAAAGTAATTAACTGAGGATCAACAGAGAATTCATAATCCTTATCAGTAACAAAGATAGGTGAAGTAGCAAAATTAGGATCATATTTCATTCTAGCATTCAATGTTTTTTCTTTCCACCTGCATAGTAATTTCTTAAGATCATCTCTATCCTTACAAGCAAGAAAGTCCCTAGCTACCTCTCCTTCCATAACATAACTCTCAGGAATATCAGGCAATTCATATCTAGGAGATCTAGGTCTAGCAGGTGTCCCAAAGTGTTCAGTTTCAATAATTTCATCAGTTTCAGGAGTGTCATAATTTTCAGCATTGACTCCAGCAATTTGTTCATCAAGAAATTCACCCAGTGGCGTAGTATTATCAAGCAAAGTATCATCATAAGCATCATGCATAGCAGAAGTGGCATCATCAATTACTTGTGACATATCAGAATTACTAGCAGGTGGTGGTGTCGCAAACTTACTCATAACAGAAGGTGAATCAAATGTAGAGCTAGATGGTTGTTCCTTACCTCCCCTCGTAGTAGAGGGATAGATCTTGGTTTTTGGATCTTTCAGATTCTTCATAGTGATCAACAAATATAAATCCCAAGTGACTTAGAGAATAGAGCTATGCTCCCCGGTAACGGCACCAAAAAAAGGTCTTGATAACCCACAAGTATAGGGGATCGCAACAATTTTTGAGGGTAGAGTATTCAACCCAAATTTATTGATTCGACACAAGGGGAGCCAAAGAATATTCTCAAGTATTCGCAGCTGAGTTGTCAATTCAGCCACACATGAAAGACTTAATATCTGCAGGAAAGTATTTAGTAGCAAAGTAGTATGGAAGTAACGATAACGGTAGCAAAAGTAACAGTAGCAGTTTTATAGTGATTGTAACAGTAGCAGCGGAGAAGTAACTTAGCAAAGCTCAATATGTAGAAAGCTCGTAGGCAATGGATCAGCGATGGATAATTATGTTGGATGGCATTCATCATGCAACAGTTATAACATAGGGTGACACAGAACTAGCTCCAATTCATCAATGTAATGTAGTCATGTATTCCATATATAGTCATACTATGGAAAAGAACTTGCATGGCATCTTTTGTCCTACCCTCCCGTGGAAGCGGGGTCCTAATGGAAACTAAGGGATATTAAGGCCTCCTTTTAATAGAGAACCGGAACAAAGCATTAGCACTTAGTGAATACATGAACTCCTCAAACTACGGTAATCACCGAAAAGAATCCCAGTTATTGTCACCCTGGGGGATGCGGATCATAACTCATAATAGGTGTCTACAACTTGCAAGATAAGATCAAGAACACATATATATTAATGAAAACATAATAGGTTCATATCTGAAATCATGTCACTCGGGCCCTACTGACAAGCATTAAGCATAGCAAAGTCATAGCAACATCAATCTCAGAACATAGTGGATACTAGGGATCAAACCCTAACAAAACTAACTCGATTACATGATAAATCTCTTCCAACCCATCATCGTCCAGAAAGCCTGCGATGGGATTACTCGCGAATGGCAGAGAGCATCATGAAATTGGTGATGAAGGATGGTTGGTGAGGACGATAGCGTCGATTTCCCCTCCCCGGAGCCCAAAACGGACTCCAGATCTGGTTTCCCGAGGAAGAACAGGAGGTGGCGGTGGAGGTGAAACACAATGTACTCTTCTCTATCATTTTTTCCTCTGCAAATAGGGTTATATGGAGTTGGAGATGAGGTTGGAGGAGCCACAGGGGCCCCACAAGCCTGCTAGGCGCGGTCAGGGGGTAGCCGTGCCTAGCAGGCTTGTGGCCTGTAGGTGGCCCCCCTCTGGTTGATTCTTGCGCCAGTATTTTTTATTAAATCCAAAAATATTCTTCGTAAATTTTTAGAACAATCCGAGAACTTTATTTCTGCACAAAAATAACACTAAGGCAATTCTGCTGAAAACAACGTCAGTCCGGGTTAGTTCCATTCAGATCATGCAAATTAGAGTCCAAAACAAGGGCAAAAAAGTTTGGAATAGTGGATACGATGGAGACATATCGGATGTACAAAGGTTGACAGGTTGCCTTGCGGCTCTCAGCCGATTCATCTCAAGACTCGGTGAAAAATCTCTCCCGCTTTACCGACTGATGAAGAAATCTGACACATTCGAGTGGACTCCTAAGGCAGGCAGCATTTGACCAACTCAAAGTTATGCTTTCCACCCAGCCGGTGTTAGCTGCTCTGGGCAGTCGGCAACCACTTCCTTGTATATTGCGGCTACTAACCAAGTGGTGAGCACCGTCCTCGCTGTTGAGCGTGAAGAGCCAGGCAAAACATTCAAAGTTCAAAGACCCGTCTATTACATCTCAGAAGTTCTGACTCCTTCCAAGAAGAGGTACCCACATTACCAGAAGTTGATTTATGGTATTTACTTGACTGCGAAGAAGGTGGTCCATTATTTTCAAGATCACTCGGTAACAGTCATCGGCAATGCTCCCCTGTCAGATATCTTACACAACCGAGACGCAGCTGGCCGAGTGGCGAAATGGGAAATTGAGCTCCTTCCACTGGAGATCAAGTTTGAAGCCAAAAAAGCAATCAAATCTCAGACATTGGTTTACTTTATGGCCGAATGGATTGAGCAAGAGCATCCAACCCCGAGTGTTTCCGAACATTGGACCATGTACTTTGATGGATCCAAGATGCTCAATGGTTCAGGGGACGGCATTTTTCTCGTTTCTCCCAAAGGAGACCGATTGAACTACGTCCTTCAAATGGATCCATTTTGATTCATCAAACATTGAGGCCGAATACGAAGCTCTCCTATATGGACTCTGAATGGCCATTTCACTCGGCGTCCGTCGCCTAATGGTTTATGGAGATTCAGACCTTGTTGTCAATCTGGTGATGAAAGAATGGGACATACGAAGCCCAACCATGACAGGTTACTGTAATGTAGTCAGAAAGCTGGAGAAAAGTTTTGAAGGTTTGTAGCTACACCATATTCCCCATTCAAAGAATCAAGCAGCGAATGAACTAGCAAAAATTGGATCCACTCGGTGGGTAGTTCCAAGGATATATTCCTTGAACACCTACAATTGCATAAGAGCCTTTCACAAAGGAACCCCCGCAAGCAGTCGGTCCCTCAAATCTGACTGAGGTTGACGTCCCAGCTGTGGTTGATCTAGTTCGGGAAACGCTAGTGATCATTCCTAAGTGGATCAGCCTTATCTAGCATATTTGCTTTGGCAAGAACTCCCGGGAGATGAAGAAGAAGCTCGCCAGATTGTCCAGCGGTCTAAGTCATTTGAAGTCATGGGAGACTGGTTGTACAAGAAAAGCACCACGGCAGTCACTCAAAAATGCATCTCACCCGAAGATGGACTCTAGATTTTGCATGATATTCACTCGGGGACTTGTGGCCATCACGCATCCTCTCCAACCCTAGTTGCCAAAGCCTTCCGAGCAGGCTTTTATTGGCCCTGAGCGAATGAAGCTGCCAAGGAGATGGTGGACAGGTGTGTCGGATGTCAGTCCTATAAGAACAAGTCTCACAAGCCCGCCTCCGTGCTGAAGACAATTCCTCTCACTTGGCCATTCGTTGTGTGGGGCCTTGAAATGATTGGACCCTTGCGGCGAGGGGCGAGTGGGTTCACTCACCTGCTCGTAGTAGTCTATTAATTCACCAAGTGGATTGAAGCTAAACCCATCAAGAGTCTGGATGCAGGCACTGCATCAGCTTCATTCGGCATATTATCTACAGATTCGGCATGCCGCACGACATCATCATGGATAATGGGAAGAACTTCAACGCGGATAAATTTCATGAGTTTTGCTACTCTCATGACACTCGGGTTAATTACGCCTCCGTGGCTCACCCGCAATCAAACGGACAAGCAGAGCGAGCAAATGGAATGATACTCCAAGGATTGAAACCCCGACTGATGAGAGATTTGAAGCATGCTACGGGAGCCTGGGTCAAAGAACTACCATCGATCTTATGGGGCATTCGGACGACCCCAAACCGCTCCACACAACACACTCATTTCTTTATGGTCCATGAGTCAAAAGCCGTGTTGTCGTGTGATGTTCAATTCAATTCCCCAGAGTGGAACAATATGATGAAGCCAAGGCCAAAGCAGCACGTCAAGATGGTCTTGACCCCCTAGAAGAAGAAAGGGAGTTAGCCCTCATAAGGTCCACACTCTATCAACGGGATCTGAGGCGATGCCATGATAGACAGGTCAGAGGCCGACCATTTCACGTAGGGGATCTCGTCCTCTGATTGGATCAACAGAGACCCCACAAGTTGGCGCCTCCATGGCAAGGGCCGTATGTCATCTCCAAAGTCCTGCACAATGGAGCGTACCAATTGTACAACATCAAGGATGATGTTGAAGAACCTCGAACTTGGAACGTGGATCTGCTCCGCAAGTTCTACACATAGAACGCGACGAATGTAAATTAAGACTTTGAGAATAAATCTGAGTGATCTCGATGAATAAAGCTTTGTTTCATTATACTCTGTCAAAATTTAACTACCACCCCCAGTGGGTGTAAAACGCAAAACACTTAGCTGCAAACCTGATTTTGCCTAAGTACAAACTACTCCGAGTGAGGACCTCGCCCGTACTCGGGGGCTTATCTGCGACTCCGCGTCTCCTAAGCTAAGGAACCACTCCGAGTGAAGGTCTTACCAACACTCGGGGGCTTAGCCGCGATTCCGCATCGCCTAAGTTTAAAAACTCTTCGAGTGGGACATTCTCAACACTCAATTGCCAAGATGAACAGGACCATCATTGTTCATCTAGATGACAAACTACTTCGAGTGAGGACCTCGCCCGCACTCAAGGGCTTAGCTGCGACTCCGCGTCGCCGAAGTTAACGAACCACTCTGAGTGAAGGTCTTACCAACACTCGGGGGGCTTAGCCGCGATTCCGCATCACCTAACTTAAAAATCTCTTCGAGTGGGACATTCTCCACACTCGATTGTCAAAATGAACAGGACCATCATTGTTCATCTAGATGACAAACTACTCCGAGTGAGGACCTTGCCCGCACTAGGGGGCTTAGCTGCGACTCCGCGTCGCCTACGTTAACGAACCACTCCGAGTGAAGGTCTTACCAACACTCGGGGGCTTAGTCGCGATTCCGCATCACCTAAGTTAAAAGACACTTCGAGTGGGACATTCTCCACAATTGATTGTCAATATGAACATGACCATCATTGTTTATCTAGATGACAAACTACTCCGAGTGAGGACCTCGCCGCACTCCGGGGCTTAGCTGCGACTCCGCATCGCCTAAGTTAACAAACCACTCTGAGTGAAGGTCTTACCAACACTCGGGAGCTTAGCCGAGATTCCACATTGCCTAAGTTAAAAAACTCTTCGAGTGGGACATTCTCTGCACTTGATTGTCAAGATGAACATGACCATCATTATTCACCTAGATGACAAACTACTCCGAGTGAGGGGCTCGCCCGCACTTGGGGACTTAGTTGCGACTCCACGTCACCAAACTTAGCAAACCACTCCGAATGAAGGTCTTACCAACACTCGGGTGCTTAACCGCGATTCCGCATCGCCTAAGTTAAAAAACTCTTCGAGTGGGCATTCTCCACACTCGATTGTCAAGATGAACAGGACCATCATTGTTCATCTAGATGACAAAACACTCCGAGTGAGGGACTCGCCCACACTCGGGGACTTAGCTACGACTCCGTGTCGCTTAAGTTAACGAACCACTGTGAGTGAAGGTCTTACCAACACTCGGGGGCTTAGCCACGATTCCGCATCACCTAAGTTAATAAAATACTCCGAGTGTAGGTCCTACCAACACTCGGAGGCTTAGTCGCGATTCCGCATCACCTAAGTTATGATTCACTTCAAGTGCAGGCATTCAAAACATCAGGCAAAGATAAAGCAGATAAGAACTGCATTGTTCGAACTTAAAGTACGGACGAGAAGAGCCTCGGGCCCATTTAAAAGTCTTACAGATGCCACTTGGCATTCCAAGGCAAATGTTTAAAGAAGTATTTTGTTAGCCAACGGTCACTCAGAGTTAGGCACTGCTTCAAGGAACGTGTCTAGGTCAAGGCTTTGTGCTATTCGGCTGGCGGCCTCCATGAACATCTCCATGAAGTCTTCAATTATGGTGTTCTTCCGATTGGTGTCCTCCAAGGACTTCAATTTCTTCTCGTCCACTCCCTTGCAGTGGACCCAAACCAGTGAAAGAGCAATGTCAGCCCCAGCTCGGGTTGCTGATTTCTTCCACATCTTCACTCGACGGGGTACATCTCTCACTCAATTCAGTGTGGATTCCAGATCCTTGGTGGGTTCTTCGTTAGAGAAGAGCTCCTTTTCAACGTCCACAATTCCAAGGCGGAGCCTCCTGAAATATGAAACTGCTTCGTCAACACGCTCTTCCAGTCTAAGAAAGGCCATGACCGTGCTATCCTTGAGAAACTCTTGGGACGGATCCAGCTCCCTCTCGATCTTCTCAGTCTCCTCGATAACGTCTAAGCAGAATTCTGAACTCAGTCGAATGGAAAGAAGAATCAGATTCAAACAAACTTCATTCAGTCAATCAAAATATAGACGGATCATTCAGGAAAGCTTACCTTTGAGATTTTCACTCACGATGTCGCCGAATTCATTGACGAACTGCTCTAGCTCAGCCTTCTTGGCATTAATGTGCTCGAATTTGCTCTTCCACTCGATGAGATCCTCCTTGGTCTTCTTCACAGTGGCTTTAAGGGATTTCTTCTCCTCCTCCAGCTTCCCGACTGATTTCAGCTTCTCCTTAGCCTCCTTCTAAGCCTCTGCCAGCTCAGTGTCCTTCTTTTCGAGATCCGTCCTCACGGTTACTAAAGAAACATAATTCTTCAGTCTCTCAACAAGATAACATTTTTTATGAAGATCTGGTGAAGTGGACTCAGTCGGACAGGGAGAAATATAAACAACCATAGCAGTCGGATAAGAAATGCAATACCTTCCAGCGCTTTGATACGTCTCCGTCGTATCTATAATTTTTGATTGTTTCATGCCAATATTCTACAACTTTCATATACTTTTGGCAACTTTTTATACTATTTTTTGGACTAACATATTGATCCAGTGCCCAGTGCCAGGTCTTGTTTTTTCCGTGTTTTTGACCTTTTTCAGATAGGAATATCAAATGGAGTCCAAACGGAATAAAACTTTCGCCGTGATTTTTTATGGAAAATATCAAAAATACCAAAAGAAAAAGATACCGGAGAGGAGTCCCGAGGAAGCCACGAGCCTGGGAGGCGCGCCCACCCCCTGGGCGCGCCTGGGGGCCTCGTGACTCCCTCGTGGGTCCCCCTGACTTATTCTCGATGCCATCTAGTCTTATAAATACAGAAACCTCCAAAAATAAACCTAGATCAGGAGTTCCGTCGCCGCAAGCCCCTGTAGCCACCAAAAACCAATCGGGAGCACAGAAACAGAAGGACATAGAGAGAGAGATCCAATCTCGGAGGGGCTCTCGCCTCTCCGTCGCCATGGAGACCATGGACCAAAGGGTAAACCCTTCTCCCATCTAGGGAGGAGGTCAAGGAAGAAGAAGAAGAAGGGGGGCTCTCTCCCCCTCTCTCCCGGCGGCGCCAGAACGCCGCCCGGGACATCATCGTGTGACGACGATCTACACCAACACCTCCGTCATCTTCACCAACACCTCCATCACCTTCCCCCATCTATATTCAGCGGTCCACTCTCCAGCAACCTGTTGTACCCTCTACTTGAACATGGTGCTTTATGCTTCATATTATTATCCAATGATGTGTTGCCATCCTATGATGTCTGAGTAGATTTTCGTTGTCCTATCGGTGATTGATGAATTGCTATGATTGGTTTAAATTGCTTGTGGTTATGTTGCTGTCCTTTGGTGCCCACCATATGAGCGCGCGCGTGGATCACACCATAGGGTTAGTTGTATGTTGATAGGACTATGTATTGGAGGGCAAGGGTGACAGAAGCTTCAGCCTAGCATAGAAATTGATGCATACGGGATTGAAGGGGGACCAATATATCTTATTGCTATGGTTGGGTTTTACCTTAATGAACGTTAGTAGTTGTGGATGCTTGCTAATAGTTCCAATCATAAGTGCATAGAATTCCAAGTAAGGGATGGCATGCTAGCAGTGGCCTCTCCCACATAAAACTTGCTATCGGTCTAGTAACATAGTCAATTGCTTAGGGACAATTCCGCAACTCCTACCACCACTTTTCCACACTCATTAAACTAAAGTAATTGTTTCTTTATCTAAACAGCCCCTAGTTTTTATTTACATGTTCTTTATTATCTTGCAAACCTATCCTATCACACCTACAAAGTACTTCTAGTTTCATACTTGTTCTAGGTAAAGCGAACGTAAAGTGTGCGTAGAGTTGTATCGGTGGTCGATAGAACTCGAGGGAATATTTGTCCTACCTTTAGATCCTCTTTGGGTTCGACACTCTTACTTATCGAGAAAGGCTACAATTGATCCCCTATACTTGTGGGTTATCAAGACCTTTTTCTGGCGCCGTTGCCGGAGAGAGATAGCGTGGGGTGAATATTCTCATGTGTGCTTGTTTGCTTTATCACTAAGTAGATTTATTTGCTGTTCTAAGTTGTTCTCTATCTTTAGTTATGGATATGGAACACAAAATACCAAAAAAATTAGGTGTACTTGCTACTCATGGAGATGGGGAACCTCCTAAAACCCTCGATGCTCGTTTTGTGGAAAATATTATGCACTTCTTTAATAATCCTGAGAAAACCCCATTTAATTATATAATGGGATACACATTGGATCAACATGAATAATTTAGGGATTATCGCTTGACTGAAAAAGGGAAACTATTATGGGATCGAATTCATATGTTGAAATGGTATGCTTGGGATCTATGCTTGAGATATGATATTACTTGTTGCTCTAGGATGAAGGCTAAACACCTTCCCTTTTCTTGTAAATTTAATGCTAATGAAACCTTGGCTTATTATGCTAATGGTATATATGATTACTATGATGTGGAACAAATAGAAGAGTTTGTTGCTTTAATGGGTGTTTATGAAATTGAAGCTCTGTTTAAAAGGTGTGATGATAATGATGATGCTTTTTACCGATCTAAAAATTTAGTTATGCTTCATTATTGTTATAATAATTATGAAGATAATGCCCATATTTATCAATTTATGGAGAAATTCTCCACTGCCCATGAAGAGACTAATATTTTGCAGGAAACTATGGAAGAAGAAAATGCTGAAACTGTGAGCTCATTAGATGAAAAAGATGACGAGGAGAGCGAAGAACAAAAGGAGGAAGAGCGGACTAGCTACCCGTGCCCACCTTCTAATGAGAGTAACTCTTCAACTCATACATTGTTTAATTTCCCTTCGTGCTTACCGAAGGATGAATGCTATGTTGATTGCTATGATCCCTTAGATTCGTTTGAAATATCCTTTTTTTACGAACTTGATGCTTGCTATGCTTGTGGCCATGATGCCAATATGAATGATGCTTATGGAGATGAACTTGATATAGTTCCTTATGTTAAACATGAACTTGTTGCTATTGCACCCACATATGATAGTCCTATTATCTTTTTGAATTCTCCCAACTACACTATATCGAAGAAGTTTGCTCTTATTAGGGATTACATTGATGGGTTGCCTTCTACTATTACACATGATGATTTTGATGAATATAATATGCATGTGCTTGCTGCTCCTACTTGCAATTATTATGAGAGAGGAACTACATCTCCACCTCTCTATGTTTCCAATACGATAAAATTGCAAGAAACTGCTTATGCTATGTATTGGCCTTTACTTGATGTGCATGAATTGTTCTTTTATGACATGCCAATGCATAGGAAGAGAGTTAGACTTCGTCATTGCATGATATATTTTACCTTGTGCTCACTACTAAATTACAAATCATTGTTAATTAAAATTGGCTTTGATATACCTTGGGATCCGGGTGGATCCATTACTTGAGCACTTTATGCCTAGCTTAATGGCTTTAAAGAAAGCGCTGCCTGGGAGACAACCTAGAAGTTTTAGAGAGTCATTTATTATGTTGAGTGATTTTATATAGTTAAAAACAAAAAATATAGAGGGGAACTTAAAACTTTTTCAAAAAGAGAAGCGATTGAAAGGTGATGCAATGCGGAAGTGAGGGTCGACCTTGAACACTTGTGTTCATGCTCATGGAAACAATGTAGAATTTTTCATGGAAGTTTATTGCAGAAATAATTATCCCCTTGTAAAATTCCATTGTATTATAAAAAAAATGTGCCAAGCAAAGCCTTTATGATTAGTTTGGGTGATAGTTGTTTGATCATGCTGAAAAACACAGAAACTTTGCACTCATGAAATCATTTCTTATTTCTATACAGAGAGTGCTATTGAGTTGATTCTTTTTGCTGACGATTGATATACAAATTTCCTTAATTATCATAATTTTTCAGAATTTTTGGAGAATAAGAAGTATGGTATACGTTCAGATTACTACAGACTGTTCTGTTTTTGACAGATTCTGTTTTCTATGCATTGTTCTCTTATTTTGATGAATCTATGGGTAGTATCGGGGGGTATGAACCATGGTGAAGTTGGATTATAGTAGATATAATTCTAATATGAATTTGGAATGAGTTCACAATAGTACTTAAAGTGGTGATTTACTTTATTATACTAACGGATCTCACGAAGGTTTTGTTGAGTTTTGTGTGATTGAAGTTTTCAAGTTTTGGGTGAGACCACGATGGATGAAGGAATAAGGAGAGGCAAGAGCCTAAGATTGGGGATGCCTGAGGCACCCCAAGGTAATATTCAAGGAAGACTCAAGCGTCTAAGCTTGGGGATGCCCCGGAAGGCATCCCCTCTTTCGTCTACAATCTATCGGTAATTTTACTCGGAGCTATATTTTTATTCGTCACATGATATGTGCAAATGCTTGGAGCGTCTTTTGTGTTTACTTTTCCTTTTTCTTTTATGCACCATGCTGGTATGAGATAGTCCTTGGTTGATTTATAGGATGCTCTTTGCACTTCACTTATATCTTTTGAGTATGGCTTTATAGAATGCTTCATGTGCTTCACTTATATCATTTGAAGTTTGGATTGCTTGTTTCCCTACACATAGAAAACCGCCATTTGTAGAATGCTATTTTGCTTCACTTATATTTGTTAGAGCGGGGCATATCTTTTGTAGAAAGAATTAAACTCTCATGCTTCACTTATACCTATTTAGAGAGTTAACAGGAGTTGGTCATTCACATGGTTAGTCATAAAATCCTACATAAAACTTGTAGATCACTGAATATGATATGTTTGATTCCTTGCAATAGTTTTGCGACATGAAGATGTGATATTAGAGTCATGCTAGTGAGTAATTCTGTATTCGTAGAAATACTTGTGTTAAGGTTTGTGATTCCCATAGCATGCACGTATGGTGAACCGTTATGTGACGAAGTCGGACCATGATTTATTTATTGATTGTCATCCTCTGTGTGGAGGTCGGGATCGCGCGATGGTTAACTCCTACCAACCCTTCCCCTAGGAGCATGCGTGTAGTACCTTGTTTCGATGACTAATAGACTTTTGCAATAAGTATGTGAGTTCTTTATGACTAATGTGGAGTCCATGGATTATACGCACTCTCACCCTTCCACCATTGCTAGCCTCTCTAGTACCGCGCAACTTTCGCCGGTGCATTACACCCACCATATACCCTTCCTCAAAACAGCCACCATACCTACCTATGATGGCATTTCCATAGCCATTCCGAGATATATTGCCATGCAACTTCCATCGTTCCGTTTATTATGACACGCACCATCATTGTAATATTGCTTTGCATGATCGTAAGATAGCTAGCATGATGTTTTCATGGCTTGTCCGTTTTTTGATGTCATTGCTACGCTAGATCATTGCACATCCCAGTACACCGCCGGAGGCATTCATATAGAGTCATATTTTGTTCTAAATATCGAGTTGTAAGTAAATAAAAGTGTGATGATCATAATTATTAGAGCATTGTCCCATGTGAGGAAGTAATAAAAGAGGCCAATGAAGCCCAAATAAAAAAAAGAGGCCAAAGAAGCCCACCAAAAAAAGAGAAAAAAATAAAAAAATAAAAAAATGAGAGAAAAGAGAGAAGGGACAATGCTACTATCCTTTACCACACTTGTGCTTCAAAGTAGCACCATGATCTTCATGATAGAGAGTCTCCTATATTGTCACTTTCATATACTAGTGGGAAATTTTCATTATAGAACTTGGCTTGTATATTCCAATGACGGGCTTCCTCAAATTGCCCTAGGTCTTCGTGAGCAAGCAAGTCGGATGCACACCCACTTAGTTTCTTTTTGAGCTTTCATACACTTATAGCTCTAGTGCATCCGTTGCATGGCAATCCCTACTCACTCACATTGATATCTATTGATGGGCATCTCCATAGCCCATTGATATGCCTAGTTGATGTGAGACTATCTCCTCCCTTTTGTCTTCTCCACAACCACCATATTCTCTTCCACCTATAGTGCTATGTCCATGGCTCACACTCATGTATTGCGTGAAAGTTGAAAAAGTTTGAGAATACTAAAGTATGAAACAATTGCTTGGCTAAACCCGGGGTTATGCATGATTTAATACCTTGTGTGATGAAGATGGAGCATAGCCAGACCATATGATTTTGTAGGGATAACTTTCTTCGGCCATGTTATTTTGAGAAGACATGATTGCTTTATTAGTATGCTTGAAATATTATTGTCTTTATGTCAAATGATAGAATATTGCTTTCAATCACTCGTGTCTTAATATTCATGCCATGATTAGATTATATGATCAAGATTATGCTAGGTAGAATTCCACATCAAAAATTATCTTTTTTTATCATTTACCTACTCGAGGACGAGCAGGAATTAAGCTTGGGGATACTGATACGTCTCCGTCGTATCTATAATTTTTGATTGTTTCATGCCAATATTCTACAACTTTCATATATTTTTGGCAACTTTTTATACTATTTTTGGGACTAACATATTGATCCAGTACCCAGTGTCAGCTCCTGTTTTTTCCGTGTTTTTGACCTTTTTCAGATAGGAATATCAAACGGAGTCCAAACGGAATAAAACTTTCGCCGTGATTTTTTATGGAAAATATCAAAAATACCAGAAGAAAAAGATACTGGAGAGGAGTACCAAGGAAGCCACGAGCCTAGGAGGCGCGCCCACCCCCCTGGGCACGCCTGGGGGGCTCGTGACTCCCTCGTGGGTCCTCCTGACTTATTCTCGATGCCATCTAGTCTTATAAATACAGAAACCTCCAGAAATAAACCTAGATCGGGAGTTCCACCGCCGCAAGCCCCTGTAGCCACCAAAAAACAATTGGGAGCGCAGAAACAGAAGGACACAGAGAGAGAGATCCAATCTCAAAGGGGCTCTCGCCTCTCCGTCGCCATGGACACCATGGACCAGAGGGGAAACCCTTCTCCCATCTAGGGAGGAGGTAAAGGAAGAAGAAGAAGAAGGGGGGGCTCTCTCCCCCTCTCTCCTAGCGGCGCCGGAACGCTGCCCGGGACATCATCGTGTGACGACGATCTACACCAACACCTCCGTCATCTTCACCAACACCTCCATCACCTTACCCCATCTATATTCAGCGTTCCACTTTCCCGCAACCTGTTGTACCCTCTACTTGAACATGGTGCTTTATGCTTCATATTATTATCCAATGATGTGTTGCCATCCTATGATGTCTGAGTAGATTTTCGTTGTCCTATCGGTGATTGATGAATTGCTATGATTGGTTTAAATTGCTTGTGGTTATGTTGTTGTCCTTTGGTGCCCATCATATGAGCGCGCGCATGGATCACACCATAGGGTTAGTTGTATGTTGATAGGACTATGTATTGGAGGGCAAGGGTGACAGAAGCTTCAGCCTAGCATAGAAATTGATGCATACGGGATTGAAGGGGGACCAATATATCTTATTGCTATGGTTGGGTTTTACCTTAATGAACGTTAGTAGTTGCGGATGCTTGCTAATAGTTCCAATCATAAGTGCATAGAATTCCAAGTAAGGGATGACATGCTAGCGGTGGCCTCTCCCACATAAAACTTGCTATCGGTCTAGTAACATAGTCAATTGCTTAGGGACAATTCCGCAACTCCTACCACCACTTTTCCACACTCGTTAAACTAACGTAATTTTTTCTTTACCTAAACAGCCCCTATTTTTTATTTACGTGTTCTTTATTATCTTGCAAACCTATCCTATCACACCTACAAAGTACTTCTAGTTTCACACTTGTTCTAGGTAAAGCGAACGTAAAGTGTGCGTAGAGTTGTATCGGTGGTCGATAGAACTTGAGGGAATAGTTGTCGTACCTTTAGCTCCTCGTTGGGTTCGACACTCTTACTTATCGAGAAAGGCTACAATTTATCCCCTATACTTGTGGGTTATCACGCTTTCTTCTCCTGCTCCAGTCGGATGCTCTTGGCTTTCTGAGCCTCCAGATCAAGGCGCAGGGCCAGCACCTCCTCCTTCATAGCATTGTAGTGGCTTCCAATCTCACAGGTAGACTACGAACAAAAAATGGGAAGGAAAATTTTAGTCACATAAGACACACGATTCATCAATTGGATATGACGTTTAGATCACTCGGTCGGGCTTCAAAACTCTAAGACTCCCGCCAACTGCTTCAGTCAATGGCAGCCTCAGGGACTACACCTAGTGGGTGCGCTCAGTGTGCCCCCACTGAAAAAAATTCAAGTTCAAGATATTCCTACGAGGTTAAGACTACCGCCGACTGCTTCAGTCGACGACAGCCTCGGGGACTACACCCAGTGGGTGCGCTCAGTGTGCCCCCATTGGAAAATTAACACCCAGTGGGTGTGCCCAGAAGCAAACCCACTCGGGTTTGAAACTACTGACAGATCAACCAAGATACCGAATGAGAAAGGTACTTATGAGAGTACTTACTCGGACATTCTTCTACAACGCTGTGCTGGCGTCATACGACGTCTTCAGCTTGTCGCACATCAGCTCCAGCCGGATCAATGCTTCCTTGCTTGCTCCCGTCTGGTCCTCCGGGACTTGGTGCAGCGAGAAGATGTTGGTCTCATGAGGAACCGACATAAGGGATGATGTACCAGTCCTAAATGCAACTCCAGCGCCCGAGCTGGTCCCTGGTGACATCGCCAAAGCACCAGCAAGAGATTCCTCCGGCATGACACCCTCCATGTTCGTAGAGGGATTAGGCGGATCAGCTTTATCGACCACATTGACATCAATCACGTCAGTCAGGGGTACAAGCATTCAAAAATCATTCGAATATGAGCTCGAAGCCAAGTTACAAGCATATATCAGAAAAATCTCGAAATTTTACCCTTTGAGGACACCGCATCTACTTCAGCTCGCTCCTTCTCCAGGGTCGGAAGCTCTGGCGAAGTGGTTGAAGTGTCGGCACTACACAAGTAAACATTCGGAATCTTCAAGCTCACTCAGATGGACTTAAACAATAACATTCGAATGAAATTTCTTACGCTGAAGCAACGGGGTTGGTCATCTTGATCTTCGAAATGAAAACTGCCTTCAGAGGCTTGGCGGTGATAACCTTTGCTTGCTTCGCGACCTTCTCAGGCGACGAGATCAGCTCCGCACGGCCACGTTTTGTATTCCGGGTCGAGAGAGCACTAGCAGTCGACTTGACAGCACTCACCTTCGGACCGCCGCCAGCGACCCCTGGGTCATGGCATGACTTGGAGCGGGACTTGGGCACGTGACCCTCCGAGCGCGAGGAGTCCACCTCGCCGCTCTCGCTCGATTCCTCCTCGTCATCCTCATGTTCATTGTCGCCATGATCTTCCTCTTCTCCCACTCCGATGGAATCCTCCATAGCGTCAGTATCGCTGGCCACATCAATCGGGCCCCAATTCACAATCGGAATCTCGCCAATCAAGCCCACAAAGGCCTATTGAGTGGACAATGAACAAGTCAAGATAATACAAACTCAAGCATAGCAATGCCATTCGGATGTCAAGTCTCTGGAAGTTACCTCATTCAATTTATTCTCTGGTGAGAATGGAGGCACCAGCCTACTCCCCCCGGGGTTGTCATGCGTCGTAGTGATCGACTTGATCTTGTTCCCGACTAACTCTTCGTCGAGCTCCTTAGGGTGCGTCTGGGTGACATCATCGGCTCCGGTGTACTCCCACATAGTGTGGATCCTCGCCTGTAGTGGATGAATTCTCCTCTGAAGGAAGACTTCGAGCAGGTCCAGACCATTGACACCCGTCTGCACCAGGGCCACCAGGGGCGATCACCAGGATGTCTACGTCCACCTTTTCTTCCTTGGTCACAGTTAGCTTGGGAAGCGACCGAATACGCTTTGATGTGTACAAAGGTATCCCCGGTTGGTTGTCCCTGACTGGCACGTCTTGGGAGTAGAACCAGTTCGCCTGCCATCCTTTCATCGAATTGGGAAGGTAATTGCTGGGAAACAACCCTTGCCTCTCATCTGGATGCCTAACCCCCCATAGAGATGTGTCACGTTGGTCTTGTCCTTCGACCGAGTGGGATTCTTCACCGTCATCACTCGGCAGGTGAACAAATGCTTAAACAGGCCCCAATGAGGATGGCAGCATTTGCACAAAGACACGAATGCGCATAAATACACCATGGTGTTGAGCGGAATGTGATGTAGCTGGGCACCGAAGAAATCAAGGAAAAGGCGGAAAAATGGATGAGGCAGAAGGGAAAAACCTCGTTTGAGGTGGGTCACCAGGAGCACGCGCTCGTTCCCCTCCGAAGAAGGTTCCTCCTCGCCCGCCTCCGACAGCCTCCAACTCCCTCTAGCCAGGAGTCCCTGGTCCTCCATCTCGCGCAGCGGGGTCCTGGTGACCTGCGAAACCATCCAGTCGCCCTGGGTCCACCCCTCTGGCGTGCCAGCACTGGAGGAGGAGCCGTGCGAACCCCTCTTCGCCCGCTCAGCTTTCACGGTCACCGCACTGTTCATCTCCGGCAAGGTCGGGCTCACGACGGAGTGCTTCGTGAGGTGGGGTGGCTGGCATCGGAGAAGTCGAGGGGAGGAAGAGAAAGTGAGATCTATCCCCCCCACACACACAGTGGCCTCGTCATTTATAGCAAGAGTCTGGCGTCATCTCCGGTCGTTGATTCCTGGACGGAACGAGGTCTGCGAATCCCACATATAGGCTATTGTGGGCACGTGGCAGAATCTATGGCATGGTTACCGGGGCATCGCACCCACTATCCCACGAATTCCGTGAGATAACCGCTCTGGCGCACGTCTGCGCGCGCCCTCTGGAGGTTCAAACATGCAGAAGCCCCGTCGTGTTTCACAAAGAAGAGAGCTTGATGCATCGAGTCGCCTGACGATTCGTTTGCAAATCAGACGATTGAAGCACTCGAGCACGACAACAGAGCATTCGGAACAAACCTTCGAAGAAACATCATAAATGAGAACCCGAACATTTGATTTATGAATGTTAATCCTGAATCCGTCGAGGCATGGACCCGAGTGGGAAATGGTGCAAATCATTTCCTAAGACACCTTCGAGGTGTCATCGGCGCTCCTGAGTGACGATCACTCGGCCTCTCATACCTCACGGATTCGGGGGCTACTTATGAGGTTGTATATTATGGGTAGGGTCACGGGCCTGCCCCATAGGCCCACCTATAGATCCTCATTGACATTGAAGTTCAAGAAGAGAAAGCGCATTCGGACATGTCTCCAGAGCCACTCAGATGTGTTCCCATAAGCACTAGGGTGTTCCCTCGTGGTCACCCGGATGGTTCGATGATACATTCGGCGGCAGGAGAGAAACAACCCCGAAGGTGCAGCGCCAAAAGAACCCGAAGAGACATCCGTTCCTACCTTCATTATATGTTATTAGTAACGACACAATTAAGGCGGCAGTTTTAGTAACGCGACACTAATTGCCTTTATTGCGTGCTCAACCGGTGGTGGCGCACTCTATATGATCCACCCCGGGAGCAATAACCAGTTTTGGACACTTGTATTCCTCTATTCCACCATAAGCAAAGCAAAACAGCCTCTGGGCTCAAGACGTAGGGTCTTTGCCACTCCCGAATGGGGCTTGAACTCGTAAACATCTGAGTGTCACACCTGATCCATAGCTAGACTTCGCCCCTCCTTACGTACCCCTGGTACTACTGTTAGACTTATTCCCACGACACTGTGCAAGGAACGTCCCGTTGCTCGTCGAGAGGCAGATCTTGCAAACATACTGTTGAGTCATATGAGTAAAAGAAAATTTGATTACCTCAAAGGTTCTTAGTAGTAAAAAAAATTCAAACCTCAACAACATTGAAGCTTCTAATGTTGTTAACATATGTCTCCTTGGTTCGACGATCGGGTGCTGGTGTTGGCAGCATTTCATGTGTGGTACTGTTGCAACTCAACAAACTTATTCTATGCATACAACAAAAAATTACCCCCCATGTTGTGTTCATGTACATACTATAAACATGCATCGTTTGCCACCACCATGTCTAGTACAATAACCACTTCGCCCCCTTTCCCTCTTCCCACATCTTGAATTTTGCATTACCTTCCCTCCATGCATCTGATATTTTGGAGTTTATGTTTATGTTCTAATAGGACCAATCTTTCAGACATGTTGAGTTTTCATCAATGTGTCTTGTTGCTTTTGTTGGTTTGAATTTTTTGTGGAGGTGGAATCCTTCTCTGTCACCATGGCGAGGACCTATGGTTCAACGGTCTTCACTTCTTAGGGTTCATCCCTGGCCCAAGTCCATTCACCACTCACAACTTCCCATCTTTTTGGACGGGCGGCTCAAGGGGCTCTATGAAATCTTTGTTGGTGATCAAGTTTTTGCAAGTATATTAGTGGCAGTGTCGCTGCTTTGGTTTAATCACATTTTCTTTATAGAAATCTTTGTAGAACTTTTTGTCTTATAAACATTGATACCACGGAGAAGGTGTATTTGAGGAATCTCATCGCAATTCATTATTTTATGTGTTATTTTGCAGTTTATTGGATCCTTTATCTGAAACATTGTACCCTTTGAAAAGGTGACGCGTTCGAATAGAGTTACATTTATTTCTATAAAAATTCGCTAACTCATAAAGATGGAGATTGGTTCATACGCAAATCTTCAAGGACATGTTTTTCATTGGGTTAACTATCAGGAGCTCTTCCTACTCATTAAGAAAAACAATTGACCATACTGCAACTGAAACATATTTGTGACAATCAATACAGGGTTCATCCGCCTTAGCTAACTAGGATCATCCCCCGGCCCCTCTCCGGCAATGAACGAAGAACAATCATTGTCTATTGTGTCCATATCATTTTAGTTAAATTGAAATGCACTAGTTTTTTACGCGTCCCCAAATTTGGGATGCGTCGGCCGTGTTGGGCGCACTTCCCCTCCCCCTGTCAAAACTGGACACACTCGTTCACCCAGCCGACCCAAACGGACAAAACTACATCCGCTTGCGTCATCGGTTGGAGTTGGCCTTAGCTAACTAGGTTGAGCCCCCCCCTCCCAGCAACGAACTAACAACAATCCTTGTCTATTATGTTCATATTATTTTAGTTAAGGTTAAATGCACTAGTACATAAGACCAGCCTATCTGATGAGGACATCCCTACTAATGCTACACCCACAACTCCGACTTCTATACATAAACGACCAATTACTAGAGCTCGCGCATGTCAATTTTATTACCAGGTACTTTCGTTTCTTGCAAATCCTTCTAATGTTCATGAACATATGATGTTGCCTAAATTAGATACTTTTGTTTTACTTATGAATGAAGGACCTGGCATGGATAAGAAGGATGACCATTGGAGCGGGATCAAGCATGGAGAAGAAGGTGTGCGCGTGCGAAAGAACAATGGAGCTTCCAGTGATGATTTTCGCACTTTGAAGCCACCATAATGGGAGCAAGAAGCCTTGGACTAAATATGCATGATGCCACTTTATAAAATTCGTCCCTAGGCTAATATAGGTGCTGGGCCACCTTATTGTTGGGCCAGGCCCATGTAATTCCGAAATACCATATTATAGGTTGTTTTTAGAGTCCGTATGTATGGAGAAACTGAGTTACGACCGGTCTCGGACCCCTCCTCCAAGGGGCCACGAAATTCCCCTCTATTCCCCCATATATACAGCCCTTAGGGCGTCGTTTTAGGTTTGGGTTTTGTTTAGATTACAAGTTCGCCATAGCTGCAACTTCGCATTCTTCGTCTGTGTTCCATGACCAGACAAAGGCATCACAGAACCCCACTTCATCAATAAAGCTTTCCTCTTATATTCGCAATATCCAGATTGCAATCTTAGTTTCTTGCTTGTTCTTCGTTTGTGTGTAGGAAATAGACCCTCGTGGTCAGGTTGATTGTGCTCCAGTGTGGTCAATAACCTCTCGGAGTTGGTTTAGCGACTGCTAAGGCGCGACGCATCACACGTTCGTGGTCGGATGGTCAAAGTCTACTCCACCAGAAATGATATCCATCATCTCATCGAAAGACAGGGACAACTTCGCCTCTATCAAGTGGTATCAGATTTCCAGGTTCCTTGGTGAGATTTTACCAGTTTTCGTAGTTTAGATCGCATATGTTCTTCATACCTTTAGTCCACGAAAAAGCCACAAAAAAATCAGGGTTAGATCATCATATCCGAACCAATCTAAGCCTTTGCATAGTCTTTTCAGTATTTTGCTTTGTTAAATTTGCGGTTACATCGTCGTGTCGAGTTGCTGGTCTTAGTGTCTAGTCCTTTAGAGTTTTGAGTTCTATTCACAAGTTGTCACGCCGCCACCGCATCGTCTTCATAGTTGCCATGTACCACCACCATCACTATCCATTGGTGTCCATATATATACCACCACAAATCCGCCACCAATCAGAGTCCAGCTCGTTTTAGGTTTAGTTTCGAGATCCTTTTGATTTCGGATTCGCGTTTTGCTACATGCATAGGTGTCGGGAAAAAAGTCTGGCACGCTTTGCAGAGCACGTTTTGGCCCCAAAAAAATCGGCCGAAAATATTTTTCCCTATCTTGATTTTAGGTTCTCCGGAGCGTTTTGAGACACTTGCCATCATAGTGATTTTTGTTGAAATTTTTGGTCGTCGCAGCCCCCGAATTGCTCCAGAAAAAAAAACTAGTCCAAAAAATTTCGTGCCCATCTTGCTTATACGACGTGGGAAGAGTTTTGAGACACTCGCATTGTAGTGATTTTTTGAGCAAAAAAAAGAGCGCAAAAAAAGAGGCGTCGAAAAAAACGAAAAAAAAATCAGAGTGTGCTCTTCCCTTGATTACGTGCAGCGTCGTGATTTTGTTGGTGTATTAGGCTCGCGTCTCTAGCACTGTCTAGCCTAGGACCAGCACAGCACCGTCGTTGAGCGTTTATTCAACCTTGCATCCCTGAATTGATTATTGCTAACCCTTTTTGCTACCATATTATAAGCCATCCCAGCTCCACATACATCTACGTCATGTGTTTGACACCACCTAGCAATCGCTCTATCCAAGCTCTGATTGTTTTGACTACAACGGTTGCCGATCACCGCCTGCTGCTGGGTAAGAACTGGTAAGAATTTGAGATTCGCTTAAAGGATTTGTGACACACCACCACCACCACCACGTCCCAGTAGTCTGTAGGTTTCATATTATTGTGTGTTTCCTATTTCTGCTAACCATGCCAGGATCACACGACGACGGGATCGACTGGGAGATCATGACCAACAAAGCGCTCTATGATAAATTTCAGCAAATGATGGTTGACCAGGTACAAGACTTCGTGAGCAACTTTGGAGAGGCCATGGAGAAGCTAGATGGTTTGGAGAAGACATTCGACACCAAGATGGACTCCAAGTTCAATGAGGTGCTTGCCCGTCTACCACCACCAGCTGCAGCTCCTATCCCTTTCGAACGACGAGCGTGACGTGTGCCTCTCGGCCAAGCCCAACATACTGGTACTGTTGATACTGCTGCTACTTTTGTGGCTCTCCTGCTTCTATTATCGTTGAGCAAGTTGAAGATTATGATGGTGATTACAATGACGAGGGAGAGGTTGCTCCAAATCGTCCTCACGGGCAACCACCACCATACGCACCAGGTCGACAACATGGCTACAACTGTAACGGTAGGGCTGCACCACCCCCTCAGGTACGGGATCATGACCATCTCCCTAAACTTAAATTGAATATTCCGACGTTTGAGGGTAGATATGTTCCTGATATATATCTTACATGGGAGTTAGAAACAGAACAACGTTTTACATGCTTACAATTTCCTGAGGATAGACGTGTTGCTGTTGCTGTTTGTTCATTCACAAGTTTTGCTTGTGTTTGGTGGTCAGAACATTGTAGAATACACCATGCTAATATTCCAACTACTTGGGCTGCTTTGAAAACTGCTATGAGTAATCGTTGGATGCCACCTTATTATCAACGTTAATTGCTTCAAAATTTACAGCGTTTAAGACAAGGAAAAAATTCTGTAGAAGAATATTATCAGGAATTACAAACTGGCATGATTAGATGTGGTATTGTTGAGGAGAATGAAGCTATGCTTGCACGTTTTATGGGTGGATTAAATAGAGAGATTCAGACTATTCTAGAGTATAAGGAGTATAACACTATCACTCGTTTATTTCATCTTGCTTGCAAAGCTGAACGTGAAGTGCAGGATCGACAGGCAATGGCGAGAACTACTTTTTCTATAGGCTGCACTTCGTCATGGACGCCACATACCTCCTCTACTTCCGCACGTTCTGCTGCAACACCACCTACTTCCACCTCCAACTCCAACCGTGATACCAGGAAATAGGCTCCTACTCCACCCTCTATGAAGAGCACACCTTTTGGGCCTACACAGAGCTCTTCTTCATCTATTGCATCCACAGGGCAAACACATGAGGTTATATGCCGTTGTTGCAAGGGTGGAGGTCACTTTGCGAGAGAATGCCCTTCCAAGTGTGTAATGATTGTTACTGAGGATGGTGGATATGCGTCCGCTAGTGATTATGATGAGGAGACTTTAGCTCTCATTGCAAGTGAAGAACAGGGTGGCGAGGATGCAGAACCAGAGACACACTACATGGTTGCTGATTACACTCACAGGTATGAAAGTTTAGTTGTTCAATGTGTTCTCAGTGTGTAGGTTACACAGGTTGAGCAAAATCAGAGGCACAACTTGTTCCACACAAAGGGAGTTGTGAAGGAGCGTTCTGTTCGCGTCATCATCGATGGAGGGAGTTGCAATAACTTGGCTAGCATGGAGATGGTGGAGAAGCTGTCTCTAACCACCAGACCACATCCTCATCCTTATTACATCCAATGGTTCAACAATAGTGGCAAGGTTAAGGTAACATGTATTGCTCGTGTGCATTTTAGCATTGCTACATATTCTGATTATGTGGATTGTGATGTGGTACCCTACAAGCATGTTTTGTTTTACTTGGTAGGCCATGGCAGTTTGATAAAAATTCTGTACACCATGGTAGGACAAATCAGTATACTCTTGTTCATAAGGATCAAAATATCACTTTGCTTCCTATGTCTCCTGAACATATTATGAAAGATGACATTGCTAGAGATAGTAAAGCAAAATAGGAGAAAAATAAGAGTGAAAATCAGATTTTAGCACAGGAATTTGAGCAACATCATAAGCATGATAAACCATCATCTAGTGTTGCATCCGAAATAAAATTGAAGAGTGGATGTTTACTTGCTACTAAATCTGATATTAATGATTTGGATGTTGCTACATCTGTTTGCTATGCTTTTTGTATGCAAAGAGGTATTATTTTCATTCAAGGACATGCCTCCCTCTTTGCCTCCTGCTGTCATTAACATTTTGCAGGAGTTCGCTGACGTCTTTCCACAAGACGTGCCACCAGGATTACCACCTATTCGCGGGATTGATCATCAGATTGACTTAATTCCTGGTGCATCCCTACCCAACCGTGCGCCATACCGTACCAATCCAGAGGAGACAAAGGAGATTATGTGTCAAGTACAGGAGCTGCTTGACAAAGATTATATACATGAATCCCTTAGTCCTTATATTGTTCCTATTATTCTAGTGCCTAAAAAGGATGGTACATCGCGCATGTGTGTGGATTGTAGAGGCATTAATAATATTACTATTCGTTATCCTCGTCCTATTCCTAGACTAGATGATATGCTTGATGAATTAAGTGGTTCTACAATTTTCTCCAAAGTTGATTTGCGTAGTGGATACCATCAAATTTGTATGAAATTGGGAGATGAATGGAAAACAACATTTAAAACTAAGTTTGGATTATATGAGTGATTAGTCATACCTTTTGGGTTAACTAATGCACCTAGCACTTTCATGAGATTAATGAACGAGGTTTTATGTGCTTTCACTGGACGATTTGTGGTAGTCTATTTTGATGATATATTGATTTTTAGTAGATCTTTGGAGGAACATTTGAAACATTTACGTGCTGTTTTTATTGCTCTACGTGATGTACGTTTGTTTGGTAACCTTGGAAAGTGCACCTTTTGCACCGACCGATTATCTTTTATTGGTTATGTTGTTACTCCACAGGGAATTGAAGTTGATAAAGCCAAGATTGAAGCTATTGAGAGTTGGCCACAGCCCAAAACGGTCACACAAGTGAGGAGTTTTCTTGGCCTCGCTGGTTTCTATAGGCATTTTGTGAGAGATTTCAACACCATTGTTGCGCCTCTCAATGAGCTTACAAAGAAGGAAGTGCCTTTTTCTTGGGGTACCGCACAGGAAGAAGCCTTCACGGTCTTGAAAGATAAGTTAACACATGCTCCTTTACTCCAACTTCCTGATTTTAATAAGACTTTCGAGCTTGAATGTGATGCTAGTGGAATTGGGTTAGGAGGTGTGTTATTACAAGATGGTAAACCTGTTGCGTACTTTTCTGAAAAATTGAGTGGGCCTAGTATGAATTATTCTACTTATGATAAGGAATTATATGCTCTTGTTCGGACTTTGGAAACATGGCAACATTATTTATGGCCCAAAGAATTTGTTATACATTTTGATCATGAATCTTTGAAACATATTAAAAGTCAAGAAAAACTGAACCGTAGACATGCTAAATGGGTTGAATTCATTGAGACTTTCCCTTATGTCATTAAACACAAGAAGGGTAAAGAAAATGTTATTGCTGATGCTTTGTCTCGTCGTTATACTATGCTTTCACAACTTGTAAAATATTTTGTATGGAGACCATCAAAGATCAATATGTTCATGATGCTGAATTTAGAGATGTGTTGCAGAATTGTAAAGAAGGGAGAACATGGAACAAGTTCGTTATTAATGATGGATTTGTGTTTCGTGCTAACAAGCTATGCCTTCCAGCTAGCTTCGTTCGTCTTTTGTTGTTACAGGAGGCACACGGAGGAGGATTAATGGGACACTTGGCGTGAAGAAGACGGAGGACGTACTTTCTACACATTTCTTTAGGCCAAATATGAGACGGGATGTTTTGCGTTTTGTTGCTCGCTGCACTACATGTTAAAAAGCTAAGTCACGACTCAATCCTCATGGTTTATATATGCCTTTGCCTGTACCTAGTGTTCCTTGGGAGGATATATCTATGGACTTTGTTTTAGGTTTACCTTGAACAAACAAGGGGAGGGATAGCATATTTGTTGTCGTGGATAGATTTTCCAAAATGGCACACTTTATACTATGTCATAAAAGTGATGTTGCTGATTTGTTCTTTCGTGAAATTATTCAGTTGCATGGTGTGCCGAATACAATTGTTTTAGATCGTGATGCTAAATTTCTTAGCCACTTTTGGAGATGTTTATGGGCTAAGTTGGGGACTAAACTGAGTACTACATGTCATCCCCAAACTGATGGTCAAACTGAAGTGGTCAATAGATCATTGTCTACTATGCTTAGGGCTGTTTTGAAGAATAACCTGAAAATGTGGGAAGAATGCTTGCCTCATATTGAATTTGCTTATAATCGTTCGCTACATTCTACCACTAAGATGTGCCCTTTTGAAGTTGTGTATGGTTTCTTGCCTCATGCACCTATTGATTTGTTGCCTCTTCCATCTTCGGAGAAGGTTAATTTTGATGCTAAAGAACGTGCTGAATTGATATTAAAGATGCATGAGTTAACGAAGGAAAACATTGAGCGTATGAATGCTAAATACAAAATTGCTGGAGATAAGGATAGAAAACATGTTGTCTTTGCACCTGGAAATCTTGTTTGGTTACATTTGCGTAAGGATAGATTTCCTGATTTGCGCAAGTCAAAGCTAATGCCACATGCTGATGGTCCTTTTAAGGTGTTAGAGAAAATAAATGATAATGCATATAAACTTGAGCTGCCTGCAGAGTTTGGGGTTAGCCCCACTTTTAACATTGTAGATTTGAAGCCTTATTTGGGTGAGGAAGATGAGCTTCTGTCGAGGATGACTTCAGTTCAAGAAGGGGAGGATGATGAGGACATCCCTACTAATGCTACACCCACAACTCCGACTGCTATACATACATGACCAATTACTAGAGCTCGCGCACGTCAATTGAATTACCAGGTACTTTCGTTTCTTGCAAATCCTTCTAATGTTCATGAACATATGATGCTGCCTAAATTAGATACTTTTGTTTTACTTATGAATGAAGGACCTGGCATGGACAAGAAGGATGACCATTGGAGCGGGATCAAGCATGGAGAAGAAGATGTGCGCGCGGGAGAGAACAATGGAGCTTCTAGTGATGATTTTCGCACTTTGAAGCCACCATAATGGGAGCAAGAAGCCTTGGACGAAATATGCATGATGCCACTTTATAAAATTTGTCCCTAGGTTAATATAGGTGTTGCGCCACCTTATTGTTGGGCCAGGCCCATGTAATTTCGAAATACCATATTATAGGCTGTTTTTAGAGTCCGTATGTATGGGGAAACTGAGTTAGGGCCGGTTTCGGACCCCTCCTCCAAGGGGCCACGAAATTCCCCTCTATTCCTCCATATATACAACCCTTAGGGCGTCGTTTTAGATTTGAGTTTTGTTTAGATTACAAGTTCACCATAGCTGCAACTTCGCGTTCTTCGTTTGTGTTCCACGACCAGACAAAGGCGTCACAAAACCCCACTTCATCAATAAAGCTTTCCTCTTATATTCGCAATATCCAGATTGCAATCTTAGTTTCTTGCTTGTTCTTTGTTTGCGTGCAGGAAACAGACCCTCGTGGTCAGGTTGATCATGCTCCGGCGTGGTCAATAACCTCTCGGAGTTGGTTTAGTGATTGCTAAGGCGCGACGTCATCACACGTTCGTAGTCGGATCGTCAAAGTCTACTCCACCAAAAACGATAGCCACCATCTCATCGAAAGACAGGCCCAACTTCGCCTCTATCACTATCCAACTTTCACGTATTAGGATACGTTTAAAGATCGGATAATTACTATGAAATTCCCACCATATCACAAAGTTCACGTTCTTGAAAATTGACATTTCTCCAATCCAGAAGAGAGTCGAAATTCTAGGACTATCTTTTCGGACAAAGATTTCTATGCAGACTTCTTCTAGATTATCTCTATCATATTGCATTCTCGTAAGATGATACACGCTAACTAAAAATCCACCGGATGCTACATATAAAATCACTCGCAAAAAATAACCATATACATATAAAATGACAACAATTGAATCCCAATCCTCTACTTTATTTGTAAAGTCTCTATTCCTATTTTTCTTTTGCCATTTTTTGTTTGAAATATGCATAACTCTTAGTCTCCTAAAACGCAACTGCACTTTCTAGCCTGTAACTAAATAATGGAGGATGGTCGGATGTTGGTCCAGTGGCTTAGAAAACATTAACGTAGTATATCCTTTCTCTGTCTCACAATAAGTGTCCCAATCTTACACTAACTTTAGAATATCTTCAGCGGCAACTTGCAAATTTTCTTCCATATCCATCTGCGGACAGGGGAGGACCAGTCTGTGGACATGGATGTGGGAGGACGACATCCAACGCTAAGGACATACATTTCAAACTCCTTTTCAACAACCGAATGAAATTCATGGAAACACGACCAAATTCCATGCAAACAAGACCGATTTCATACAAACATGACGGATTTCTTTACATTTCGAACACCTATAACAAAAAAAGACCCGTCCCTAAACCTATACTACGGCGGCGACACCCGGCGTCCAAGCCCGTGTTGTCCTCCATCCACCGTTTCCATGAGCACTGGCGAATAAGACCGATAAAGTGAAGGTGTGGTCTCTGGTGAGGAAGACTAGAACACGATAGACGGACCAACCCGCATGGGACACAAGGCACCGCCACCTCCCGTGGCCTACTCATCATCGGAGGAGTCTGCAACGTGTCCGTCACCGATGGACGTGAGGTCCATGATGGAAATGGTGGCGCCGGCGTTGTCTTCGTCCCATCGGGCTGGCTGATGGTTCGTTAACGGTGCGTAGGAGGCGCAGCTGACGTTGTTCTCCTCCGCGATCGCCTGCAGCTGCGCCTCCGCGACGGCCGCTTCCGAGCGAGCGGCGGCTTGAGCGTGGATGGCATCATAGATGTCACACTGCTTTGCGATGAGGTTGGGTTCACCGCGACATTGGCCGCCATGGCCTCCTCGCTCGCGCGCTCACCATAGATTTGGTCCTTCACTAGCCGATGCTGCTCTAGGAGGAACAGGTTGTACCACTGTTCGTCCTACGCCTGCTGGAGCGTCGATAGAGGTGCCGACACAGACCGCACCTTGCCATGACGGCGTTGAAGTACGCCTGCACCTACTCCGTGGTGAAGTCGTGCACATGAGGCGCGGGAGCCGGGGCGGAGCCGCCGGGGAGCCCTCGTAGTGTCGTCCTCGTCGTCGGAGACCTCGGGCGAGCTAGCTGGCAATCCAGCCTCGATCCGTTGGCACAACGTCTCTGCTAGGCAGCGACAAGGGTGGGCACCGCGTGCTTCATCTCCTGCGACAGACTGTTCCACAATTCTTTCCCGTCTACGGTCATGGCGGATGTGGAGGAGAGTAGGAGGATGTGGAGCGGATGTGTTGTGCTGTGAAGATAGCCGGGTGTGGTCGCCCTTAAACAACGGATTTCGTGAGGCCAGGTGTCAATCCGGGATCTCGGAGTGGGTTTCTCGATCGGCGAGCCTGCTTAATGGCGACATATGGACATACGGGCATTGAACGGGCGTGATAGATATCCGTCCCGTCCCGCTCGGTCACGCATCTCCGACATTGAACAAGCATGGACACCGGATACACGTCGCGAGTGGCACCCTCGACCTGCGAGCCGCTTCAATGCCGGCGCCAGCGAGAGGCCGCGTCCATTTTTCGGGAGCGGCCGCTTTACAACGACATGAATGCAGGCAGCTGGCGTCGGGGGGGGGGGGGGGGGGGTTGGAGTGTGCGGAAGTGGGAGGGGTTTTGGTGTGCCAGAACGGTCAGAATTGCGCGAAGTAGCGGTCCGCACTTCATCAAAACTCCCACATTTGTCTTCAGCTTGTGGGTTTGTGACCGATACAATGACATGCTAAATGACTTACGGTTTAAACAACGCGATCCAAACAGATATGAAAAGTTTGTGGGTCGATATTGGAGATGCCCTTAACACAAAAGTTTTAGAGACTGAGGGAGAGAGTATTTCACAGAAATTTCTAATGACTAAAAACAAATTTTGCTTTCGTCTCCGGGTGTCTCCCCCGTTTAAAACGAGTGCTCGTTTTGTTGCTCACTGTGAGCCGACACAAGCAAAACGGCACGCCGGAGATTCGCAAATTCCCTCCTCCCGCTCGCCGTGTCCCCGGCTAAACCCAGACGGCGACCGGCTCTCTTCTCCCCCGGGGATCTCCAGGGCTCCGCCCCGCCCCCATCGGTAAGCGAGCTTCCTCCTCCTCTTCCCCTCATATGCAATTTTTCTCTCAGTTCCGTTCCAATTCCCGCGCCCCCGTACGGAATCGTCGGAGAACCCTAGCCAGGCCACGGGTACGAGGGATTCACCGGCTCGCGGTGGCCTGATTTGGAGCTGTCTCGCGCTAGATGGGCGGCGGATTCGGTGGGGGTGGGGTGTGGGTCGGAATGGCGTGGTCACCGATTGCCCCGTCTGCAGATGTACGTATGCTCAAGCAGTCGCACCTGTGAGAAGTGATTTGGTTAGGTTTAGGTTTCTAATCGCGTTTGTTTGACTCGTGTAAACAGTTTGTGGTCGATATTAGCGTGTTCCTCCGGACAGTTATGGTTTGGTTCAGGGATAAAACAAGGTTCTGTGGATCAATTCCAACCGAGCTTGGGTTGTTATTTTGCCCCATTTTTTGGGTACGGCGACATATCTAACTTAGTGTACGACATTAATGATTTGTAGCTTGTATGTGCGAGGAATGGATGCAGTGGAACCTCTTGTTTGAAATCCATAATTGAATAAGATCTCTGCAAATTGCCAAATTCAGACTGTCCACTCTTAAGTCATTCAGATCTACTAGTTTCCAATTGCTGTTACTTATTCAGTTACTTTGCTCGCCACTTTTCTCTTGTTTGCTGTATCAAGCCGTGACTTTGTTGTATTTATTGTATAAATTATTGTTTTTACAGTCTGTAGATAAAATTGACTTGGATATGCGGCTGGGTTCTGGCCACCATTTTCAGTCGGTGGTTCCTCTAGGAACTTTATTGTTGGTTTGTAGGCTGATGATTATTTGTGCGATGCAACTGGGGTGCTCTACTACAGGTTTTCTTCATAAAAAGGCATTGTGGAAGTTATGCATTTGCTACAAATTCAATGCATTTGGATAGCCAGTGAATTCTTCTAAATTGCTTCTGTATTGCTTTAGCTTAACAATCAACCTTAGGTTTTAATGCAATGTCATGTATTTTTTTAACTATGATATTCATTACATCAGTTAGTTGCAAGAAAAGCAATTTCTGCTATAGTTGTTCAGTTCATATATGCGAAAACTTATTTGTGAAATCGTACCTTTGGTATTGAATTTGCTTACTATAAGCGGTACTGTTTGTGATTCCCTGATAACGTCTAACATACAATTTTGTAGCGCTAGAAGTGTGTATTTTGCCCTAGCAACGGCCAACGACCAAGTACTATCTTGGAATTTCCTTATGTCGCCATTACAGTAGAACCATAACGTCAGAACTTCATTCATTTTTCTTATTATATAGATGAAATGATCTAACTGTGTCATAGCTAACCAATATAGCTTAGGTTTTCCTTGCAGGATAGTGAGATCCCCTTCCATCCTCAATTTTAAAGCCAAGCGCTAGCGGTGGCTGGAAGAAGAGATCCCTCCCTTCACTTCCATTGACCCAAGCAAATCATGGCTGCTGATCGGCGCCACCCGGCGGTGAACGACGTGTATCTGACGCTCGTCGGCGCCAGCAACACCCTTGCCGACGTCCAGCGCCGCCTTGACCTTGAGTTCCGTGCCTCCTACCCCGACCACGTCAGTAATCAAACTCACCTTCCTCTCCTCCTCTCTAGCCGCTTCCTTCCATAACGGGATCTGGGTGACGATTTCATTCAGGCAAACCCGGTGAAACTGGTAGGGCGAGTGAAGCGGGTGCAGGAGGAAGTGGCTGCTCTCAAGGATCTGTGCCGCGACCTCCTCGCCCAGAAGCAGGTCAGTCAGATCCCCTCATCTAATCCTCCGCACCTTCTTCTAGGTCTACTGATCCTGTGATCCTGCGTGTGTGCGTGTGTGCGCAGGAGCTGATCGACATGATGCGCACGAGTCTGGCTGCGCAGCGGAGCGCCACGCAACGGCTGCTCGCCTCCTCCGGGCTGCCCCTCATGACTGACGACGAGGAGGCTGCCTATGCCAGCCTCAAGCAGGTGACCCCCCCCCCCCCCCCCCCCCGACCTAAAAAGACCCTGCAATCTAGCTACAGGCTGTGAGAGACCTGACGAATTTGCTCGCTACTCTTTGTTACGCTGCAGGTGATTGACGAGTGGACTGATCAGCTGAAGCCAATGGCAGGTAGGTTTTCTTTGCTTTGCAGCAGTTCATTGGATGTGTGATGGGGAACTCACTCCAACTGGCTGTGGTTTCACCTGCAGGGGATGCAGATGGGGAGAATGAAGACACCAACCAGATCCTCTTCTCTGCAATCCTTTAGAGCGACTGGAAACTCCTTTGAGCATTGACAGTTTCTCTGTTGAAAGCTTTTTCTTCCATCTTGTGTGCGTTTTTAGCAGATTGCGATGGGCTTGTCAATAAGCATCTTGTTGAGTGTATCTGAGAAAAACAGTGTTGATTTCTTGGTTTGGGATGTTGTTCCTGTTATTTATGTACCTCCAGTGTTCTTCACACAGTTTTCTAGCTGGCTCATCATGCAGTTTATTTAACTCATCAGTTCTAACCACAAAGAAAGAGAAAGATTTGTGAGCGGCGTTCACTTTTTTATAAGTATGGAAGGACATGTCACTGCATGTTTTGTTCTTTTCGTGCCTTTTCAAAAGCTAAATTGCACGAATCCTAATGTTATTAAGATAATGTTGTCATTGGCATGGTTTAGAATATGACCATTTTCCAGTTTTTTTTAAAAGATAAACTGTCCTTTAAAGATGAAAGAGCATGCTTATGTATCTTAACTGATAAAGGGGGGTTGGTGATACATTGGATGCCTGGTTGTGGTGGATGAAGCGAGGCAAGAACATCTGCTGTGGTGTGGGCAAAAGCCGGCAATGCCGTGGCATGATGTGCTGCTAGGGGAAAAATCAATTATGGATGATCTAACGATACTGATACAATGACAACATCGTGCAAATGTCTGTATCTACTTCCTGCACCTGCTTGCTGAATGCCTGCTCCATGTTCAGTAAAAATGATCGCCTTAGTTTTGCTGGAAGACATGTGCTGGCTATGCTTCATTTCATTAGTATCAACCAGCTTAGCATGTATTCAGTTTTCATGAAGTATTCTTGTAATTGTGCAGGTGATGATGGGGGCAGAAGCTATTTTGGCCAACCTCATCCACCTCTTGCTTTTCTAGCGAAGTTTTGTCTTCCTGCCAAGAAGACTAGGTAATCCGATAAGAGCTCGGTGTTTACGATACTTAAATTTTGTGATTAAAATGTTTTTTCATGCCCAATCCTCGAAGTTCAGGACTATATGAATTTCTGTTCTATACTGCAAATTTGTGTATTGGTGAACTTGATATTGGTGACCATTTTAGATCCTTGACTGCCTGAAAGCCACATCTGCCGGAACTGGGATGAGCGCAGCAAAGGATCACAACAGTCAAAGGTTGATGTGAAACTGACTGAATTACATAAGACAACTGCCAACATTCACTTTTGGCAACGGCTTAATACTTGGAGAAGACAAGACACACTGGGTGGATGGGTAGAAGGATAGGCAAGGCAAGAAACCGAGGAAGATAGCGGGAGGCCAGAGAGTCGTTTGCTGGTTGCTGACAAAGAAATAGTAGGAGGAAGAACACCAACATTCATCATGATGCAGTTGAAAATTACACATCGTCAAATTTGATGTGTATGTTGATGGTGTGGAATGGTTTGTTATTCCGAAGAGATGCACAGGTATTTAGCTAGTGGTTATTAATTTTGATCATTTGGACGTATCAAGATGTCTGGCAATGCTGACAAATCTCAGCTTGCAGCTGAGCAAATAAAGCCACAAGCTATCAGCTGCAAAGGGATTGAGCAGGGTTCAAGCTGAACGTGCAGCTGCAGCTGCTGCCCGCAATGCCAATGCCTATGGGTAGAAGGAAGAGGAGCTATCCTCTGGCAAGAGAGGAATGAAGCCAAGAGACAGATGTATCTGGCAAATATGGAGAAGGCTGCAGTACCATGTGTGAAACCAAAAGCTCACCAACTTCTTCCGGTGATGCATATTCCCAATTTCAGAAGTGTTTCCAGCTTGGGTACTGGAGATATGAGTGCAAGCACGACTGTGCCTACATATTACGGCCTTAAAGAACACAGCAGCTTGAAAACATATTACGGCCTTAAAGAACACAGCAGCTTGAAAACCCCAAGTTGACGTAGTCGACTGTGTTAGAGTCCTATCAATTTGTGAATCCTGATCTTGAAAAGGAGAGGGAGGAGGAGAAGCTGATGAAAGAGAAGACGGCGAAGGGAAAATCTACAAGAAGGGAGGGAAAAAGTAAGAGAAAAAAAATGTTCACATGACGGTTCAGACCGGCATAACAGCGAGGACTCTGTTCGACTCGCACACTGAATCATCAGCAACCGGCTCTGGATATTCTTCTGAAAGTGTCAGTTCTTCGAATTCAGAGAATAAGAAGCGGCAACCCAAAGGGAAGCAGAAGAAGAGAAGGCACAGAAGGCACGGCACATCGTCATCCGACTCTGAATCCATTTCGGATTCTGATTCTGATGACATGGGCAGCCGGAGGAAGGGCAGAAGGCGAAGCAACAGATGCCGAGGCTGATGAGCCAGATAACAGAGGGAGTCAATGAGGAAGCCAAGTATGTCATCTCATTTCACTCCACATACGTCCTCCGAGAAACGAATGTAACCGTTTCTTTGCTGAGTTCTACTACTGTTGTTTTCCTGTACTAAGAAGTGCCTGAAGTTCTAGATCTTTCCTGTTCAAAGATGTCTGTAGCAACAGCTAATCATGTAACCGTATTCATGTTTAAACTTCTAAATTTAGCCTGGTTGTCTTCCGGAAGTTCTCTGTGATCATTCTGCCTTGACTCATCATGTTGGGCTCTTGATGTATCTTTGGAGACCTGGTTTCTTATTACTCCTATTTCCTATGAGAAAAGATATCACCTGGGAGTTATTTAATAGCAACTTGCATCTCCTGCAGGATGCCAGATGATCCGCATGACAGTTTGAGTCCTGCCCTCTGACAAGCTCCTGGATGCTATTGACCAAGAAAAACTTCAAGTGATCCAGCTGTACCTGAGCTGTTTGGGATCTTACAATCAGCATCTGCATGTAAGCCTTCTTATCTGAAACACTGAAATGCAACACCTTGAAGTATGGCTGCCCATCATGCAATGACATATTTGAAACACCAGATCAGGGCCCTCAATCTGAGGCATCAATGATTGGGGAGCTCAAGAACATCAGTGAGGATTGCAGCACTCAGCATAATCAAAAGCCAACCACAGTCCGAGGAGCTGCCTGCCCTGGGCTTGAGCTGAGCAGCTGATCTTGCTTGCCATAATGTTACCTCACCAAGTCACCATTGTTCTTCAGCTGGTTAGTTACTGCTTCCTTTGAGAACCTCCACCCGAGGAGTTCTTTGGCTATCATTCGTCTACCTATCCGGAGCTCTTCTGCCAGTCCGGTGGCGCGATAATGGATTCCTGCGGCCCGAGCACATGATCGATGGACGGACGACGGGATTGTTCCTGTGCGCGGGCTCCCAGTCCCAGGCTACCTGCGTAGTTGGCCTTGTTGTTTACTGCTTCACGTTCCAGCTTCAGAGCCGGTCGTTCTACTTGCTTTTGAACCAAGAGGAGGAATCTGTCAGCTCCGCTTGGATTTACCGTTGGCCTCTATCGTCTCCATGGTCCATGGGCCGCACCGTGGTAGGTAGGTACGTATCTACTTGAGCTCCCTACAATCGCAATTACACAAATCTGTCTTGTACATGTAGACGGTAGAATAGAGTACAGCTCTAGTACAGTACAGCCTCGGAGCATATACGCTCTGAGCTCTCTGAAAATCTGAGTCATACATGCATGTAGACCACAGAGGACAACAACCAGTACATGTACACATGGTGCACACTTGGGTATAAGATCTTGAAAATTAAGGGATGTATTATTTGTCTTGAGAAGAAAACGAGGTTAATCTAATAATCGATTGCTTCTTCTGCCGTTGCTGCAAGTAGGCACATTGGATTCTTCTACTTAGGATTGGTGCTGGTAATTACCAGCTGATAAACTAAAAGTGTGGCAGGACAGCATATGTTGCCGCTCCTTTTCCCTATAAAGACAGCCACCATCTTTCTCTACCATGTCCAAGACAGACATTCTTTTGGTAGATAAGTTACAGTATATGGAGTCTACAGGCTTTTAGAAATCTCCTCATCTTTGGAGTGCTTTGGGCAATATGCAAACGCATGCAACTTGATTCCCCTTGATCCAAGCTGGACCCACAGGGTTCTGAAAGCTGGCAACTTCTGATGATTCCAATTAGCTTTTTCTCACCTTTCCCGCCCTGCTCCTCTCACTACTACTACTACTCCCGGCTGCTTTTGCCTGTGGAGATCTAAATCTTTGCATCAGAATCTAGTGAGACATATGTATGTGTCAAAGGAGCTTGCTAGGACAATCATTGCTTGCAACATTCCTCCATCACTTGGTTAATTCCCTGCATATGCACTTGCCTAGCCCCTGGACCTGAGCCTGTTCTCTTTTTTGCTTCAGAGAAGCATCCCATGTTAGTGCTTGCTGCTGCTCCTGCTATATGTTGGCATTGCCGGTATTGCCCTTCGGGTACCATTTACCCGCCTTTGCGATTAGTTAGGACTGTTCTCTACTGTGCCATTCAATACCAGAACCAGTTTTTGTGGTGAGGATAGAACAGTACACATCTCTTGAAAAAAATAAAATAATGAAGGCTTTATCAGCAGCAGATCATTGCCTAGATCACTCTAAAGTACGCCTGGGCATGGGCAGCCCGGCCCGACCCGGCCTGAAAATCCCGGGCCGGGCCGGGCCTGATCGTACCATCGGGCCGGGCTCGGGCCTAGAAAGTGAGCCTGAAGAAACAACCGGGCCGGGCTCGGGCTTGTGAAATGCAATTTTTAAGCCTAGATCGGGCTGGGCTGGCCGGGCTTTACAGGGCTTTGCAGTTTCGGGCCAGGTTCGGCCCGATTTGTTAGGCCCGAGGGCCGGGCCGGGCCGGGCTCGGGCCTGAGTTTTCCCGTTTGGGCTTTTGTAAGCCCGGCCCGAAACCCGGCCTGGCCCGGGCTATGCCCAGGTTTACTCTAAAGACTGGTCATTATCCACTTGTGCAAATCGAGTTGAATATTTGTCAGAAAAAAAAATCAAGCTGAGAAGTACGATTAATTCACTGGCCCTTGTATATGCTTGCAGATAAATCGGGCCATGGCATCTGTGCATTGCACGCACATCCAAGATGAAGATCTGGAAATGCGTGCTTCAAGGAGCTGGACAGAAACATTCACATCGTGAGGACCATGCGATCAGGCTGTTACCTCAGTTTGCAGTAAAAAATTACATCCACTCGGGACCAGCTTCTCAGCTAGCACCACTAGCAGGCAGCAACTGCGGCGGTGAATGTTGCGGCTTTTAATCTACCACCGTAAGCAGGCAAGCCTGAAACATCTCAGAGCTGTCCAGGGCTCATTATGCGATCGAACCACCACCGCGTTTATATCACAGTGAGTGCAGCATCTTCATTTACCCCGCTTTCCAGATATACTATCACACATGAACTCTTGACTTGTTGATACAAGTGCTCTGAAAATGCTTCTTTTTTCACCTCAATAAATTGTGGCTCAAACAGGCATTGCGTGCTTTAAATGGTCTTGCATCCTTCTTAAAACATGCTCTTACATCTGTATACAACTTACCATCCATTTTGCTAAAGCTGAAGCATGCCTGCACATTTTCAATTCTGCCATGATCTTCTCCCCAGGAAGCTACTAATTGGACTCTGGACTTCATCACGATTCAATACATGTTTCTTTCCTTAAACCATGAGTTAATTGAGTCCATACACGTTTCTTTGACTGGTAGCGGCTGGTGCCCTTAAAGCTGAGCTTGCATAGGAGGTACGTGTACCTGTATGTCAGTACTCTTTTGACATAGTATATTAGTTTGCTCTTATTATTTCCAGCTCACCTTTTACCGGCACACTGTGATATATTCCTCTAGTGTAGGGTAAAAAGGGGAGTGAGCGGCCGATGCCAAGACAGGCATGATTAGATTCGGTGAGAGCAGGCAGGAAATGGGTAGCAAGCTCTATGCATGGGGCATGGCCGTAGGAACAGTGAAAAAACTTTTTCTTTTCTTTCCGCTGTACCGCATGGATGCATCATGCATGCAGATGCAGAGGAGGCCAGATCGGGCACACAGTAAATACACACACAAGCACAAGCAGCAGCAATGTTGGGCAAACATATGAAACTGTTGGCTTGTGCGACCGGAGAAGAGAGGAGGAGAAGGGGGAGGAGGAGGAGGCATTGGCGCATGTGACACCATGTGGGGAGCAACAGGAGACCGGGCAGGCAGCGAGAGCCCGCCCTTGGCCATGCACTTGTGACCCTGCTGGCTGAGAAGAGATATACACCGGTACCATGCTATGATACTGGTCACCAGAGAGAGAGAGAGAGGAGGGGTGTGCGTGCAAGAGATGAGAGAGATTGGGATGGTGAAGTGTGGTGTGTAAGATATATAGATATATATATATAGAGAGAGAGAGAGGATGATACACTGCACTGCCCTGGAGTCCTGGACTGGACTGGACTGCAAATACGCGCGCCCCACATGGCATGCAGTGCTGCACATTGGTAGCTAGGATGCGCAAGCTCGAGTTTAAATGAGGAGAGAGAGAGAGAGAGAGAGAGGGGGGGGGGGGGGGAGGGAGATGGAGATTGGAAGCTTCACGGATGTGAGCCCTGGCGTCCACTCACGTGTGCAGTGCACGAGGTTGGACGCATGCCCTGCTCCCTTACGACCGCCCATGACGCAGAGCCATGCACGGGCAGGGATGGGCTTGATTGTTCCGCCCACCTCGCGCCGTGCAGTCACCACCGGCTGCCTGCGTCGTCAAAGCCGTAGGAGATGGCCGATGACGCCGTGCACAAATGACTTGATCCATGTCCATCCTCTTCATGCATGCATGCTGCTCCTTTTCATCCATGAGCGATGTAGCAAACTACTAGTAGAAGGTTTCAGTTCATGGCTTCATGCTGTGATGCTTTGGTTAAGTTTAGATCAAGGTAAAGGTAGTTTAAATGTTTGTTTGAAATGCCAGTGCAAAGCTAAGTTTAATGCTCTGCATCTAAGCTGTTCATGTCTGAAAAAGGCCCTCCTGCTCTTCCATGTACACGATACCTGCTTAGATCATGCACGGCCGGCATTAGTTTATCAAGGCGTAGAAACATCTAAATCTAGCGCTCAGAGGCACCACCCCACCCCACCCCACGGCAGAACATGACAGAGGAGAGGTGTGTGCATGCACATGTGTAAGTCCTTGGGGAGGGAAAAGCCATACAGACGAGTGGTGGTAAATCACATCTTTACAGCCCCTCCTTTATGTGCATGTGAGATGAGATCGACTTTAATCAGTTTCCACCTTAATGCTCTGACCTCTGCCTGACCCCCTCCCATCTTTCTCTCCCCTTGAGAATGAAAAAGAGGGAAATGTTCTCTGAAAAGCTTCCTTTGTCTATCAACCTCCCCATCTTTGGAGTGTCTTTTCCCCCTCTCCTTTTCCATTTTCCTAGATAAAAGAGCTCTTCCTGCATAGATGTGGTGAAAGAAGAATCAAACCTTTTGTCCGCGAATGCAACCACGGCAAAAGATGTGTGATCTCTCTCTCCCTCTCTCTGCACCCATGCATCTGCCGTGCCTGCCCAGTTAGCTCTAGTTCTAGCGTTCCATGCATTAGTAGGAGTAGTGACTAGCTATAGCCTAGTACGTACATCAGTACACACCAAGGGACAAACATACAAACATGCCTAATAAGAAACCTGGAAAGATGTACTAGCTGTGGACCTACGTAGCACACACATGCATGGCTGAGATCTATGCATCTGTACACAACCATTCAAGTCTAATCTAATCTACCTGTGCGCGCAGAGCTAAGCCGTAGAACAGCATAAACGTCTAGATCTCTCTTTAACCGAGTGCATCTAATTGATTGTCTAATCCTCCACAAGGGTTATTGCAGGTTTGTGAGCGGCAATCATGCTAGACTCCAAGATGCGGCTGTCTGTTTTCTATGCAGCCTAGAGAGCCGGGAGCTGAGAAGGCAGGCAGGCAGGGTGAGCTCTATGCCTCTTTTTCTTTTTCATCACATGAGCTCTATGCCTGTAGATTGGGCAAAGAACAAGCGGCCGGCTCCACGATCTTTTGCAAAGGTGCTGCTGCTGCCATCTTATTATCATATGCGTCCTCATTATTCTAGCAGCATCCTCTCTCGGTTCGTTTTGCACGAATACAGATGCGATTGTTTAACATGCAAACAAGAGCTAGCGTCGCAGCAAATCGCATGCAGGGCTTGTTTAATTAAGCGCCGTGTGCACAGTATCTTTCGCATGCAGCGCAAACGCATCGATATGATAAAGAACTGTGTGATTTCAGAGGAATCTTGGAACGACAGACATTTGTGGAACACGATATTGTCTAGAAAACTGGTTTCTAACGGCATCTAGTAGCGTATGTGTGCGTGGTGTCATCAAGGTGATGATGAGATAATGTGGGCCTCGTCTAGAGAAGAACCGTCGCATTCTTTTTTTCTTGTTTCGCATCTCACTTGTCTCTCTGCATTTGTACTAGTCCATGCATATCTTTTTATTTTTCAGGGATTATACATGCATATCTTTAAATACGGTATGAAATGTGACGATCTCTTTCTCTCTCATCAGCCTTTTCTCTCTCTTGCTCCCTTGATTATTTTATGCATATTTCCCAGTCAAAGATAGATCTAGACCTGGCCACAAATGCAGTGGGCCACATGTGGGGGATGGGAAAGGTCATGTGATGTACTCATAAAATGTCTATTGCCAACACATCATCAGGGCACAGCTTGTCATATATGGAACAGAATCTTCCATAATATTCAAACTCCATAGCCAATCTCCACATCACTGCACACCATAAAGCAAATATATAGTTTTATCAATCATACTACATGGGATGCATGCTTTTGCCTCTAGCTAGGCCTCATCATCATCCACTCCCTTCCCTTCAGTCCTACCAGTATGCATGCTGTGTGTGTGACTTGCTTCTTGCTAGTTTTATATGATATGAGTTCTTTCCCTGTTGTGGAGTATTTTCCTTTTTTCCCCTTCTTGGTACTCAAAGCTATAGGCTACAATGCTTACATACATTTGATGCATACTCATATATAGCTAGGGCCGTACTCCAGCAGTACACTGCACTAGGCTACAGATTTGTAGCGCTGCCTCCTTGCTTTGATGCATATGCATATGTTGCTTGCAGCTGGTGGCATCTCGATGAGTACCTTACCTGCATGCCAAAACCCTAAGCTAGCTATACCAGACCAGGTAGCAACTGCATCTATTTCCATGAATCTCTACCACCACCACCTGCAGGGCAGCCCTGGGCTGGATCTCGGGCAAGTTTGACCGCGCCAATCTGGTGATTGTTGATTCACCGCTTTACCCCCGCTGGGAGCAAGGGCAAGGGGGTGTACGTAGTACGTACCACCCCTGGACGGAAGTGAAGAGCGTGCACAAATCCAGCTAAACCCTGCGCGCAGGGCGATCTGATCTCACGACCCACTCATGTCACTAGCTAGGGCGGCTCAGAACCTTAAGGTTTTGCTCGCAGCTGGTCAGGCCAGTGGCCTGGCCTGGCCACTGTGCGCGCGCACAGGCAGCAGGCAGCAGGCAGCAGCTCATGATGCGCGCCCTGCTCTGCTCTGCTCATCGGGAGCGGTGAGGAAGAAGAAGTTTGGTTCTGTTCCTTTGAATGCTGCTGCATGCGGTTGAAAAGATGGGGTAGAGGAATGTTTGTTTGCTTGCACATTGATACTGGTGACCATTAATGGAAGCCGCAGCAGCAGGAGGCGGAGCAGCCAGCAGCTAGCAGCCTCGCTGCATATGCATATGCTGCTAGCTGCGCCCGTCGCCCGGCTCCTGCAAGCTGCAAGCGAGAGGCCGGCCGGCCAGTGTGGCAGCGGCAGGGGTGCTGGTGGTGGTGGTGGTGATGATGGAGCTTGCGGCCATGGAAAATGAAGTTGCATCCAAAGTGGATCGCCCCAGCGAGTCCGGCAGCGCTGCTCAGATGTGCATTGTTATTGTTACTACTCACTCACTCACTCACCACTTCACCAGCCACCTGTACGTATATTTACTCCCATCTCCTCTCTCTCCCTCTCTCTCTAGACATGTTGGCTCTCTGGTTTTATTTACTTGCTGCGTGCGTGTGTGTGTGTGGGTGGCGTGGAAGTCACGGGCCTGCGGTGAGGGGTGCAAGTCACCAGGCACAGGGGTTGGCTGTTTCGCAACTAGACATGTGTACATGTCTGCGGCGTGCAGGGCTGTGTGCATTTGCTTGCATGGGCTGAGAGATGAGAGAAAGAGACGAGAGAGGAGGGAGAAGAACAATTTGGTCACTAAATACCACGAGGATACCGGCCGTCCGTGCGGTACAATCCCTTCTCTTCTCTTCCTTCTTTTCCCTCCACGTCCTCCTCTCGCGTCGCAGCAGCAGAGCGAGCGAGCTTGCTTTTCTGCTTTTCCTTACTTTTCTTTACCCTCACTTTTCTGACCGACAATATATTATTATTATTCGATGGTCGATCCATCGATCGACCAGCCCGTGCCTGCACTGCATGCTGCGCCTCTCCATGGATCGACCCAGGAGCTTTACTGCAAAATGTTCTCCTGTTCCATCGTGTGATCACATCCGTCGCCGCCGTACATCCGACGGAGACTTTGGTTTTGGAGCCATCCGTTGAACGGGCCGGCGGGCGATTTTAATGCCCATCCATCTACTCTCATACTATCTGCATCCATGCATCTATCTCATGTAGAGTACACATCCATCCGGTCCTTCCCTGCTCCTTCATCAATTTGTGCAGTCACATGCAAAACCATTGTCTTGGCAAAAAAAATAAAAATCTAGAGACTTGTCACATGTAAATCTCTGCAGCTTCAGCAGTTACCTCTTGAGAATTCTACAACAAGTAACAGCAAGAGTCAAGAAAGAGAGAGAGCCTTGCACTGTTTGACTAGTCTTTCTTTGTACACCTTGGCCATGGCGCCTTGTCTTGCCAAAAAAAGAAGATAGACATGGGTGTACTGCATTTCAGGAGCCCAGGAACCCACCACATGCTTCAGCAACGTAATGCATGTTTTTCTCTTTCTCTCTCGAAATTAGTACTAGCGTAACCAAAATGTTTATCCATAGCTACATATACATCCGGAGGGCCTCGGGCGACTCCCTCGCCCGCAGCGGGAGAGAGCTCCCCTGTAGCCGCCTGATCTCCCGCCTCCGGCTAACTTTTTTATAACAGAGACTAGATCCGAAACCCTCTCCTCACCCTCTCCTCATCCATCCAAGAGTCCAATGCTCTCGGGCGACTCGGAGGCGACCCTCTCCCGTCGCCGGCGTAGCCACCTCCTCTCACTTCCTTCCTCGTTGCCCGCATGAGGCTAGCGTCGGGCAAGCCCGTGGCGTAGCTGGGGACTACGGCGATGGGGCCCTTGCTCCGCCTTGCGTGCTGGAGAGCGATTGAATTTGGGGCGGCGGCCCTTCCGGCAAGGCCCCTCAATGTTGCAGCGAGCGGCGGGGCTTGTGTGGTGCCGGTGGTCTGGTCGAATGGTCGACGGATCTTCGATGGAGCAGGGCCTGCCGTGGCTACTTTGGCGGCATCTGGCCGCTATCCTTCGGCCCTAATTCGTGTGCTTCTCTCCCGCGGTTCCTGGCGGTGCCGACGTGGCTTGCCGGGACCTGGCCGATGGCCGCAAGTGAAGCTCGTGATGGAGATCCAGATTGGGGGAAACCCCTTGATGGCCCCGGTCGGCAGCACCGACGACGATGCTCAAGAGCACCACTTTTCTTCTTGGAGACGTCGGTCTACGTCTGCTTCTCCACTTTCGTCCTACCTGCCTTTTCGGTGAAAACCCTAACTCCGGTGGGCAGCGGCGACGTCTTTGATGCCGTGACCTTCCTAAAGGCCGAGTGGTGGTGGGCACGTGTGGGTCCTTGACGGTTGTTGCTGGTGGGCACTGCTTCGGGGAAAACGCTAGGATCTGGTCTTTCGAATGAGACGATGGTGGTACTACGGTGCCGTTTCTCTCTTGGGAGCAGCGTTTGTGGAGCAGTGTTGGATGATAGAGGGATGAGGTGGATCGGTTTCGTCTTGCATGGAGCTGTCAAGTCATGCCTGGCTGACAGGTGCTACGCGGAGTCATGTTTGGTTGGCAGGTGCTACTCATGACAGTTCTTCTCGAGTCTTCGCGTCTGGATGGATGAGCGCAGGACGGTGGCGCCTTTGGGCGCCGTGGTGGCATCGACGGATGTCCGGACTGTCAAGGATGATGCAGATCTCTCTCTTGAAGATGGGTCAGTGGTCTGATGATGATGGCGGCTTTTAAAACGTGTGCATGGGTTGTGCACTTTAGGTATGATGCATCGGCTATTGCTTCCGATACGTTATGTGAATGGATTGACCACGACACCGGTTTTAGATATGAGGAGTGAGAGCAATGGCGGAGCTAGACCAAGATGGCAAGGGGGCTAAAGAGAAAACATGAATGATTTTTTTGGAGGGGGGGGGGGCTAATTACTACACTTTCTTGTATTCAAGACTCTAAAATATTATTTTCTTCAGTTATTATCTCAAGGCCGGGGCCACAGCCACCCTAACGATGCACATAGCTCCGCCGTTGAGTGAGAGCACTCCACATTATCAAGTTTATAGGTGTGAGTGGGCGCTTCAGGGTGGATTGATGTGTGTTTTTGTATGACCTTTATGGAATAACTAATAAAGATGGTTGCATGCATCGATTGTTACAGAGGCCGGGGATTTAACCTTCTTTAAAAAAAACATATACATCTAGAGAGATTTTCTGCAGAAGCCTGGTCAGCGTGCATCTAATTTTCACAACGATAAGACACATTAAGGGTTCCTTTGATTCAAAGGAATTCTATAGGTTTTTTGGAGGATTGAGATCCTGAGAATTTTTTCCTACATTAGTCGTTTGATTCATAGGATTAGATCCTACAGGTTTTTTTTCTATGGAATCTTTTGTACTACATTTCATAAAAAAACCTAACGTTCACTCTAGCCTCTTTTTACAATTCTTCTGTTTTTCTTGTGCCATCAAACACTCCTTGCTAATCCTATAGGGTTCAAATGGACATGCCATTCCAACCCTATACTTTTTCTATTCCCGCGTTCTTAAAATCCTATAAATGAAAGAAGCCCTAACTTGGAAGTTGGAATATGGCAAGCCTGCACATGCTGATTCAGCTGCAACATCGCCCCTTCCCTTCATTGTGAAGCCTGAAGCGCGTCCACGTATACGGATCAGCACTGGTGATGCACAGATACCGATGCGTACGCATATATAATGATGAGAGGGGTCGGGGTCGGCTCTGCTGATCTAGTGGTACTACTACAGCCCTAGCTAGAGAGCGAAAGAGAGAAGGAAAGAGGGCGGTCCAGGCGCGCGTGAGTGACCCACACGAGAATATTTGGAGGCGTTCGTGGGCGTGGGGGCGAGTCATGTGTCTCTCTGCGCGTGTGTGTGTGTGTTTATGTGTGTGAGTGCGAGACAGTGAGACTGGAGATATAGCTAAAGAGGGGCAGCCTTTCTTCCTCACTCGCCCCTCACTCTCCCTCCCTCTCTTCCTCCTCCTCCTTCCTGGGCTTAAGCTTATATTGCTGCTGCTCCTTTTCCTCCACCCCACCCTGAGTGACCGAGTCCCTGAGCTAGCTGCTAGGTAGAAGCGGCGGCGGGGAGGAGAGGACGTACGTACGCGTGGTTGAGGAGGCCATGGCTTTCCTTGTGGAGAGGTGCGGGGAGATGGTGGTGTCCATGGAGATGGGCTCGGGGGTGGCGGGGGCGCACGGCGCAAGCGGCGGCGGCGGCGTGGGGAAGCCGGTGCCGGCGCCGTTCCTGACCAAGACGTACCAGCTGGTGGACGACCCCTGCACCGACCACATCGTGTCGTGGGGGGAGGACGACGCCACCTTCGTCGTCTGGCGGCCGCCCGAGTTCGCCCGGGACCTCCTCCCCAACTACTTCAAGCACAACAACTTCTCCAGCTTCGTCAGGCAGCTCAACACCTATGTATGTCACTCCCACTGATTATCCGCTGCCCCGTACACGTACGGTACACCACACCTATGTCCTATGCATGCATGTGTTGATCAAACAAAGTTTGCTATCTGCTGTTCGATTTGTGCCGTTAGTTTTCTTCCGGTTCTTTAGTTAGGGCGTCCGTGTGTGTGTGTGTTTATGTGTTGTGTCCATGTTCATGTATTTACTGCAAGTTTTTGTTTGGTTTGGTCTTCTAATAATCTGGTCAAAGCAATGGCGCATGCATGGCTGGCCTTCCATCCATCCATCCATTGTTTCCTAGAACGTGACAAGGTAGCTAGATGCAAAAGTTAATGCACCTCTTTTCAAAGATTTTGTTTGCGAGAGGCGCATGGGAAAAGGGCTGTATGTGGGTGTGATTGTGACATCCCAACAAGATTAGTCCCTTGCTTCCTGGTTTGTGACAAGCTGTCGAATAGATCAAGCTGTAGCTAGAACGCGTCCGTCATCCACCGTTCTTTTGTTGAATGGCATTTAGATCAACTTATTTAATCTATGCTCCCCTCCATTTCTTACTTTGGTGGCGATTTATGCAAGCCAGACGATTATTCATCAGTTTTCTGGCAAGATGTGTGTGTATGATAAGCGTGGACCGTTTTGTACATCTGGTTTCTTCTTTTAAAGCATGAGTTAAGTAGCTAGCACCTGCCATATGCTTCTCTTCTGTCACTTTGTATAGCAAAAACAAGTGCACAAACTAATGCCGGTGCATACTAAGATGTAGAGTTTGTACTCTGTATATACTCAGAAGCTTGTTTTAGTTGTGTGTACATGCATATATACACATACACACTCTTCAAACATATGGTCACACCGCCCTCTACTCTCAATCATTGGGGGAAGATTGACACTATACACTGTATACACAGGTCAGATACATGTATGTAGAGATATGCCCTATATGTGTATATACCATGCAATGCATTGTCAGTTTGTCACACTACATGACTTTACTGCTATACGTGCACAGCAACACTGCATATTCAGCTGCCATGTCATCGATATCTCTGATTATCTCACAGAAAACAAGTGGTTGTAATCTTAGTGCTTGTTCAGCATCTGCCATTCATAGCGCGCAATGGAAAACCATTACTTGATTGTAGCTAAGACGAACAGTTTGATTGATTTTTTTTCTTGTTCACTTGGCATTGCGGTTTGCTGCAGGGATTCAGGAAGATAGTGGCGGACAGATGGGAGTTCGCCAATGAGTTCTTCAGGAAGGGAGCAAAGCACCTCCTGGCCGAGATCCACCGGAGGAAGTCGTCGCAGCCGCCTCCGCCGTCGATGGTGCCGCACCAGGCCGCGTACCACCACCACTACCACCTCGGCAACACCTTCTCGCCGCCGCCTCCACCGCCGGCGGCTCATCACCATCACCATCACCCGGTGTACCAGCACTTCCAGGAAGAGCCGGCGGCCGCGGCCGCGTCGCACGGCGGCGGAGGCAACGGCGGGGGCGGCGACTTCCTGGCGGCGCTGTCGGAGGACAACCGCCAGCTGCGGAGGCGCAACTCGCTGCTGCTGTCGGAGCTGGCGCACATGAAGAAGCTCTACAACGACATCATCTACTTCCTGCAGAACCACGTGGCGCCCGTCACGAGCCCCTCGTCGGCCGCGTCGCAGCGGCACCCGCCGCTCCCGGGCGCCGGCGCGTCCAACTCGTCGTGCAGGCTGCTGGAGCTGGACATGGACGTGGACCGGGGCTCGCCGGCGGCGGCCGAGGAGGACGACACGGTGAAGCTGTTCGGCGTGGCGCTGCACCACGGCAAGAAGAAGCGGGCGCACCGCGAGGAGCGCGGCGGCGGCGACGTCGTCCATGATCTCGGAAGCGAGGTCTAGCTAGGCTGCCACGCCGGCGATCTTGCCGTCGATCGGTCGTGTACATAGAGATGAGAGAGGAGTTGCTCGCTAGGCGCTAGCTAGCTAGGTAGCTTTGCAGGCTTGGTTTCTTTTTTGCGCGGGTGCTGTTGGATCGATTAGCTTGAGGGATGAGTTAGGATCCGATCAATCAGGTCATGGAGTAGTCCGAGAGATGAGTTAGGACTTAGGAACGTAGGATCAATCAGGTCGCGAATAGTAGTTTGCTGCTTGCCATGCCAAGTCCTTGCACCATTCATGATATGTTCTTTGCCGCCATGCATGCATGCACGAGGGCCTGTTATCTTGCTGATGCAAAAACTGGTTGCTCAATGCTATTAAGTGCAGAGTGTCTAGTTCTCTTCCTTCTCTCATAACACGGGAATGGAAAAAGTAGATGAAGATTCCCTAAAAAAAAGTACAAGATTAGTGTGCCATATCCTCTTGAATACAATGTAGGATTGAAAAAGTGCATGCATTGTCTTCAAAGAATATTTGGCATGTGGAGACACCACATGAAAAACAAAGGAATGGCAGATTTGAGTTGGTGGAAATTTTGCCCCTAAATGGCGCGTCAAGGATTCATTAGGAACTTCTCGTAAGGATTCTACTCTCGCGAGTCTGACAACTTACGGGATTTCTTTTGAAGGAAGCAAATCCCGAAAAATTATGTGAAATTTCTTTGAATCAAAGAAGCCCATGGAGCGAAAACATCGAGCCTACAATTTTCGTACAAGGGGTGGAGATAAGCCTAATTTGGACAAAATGAAAACAACTGATGCCCACGCAAATTTTTAAATTTTGCAAGCATGTATTGGAGAGCGCGACTCGACGCATAATCTAGTTGAGTGAGATTAAAGAATACCTCAACCCACTGTGCACTAGCAATTCCCACACATTGTTTTCTCTTGGGACGAAAGGGGCCCAACTAGCAATTCCCCCCAGCCCCACAGAAATTCCCACTAGCAATTCCCCCCAGCCCCACATCAACAAAGGGCCCAACTACCCCTATTACATTTTCTGAAGTAATTCTAAACAAGGAACATAGAGCAAAATAAAAGATAGTCTAGGAGCAGAAGCACGCCTTCCCACACATTTTTATGTTCTATTATTAAATTTACATTTACGGTGAGCTAGCTATATACTTTTTTTTTGAACTCAAGCTATATACACTTATTAGTGTAATGGATAAAAAAATATAAATATAGATGTGTCACATACAAATTATACAAGCTTCTGAAGGAAATAGCAGATTTATCATAAAAAAACTGTTTATCTATTTATCAGGTTTTTTAGTCAAAAGCAATTGCCTGTGCACTGCAATAGGGCCTAATATGATTCCATGCCAAAATAATGGATTCTATCAGGACCAATCATGGGCACACCAAATAATTGGCGCAAGAATCAGGCCCAGCCTGGTCAAGAACCAATTTTTTGGATTGGCATCCACTCAAAAAATAAAATAAAAAATAGCTGAAGGCTCCAATTCAAACAGCCCCTAACTATTATATTGGCATATTGCAAGCAAAAGTTATAATAAAATCATATACTGGAGGGTGTGAAAAAGGCAAATGCATCTCGCATTTACAAAAAGAGGGAGCAATATGATACCAAGTAAATATATACATGTTCAGATAACATTTTGCAAAAAAAATGATCAAGTACACATAATAAGGTAGCGCAACAAAAATGTAGTTGTATGATTTAGTGTATTTGTTTTCTTAGCTGACAGATCCAGCGGCTCTTACATCAGTATACAACACCAAAAATAATTCGTAATCTCTCTTCTGTTCCCAACTACAAAGAGAAAATAACTAGGACCGCAGAATGGAAAATATATCTTGTCTGGATATTACAACATATAGCAGGTGGATCAGCAGCTCAGTACAAGCTAGAGTGTGAGCAACTGCATATATCCAAACATTTTGCCGTGTCTATGTGGGACATTTATGTCTCATGGTAAGCAGAGCAGGTCGTTGTTTCTAACCATTGATGTCATTGACAGATTTACACAGGTCATCTAGTGTACACTGGTATTTCCCAGACTTTGGTGTTCTTTTTGGGGTCGTCGCAGAGAGCAAGATCATTATCTAGTTCTTTCATTGTCTTCACAAATGTCTTTGCTCCTTGCATGATTAACCTTTCCACCATGAATAACTGGTAATTGTTCTCGATTATTGGCTCCAATATGCTACTGAAGTTAGATGAGTATGCCAGCTTGTACCTATACTCGCACAATGAGGATCACATTATAATCTTAGACAGCTTATCTCCTCAAACTAGATGCAAATTTTGTAACTCGCTATTGTATTGTTAATGGTCAAGTTTCATAGTTAATGCCTTAATGATCACGTGCATAATTATAAATGCGGGAGAAAAACAATGAAATAGATCAAATCACAACAATTCCAAGACAGGAAGGCAGATTACTTAACTACTACAGCTTCTGGTTGAATTACTTAGGAATGGACAATTCTTTAGTATATGGAAACAAAATTAAAGAAAAATCCTTACACATTGATCAAGCGAACACAGTTCAGTCAGTCACGGTAAACTATTTGCAGAAAACGAACTCTACCATGGTCATATCAGAGATCCTGGTCTGTGATGCAAGAAGAGCAGATGGCAAAAGGTGTCAGCCTTACCTATCTGACAGGGGCGAGAAGAAGCCTGGTGTCCTTTCATTTGAAGCAATGAAAAGGGTGCGACCTTTTGGAATCCAATTTGCGATTCTTCTTTTGATGAACTCAGGGCGGGTATCTCTGTCCAGATGAGGATGAAGGCTCCTCTCAACACCAAATCTATCTTTCCTATTCTTCAGTAGGTCACCCCGTCTGACATGAATAGCATCATATTCACCAAGGGTCTCTTTTATCTGAAGAGAGCACACCAGTTTAGTGAAAGAAGACTGATGTATCACTGAACATACACAAACAATACATTTTCTCATTCTACATTGGATATTATGTTCTGCTTGGCCAACTATACACAACCAAATTCAGTCAAAAAAAAAAACTATACACAACCAAAATGACCAAAGCTTAAGTTTGTTCTACTCCTACCAAATATCTTTGTCAGAGCAGTCTCTTACAACTACAATAGACTCTGAAGTTCTTTTAAGACAAGCAGGATGCAGCTAGCATATACACAATTAAATATGAAGAGAAAGTAGGGACTGCACGAGTAATATCATACCACACCACATTCCAAGAAATAAATGTAGCAAGATGAAGCTCTGGAGGACTGAGAAAGCATTTACACAAAATTTCATGATGGCATGAGCTGACAGTGTACTGCAAGAAATAATTATTCACCAATCACTAGTGAGTTTTTTGTTTTGTTTTTCAACAAACCAATCACTAGTGAGTTAACGGTATATGCAGATACACACTAGTACCTGCTGAGACATGCGTTCAAACAATATAACCACAAAAGTACACCAAGGGAAGTGCATAGATTTGCTTACTGGAGAATGTGGAAATCCAAAGCCTCTAACTGGGAAATTAGCACGATACACACATGGTTACTCTCATAAATAAGCATCAAATTTCAAGAATTTTGGGTTGCAGATTATATTTTTCTATCTGGCATCAACAGAATCCACATCACCCCAAATAACAATCAAGAGTAAGATTAATTCAGAATAAGCAAGTTAGTGCGATAGAAGATATTTTTTATCTGAAGGGTAGAGTAATCGGATCTGATTAAAACATGTGATACATGGCAGAAGATCATTCTGATGAAAATATACCTTATGTGCTGCAACTCTCAGTTTTCTAGCTGGCATAGTTGGCAGAAAAGTGTATGGTAACATCACAGAGCTACGCTTGGTCCGATCCTTGCACTCCATAAACCTGAACTGTAATGATGATTAAGGTCTATTCTTTAAGTTTAGACATAACATATAGCTTAGGTTTGGTGTGCGCACTAAAACTTGAGGCCATCTGAAAATAGCAATTAGAGAGTGGTTTTTCTACACCCACGCTCGGTGCACCCACGCAAGAAAACTTATCAAAACATTTTGAAAAAATCTAAAACTTTGTGGGAATGATCTTCAACAAATGTTATGGGCACCTACAAAGTTTGGTGGTCAAATAACATTCGAGGAGTTCTGTACAAAAAAGACAAAATCACTGAAAAATAGTCAAAATGTAAGTACACTGTTTGAGCAGATTTTGTAATTTTGTCTTTTTTGTACAGAGCTCTTCGAATGTTATTTGACCACCAAACTTTGCATGTGCCAATAACATTTGTTGAAGAACATTTCCCACAAAATTTCAGAATTTTTTGAAATGTTTTGATACGTTTTCTTGCGTGGGTGCACCGAGCGGGGGTTCAGCCACTACTTTCCCTAGCAATTAAAGAACATAAAGACCCTGATGGAGTTGCAATCTCACCAAGCAAGAGGACTTGCGGTGCGGTTTACAAGGAGAGCATCTGAGTAAAGTGGATTATCTTTGAGTTCATCTCTGCTAACTCCTTGCACATGCGCTACGTCCCCTTCTCCTAGTTTTGTACTTCTCGATACTATCCCATACCATGACCGCGGATTGTCCAAGACAACAGGTACAGTTTTCGATATGAGGTCGATATCATATAAGGATTCCATTGCACAATAACTCGTTTCCCATCTGCAAAAACATCACATATTCAATTTCCAACTCAATTTGACAAATCAATGCAACAGGCACGAAGCAAGACCTTGGATTTGAAGTTGCGTTGCTTGAATCAATTACCCCCTTTGTGTTGTGCACTGAACTAAGGCACATCCTCGAGGGCATGACAAAAATCCTGCACAGAAACCACAATGCAGTGCCATTGCACATTAGGATATCCCACATTACACACAGCATTTGCACCAATTTGCCTCCTAAAAATGGATTACCCTTTGCAATTTGGAAGCATAATCTACAAAAAATTCACCACCGGGGTACCCATTCCCGTTTCATGAAGCCTAGAACCACCCTGACACCCCACAGCGGGCCGCAGGAAGCGACGAGAACGAGAACGAGATTGATTTGCTACCTGTCGAGGAAGAGGGCCTCCTCGAGGGCGCAGCGGAGGCTGGACTCCTGGTGGCCGAGGCCGGCACAGGAGCTGCAGTGCTTGCCGGGGCAGTCGATGCGGGCGCCCCAGTAGAGGTACTTGCGGCTGCTCTCCCGCTTGTCGACGCTGCTGGGCTGGAACCCCAGGTAGGAGAAGGAGTCGGTGAATGAGAGGACGCAGAGGATGGAGAGGACCGCCCCGGTGATGACGGCGGCGAGGAGCGCCCTCGCGGTGGGCAGCGGCAGCGGGCTCCGCCGGCTGTGGCCGCCGGTGATCCGGTAGGGGATCGCCATGGGAGGGAGGGGGGACCGAGAGAGCGAGAGAGGGGCAAGGTTGTGCGCAAATGTCTATTTTTCCTAGTACTTTTCTTCTCCGAAGTATTGGAAAGCGAGTAAGGCATCAATCTCTCAAGTGGGCCGTATTGCTTACGATGACAGCCCAAGGTGGTAAAATACCCTTTGTGGGTGGACTGAGATTTGCTCAGGTGCTACCTGATTTTTTTTTATTGTAATGCGATCCATTCTTCAATATTTTTTTTGAAAGGTTGTTCAGGTATGGTACTTTTCAAAAGAAGAAAGAAGGTTGTTCAGATAGCACTCGGCAAGAGATTATTTTTTCCAAATGATAACGCCCACATATGTGGCATATTTGTACTTCGCCCACACATATTGATCTTCATCTGTTATATTTTGCACGAATTTTGAAAGAATCTATTGGAATTTCAGTGTCATGTAGGCATAACGTGTTGTGTGGGGTTAGAGTGCTTGCCCGCATAGACCGCAACGCGCGGTCGGCAGCTTCGCGTGTGGGTGAACCGCTTCCCGCCCACACAGTCACCACCCAATCCGCGCGGGTGTGGGTGAATTGCTCTTCCTCCACACGACGCTCATACGTTGCTAGATGACAACTACAGTTGCACGTATGTGGCAATTAGGTAATCACATATGATAACCATGGTTGGCCATACAAGGTAACTATGTTTGGACCAACATGACAACTAGTTAATCACACATGATAACTATTGTTTGACCACACGTGGCAAGTAGTTAATCACACATGGCAACTATGGTTTGAAACATACGCGACAACTATCGTTAATTAGACACGACAACTATAGTTAACCAAAACAGATAAGTTGCCATACTTTACAACTAAAGTTGCCTTCCTCGGGTAACTAAAGTTGCCATTCCCCGGGTAACTAAAGTTGTCATCCCCCGGGGTAACCAAAGTTGATGCATCAGGACGTGTGGGTAGATTTGCTTCGTGCCACACATGCGGGGTGGGGATGAGTAGTAATTGTTGGGCGTGTGGCACGAAATAGCTGCGCCAGGACGTGTGGATAGTTCTTCTGCTCGCCCACACATGATCGTGTGGGCTGCCTCCTGGGTATGCCACACATGACGTGTAGTCGGATGTCTAATATGCTACACACGTGGTGAATATCGCGACCCTTATTTTTTATTGAAAGTGCCAAATGAAAATTGTTGGAGAAATACCTTGGTTTTCCATATGATGTTGGGGTCAAAGGAGGGTTGCTTTAAATGTCTTAAAGACCGTATCTCGAACTGGAAGCACCTTATTTACGCGGGGGGGGGGGGGGGGGGGAGAAAGCTCTTTAAACATGGGTAAATAAGTTCTTATGAAATTAGTGCCCCAAGCAATTCCCACTTATTTCGTGGCATGCTTCAAACTCCCTCGAGGACTTTGCAACCATATCACTGGGCTACTCTGTAAGTTTTATGAGGCTCAAAGAAGGGTGGAAGGAAAACGACATGGATGTCTTAGGAAATGATAACTCAACCAAAATTCATGGGAGGCGTGTGTTTTGGGGATATTGATTTTTTTGAACCTTGCACTTCTTGCTAGGCAAGCGTGATGACTTCTTCATGAGCCTTAGTCTTTGAGTGCTCGTACCTTACGAACAATTTTATTACCCTTCGAGTTTAATTTTTGAGTTGATATTGGAAACTTGCTTTCACATGTGTGTAGATTCATTCTTGAAGGGAGAGATACCCTCGCTTTGGGCCCCATAAAGTTGGGACGTGCGAAAGTATTAGAATCTGGTTTGAAAATTGGATCCCAAGCTTCAGTTTCTCCAATCTCACATGCAACATGCAACAAAATAAATTGTATTTGCCTGGTACTCCGACCTCGCCCTGAAAGGATAAGGAAATTGGACAAGTGTGAGAGCTAGATTGACTGGTGGAGGGATTTCAAACTCAGACTGGTAAGCATTAGATCTGAGGATCCACCTCTGCCCGTCAGTGACCTCATTGATCACACTACTTGTTCTTGGAACCAACACATCTGGAGTGAGCACTTCTATGAAATGGATGGGGAGATGATATGCCACATTCCCTAAGCCAGAGAGTTTAGGAAGGATTTCTTGTTCATGCACTATGAAAAGAAGCAACAAAGAGTTTGTTGCTTCGATTTGCATAGAAACTCTTGGCATCAACAAAGAAGCAACAAGAAGTTTGGCTTGAGCATGTCCCAAGGCACTCGAATGTGGTTGCAAACCAGTCTTCATGGGCAACCTTATGGAATGTTAAAGTACCTTCAAAAGTAAAGGTATTCACACGAAGGCTTGCTAGAACATCTCTGCCAAGAAGCGATGTGTGTGTCAACCGAAATATGGCTACGTCATCTGGCTGCAATTTATCCAATGTCATGGAGGATACATGGAGGCACACCCTGGTTGATTGCCATATGGCCAACTATGTTTGGGCGATAATCAACGAGGAGCTTACGTAGGTACTTATTTTGAACAAAACTTTAGATCCGAAGCTATGTTTTTGGATCTTTGCCACACTCTATCAATTATAGCTAGCTAGTGTTCTTGTCATGTTATGGCCATCTTTTGGGCACACCGACAATCAGTACATGACCAAGAGCTTTAGCATCCTCTAAGTACTCTCTTTATTAAAAAATATCTGGAAGATTTGGAGATGGCACTTGCATGTGATTCTTTAAAGTTTAGGGGCTTGCATGTGGCCGGGAAAAGTTTGCAAAGCCGGTGTTTGATCCCACTGATCGAAGTACCTGCAAAGTTTATCATTGATGGAACTCCCCGGGGATGGAAGAAGGGGGGCTACAACCGAATTCTACAATGATAGATTGGGTAAATACCTAGGAGTACGAACATTATATTCGAGGGACTTGTGGACCTAGTGAGCCTTGGAGCTCAGACATGCAATGAAGTTGTATCACTTCTGCTTGATCTCAATATTTCTTCAATTCAAGTCGCATGTGACTGCTTGGAGGTTGTCTCAAACAACAATAATTGTTCTATGTGTTGATATGTAGTCGTTCTTCGAGAAATTGATCATCACCGAGATTCATTCATAGTGATGGGTTTCTCTCACCAAAATCAGCGACACAATTGTGAGGTGCGTGCATAGCTAAAATATCTTCTAACCTACTTGTTGGGCATCATATGTGCCTTTTTTCTGTTCATAAATTATTTGTATCCATTTGCGCATGCTAAATGGACAAAGTTCTACACCCCTAAACAAACGTGTTATTAGTCAGCATTTGCAAATAAAGTCAGGGTGTGTTTGGCAATTGTAGCAGCCGGCCCTGGCTAGCTTAAGGCTGGCTCACGCGAGGCTGGTTGAGCAAACACAACCCCTAAACCAAGATCCGCAACTTGCTTGGTTGCCTGCATTTAGTTCTCATGCATTAGGGGACATCTTAGCGCACGGTGTTTCGTTCCTGCATTGCCCAAACTCACACATAAGCACGGTAATATGACCAAAATGACCCTGGGTCAATGGCCAACCAACACGTGTTCCAACAGTTGGATTTCAATGACACACATGGCAACATTACTTGGGCTACAAGCAAGGCCGACTCAACAAACTCTGGAAGTGATTTCCTCTCATATATTGTCTTCACTCGAAGAGATAGGTATATGGGTTGAGCATCACGTCAGCGTCTGACTTCGATCATATCGACCCCACTTAACAGTACGGTGGTTCCTATGACTCGGGAAAGAAGAAGCAAAACTACCAAAAGAGTTCGTCTTCGTGTTTCGTTATCTTCAAGGGATTATCTTCGCATACCACCAATGGCTTCGGCCATCATCAATGCCTTCGGACATTTTAAGGGTTGTCTACGATGGTTAAACCAAATCTCCAGGGTCTTCTATCTGTGTTAACCTATGACCTCTCACAAACACATTAGTCCCTCAACCGCGTTTGTCTTCAATACTCCAAAACCAACAAGTGGTGGCACTAGATGCACTTACGCACATATACGTATCAGAATTGCTATAGAGCTCCCACTCACTTTCTTGAAAATACAAGTTTCTTCATAAACTTTGTATAAACCCAGAAACTTTGATCACCTCATCAAAGCGTATATTCCAACTCCGAGATGCATGCACCAGTCCATAGAAGGATCAATGGGGCTTGCATACCTTTTAGCATCCTTAGATTGACAAAACCTTCCGGTTGTATCACATACAACCATTCCTTAAGGAAATTGTTAAGGAAACGTTGTTTTTGACATCCATCTACCAGATTTTATAATCGAAAAATGCAGTAATTGCTAACATAATTCCAACAGACTTTAGCATCGCTACACGTGAGAAAGTCTCATTGTAGTCAACTACTTGAACTTGTCGGAAACACCTTTGTGACAAGTTGAGCTTTATCGATAGCAACATTACCATCAACGTCTGTCTTCTTCTGAAAGATCCATTTGTACTTAATGGCCTACCGATCATCGGGAAAGTCTACCAAAGTCCATACTTGTCTTTCACACATGGATTCTTTCTCGTATTTCATGGTCTCTAGCCATTTGTTAGAACCCAGGACCATCATCCCTTCCTCATAGTTCGTAGGATCACTGTTGTCCAACAACATGACTTCCAAGACATGATTATCATACCACTCGGGGCAGTACATGTCCTTATCGACCTACGAAGTTTGGTAGTAACTTGATCCTAAGTTTCATGATCATCATCATTAGTTTCCTCTTCAACTGGTGTAGGCTCCATGGAAATATCTTTGTGTTTTGTGGTACTCTCCAATTGAAGTGAAGGTTCAATAACCTCGTCAAGTTCTACCTTCCTCCCACTCAATTCTTTCGAGAGAAACTCCTTCCCTAGAAAGGATCCATTCTTAGCAACAAAGACCTTGCCTTCGGATTTGAGATAGAAGGTATACCCAATAGTTTACTTAGGGTATCATATGAAGAGACACTTCTCCGCTTTGGATTTGAGCTTATCAGGCTGAAGCCTCTTGACATAAGCATCACAGCTCCAATTTTTTAAGAAACGACATCCTAGGTTTCTTATCAAACGATAATTCATACGGTGTTGTCTCAACGGATTTAGATGGTTCCCAATTTAAAGTGAATGTAGATGTCTCTAATGCATAACCCCAAATCATAGAACGCATCATATCGAATAGAGTACGATTACAATGTTCAGACACACCATTATGCTATGGTGTTCCAGGTGGCATGAGTTGTGAAACAATTTCCACATTGTCTTAAATTGCATACCAAACTTGTAACTCATATGTCGACCTCCACTTTCATATCGTAACATTTTATCTTCTTGCCACGATGATCTCCAACTTCACTCTGAAATTGCTTGAACGTTTCAAATGTTTTAGACTTGTGTTTCATTAAGCGAATATACCCATATCTACTCAAATCATCAGTGAAGGTAAGAAAATAATGATATCCACCGCGTGCTTCAACACTCATTGGACACCATACATCAGTATGTATTATTTCGATAAGTCACTTGCTCGCTCCATCGTATAGGAAAACCGGGTCTTAGTCATCTTGCCCATGAGGCATGGTTCGCATGTCTCAAGTGATTGAAAATCGAGTGAGTCCAAAGACCCATCAGTATGGAGTTTCTTCATGCGCTTTACACCAATATGACCTTAGCGTCAGTGCCACAAGTATGTGGTACTATCTTAACTTTGCATATTTTGGCATCAATATTATGAACATGTGTATCAGTATGACCGAGTATTCAGTAAGCCATTCACATTGATCATAAATATACCATTCAATTAAATAGAACAACTATTATGCTCCGACTTAATTGTATAATCGTCTCGCAATAAACAAGATCCATATAATGTTCATGCTCAACGCATGCACCAAATAACATTTATTTAGGTTTAAAACTAATTCGAAGGTAGAGGGAGTGTGTGATAGTGATCACATCAACCTTGGAGAAACTTCCAACACACATCATCACCTCGCCCTTAGCTAGTCTATCTTTATTCCATGGCTTTTGTTTTGAGTTACCAATATTAGCAACTGAATGGTATCAAATATGCAGGCGCTACTACGAGCACTAGTAAGGCACACACCAATAACATGTATAACAAATACATCTTTGTTGACTTTGCCAGCCTTCTTATCCGCCAAGTATTTGGGGTAGTTCGGCTTGCAGTGACCATTACCCTTATAATAGAAGCACTCAATCTCGGGTTTGGGTCCAACATTGGGTTTGTTCATTGGAGCAGTAATTGGCTTGCCATTCTTGAAGTTTCCCTTCGTTCCCTGGCCCTTCTTGAAAGTAGTGGTCTTATTAACCATCAATACTTGATGCTCCTTCTTGATTTCTACCTCCGCTGCTTAAAACATCACGAATAGCTCAGGGATCGTATTTTCCATCCCTTGCATGTTATAGTTCATCATGAAGCTCTGGTAGCTTGCTGGCGGTGACTGGAGAACTCTATAAATCATTGTCTTATCTGGAAGATTAACTCCCACTTGATTCAAGAGATTGTAGAACCCATATATTTTGAGCAAATGCTCACTGAATGAGCTATTCATGTCCATCTTGCAGGCAAAGAACTTGTCATAGGTTGATACGCCCATTTTGCATCATGATTTCCTACTATTATTTATAATGTTTTAATGCATAATAATGCTTTATGGAGTAATTCTAATGCCCTTTCTCTCATAATTTGCAAGGTTTACACAAAGAGGGAGAATAACGGCAACTAGAATTCTGGACCTGAATAAGCATACTAGAGATACCTATTCTGCACATCTTCAAATGAGCTGAAACTTCATGGAGATTTTTTATGGAATATATAATAAATATTGGAGCAAATAATTACCGGAGAGGCCCACCTTGGTGAGCACAAGACACCAGGGCATGCTAGGCCCCCTAGGCACACCCTGGTGGGTTGTGCCCAACACGACCCACCTCCGGAGCCCATCTTCTGGTATATAAGGTGTTTTGACCTAGAAAAAAACGAGGAGATGACTTTTGGGAGGGAACGCCTCCGTCTCGAGGTGGAACATGGGCAGGAGCACTTTTGTCCTCCGGTGGAGAGATTCCGCCGGGGGAACTTCCCTCCCAGAGGGGGAAATCGAAGCCATAGTCATCCCCAACAACCCTCTCATCTTTGGGAGGCCATTCTTCATCAACATCTTCAACATCACCTTCTCCTCTCAAACCTAAGTTTATCTCTTGTGTTCAATCTTTGTACTGGAACCTCAGATTGGTACCTGTGGGTGACTAGTTATGTTGATTACCTTGCGTAGTTGATTACTATATGGTTTATTTGGTGGAATATTATATGTTCAGATCCATTATGCTAGTCAATACCCCTCTGATCTTGAGCATGCATATTATTTGTGAGCAGTTACCTTTGTTCTTGAGGTCACGAGAGAAGTCATGTTGCAAGTAATCATGTGAATTTGATATGTCTTCGATATTTTGATGATATGTATGTTGTGATTCCCTTAGTGGTGTCATGTGAATGTCGACTACATGAAACTTCACCATCCTTGGTCCTAAGGGAATGCATTTTGGAGTAGTTATTAGATGATGGGTTGCTAGAGTGACAGAAGCTTAAATCCTAGTTTATGCGCTGCTTCGTAAGGGGCTGATTTGGACCCACATGTTTAATGCTATGTTACTTTTCTCGTAGTTGCGGATGCTTGCGAGGGGGTTAATCATAAGTATGAGGTTGTTCAAGTAAGAATAGAACCCAAGCACCGTTCCGGCTACATATCAAATTACCAAAGTAGCGAACTGATACATCTCCAACGTATCAATAATTTATGAAGTATTCATGTCATATTTGCCTATGTTTTTACTATTATTTTATCATTTATTGGGACTAACCTATTAATAGTTGCAAAATTGCACAAGTTTTTGTTTCACACTTTGATATGTAGGAATTAATTGGACATTGTTGAAAAAACGCAAAAGGAGCCTTGTTGGAGGAGGACTCTGACTTTCCTGAAATCTATCCACAAACCGTTTTTAGAGATTGTCAGTTTGACAACCAAACATAGCGTCAAATGGAAAAAGTTAAAACTAAGAAAGCATGGGGAATTTTAGGGTCGAGACTACAAATTCGTCGAAAGAGGAGTCCGGATACAATGTGGAGACCCATTTTACTAAAGGAAAATATCTGATTACGGGATCACAAGAATCGATGACGTGATTGAGTCCAAGACTTATCAGATCTGATATATTCCGCCAAGCCACGACTTTGGGGACTTATGAGGGCTGTGAGGAGCCCATAGTAAGGTTATAGAGGTGCCCAAGAGCCATTGAATCAAGGGTCCATCCATCGGAGGGCCATAAAGCACCGTAGAGGCACATATAAATAGAGGAAAACCCTAGTTCCATAGAGCCACCTAGAGCCACGAATTTGCCTCTCCCTTGGAAGCCACCAAGAAGGGGAGAGTCTCCTCCATTGCAGCACCAAGACCAAGGACGAAGGAGGGGCAAGGGGCCGCCGCCCATCGCCACCGCCGCCGACCGTCGCCTGCGCCGTGGCCGCCATCGCCTCCATCTCTTCGGGGCTGCACCTCTCCATCAACAAATCTCTCTTTATCACCATGATAATGTGTGAGTAATCCTCCTCGGGGCTGAGGGTATGTACTAGTAGCTATGTGTTCAATCTCTCTCTCTCTCTCTCTTGTGTTTTTGAGATGTCATGATCTTGATGTACCACATGCTTTGTTAATATAGTCGGATCATATGATGTGTTTACCTCTCTATCTAGTTTTTATGAATTGAGTTTTCCCTTTGATATTTCATTACCGGATTGAATACTTTTATGGATTTGAGAACACTTGATATATGTCTTGCATGCAGATACCCGTGGTGACAATGGGGTGTTCTAATTGATTCACTTGATATATGTTTTTTACTCAACTTGCGGATTCCTGCAGTGACATTGGGGTAATCTATGCATAGGGATTGATACAAGCTCTTGTCTTACTTTCTCCAATAGAAATCTTGGGGCACTATTTGAGGTTCTTTGTCTAGATTGAGTATTATGAATCTGAAATTGTTTGATGTGTATCGTATAATTAACTCATGGATACTAGTGATGACATTGGAGTATCTAGGTGACATTAGAGTTGGTTGATGCGTATCATATGGTGTTATTCTAGTACGAACTCTTGAATAGATTGATCGGAAAGAATAACTTTAAGGTGGTTTAGTACCCTACAAACAATTTCTTCTTATGTTCTCTGCTAGATAAGAACTTTGGAGTGATTCTTTGCTACACATTGAGGGATGGTTATGTGATCCAATTATATTAGCATTGTTGAGAGATTGCACTAGCGAAAGTACGGACCCTAGGCCTTGTTTTCAAGCATTGCAATATCATTTGTGATCACTTTTGTCACTTTATACCTTGCTGTTTTTATATTTTCAGATTACAAAAGTCAATATCTACTATCACTACTACACTTGTATCACCATCTCTTTGCGGAACTAGTGCACGTATACAATTTTCCATTGTATTGTGTGTGTTGGGGACACAAGAGATTTCTTGTATTTGATTGCAGGGTTGTTTGACAGAGACCATCTTCATCCTACACCTCCCACGGATTGATAAACCTTAGGTCAGCCACTTGAGGGAAAATTGCTACTATCCTACTCTGCGCTTGGAGGCCCAACACGAGTCTACAAGAATAAAGTTGCATAGTAGACATCAGGCTCTTTTATGGCGCCGTTGCCAGGGAGGTGAGTGCTTGAAGGTATATCTTTAGATCTTGCAATCAAATCTTTTAGTTTCTTGTGTTTCACTAGTTTGGTTTTATAAAAGAAAACTACAAAAAATGGAGTTTAGGTTGCATCAATTGTTTTGTCTTTTTAATGTCTTTCGTGAAAATGATGGTTTGGAAAATGGTGCTCAATTGGTAGAGGAATAATTTATGAAAATACTTAATGAAAATTCCTTGAATGATGAGCATGATAGTGATATTGTTAGTATGAATTCTCTAAATATTCATGATGCTAATGCTATGCAAAGCCACAAGCTTGGGGATACTATGTTTGATGAATATGATATTTTTAGTCCCCCAAGTTTTGGTGAGCAAAACTAATATGATGATAGCATGCCTCCCATGTATGATGATTATTGTGATGACATGTATGCTATAAAGAGCGATTGTAACCATGAAACTTGTCATCATGATTTTAATATTCAAAGTGGTTATGTCAATCAAGTACATCATAATAGTTATTTCGTTGACTTTGCTCCCACTACCATGAATGAGAATACATTTACTTATGTGGAGTGTGATAAATTTTCTGTGCTTGTAGATCATGAAAACAATTCCGTATGTGATAGTTATATTGTTGAATTCCTTCATGATGCTACTGAAAACTATTATGAGGGAGGAACTTATGCTTGCAGGAATTGCAATAATATCAAGTTTCCTCTCTATGTGTTCAAAGTTTTGAAGTTGCACTTGTTTTGCCTTCCTATGCTAGTTGATTCTTGCTCCCATTTGTTTGCTCACAAAATACCTATGCATAGGAAGTGGGTTAGAATTAAATGTGCTTGTAATGAGATTCACGATGCTCTCTTGCTTGTTTCAACTACTACTTTTTATGTGAGCATCATTGAAATCATCATGCCTAGCTAAAAGGCATTAAAGAAAAGCGCTTGTTGGGAGACAACCGAACACCTTTACTTTCTGTTTCTATGTGTTCACATGATTAAGATATTGTAGTAATCATGTTTTGTGACTTTTATTTCAATAAAGTGCCAAGTAAAGCCTTTGGGCTAGTGTGGATACTTGCCTGTTTGATTCTGTGCAAAAACAGAAAGTTTTGCGTCTAGTATATGAATTATATGATTTTACTGGAGATTCAAGAAATTCTGCAATTTTTACACCAAATTTCTATTCAAATTTTATTTGCTTTCTTATTTTTCAGAATTTTTAGAGTGAGGGAAGTATGGTGATCATTCAAATATTTATAGACTGTTATGTTTTTGACAGATTCTGTTTTGCATGCATAGTTTGCTTGTTTCAAGTATTTCCATAGCTTATATTTGGTGATATAAATTATGGGAATGATAGAATACAATAGTAATTATGTGAGAACAATTATGAATATTGTCTTGACAGTACCTAAGTGAATGATCTATCTTTACTAAACTAACCCATCTCATGAAATTCCGTTAAGTTTTGTGTGATTAAAATATTCATGTTTTGGGTGACATACCGATATGTGATGAATAAGAAGTAGCAAGGAACTAATCGTGGGGATTCCCAAGGCACCCAAGGTAATATCCAAGGAATACTCAAGCATCTAAGCTTGGGGATGCCCCAGAAGGCATTCCCTCTTTCGTCTCCAACATTATCGGTACGTCTTACTTGGAGCTATATTTTTATTCGTCACATGATATGTGTTTTTCTTGAAGCGTCATTATAATTTGTTTTTATATGTTATATGATATTTATAATCTCGTTTTTCAATATAAATCTCCAAGAATCGCATTAGGATGCTTGCATTGCATGTTTTGCTACGTGCTGTATAAAAACAAAAACTTTTTCTGTAGTGTTTGAATTTTCATATTTTACTGGAAAGTTACAAGTTGCTAAAATTTTTACACAGTGTTTCCATATAAATTATTTATCACCTAAATTTTCATTTTTTAGTTACATAGGTACACTGGTTTAATAGATTGCTACATACTGTTCTGTTTGGACAGATTGCTGTCATAGTTTTGTTATCTACCTTTCCAATAGTCTCCATAGCCTATATTGGTAGATATAAAATGTGTAAATAATAGTAAACATTAGATGATTTTTGAAAATTATTATGCAACTTGTCTTGGCAGTACATAAAGAGTTGATTTATTATTATGTGCACTAACCTATCTCACGAGTTCTATTCTAGTTTTGTGTTGGTGAAGTTTTTGAGAATAGGTGAAACCGGGATATGAGAGGATTCAAAGAGATACAAAAGCTCAAGCTTGGGGGTTCCCAAGGCACCCCAAGTAAATATTTAAATAAGTCTCAAGAATCTAAGCTTGGGGATGCTATGCATCCCACCTCTCTTCGACAACTATCGGTTAGCCTATGTTGAGCCTAAATTTTTCTTTGTCCACATGATATGTTCTATTCTTGGAGTGCTATTTTATTTCTGCTTGCTGTTTAAATAAAATACTCAGATCTTAAAATATTTATTTAGGGAGAGCGAGTCCTCACATAGCTACTTAATTATTTGACTACTCATTGATTTTCACTTATATCTTTTGAGAGTAGTTTGATGTTTACTCTTGTGCTTCACTTATATCCTATGAGTAAATTGTGAATGAATTTAATATCATAAATCTGAAATTATAAATGTGCTTTATTCTTAGTAGTAGCTTCATATATGGTTTAGAAAGTAAAATCTATTCAAGTTTGATAATCACAATATTGGTCATACAAGCAATTCATTAATGATTAGTATAACAAAGAGAATTTTCACATACAAATATATTATCTTGGACATCTTCTATGATTGCGAATACCCATTAATTATTTTCAAACTTGAGAAAATTAGTTGAAGTTTGACAAGGAAGACAACGTAATGAGTTATGGTTGTGTATATTTGCATAGAAGTTATATTGTTATGGGTCCTCCAATATGTGGTGTTTGCTTAGGATATTTTGCTAGCCAAAAATTTGTACTATGTAGAGATACTACTTGTGCATCCAAAAACCCTTAAACCTAGTTTCTTGCCATGAGAGTCCACTATATCTACCTATATGCGGTGTTACACTGCCGTTCCAAGTAAATTTGCATGTGCCACCTCTAAAATTTCAAATGAGCACCTGTTTTGTGTGCGTGGACCGCTCATGGAGCGATAGGGGGCGGTCAGTATCTTCCATGTTAAGCGGGTTATTCTCACGATGAGTGTTTATTCACTCGTCCTTGCACGAGAGGGGCGGTAATAGGGATTCCTAGTCCCAAAATAAAAAAATGCAAATAATTAAACAAAACTCCCCCCAGGAATGTTGTTGGTAGGACGGTACCCGTGGATTCGGCTAGCCATGGAGTGTGTTTGTTGGTGGAGGGAGAGTAAACCTTTACTTTACTGCTTGGGAACCACCGCTAATGTATTTAACATGGAAGATATTGATAACTCTTGGTCGTAACATTGACAGGAAGGGTGCACCTCCCAAAATTATATTTATATCTGTTTTAAACAATGAGCTCTGGCACATATGCAAATCCCAGCTTCCCTCTGCGAAGGGACAATCTATTTACTTTCATGTTATTTACTTTTCATGTTGAGTCAACTTCTTATTCCAACCTACTTCTATTAGTTGGCAAGCATCATGTGGTGGGGAAAGATCTAAGCACATATTTCAAGTCAAATATATTTGATCATGACTTATTATTGTTGACAATTATCTTTATGATAAGTGTGTTGGGAGGCAAAACATGAAGCTCCTATCTTTCTATGTGTTCGATGGATGCCATTTGTTCTAAAAATATGCTTTGAGTACTAGCAATCATAGAAGACTATATGATGATTGAGTATGTGGAGCTCTTACTTAGAATTTGTTGATAATAAGGGCCTCTTTGATTTGCAGGATTTTGGAAACGCAGGAATAGGAAAAGTAGAGGGTTGGAGTGGCATGTCCATTCGAACCCTAGAGGATTAGCAAAGAGTATTTGATGTCATAGGAAAAACAAATGAATTGTAAAATGAGGTTGGAGTGGATGTTAGATTTCCTATGAAATGTAGTACAAAAGATTCCATAGGAACAATTCCTATGGGATCCAATCCTATGAATCAAAGGACCAATGTAGGAAAAAATGCTAAGGATTACAATCCTTCAAAAATCCTATAAAATTCCTTTGAATCAAAGGAGCCCTAAGTTGAATTGCAATTTTCTGGTGACTAAGAACATAGGTCGTCAAGTTTCAAGGGAATTCATTGTTTGAACCATGACATGTGAATTGATTGCTACTCTATCATGATGATTTTTATGAGAAAAAGTTGCTGTTATGATGCTAGAAAAATTGATTGGAATTATTATTGATCAAACTTATATACTATGATAGCATTCACACTTCATAAATTATTTCGTTTATCATTTACCTAGTCATGGACGAGTAGGAATTAATCTTGGGGATGCTGATATGTCTCCAACGTATCAATAATATATTATACCTAAATAGTTCATCCCCACTAACCTATTTCTCTTAACATGCATCCTATCCACATCAGCAATCAACATGCAGCCATCCACCTAAGAAAATCTTCCACCTTGACAATTATAATTTTTTCATTTTCAACAAAATGAACCAGTAATTAGTTTACCACCGTGGCACTGATTGCTGCCCCTTCCTCTTATTGCCCCCATGTGATGATTCCGTTCATCTCCCATTCACCAATAAATATCTATTGTTTTCCCGATTCTTCTCCTCCCCTCTTTTATATGTGCATCTTTCCATATTGCGCCGCCCTCGGCCAAGTTTCTATGACCGACAACACCAGAGATATACACGGCGGCGCCGTCCCGAAGCCCCATGAACGCCGCCAGCGGGTGCTACGCTAGCCCAACGCCATGGCGTCAACCTACCTTCAGGTGAGCCATGCGTCACAATGTCGGAGGTGAGTGGTCTCTTTCCTCTCCATCTCCTCAATATGAACGGTCTTTCTTATTTAGCATGGAACATGTGATTTCCAGTCGAAGTAGCTAGGAAGGAGAAGGACACACAACACATCCTTACACCTCTCTCATCTGCATCGACCTAACATGGATCCCCGCCTGTTCACGTGATGACATACATGCTGCATGCACTCTCTTCACTCCTTGCATCCAACATACTTAGGCTGTTGCAAAAGTTGTGAATAAGTGATGGATCATTAGATTGAAAAATATTGTTCTTTCCCCTCTGCAGTTCTCCCTTGAAATAAAGATTGATGCCTAAAAAACTTCTAACCGTACTCATCCATCTCCTTCCCCAGAAGTTGCCATGAAGATTAGCCGATCTTTAAGAGTAAAAGGCGCTTTCTTGCAAGCTAAAATTACATGCTAATAGGCTCCTTGATATAGTTAGTGTTAGTGTAGTACATGATAATACAGTTTTCCTACCAATAAATGTTGTTCATATGCAATCTGTCACACATAAGTGTTGGGTGTATTACAGTAGATTCTTGCATACCTTATAGTTATCTATGGAGCCCTGCTACTTCAATTTTGAAAACTACCAGGTACCGGCTGCCTTTGTTAGTTTCTATTGATCTATATATAATTGTAAAAAGCTTAATATTAATTGCAGAGTCTGGATGCTAAAACAAGACTGTTTACTAAGCACATGAAGATTATACACCAAGATGCCAAATTGCATGCTCAAAGAGTTGCTGCGATTAAGGTAATAAGTTTTCCTGATAATTCTCGCAATTGTATGTTTTTTTGTAAAATACAAGCAGTTGAACTGGAGCTGACAGTCATCTATTTCTCTACTCTTCCTTAACTCAAGAGAACAAAAGGTACTGCTGTAGCAAGAAATCATGCTTTTGAAAAGCAGAAGGCATTCTTCAAGGTCATAGAAATAGTTTTCACAGTTCTCTCAGTTTGTGTTGATTTACATAGTTTAGCTCTTTTTGTGCCAGCTATATGTTATCCACGTGTTTTTAGTAGGTACCTTTATTTAGCCTTTGCATTTTGAGTTTGAGTAGTAGTATGGGAATGGGTTATCATCTTACTCCATAGCCTTCTCTTCCTTGGATTCCTACCAAAATTGGAACCCTCTATAAATTTGAACACCACTTGACACCCCAAGTGGCCCAGCCATGGCATCGCGCAGTCTTCTTTGCCTCTCATATGATGCATCGCAGTTGGCAAAGTGGCAAGTACTACTGCTGGTCATGCCAAAGCTACCTTGCTTGCTTTTATATAACAATCAACTCCATTTCGATGGAGGGGCAGCAACATGTCAGCCAGATCAGAATCGAAGTAGGGCATCTGTTGCCATGGAAGAGGCAGGAAGATGAGGTTGTTCGTGCCATTTATTTGTCCAGATCTTCACGCCTACACCGTTTCCCTAAAGGCACGTCTTTTTAGTGGAAGAGATGCATTTGTGTGTGGTGAGGGCCTGATGTGTATCAGTCTATATTCACTTCTTTTGCGATTGGTATGTAGCTCGCGGTCATGTATAAACTTTTTGTTGGATTCTTTTTAAATATTTTGTGCTTTCGCTTTTGAATGGATTATGCTCCTATTAAAAAAACTTCATCAAGCATTAGTGATTTATTGCTGGGCATTGATTGGGCTCTCTGTTCAGTGAACTATTAAGCTTTACACTAGGCTTGGTTATGTTTCAATGAAATTATCATCAAACTATATGCATTATTTTTAAATGTTAGTGCTAGATTTAATTCCTCGCTAAAGGGCAACCCTTTCTAATTACACAGATATGGAGATACTCTGATATACTATTTCTCTCACCTTTCACAAAATACCATCAAAGGTTGAAAAATATATTAATTGTTTACTTATTTTCACTCTATAATCTTCCTATATGTACCACCAAAGGTTCAAATAAATTTCTATTTTCTCATCTTTACTTATTTTCACTAAACAAGCCTCTTCATGTAAAATGCTACAAGTTTAGCAGCAACGCACGGGGTATCATCTAGTTTATAAAGTATTCATGTCATATTTGCCTATATTTTTTACTATTGTTTTATGATTCATTGGGACTAAACTATTAATGGTTGCAAAATTGCACAAGTTCTTGTTTCACACTTTTATGTGTAGGAATTAATTGGACATTGTCGAAAAAAACGCAAAAAGGAGCCTTGTTGGAGGAGGACTCTTACTTTTTCTAAAATCTGTCCACAAACAGTTTTTAGAGATTGTTAGTATGACCACCGAAAATGGCGTCAAATGGAATAAGTTAAAACTAGAACGTGTGGGGAATTTTATGACAATGATTCGGGACTACAAATTCGTCCAAAACGGAGTCCGGATGCGATCTGGAGACCCGTTTTACTGAAGGACAATATATGATTACAGGATCACGAGAATTGATGACGTGATTGAGTCCAACTCTTACCATATCTGATATATTGCGCCAAGCCACGACTTTGGGGACTCACGAGGGCTGTGAGGATCCCCTAGGTAGGTTCTAGAGGTGCCCAAGAGCCATTGGATCAAGGGTCCATCCATCGGAGTGCCATAGAGCACCACAAAGCCAGCTAGAGCCACGAATTTGCCTCTCCCTTGGCAGCTGCCAAGAAGGGGGAGGCTCCTCCATTGCAGCACCAAGACCAAGGAGGAAGGAGGGGCAAGGGGCCACCGCCGCCGCCCGTTGCCGGCATCATGGCCACCATCGCCTCCCTCTTCGGGGCTACACCTCTTCATCAACAAATCTCTCTTTCTCACTATGATAATGTGTGAGTAATCCTACTCGGGGCTGAGGGTATGTACTAGTAGCTATGCGTTCAATCTCTCTATCTCTCTCTTGTGTTTTTGAGATGTCACAATCTTGATGTATCACGGGCTTTGTTAATATAGTCGGATCATATGATGTGTTTCCCACTCTATCTAGTTGTCATGAATTGAGTTTTTCCTTTGAGATTTCATTACCGGATTGAATACTTTTATGGATTTGAGAACACTTGATATATGGGTTGCATGAGGATACCCATTGTGACAATGGGGTGTTATATTGATTCACTTGATATATGTTTTGGTACCCAACTTGCGGATTCCCGCAGTGACATTGGGGTAATCTATCCATAGGGGTTGATACACGTTCTTGTCTTACCTTTTCCGATAGAAATCTTGGGGCACTCTTTGAGGTTCTTTGTGTGGATTGAGTATTATGAATCTGAAATTCTTTGATGTGTATTGTATAATTAACTCATGGATACTTGTGGTGACATTGGAGTATATAGGTTACATTAGAGTTGGTTGATGCGTATCATATGGTGTTATTCTAGTACGAACTCTTGAATAGATCGATCGGAGAGAATAACTTTAAGATGGTTCCATACCCTACAAACAATTTCTTCTTATGTTCTCTGCTAGATAAGAACTTTGGAGTGATTCTTCATTGCACGATGAGGGGTGGTTATGTGATCCAATTATATTAGCATTGTTGAGAGATTGCACTAGCAAAAGTACGGACCCTAGGCCTTGTTTTCAAGCATTGCAATATCGTTTGTGCTCACTTTTGTCACTTGTTACTTTGCTGTTTTTATATTTTCATATTACAAAAATCAATATCTACTATCACTACTACACTTGTATCACATCTCTTCGCCGAACTAGTGCACCTATACAATTTGCCATTGTATTGTGTGTGTTGGGGACAGAAGAGATTTCTTGTATTTGATTGTAGGGTTGTTTGAGAGATACCATCTTCACCCTACACCTCCCACGGATTGATAAACCTTAGGTCACCCACTTGAGGGAAAATTGCTACTGTCCTACAAAAATCTACGCTTGGAGGCCCAAGACGAGTCTACAAGAATAAAGTTGCGTAGTAGACATCACGAACACGAATCAAACTAACATGATGAAAGTGACTAGATGAAATTTCTATGTACCCTCAAGAACACTTTGCTTATTATAAGAGATCATTTTGGCCTGTCCTTTGCCACAAAAGGATTGGGCTACCTTGCTGCACTTTATTTACCGTTACTGTTACTTGCTCGTTACCAAATATCTTGCTATCAAACGACCTACTACCTACAATTTCAGTGCTTGCAGAAACTACCTTTCTGAAAACCGCTTGTCATTTCCTTCATCTCCTCGTTGGGTTTGACACCGTTACTTATCAAAAGGACTATGATTGACCCCCTATACTTGTGGGTCATCAAGAGTCTTTTCTGGCGCCGTTGCCGGGGAGGGCAGCGCTCTTCGTAAGCGGAAATTGGTAAGGAAAAAACTTATACTACGTGCTGAAATTTATTGTCACTTGTTACTATCAAGAACAATCCTTTGAGGGGTTTGTTCGGGGTATCTTCACCTCGACCGGAACCACAGTTAGTTTCCCCTCAACCTACTACACCTACTAAAAATATTGGTTATGAATTCCTTGGGGTATGATAGAACAATTGCTAGCTAATCCTTATGCAGGAGACAATTGAACATCCCGATATGCACCTAATATGTGTGGATGGAATTTGTGGATTATTTAAGCTTGCAGGTTTATCTGGAGATAAAGTTAAGAATAAGGTTTTCCCTTTATCTTTGAAGGGAAAATAATTGACATGATATAGGCTATGCGATGATATTGGATCATGGAACTGGAATCGATTGAAATTGGAAGTCCATCAAAAGTTTTATCCTATGCATCTAGTTTATCATGATCGGAATTATATATATAATTTTTGGCCTCGTGAAGGAGAAAACATTGCTCTAGCTTGGGGAGGCTTAAGTCAATGTTATATTCATGCCCCAATCATGATCTCTCGAGAGAAATTATTATTCAAAATTTTTATGCTCGGCTTTCTCATAATGATCGATCGATGCCCGATACTTCTTATGCGGGTTATTTTATGAAGAAGACTATTGAATTCAAGTGGGATCTCTTAGAAATAATTAAACACAACTCTAATGATTGGGAACTCGATGAAGGTAATGAGTCAGGTATTAAGCTTGAGTTTGATTGTGGTAAATCCTTTATGAATACCGATGATTTTCACAAGTTTAACACTAAATATGGACTTGACTCTCAGATAGTAGCCTCTTTTTGTGAATCATTTTCTACTCATGTTGATATCCCTAAGGAGAAGTGGTTTAAATATCACCCCCTACTAAATAAGAAATCAAAGAATGGGTCATATCTAAATAAGAAACTATCATTTACAATATTGATCCAGCTGTGCCTACTAAGAAGAAACCACCTTTCCCTGTTAGGATAAAGGAACATGCTAAGGTATCAACTATGGTTCACAAGAGTAATATTAAAGCACCTAAGCCCTCTGAACAAATTAAAGTAGAACCTAGTTTTGCTATGGTTAAAGATCTCTTGGTAGAAAATATTCATGGGCATGTTATTTACTTCTGTGATGAAGCTGCTAGAATTGGTAAACCCGATGAAAAAGATAAACATAGACCCGTAGTTGGCTTGCCTATTCTCTTAGTTAAAATAGGAGATCATTGCTATCATGGCTTATGTGATTTGGGTGCCAGTGTGAGTGCTATTCCTTTTACTTTATACCAAGAAATTATGAATGACATAGCACCTGTTAAAATAGAAGACATTGATGTTACTATTAAACTTGCTAATAGAGACACCATCACACCACTTGGGATTGTTAGAGATGTTGAAGTATTGTGTGGGAAAATAAAATATCCTATGGATTTTCTAGTTCTTGGTTCCCCACAAGTTGACTTTTGTCCCATTATCTTTGGTAGACCTTTCTTGAACACTATTAATGCTAAGATAGATTGTCAAAAAGAAACCGCCAGTGTTGAGTTTGGTGATGTGTCTCATGAGTTTAACTTTTACAAGTTTAGTAGACAACCTCGTGACAAAGAGTTATCTGTAAGGATGAAATAATTGGTCTTGCTTCTATTGTCGTTCCTCCTCCTGATCCACTAGAACAATATTTTCTAGACCATGAAAATGATATGCACTTGCATGAAAGAAATGAAATAGATAAAATTTTCTTTGAAAAACAACCTCTACTAAAACACAATTTTCCTATTGAAACTCTGGGAGGTCCTCCTCCACCTAAAGGTGATCGTGTGTTTGAATTAAAACAATTGTCTGGCACTTTGACTTATGCTTATCTTGATGAGAAAAAGATATATCCTATTATTATTAGTGCTAACATTTCAGAATATGAAGAAGAAAGATTATTAAAAATTCATAGGAGGCACCGGGCTACTATTGGATATACTCTTGATGATCTTAAGGGCATTACTCCCACTCTATGTCAGCACAAGATTAATATGGAACCTGATGCTAAACCCGTCATTGATCACCAACAACGATTGAATCCTGAGATGAAAGAAGTGGTAAGAACTAAGATACTAAAGCTTTTGGAAGAAGGTATAATCTATCCCATAGGCTATAGTAGATGGGTAAGTCCCGTTCACTATGTCCCTAAAAAAGGAGGTATTATTGTTGTTCCTAGTGATAAAAATGAACTTATCCCACAAAGAATTGTCACTGGATGTAGGATAGTAATTGATTTTAGAAAACTAAATAAAGCTACTAGAAAAGATCATTACCCTCTGCCTTTCATTGACCAAATGCTAGAGAGATTATCTAAGAACACACACTTTTGTTTCCTAGATGGATATTCCGGTTTCTCTCAAATACCTGTATCACATATGATCAAGAGAAAACCACCTTTACTTGTCCTTTTGGAACCTATGCTTATAGACATGTGCCTTTTGGTTTATGAAATGCACCTGCTACCTCTCAAAGATGTATGACTGCTATATTCTCTGATTTTTGTGAAAAGATTGTGGAAGTTTTTGTGGACAATTTTTCCGTTTATGGGACTTCTTTTGATGATTGCTTAAGCAACCTTGATCGACTTTTGGAGAGATGTGAACAAACTAATCTCGTCTTGAATTGGCAGAAGTGCCACTTTATGGTTAAAGAAGGTATTGTCTTGGGGCACAAATTTCCGAATGAGGTATTGAGGTGGGTCAAGCTAAAGTTGATGCAATTGAGAAAATTCCATGTCCTAAAGATATTGAAGATATTCGAAGTTTCCTTGGTCATTCTGGTTTCTATAGGAGGTTTATTAAAAACTTCTCCAAAATTTCTAGGCATCTTACTAATCTTTAACAAAAGGATATTCCCTTTGTTTTTGATGATGAATGTGTAGAATCCTTGGAAACCCTTAAGAAAGCCTTAACCACTGCACCTATTGTTCAACCACCTGATTGGAACTTGCCTTTTGAAATTATGTGTGATGCTAGTGATTATGCTGTTGGTGCCGTTCTAGGACAAATAGTTGATAAGAAACTAAATGTTATCCATTATGCTAGCAAAACTCTAGACATTTCCCAAAGAAATTATGCTACTACTGAAAAAGGATTTTTAGCAGTTGTGTTTGCATGTGATAAATTTAGATCTTACATTTCAAAGTTATTTTTCACACTGATCATGCTACTATAAAATATCTTATGGAAAAGAAAGATGCTAAACCTAGACTCATTGGTGGGTTCTCTTGCTCCAAGAATTTGATTTACAGATCACTGATAGGGAAGGAGCTGATAATCCCATAGCTGATAACTTGTCTAGGTTAGAAAATATTCTTGATGACCCACTACCGATTGATGATAGTTTTCCTGATGAACAATTAGCTGCAATAAATGTTTCTCAAAACACTCCTTGGTATGCTGATTATGCTAACTACATTGTTGCTAAATATATACCACCTAGTTTCACATACCAACAAAAGGGAAAATATTCTATGATTTAAGACATTACTTTTGGGATGACCCGCATCTTTATAAAGGAGGAGTAGATGGTATTATTGGACGTTGTGTACCCAAGCATGACCAGGAACAAATCCTACGGAAATGTCATTTCAAAGCCTATGGAGGACATCATGCGGGAGATATCACTTCTCATAAAGTATTGCAATCTGGTTTTTACTGGCCTACTCTCTTCAAGGATGCCCATAAGTTTGTTTTGTCTTGTGATGAATGTCAAAGAATTGGTAATATCGGTAAGCGTCAGGAAACGCCTATGAATTATTCACTTGTTGTTGAACCATTTGATGTTATATGGGACATTTTCCTTCCTCTAATGGGTATACTCATATTTTGGTTCTTGTTGATTATGTTACTAAGTGGCTCGGAGCTATTCCAACTAGTAGTGCTGATCATAACTCCACCATTAAAATGTTTAAAGAAGTTATCCTCCCGAGGTTTGGAGTCCCTAGATATTTAATGACTGATGGTGGTTCACACTTTATTCATGGTGCTTTTTGTAAAATGCTTGCTAAATATGATGTTAACCATAGAATTGCATCACCCTATCATCCTCAATCTAGTGGTCAAGTTGAACTTAGCAATAGAGAAATAAAATTGATATTACAAAACACTGTCAATAGGTCCCGAAAGAATTGGTCTAAGAAACTAGATGATGCACTTTGGGCCTATAGAACAACTTATAAAAATCCTATGGGTATGTCTCCAGACAAAATGGTATATGGGAAAGCCTGTCATTTGCCTCTAGAATTAGAACACAAAGCATTTTGGGAAATTAAAGAACTCAACTATGACTTCAAACTTGCCGGTGAAAAGAGGTTATTTGATACTAGCTCACTAGATGCATGGAGAACCCAAGCTTATGAAAATGCCAAAATATTCAAAGAAAAAGTAAAAAAATGGCATGAAAAAAGAATCCAAAAGCCAGAATTCAAAGTTGGAGAATATGTTCTTTTGTACAATTCTCGTTTTAGTTTTTTCCAGGAAAACTTCTTTCCAAATGGGAAGGACCATATGTTATCGAAGAGGTTTAGCGCTCTAGAGCTATCAAGATTAATAATGCCGAAGGTACTAACCTGAAGGTGGTCGATGGACAAAGAATTAAACATTATATCTCATGTATGCCTATTAATTTTGAAAGCAATGTTATCCAAACCATGACACCGGAGGAGGACATAAGAGAAACCTTCTGGAACACTCCAGAATCATGAAAAAGAAGAGGTATGTGATACGGTAAGTAAACGAACTCCGAAAAATCTGCAAAAAATATTTTTTGTCAGTTTTGGAATATTAGAAAAATTAGGAAAGTAGTATATAAACACGAAAGCAACCGAGGTGAGCACAATGCACCAGGGCGCGCCTGTCCTCCTTGGCACACCCTAGTGAGTTGTGCCCACCTCGGGAACCTTCCCGACTTCATTTTACTTATGTTTGCTTGCTTTCCAAGAATAAAAATTCTCTATGTATATCCCCAATTGTTTTGACCACCGCATCACGAGATTTTCCTTTGTTCTTGTTTCGAGATGTTTTTCTAGCAGATCAGAAATTATGTTGTCTCAAGATTCAGATGAAGAGAGCTATGTATCCCATTATGTTGCCGATCCAAAGATCTTTGGGTATATTTACCCCTATCTATGGTTCTCAGAGGAGGAAGAAGACACCGACTTGGAGGAGATAGAAGACGCTGGCACGGACACTGGCTGAGATGAAGATGAAGCTCCACTAACTCAACTTGGAGATATGCACGTGGAGTTCAAGAAGTCCATCCTCCCTAATGGTGGGAATAAACCCAATACTCCTTTTATCCCTTCTCGTTTTTTGCAGGAGAGCAAGGCAGCTCTATGCAAGAGGATATTGAAGCTTGAACAAGAGAATGACGATTTAAGGGAAGAAAACTTCATCCTCAAGCGCAAATTGGAGAATAATAACACTTCTTCATCAACACCACCTTCATCATCTTCACTATCAAAGGAAACTTGAGTACACGGGTATGGGCACTCCCCTTGGCTTGAGCCAAGCTTGGGGGAGATACCCCGGTATCGTATCACCATCACTTTTTACATTTACTTTTTATTTCGATCCTTAGATTTTTTGTGATTTAATTGAATAAAAGTTTAGTATGATCTATTTTTGAGTGCTAGTTCCATGATCCATCTATCTATGTAATCAAGTGAGAGTTATATAATAAAGTTTAGTTTGAGCTTTTGCTTCTTTACTTTCTTGTTGCAATCATAATAAAACAAATTAAAAGGAGAAAGGATCATATGGTAATCTTTTGGTGAGTAATGACATCACATAAAGAAAAGTATAAGTGGTTAAATTTATTGGAGATTGATAAACAACATTAGTCAATGATGCAACTCATGAAAGAATTAGTTAGGGAAGAGAAGATTCACATGCAAATACACTATCTTGGACATCTTTTATGATTGTGAGCCCCCATTAAATATTATATGCCAAAATTGTTGACGTTGGACAAGGAAGACAACGTAATGATTTATTCTTGTTCATATTCACACAGAACTTATATTTTCATAGATCCTTCAACATGTGGTGCTTTCTCAATATCTTCGCTAGCCAAAAATTCCGCACTAAGTAGAGATAGTACTTGTACATCCAAAATCCCAAACCCATACTCATGTTTGAGAGTCCACCATACCTACCTATGGATTGAATAAGATCCTTCAAGTAACTTGTCATCGATGCACTAAGGCAATACAAATTGCTTCTAAAAGTGTTGGATCAATTAGTGTAAGAGAAAATTGAGCGTTGTACGAACTTGTGATGGTAAAGTAATAAAAGCGATGGACTGCATAATAAAGGTTGCTATCACAAGGGGAAATACAACATGAAGTTCTTTTGCACTAAGGGATTTGGCATACAAACTAAAAAGCGCATGACAACCTCTGCTTCCCTCTGCAAAGGGCCTATCTTTTACCTTTATGTATTTAATTTTATGCAAGAGTCAAAGTATTCTTCCCTATTCCTTTTTATTTTTCTCTTTTTGCAAGCATCATGTGGTGAGGAAAGATCAAGGCACATATACCCAGTTGGATATGAGTGAGCATGAGTTATTATTTATGACATCACCCTTGAGGTGAAGTCGTTAGGAGGCAAAACCATAAGCCCCTATCTTTCTATGTGTCCGGTTGAAACTTTTTTCTCATGGGTATGTTGTGAGTGTTAGCAATCATAGAATACTAAATTATGGTTGAGTATATGGACTTGCCAAAAGGCTCCGACACGAGACCATTCCTGAAAATATGGTGAAATTTAGTTGCAAAGTTGAGTGAGAACATAGTTTTTTGGTTTCCAATAAGGTTTATGTTTTATACGTCAATGTTGTGATGAATTGTTACTTGTTTATGAGAATTTATATGATGATGTTATAAAATAGAAGTTATATGAAATAGTTTCATGATAAAGTTTGTTGTTGTCATGATAATAAGCATGATGCTACTATGTCTGTACTTTGTTTTTATCGACACTTCTCTCTCAAACCATGTGGACATGTTCTTCAATATCGGCTTTCGCTTGAGGACAAGCGAGGTCTAAGCTTAGGGGAGTTGATACGTCCATTTTGCATCATGATTTCCTACTATTATTTATAATGTTGTTATGCATAATAATGCTTTATGGAGTAATTCTAATGCCTTTTATCTCATAATTTGCAAGGTTTGCACAAAGAGGGAGAATACCGGCAGCTGGAATTTTGGACTTGAAAAAGCATACCAGAGATACCTATTCTGCACATCTTCAAATGAGCTGAAACTTCATGGAGATTTTTTATAGAATATATAATAAATATTGGATCAAATAACAACCGGAGGGGGCCACCCTGGTGAGCACAAGACACTAGGGTGCGTCAGGCTCCCCTAGGCACGCCCTTGTGGGTTGTGCCCAGCATGGACCACCTTCGGAGCCCATCTTCTGGTATATAAGGTGTTTTGAACTAGAAAAAAATGAGGAGAGGACTTTCAGGACGGAACGTCGCCGCCTTGAGGTGCAACTTGGGCATGAGCACTTTTGCCCTCTGGCGAAGCGATTTCGCCAGCGGAACTTCCCTCCTAGAGGGGGAAATCGATGCCATCGTCATCCCCAACAACCCTCTCATCTTTGGGAGGCCATTCTTCATCAACATATTCAACAACACCATCTCCTCTCAAACCCTAGTACATCTCTTGTGTTCAATCTTTGTACCGGAACCTCAGATTGGTACTTGTGGGTGACTACAGTGTTGATTATTTTGCGTAGTTGATTACTATATGGTTTATTTGGTGGAATATTATATGTTCAGATCCATTATGCTATTCAATACCCCTCTGATCTTGAGCATGCATATTATTCGTGAGTAGTTACCTTTGTTCTTGATGTCATGGAATAAGTCATGTTGCAAGCAATCATGTGAATCTGATATGTGTTCGGTATTTTGATGATATGTATGTTGTGATTCCCTTAGTGGTGTCATGTGAATGTCGACTACATGACACTTCACCATCCTTGGGCCTAAGGGAATGCATTGTGTAATAGTTATTAGATGATGGGCTGCTAGAGTGAGAGAACCTTAAACCCTAGTTTATGCACTACTTCGTAAGGGGCTGATTTGGATCCACATGTTTAATGCTATGGTTAGATTTTATCTTAATACTTTTATCATAGTTGCAGATGCTTGCTAGGGGGTTAATCATAAGCGGGAGGTTGTTCAAGTAAGAACAACACCCAAGCACCGGTCCACCCACATACCAAATTCTCAAAGTAGCGAACATGAATCAAACCAACATGATGAAAGTGACTAGATGAAATTCCTGTGTACCCTCAAGAACAATTTGCTTATTATAAGAGATCGTTTTGGCCAGTCCTTTGCCACAAAAGGATTGGGCTACCTTGCTGCACTTTATTTACCATTACTATTACTTGCTCATTACCAAATATCTTTCTATCAAACTACCTATTACCTACAATTTCAGTGCTTGCAAAAACTACCTTGCTGAAAACGGCTTGTCATTTCTTCTACTCCTCGTTGGGTTTGACACTCTTACTTATCGAAAGGACTATGACTGACCCCCTATACTTGTGGGTCATTAGATGTCTCATACCTCTCAACACGGGCATGAGCCTAAAGTAGCAATTTCAGCTCTTGGAATATCTCATATGCTCTATGGCGTTCAAATCCCCTCTGGAGCCCCGATACTAAGCCGTAAAGCATGGTGCACTGAACTATCGAGTGGTCATCAGAACGTGTCTGCCAGATGTTCACAACATCCACATATGATGCTAAAGGGGTTGGCACACCGAGTGGAGCATCAAAGACATAAGCCTTTTGTGTAGCAATGAGGACAATCCTTAGATTGCGAACCCAGTTCGCATAGTTGCTTATGCTATCTTTCAACTTAGTCTTTCTCTAGGAACATATTAAAATCCATGGGAGCTACAACGCGAGCTATTGATCTACAATATAATTTGCAAAGACCTTAGAATATGTTCATAATAATTAGTTCAGTTAATAAAATTACTAATGAACTACCACTTAAATCAGCATCCCTCAAGTTATCTAAGTGATACATGATCCAAATTCACCAAGCCAAGTCTGATCATTACGTGAGATGAGGTGGTTTCAATGGTGAACATCTCCATTTTGATCATATCTACTATATGACTCAATTTTGACCTTTCGATCTTCCGTGTTCCGAGGCCATGTATGTACATGCTAGGTTCTTGAAGTTTAACCCAAGTATTTTGCATGTGCAAAACTGGCTGACACCCATTGTATGTGAATGAAGAGTCTATGACAGCCGATCATCACGAGGTGATTCGAAACGATGAACTTTTGCAATGGTGCATACTTGGGGCGAACACATTTTATCTTGAAATTTAGTGAAGGGATCATCTTATAATGCTACCATTGTCCTAAGAAAAATAAGATGCATAAAAGGATAAAAATCACATGCAAATCAATAAGTGACATGATATGGCCATCTTGTGCTTGTGATCTCCATCTCCAAAGCACCGGCATGACTTCCATAATCACCTATGGCTCTCGCCGATTGCCGTACTCATGGACATGCAAGTCATGATAATTATTACAAAACATGATCGTCTCATACATCACATATATCATATCACGTCTTGGCCATATCACATCACAACATGCCCTACAAAAACAAGTTAGATGTCCTCTACTTTGTTGTTGCAAGTTTTACGTGGCTGCTATGGAAAACTAGCAAGAACAATTCTTACCTACGCAAAGCCACAATGGTGATAATCAAGTTGACTTTTAACCTTCTCCAAGGACCGCCTTTGTCAGATCCGATTCAACTAAAGTGGGAGTGAAAGACATGCGCCAACCACCTTATGTAATACAAGTTGCATGTTAGTCGGTGGAACTGGTCTCTTGTGTGAGGAAAAGTAAAGTTGGCATGGCCACTTCATCCCACAATACCGCCGAATCTAAATAAGACAAGGGAGGTAAGAAATCTAAACATCAACATCCACAAATTCTTTGTGTTCTACTCGTGCATATCATCTACGCATAGACCTAGCTCATGATGCCACTGTTGGGGAACGTTGCATGGGAAACAAAAAATTCCTATGAAACATCCAAAATCTATTCTATGGATACGCTAGCAATGAGAGGGATAGGTTTGTACATAATGTTCTAGACCGAAAGCATTAACGATCTAGATATCATGGTTGCCATAGTCGTACTCGCGGTCACGATCCAATCCAATCCAAGCACCGCACGTGCGACACCTCCGAGTTTAGCACATGTCTAGATCGATGATGTCTCCTCCTTCTTAATGCATCAAGAGAGGGAGAAGAGGTAGATGAGATCTGATCTAGCATGACGTCATGGTGGTGGTGGTGGCAGCGGAATTTTGGTAGGGCTTCGCCAAGCGCGTACCGGAGAAACGTGGGAGGAGTTGGGAGAGCCAATGGGCAAGGATGAAGAGTGTGGCTGCCCCCATGCAACTCCCCCTTATATATATAAGATAGAGGGAAGGGGAGGGCATCCAAAACCATCCTAGGGATGGCCACAAGGGAGAAATCCCTTTAAACATGAAGATAACATCTTATATCTAGATTCAACCCTTTAAATTTAGAGATAAGATTTTATCTCTAGATTTAAATGACACATGCCTTGGGGAATGGTTAAGCCAACCCATGTGGGTTGTATCCCCACCCCTTGGTCCATATGGGCCCTTCCCTGGTCGTTGGGCCCCATGGTGGAATCCTCAGAACCTTCTAGAACCTTCTTGGTACTCTACAAAAAATTTCCCAAACTTTTCTGGAACCCTGAATATGACTTTCCATATATAAATCTATACCTTTGGACCATACTGGAGCTCCTCGTGATGTCCCAGATCCCATCCGAGACTCCGAACTACTTTTGGACTTTCCACTATTAATATCTCAACATTACCCTAGCGCTACCGAGGCGAGGCGACACCTGGCCTCTGTGCTGGTGGGGGCTTGCTGGGGCTTCACCTTGCGGGGACCTTGCCTCTGCGCTGGAAGGATGGCGGGGCCTTGCTGGGTGCACTTCTTGCCGGGGCTCCGTAGGCCATCCTGGCAAGATCTTGCCGGGGTCCCAGCCTTTGGTCTTCGGTCTGTCAACTTGAATGTCTTCTCGATGTTGCTGTATTTGTTCTTAGTTGCTCCCTGGCAGGCCTTGCCACTGGTATGGCTACGATTGTCCGTGCACAAGTACGGGGGTACTAAAAAGCCCATACTTTAGTACATTGACAAGAGCCCCCAGGCCTAGGCCATACACGGTGTGAGGCATTGTTGGGCTAGGCCCAAACAGTGCACGGGCACACGTGGAAGGGATTAACTGCCGTTGCAACTGTTCCGCTTACCGAGTCTCCCCATGATGCACGTTAAGTGCGTGACATGGGGGTACGTGCGTAGAACGGTAATAATTATCTTCATGGCCGCGTTAGGCCGTTTCCACCATGCGCGCCACATGCATAGCGGATAGCCAGCAACGGGCGCCCGTGACTTAAAGTCCTGGTTGTGACAGAAACTTCAGTGCCATGGATTGGAGAAATGGGGCGGTTGCTGTTCGCCCCGCGATCGTGGGCGACACTATTGGAGGAGGTGGGCAACGACCCTTGGAGCGGGGGAGAGCCAGCCCCCGTGCCCCTCCTATAAATTGAGGTTTTGCAATGCTCATCCATCCATCCTTCCTCATCGAGTGCAAACCTCCAGGGCTCGCCCTTCCGCCTTTTCCAAACCTTGAGTGGCGCCCGCCCTTAGCCATGGATAGGGGGCAAGGGCGGCCACCATCCTCCGCACCAAGGAGGAGTTCCCGTCTAGATCAAGCCACCGCTTCCGCTGTAGAGGCGGAGGGTGATCTGGGTCTTCCGGTGGGAGAGGCGTGAGGGGCTGTGGCCGTCGTGGAGGCTGAGGCCAGGGAGGCGGAGTGCTACTCCATCTCTCCCTCTGACGCCAGGCCCCTTCCTCGAAGAAACCCATGCCGAGGGGACGACATTGGAGTTCATCCTCAAACTACACGGTCCCCTTCGAGGCCATCTATGCCTCCCTCACCCTTTTGCTAGGGCGATGGAGGCCAACAAACCGCCTGCCTTGTGGTTGCAGGCGCATGGCTGCTGCAACGTTGCCACGCGGGTGGACGTCGGGTATCCGGAGAGCCGCGTCATGTTCTTCAGGCGTGGCTAGAAAGCCTTTGCCCATGCCCACAACCTCTAGGATGGGCACGTCCTTCGTTTCAAAATGACAGAGGCCAATCTGCTCTTCGTCAAGATTTATGGGCGCTCAGGCGTCCGTCTCAGCTTCTGCGAAGAGAGCTCGAGTGGTGCCGAAAGCTCATCCTCGAGCGGCAGTGACGAGGAGGACGGTGTCGGTGAAAGCGATGATGAGTCCGATCTCCAGTCCATCAAGTCGTAATACGACGAACTGAGCTCTGACTTATTAGTGGCCGCACCATCATCGTCAGCCTCACGCCTCTCCTCCTCCTCCCGGTAGGACGATCTTGCCTGGGGTCCTTTATTGGAAATATGCCCTAGAGGCAATAAACAAAGTGTTTATTATTATATTTCCTTGTTCATGATAATCATTTATTATCCATGCTATAATTGTATTGATTGGAAACACATTACATGTGTGGGTGAATAGACAACACTTTGTCCCTAGTATGCCTCTAGTGAACTAGCTCGTTGATCAAAGATGGTCAAGGTTTCCTAGCCATTGACATGTGATGTCATTTGATAACGGGATCACATCATTAGGAGAATGATGTGATGGACAAGACCCAAACTACAAACATAGCATATGATCATGTCAGTTTATTGCTACTGTTTTCTGCATGTCAAGTATGTGTTCCTATGACCATGAGATCATGTAACTCACGGACACCGGAAGAGTGCCTTGTGTGTATCAAACGTTGCAACGTAACTGGGTGACTATAAAGGTGCTCTACAGGTATCTCTGAAGGTGTCTGTTGAGTTGGCATGGATCAAGACTGGGATTTGTTACTTAGTGTGACGGAGAGGTATCTTAGGGCCCACTCGGTAATACAACATCACAATAAGCCTTGCAAGCAATGTGACTAAGTGTTAGTCACGGGATCTTGTATTATGGAACGAGTCAAGAGACTTGCCGGTAACAAGGTTGAACTAGGTATGGAGATACCAACTATCGAATCTCGGGCAAGTAACATACCGAAGAACAAAGGGAACATCATACGGGATTAACTGAATCCTTGACATAGAGGTTCGACCGATAAAGATCTTCGTAGAATATGTAGGAACCAATATGGGCATCCAGGTCCCGCTATTGGTTGTTGACCGTAGAGGTGTCTTGGTCATGTGTACATAGTTCTCGAACCCGCAGGGTCTGCACACTTAAGGTTCGGTGATGTTTCGGTAGTATAGAGTTATGTATGGTGGTGACCTAAGGTTGTTCGGAGTCCCGGATGAGATCCCGGATGTCACGAGGAGCTCCGGAATGGTCTGCAGGTAAAGATTGATATATAGGAAGTCCTATTTTGGTCGCCGGAAAGGTTTCGGGCTCATCGGTAGTGTACCAGGAGTGCCGATAGTGTACCGGGAGACTATCGGGAGGGGTATTTGGACCCAAGAGGCTACATGGGCTGTGGGAGAGTGAATACCAGCCCTTTGTGGGCTGGTGGAATTCCCACAGAAGGCCCATGTGGTTGGGAAAGAAAAGCCCAAAGAGAAAAGGTGGAAAAAAGGCAAAAAGGCAAAAAAGGAAGGAGTCCTAGTCCTACTAGGATTGGAGGAGGAACCCTCCTCTCCTTGCTTACTTCGGCCAAAGCCTCCTAGGGCTGGCCCTTGGGCCAAGCCTCCTTCTCTCTTCCTCTTATATATACTAGAGGTTTTAGGGTTTTTGCACTTGATTTTAGCCACGTGCTACCCGTTCCTCTAGTGCCTAGTTTCTCCTCTAGATCGGTTTTCTGTAGTGCTTAGGCGAAGCCCTGTTGGAATTGCTCCACCACCATCGCCGCGGCGCCGTCATTCTGCCGGAGAACTCATCAACCTCTCCTCTCCCTCTTGCTGGATCAAGAAGGCAGAGATCCTCATCAAGTTGTACGTGTGCTGAACGCGGAGGTGCCGTCCGTTCGGTGCTTGATCGGGACAGATCGTGATTGGATCGCGGGACGCTCGGCGATTTGGATCGCGAAGACGTTCGACTAAACCAACCGTGTTTCTTAATGCTTCCCGCTTAGCAATCTACAAGGGTATGTAGATCCACTCTCCCTCTCGTAGATGCTCATTACCATGGATAGATCTTGCGTGTGCGTAGGAATTTTTTTGTTTCCCATGCAACGTTCCCCAACAGTGGCATCATGAGCTAGGTCTATGTGTAGATGAGATATCGAGTAGAACACAAAGTGTTTGTGGGCATTGATGCTTAGATTGCTTCCTCCCTTGGTCATGTTTTGCTTCAGCGGTATTGTAGGATGAAGCGTCCCGAACCAACATTACTCATACGCTTACGAGAGACAGGTTCCCTCAACTGCAACTTGTTGCATAGATGGCTGGCGGGTGTCTGTTTCTCCGATTTTAGTTGGATCGGATTCGACAAAGGCAGTCCTTGAGAAGGTTGAAAAGCAACTTATGAGTCACCGTTGTGGTTTATGCGTATGTGAGAATTGTTCTTGCTAGATACCCGTAGCAGCCACGTAAAACATGCAACAACAATTAGAGGACATCTAACTTGTTTTTGCAGGGTATGTTGTGATGTGATATGGCCAATTACATGATGAGATATATGTGATGTATGAGATGATCATGTGTTGTATAGGATATCATGACTTGCATGTCGATGAGTACAGCAACCGGCAGGAGCCATAGGGTTGTCTTTAATTATTGTATGACCTGCGTGTCAATCATTAAGCGCTATGTAATGCTTTACTTTATCGCTAAATGGTAGCAATAGTAGTAGAAGCATGGTGGGCGCGACAACCCCGATGGCGACACATTGATGGAGATCAAGATGATGGAGATCATGGTGTCGTGCTGGTGACGATGGAGATCATGCCGGTGCTTTCAAGATGGAGATCAAAAGCACAAGTTCATGGCCATATCATGTCACTTATGATTTGCATGTGATGTTAATCCTTTATGCACCTTGTTTTGCTTAGGACGACGGTAGCATTATAAGGTGACCCCTCACTTAAATTTCAAGATGAATTGTGTTCTCCCCGAGTGTGCACTGTTGCGAAAGTTCGTCGTGTCGAGACACCACGTGATGATCGGGTGTGATAGACTCTACGTTCACATACAACGGGTGCAAGCCAGTGTTGCACATGCAGAACACTCGGGTTAAACTTGACAAGCCTAGCATGTACAGACATGGCCTCGGAACACAAGAGATCGAAAGGTCGAACATGAGTCATATAATAGATATGATCAACATGATGATGTTCACCATCGAAACCACCTCAACTCACGCGATGATCGGACTTGAGTTGGTGAATTTGGATCATGTGACACTCAGATGACCTAAGGGATGTCAATTTGAGTGGGATCTTTAGTAATTTTATTAACTAAACTCATTATCTTGAACAATAGTCTAAGTAACCTTTGCATATTTATGTTGTAGATCAATGGCTCACGCAGTAGCACCCCTGAATTTTAATGCGTTCCTAGAGAAAGCTAAGTTGAAAGATGATGGAAGTAACTTTGTTAACTGGGCCTGTAATTTGAGGATTATCCTCACGGCGTCCCAGAAATCATATGTCCTTGATGCACCACTTGGTGACCAACCAGAAGACCTGTCATCCGAAGACGTTAAGAACGCTTGGGAGGCATGTACTAGTGATTACTCAATAGTTCAATGTGTGATATTGTATGGCTTAGAACCAGGACTTCAAAGACATTTTGAACGTCATGGAGCATATGATATGTTCCAGGAGTTGAAGTTTATCTTTCAGAAGAACGCTCGGATCGAGAGGTATGAAACCTCTGATAAGTTCTATGCTTGCAAGATGGAGGAGAACGGGTCTATCGGTGAACATATACTCAGAATGTCTGGGTATTCAACTCGTCTAGCGGAGTTGGGAATTGCCCTTCCGCTAGAGGCGATCACTGTTAGAGTTCTTCAATCACTGCCACCTAGTTACAAGAGCTTTGTGATGAACTATAACATGCACAGGATGAACAAGTCAGTCGCCGAGCTGTTTGCGATGCTAAAAGTCGCTGAGTCTGAAATCCAGAAAGAACATCAAGTGTTGATGGTCAATAAAACCACTAGTTTCAAGAAGAATGGCAAGGGCAAGGGCAAGAAGGGTAAAACCAAGAAGGATGGCAAAGCAGTTGCTACTCCTGTAAAGAAGCCCAAGGCTGGACCCAAGCCAGAAACTGAGTGCTTTCATTGCAAGGGAACTGGTCACTGGAAGCGGAACTGCCCAAAGTACCTGGCTGGCAAAAAGGCGGCCAATGAGAAACAAGGTATATATGATATACATGTTATTGATGTGTACCTTACTAGTTCTCGTTGTAGTGCTTGGGTATTTGATACTGGTTCGGTTGCTCACATTTGCAACTCAAAACAAGAACTACGGAATAGTTGAAGGCTGGCAAAGGACGAAGTGACGATGCGCGTGGGAAATGGTTCCAAGGTTGATGTGATCGCCGTCGGCACGCTCTCTCTTCGATTACCATCGGGATTAGTGATGAACCTGAATAATTGTTATTTAGTGCCTGCGTTAAGCATGAATATTATATCTGGATCTTGTTTATTGCGAGGCGGTTACTCATTTAAATCAGAGACTAATGGTTCTATTTATATGAGTAATATCTTTTATGGTCATGCACCCAATGTGAGGGGTTTATTCATATTGAATCTTGATAGTGATGACACACATGTTCATAACATTGATGCCAAAAGATGTAGAGTTGATAATGATAGTACCACTTTCTTGTGGCACCGCGGTTTAGGTCATATTCGTGTAAAACGCATGAGGAAGCTCCATGCTGATGGACTTTTGGAGTCACTTGATTTTGAATCACTTGACACATGCGAACCATGCCTCATGGGCAAGATGACTAAAACGCCGTTCTCTGGAACAATGGAATGGGCAAGTGACTTATTGGAAATCATACATACTGATGTGTCCGGTCCAATGAATGTTATGACGCACGGTGGATATCGTTATTTTCTCACCTTCACTGATGACTTAAGTTGATATGGGTATATTTACTTAATGAAACACAAGTCTGAAACGTTCGAAAAGTTCAAGCAATTTTAGAGTGAAGTTGAGAATCATCGTAACAAGAAGATTAAATTCCTGCGATCTGATCGAGGAGGTGAGTATCTGAGTTATGAGTTTGGTAGTCACTTAAGATAGTGTGGAATTGTTTCACAGTTGACACCGCCTGGAACACCGCAGCGTAATGGTGTGTCCGAACGTCGTAATCGAACCTTCTTAGATATGGTGCGATCAATGATGTCTCTTGCTGATTTGCCACTATCGTTTTGGGATTATGCATTAGAGACAGCTGCATTCACTTTAATAGGGCACCATCGAAATCCGTTGAGACGACGCCATATGAACTATGGTTTGGCAAGAGGCCAAAGTTGTCATTTCTTAAAGTTTGGGGATGTGATGCTTATGTCAAAAACCTTCAGCCTGAAAAGCTGGAACCCAAAGCGGAGAAATGCGTCTTCATAGGATACCGAAAGAGACAATCGGGTATACCTTCTATCTGTGATCCGAAGGCAAAGTGTTTGTTGCTAAGAACGGAACATTTCTTGAGAAAGAGTTTCTCTCGAAAGAATTGAGTGGGAGGAAAATAGAGCTTGATGAGGTAATTGAACCTTTACTTCAACAAGAGAGTAGCGCAGCGCAGAAAGATGTTTCTGTGGAGCCTACGACAGTTGAAGAGGAAGTTAATGATGATGATCATGAAGCTTCGGATCAAGTTACTATTGAACCTCGTAGGTCAACAAGGGCACGTACTGCTCCTGAGTGGTATGGAAACCCTGTCTTGGAGGTCATGTTGTTGGACAACAATGAACCTACGAGCTATGAAGGAGCGATGATGGGCCCAGATTCTGAGAAATGGTTAGAGGCCATGAAATCCGAGATGGGATCCATGTATGAAAACAAAGTATGGACTTTGGAAGTATTACCTGAAGGGTGAAAGGCCATTCAGAACAAATGGATCTTTAAGAAGAACACGAACACGGACGGTAATGTCACCGTCTATAAAGCTCGACTTGTGGCAAAGATTTTTTTCACAAGTTCAAGGAGTTGACTACAACGAGACCTTCTCACCCGTAGCGATGCTTAAGTCCGTCGGAATCATGTTAGCAATAGCTGCATATTTCGACTATGAAATTTGGTAGATGGATGTCAAAACAGCTTTCCTCAACGGTTTCCTTGAGGAAGAGTTGTATATGATGCAACCGGAAGGTTTTGTTGATCCAGAGAATGCAGACAAAGTTTGCAAACTCCAGCGATCCATTTATGGACTGGTGCAAGCATCTCAGAGTTGGAATAAGCGCTTTGATGAGCTGATCAAAGTGTTTGGGTTTATACAAGTTTATGGAGAAGCTTGTATTTACAAGAAAGTGAGTGGGAGCTCTATAGTGTTTCTAATATTATATGCGGATGACATATTACTAATTGGAAACAATATAGAAATGCTTGAAAGCATGAAGAAATATTTGAACAAGAGTTTTTCAATGAAGGACCTAGGATAAGCTACTTTCATATTAGGCATTAAGATCTATAGAGATAGATCGAGACGCTTAATAGCACTTTCATAGGGCACATACCTTGATATTGTTTTGAAGAAGTTCAAAATGGATCAGTCCAAGAGGGGTTCTTGCCTGTGTTACAAGGTGTGAAGTTGAGTAAGACTCAATGCCAAGTGACTGCAGAAGATAGAGAAAAGATGAGTGTCATCCCCTATGCTTCATCCATAGGCTCTATCATGTATGCAATGTTGTGCACAAGACGCGATGTCAGCCTTGCCATAAGTATGGTCGGAAGGTTTCAAAGTGATCCTGGAATGGGGAACTAGTTTGCGGTCAAGAATATCCTTAAGTACCTGAAAAGGACTAAGGAAATGTTTCTCGTTTATGGAGGTGATGAAGAGCTCGTCGTAAAGGGTTACGTCTATGCAAGCTTTGACACTGATCCGGATGACTCTAAGTCACAAACCAGATACATATTTATTCTCAACGGAGGAGCGGTAAGCTGGTGCAGTTCCAAGCAAAGCGTGGTAGCCAATTCTACATGCGAAGCGGAGTACATCGCAGCCTTGGAGGCGGCGAAGGAAGTGTCTGGATGAAGCAGTTCATGACAGATCTTGGAGTAGTGCCCAGTGCACTGAATCCAATGAACCTATTCTGTGACAACACTAGTGCCATTGCTCTGGCCAAGGAACCAAGGTTTCACAAGAGGACCAGACACATAAAGCGATGCTTCAACTCCATCCGTGATTACATCGAGGAGAAGGACATAAATATTTGCAAAGTGCACACGGATCTGAATGTTGCAGACCCATTGACTAAACCTCTTCCAAGGGCTAAACATGATCAACACCAGAATGGAATGGGTGTTCGATTCATTACAATGTAAATCGCATAGTGATGTGAACTAGATTATTGACTCTAGTGCAAGTGGGAGACTGTTGGAAATATGCCCTAGAGGCAATAAATAAAGTGTTTATTATTATATTTCCTTGTTCATGATAATCATTTATTATCCATGCTATAATTGTATTGATTGGAAACACATTACATGTGTGGGTAAATAGACAACACTTTGTCCCTAGTATGCCTCTAGTGAACTAGCTCGTTGATCAAAGATGGTCAAGGTTTCCTAGCCATTAACATGTGATGTCATTTGATAACGGGATCACATCATTAGGAGAATGATGTGATGGACAAGACCCAAACTACAAATATAGCATATGATCGTGTTAGTTTATTGCTACTGTTTTCTGCATGTCAAGTATGTGTTCCTGTGACCATGAGATCATGTAACTCACGAACATCGGAAGAGTGCCTTGTGTGTATCAAATGTCACAACGTAACTGGGTGACTATAAAGGTGCTCTATAGGTATCTCCAAAGGTGTCTGTTGAGTTGGCATGGATCAAGACTGGGATTTGTTACTCCGTGTGACGGAGAGGTATCTCAGGGCCCACTCGGTAATACAACATCACAATAAGCCTTGCAAGCAATGTGACTAATTGTTAGTCACGAGATCTTGTGTTACGGAATGAGTAAAGAGACTTTCTGGTAACGAGGTTGAACTAGGTATGGAGATACCGACGATCGAATCTCGGGCAAGTAACATACCGAAGAACAAAGGGAACATCATACGAGATTAACTGAATCCTTGACATAGAGGTTCGACCGATAAAGATCTTCGTAGAATATGTAGGAACCAATATGGGCATCCAGGTCCCGCTATTGGTTATTGACCATAGAGGTGTCTCGGTCATGTCTACATAGTTCTCGAACCCGTAGGGTCTGCACACTTAAGGTTCGGTGACGTTTCGGTAGTATAGAGTTATGTATGGTGGTGACCGAAGGTTGTTCGGAGTCCCGGATGAGATCCCAGAAGTCACGAGGAGCTCCGGAATGGTCCGGAGGTAAATATTGATATATAAAAAGTCCAATTTTGGTTGCCAGAAAAGTTTCGGGCTCATCGGTAGTGTACCAGGAGTGCCGGTAGTGTACCGGGAGACCATCGGGAGGGGTATTTGGACCCAAGAGGCTACATGGGCTGTGGGAGAGTGAATACCAGCCCTTTGTGGGCTGGTGGAATTCCCACGCAAGGCCCATGCATCTGGGAAAGAAAAGCCCAAAGAGAAAAGGTGGAAAAAAGGCAAAAAGGCAAAAAAAGGAAGGAGTCCTAGTCCTACTAGGATTGGAGGAGGAATCCTCCTCTCCTCCCTTGCTTCGGCCGAAGCCTCCTAGGGCTGGCCCTTGGGCCAAGCCTCCTTCTCTCTTCCTCTTATATATACTAGAGGTTTTAGGGTTTTTTCACTTGATTTTAGCCACATGCTACCCGTTCCTCTAGTGCACAGTTTCTCCTCTAGATCGGTTTTCTGCAGTGCTTAGGCGAAGCCCTGCTGGAATTGCTCCACCACCATCGCCGCGGCGCCGTCACGCTGCCGGAGAAGTCATCTACCTCTCCGCTCCCTCTTGCTAGATCAAGAAGGCGGAGATCGTCATCAAGCTGTACGTGTGCTGAACGCGGAGGTGCCATCTGTTCGGTGCTTGATCGGGATGGATCATGATTGGATCACGGGACGCTCGACGATTTGGATCGCGAGGACGTTCGACTACACCAACCGTGTTTCTTAACGCTTCCCGCTTAGCGATCTACAAGGGTAAGTAGATCCACTCTCCCTCTCGTAGATGCTCATCACCATGGATAGATCTTGCGTGTGCGTAGGAAATTTTTTGTTTCCCATGCAACGTTCCCCAACATCCTTGTGCCAAGCATTGCCTCATCTTCCAGCTGGATCTTCCGGCAGGCTCGTGGACTTTGGCTTTTGGGGCTCCCCTTCTCGTCTGCGTAGTGCTGGTATTCTCCTCTGCGCAATGCTGGCCCTCTCCTCCATGCAATGCTGGTCCAGGAGGGGCCCGACTCTTGTTGGAGGCCCCTTGCCATATTTTTCTTCTTGTAGTCTGCCTCCTCTTTCCATCTTTTTCTTCTTGTAATCTCAACTAGGTGAGAAAGTCAAATAAAGATGTACTTAGGAAAAGGCGACATCTCATGTAGATTTCACCCTATTTGAAATACCGTATACTATTCTCCTTGTTAGATTCCTATTTGCATGGTGTTTTCCCTACGCTTTTTCGGAAAAAACCTTGCTGGAAAGTGTATACCGCGAGCGCTTCGAGGAGCAGGTCCTTAGCAGCCTGCTGGCGGTGCCACTGCCGGCAAGATACCTTGACATTCTTGACATGGCCACTTAAGCTACTGAGTGGACCCGAAACGGAGTAAGGGTGCAGGCGCAGCCACTTGAGCCATTGAGCGGACTCGAAACGGAATAGGGGCGTGAGCGCAGCCACTTAAGCCATTGAGCGGACTCGAAATAGAGCAAGGGCGCTACCAATCATGGCAAGGTTCCTTCGTGTGCAGGTTTTCCATACAAGAGTCAAAATCGTCCAAGGAAAATAACTTCACAGTGAGAGTTCACTTAGGGTTTTGCAACTTAGCTTTTCGTTGCCGTGCTACTTCTGGCAAGATGTTTTCCTTGAATGTTGCCTGTCGGTATCCATACCACCGTTCCCTTCCCCCGCAAAGCTGCACGCGAGGTAACCTTCTGTCATTTTAAGAAAAAGAAAGAAGAGAAAATAGGGATATGGAACCTTGTTGGTCCGTTAGCTCTTGCCGGGAGTAAGCGCAATACAATATCTCAGATAAGCATGTAAATAAGTAAACATGAGAATCAACAAGATTTGTAGAACACTTAGATTTATTCAACTATGCACAGGGTCTGTGCCTGGCTTTGTACAAAGGATTACATGCTTCGGCGGCAAGACTCCTTACAAAAGGTGGTTGCCGAGAGGCCCGACAACCGCGTCTCATGGGTAGAACTTACGAAGATGTTCGATATTCCAGGAGTTGCTCACTGGGATGCCATCTTTGGTCTCCAGGCAGACTATGCTAGGCCTGGTGACTCATACTACCCGATAAGGACCTTCCCACTTTGGTGTCAACTTGTTTGAATTCTTAGCAGACTGAACTCGCTGAAGAACAAGGTCGCCTTCCTCAACACTTCGGTCATGAACCTTGCGGCTATGATAGCGGCGCAAAGCTTGCTGGTAGCGCGCGGCTCGCACTACAACCCGAAGACGATCTTCCTCAAGGAGCACCGCGTCATCTTGCTGCAACTGCTCTTGCTCAAGCTTGTCATAAGCGAGCACTCGAGGTGACCCATATGTGAGTTCCGTGGGGAGAACTGCTTCCGCCCCATATACTAGGGAGAAGGGTGTCTGGCCGGTAGCTCTATTTGGAGTCCTTCTGATTGACCAAAGAACCACTAGCAACTCATCAATCCAGCGCCTTTGGCACTTACACAGCTTGTTGAAAGTTCTTGTCTTGAGGCCTCGCAACACTTTAGCATTAGCCCTTTCTGCCTGGCCATTGCTCCTTGGGTGGGCAATGGAAGCAAAATAGATCTTGCTACCAAGGTCTTGGACATACTGCATGAAGGTGCGGCTCATGAACTGTGTGCCGTTGTCAGTGATGATCCTATTAGGAACACCAAAGCGGCAGACCAGTCCTTTGAAGAACTCGACGGCTGACTGTGCTGTCACCTTTCTCACTGCTTCCACTTCTGACCACTTTAAGAACTTGTCGATTGCAACGTACAAGTACTCAAAGCCCCCAGTAGCATGGGGAAAGGGGCCCAAGATGTCGAGCCCCCAGACCAAAAATGGCCAGGAGAGAGGGATTGTTTGAAGAGCTTGAGCTGGTTGATGCATTTTGTTTGAATGAAACTGGCATGCTTCACACTTGGTTACTAGCGCAGTTGCATCCTCGAGGGCGGTGGGCCAAAAGAAACCTTGCCGGAATGCCTTACCTGCAAGCGCTCTTGACCCTATGTGGGAACCACATATGCCTCCATGTATCTCTGCCAACAACTCCAGTCCATCTTCCTGAGAAATGCACTTGAGTTTCACACCGTTCGAGCTCTTTCTGTACAGGACGTTGTCCACGAACTGGTACATATTAGACCGTCGGGCTACTTTCTCAGCTTCTTCTTGTTCCTCAGGGAGTTCTCCTGTTTGAAGGAAATGGACATGTGCTGTGCCCATGCTGGAGCCTGGGGCTCGGCAACAAGGACTAAAGGCATATCCTCTACCGGGGAAGTAATTGTCTCAACGGAAAGGGCTCGAGGTCCTGCCAGAGCCTGGTGCCCCCCGACAGGCCTGCCGGGAGCATGTGCTTCCATGGCAAGAGCCTGAGGCTCTGCTGGAGCGCGACGCTCACCGGCAAGCCTGGCGTTGTCCCCGGTAAGTTCCTCACCGGTGGCTTCTGGGAGCTCTACCGGGAAATACTTGCCAGAACTCAACTTTCTTCTTTTTTCTTGTCCAGTTGATGGTGTCACGGATGGTTGAGTCAGTTGGAGCACAAAAGTTCCTGGTTCCACAGGCAACTTAAGGGCAACACACTTTGACAGGCCATCAGTAACGCTGTTCTTTGCACGTGGAACATGCTCCATTGACACACCGTCAAAATGTTCTTCCAACTTTTTCACTTCATCTACATAAGCTCCAATCAATGGAATCTGATAATCCTTGTTCACCTGCCTAACAACAAGCTGAGAATCACCCATGACAATAAGTTTCTTAATCCCAACGTCTGCCGCGATCCTGAGACCAGCAAGCAGCCCTTCGTATTCTGCAGTATTGTTCGTCGACCTCTCCCAGGGAAAGTGCATCTGAATCACATATTTGAGGTGCTCTCCGGTGGGTGTGACAAGCAACACTTCAGCACCGACGCCTTGCAGTGAGAAAGCTCCATCAAAATACATGATCCACTCTTGATTGGTTTCCTTGCCGGGGAGAGTTGACTCTAGAACTTCTTCATCTGGCGTTGGGGTCCATTCCGCAATGAACTCCGCCAAGGCTCTTCTTTGGATGGTCGAAGTGCTTTCAAACTTGAGACGAAAGCTTGACAGTTCCAAAGCCCACTCCACAATCCTACCGGTAGCGTCAGGGTTCTGCAAAATCCGTTGTAACGGGAAGCTAGTGATAACGGTGATCTCATGTGCCTGGAAGTAATGGCGCAGCTTCCTTGAGGCAATAAGGAGGCCGAAGAGCAACTTCTGCAAGCCAGAATATCTTGACCTAGCCCCCTACAAAAGGGAGCTGACAAAATAGACTGTGTGCTGCATCATCTTCTTCTTCTGAATTGTTTCATTCGACTGCGCAAATCCTGCTTTGTTGGCACCAGACTCCGCTAGGGAAAATTCTGGCTTGTCGCTTGGTGGTCCTGTCGCTGCCATTGCTTCTTAATCAACTTATCTTTCAGCCACTAACACAGCATTCACCACTTGATTTGTTGCCGCTAGATATAGCAGCAACGACTCTTGTGGTTTTGGCACGACTAGGACTGGCGGAGAGGAGAGGTACTTCTTCAAATCCTGCAGCGCCGCCTCCACTTTCGGAGTGCATTTCATTGGACCCGCCTTCTTCAAGATTTCAAAAAAGGGCAGGGCGCGCTTAGCAGATTTTGAAATAAACCTACTTAGAGCGACAACACAGCAGACAAGACGACGCACATCCTTGACACGTCCCGGCCCTTCAATTTGCTCAATTGCCTTGATCTTGTCGGGATTCGCTTCAATTCCATGTTGAGATACAAAGAACCCGAGAAGCTTGCCGGATGGGACACCAAACACACACTTCTCAGGGTTGAGCTTCAAGTTGATCTTGCACAGATTTGCAAATGTTTCTTCTAGGTCTGATATGAGCGTAGCCTTGTCCTTGGTTTTGACCACTATGTCATCCATATAAGCCTCCATATTTCTATGTAGCTGGGGCTCAAAACCAATCTGGACCGCTCTTGCAAATGTAGAACCAACACTTTTCAACCCAAAAGGCATACACAAAAAGCAATATGTATCACATGGGGTGATAAATGCGGTCTTCTCTTTGTCTTCCTTGGCCATGAAAATCTGATGATAACCTGAATAGGCGTCAAGGAAAGACAACAAGTCATAGCCGGCGGCGGAGTCCACAGTCTGGTCGATGCGCGGCAAGGGAAAAGGATATTTGGGGCAAGCTTTATTAACATCTGTGAAGTCAATACATAGCCTCCATTTCCATTCGCCTTGTGCACTACAACTGGATTGGCCAACCATGTTGGATGAAGTACTCCTCTGATCAAGCCAGCCGCTTCTAGTTTCTTGATTTCTTTGGCAATAAACTATTGCCACTCCAAAGCCTGCTTCCTGACCTTCTGCTTGACGGGCCGCGCGTGTGGACGGACGGCAAGGTGGTGCTCAATCACCTTCCTAGGAACACCGGGGATATAAGATGGTTTCCATGCAAACACATCGACATTCACCCGCAGGAAGGCGACGAGTGCACTTTCCTATTTGTCGTCAAGGGTGGAACTTATGGTGAAAGTCCCTCCCGTACCATCCTCCTTGGGGGGCACCTTCTTAGTCTCTGGTGGAGCTGCCTTAGACTTCTTGCTCTTGCCGGTGGAACTCTCTGGCACATCGTCAATGGGAGCACAACACTCCAAGGAGGTGCGCTTGCCGGAATGTATGCCAGAGGTCTTGCCGGGCTTCTTCCTCCTGGGAGTTTCAGTGGCAGGAGAAAGTGCCTTGGCGGCAGATGTTGCAACCGCATCCTTGTAGAGTTGATCAGCGTAGATAAGCACGTGCTTCTTGTCGGACTTGACACTAACGATGCCCATCATCCCGGGCATCTTCTACATTGTAGGCGTAGTGTGACGCCGCCATGAGCTTGGCAACGCTGGACAGCCAAGGATCCCATTGTAGGGCAACGGAATCTTGGCGACATCAAAAACGACCTTCTCCGTCTCGAAGTTCAGATCGCTGCCAAATGTTATCGGAAGCGTGATCTTCCCCTTGGGCTAGCTCCTATAGGGGAACGTTGCATGGGAAACAAAAATTTTCCTACGCACACAAAGATCTATCTGTGGTGATGAGCATCTACGAGAGGGAGAGTGGATCTACATACCCTTGTAGATCGCTAAGCGGGAAGCGTTAAGAAACACGGTTGGTGTAGTCGAATGTCTTCGCGATCCAAATCGCCATGCGTCCCGCGATCCAATCACGATCCGTCCCGCGATCCAATCACGATCCGTCCCACAAACTTGATCACAATCCGTCCCACGAACTTGATCACGATCCTTCCGATCTAGCGCCGAACAGACGGCACCTCCGCGTTCAGCACACGTACAGCTTGATGACGATCTCCGCCGTCTTGATCCAGCAAGAAGGAGCGGGGAGGTAGAAGAGTTCTCCGGCAGCGTGATGGCGCTCCGGCGATGGTGGTGGAGCAATTCCGGTAGGGCTTCGCCTAGGCATTGCAGAAATCCGATCTAGAGGAGAAACTATGCACTGGAGGAACGGGTAGCACGTGGCTGAAAAAACTAGTGCAAAACCCTAAAACCCACCAGTATATATAGGAGGAGAGGAGGAGAGCCTTGGCGCAAGGTCCAAGGCTCCTATGGTTTGGCCGAACCTACTAGGAGAGGAGGACTCCTCCTCCAATCCTAGTAGGACTAGGATTGCTCCTTTTTTTGCCTTTTTCCCACCTTTTCCTATTGGGTTTTCTTCTCCAGCCACATGGGCCTTGTGTGGGAGTTTCCACCAGCCCACTAAGGGCTGATATTCACTCTCCCACAGCCCATGAAGCCTCTTGGGTCGAAATACCCCTCCCGGAGGCCTCCTGGTACACTACCGGCACTCCCGGTACACTACCGATGAGCCCGAAACTTTTCCGGCGACCAAAACAGGACTTCCTATATATGAATCTTTACCTCTGGACCATTCCGAAGCTCCTCGTGACGTCCGAGACCTCATCCGGGACTCCGAACAACCTTCGGTCACCACCATACATAACTCTATACTACCGAAACATCACCAAACCTTAAGTGTGCACACCCTGCGGGTTCGAGAACTATGTAGACATGACCGAGACACCTCTACGGTCAATAACCAATAGAGGGACCTGGATGTCCATATTGGTTCCTACATATTCTATGAAGATCTTTATCGGTCGAACCTCTATGTCAAGGATCCAGTTAATCTCGTATGATGTTCCCTTTGTTCTTTGGTATGTTACTTGCCCGAGATTTGATCGTCGGTATCTCCATACCTAGTTCAACCTCGTTACCGGCAAGTATCTTTACTCATTTTGTAATACAAGATCTCGCGACTAAAACTTAGTCACATTGCTTGCAAGGCTTATTGTGATGTTGTATTACAAAGTGGGCCCTCAGATACCTCTCCATCACACGGAGTAACAAATTCCAGTCTTGATCCATGCCAACTCAACAGACACCTTCGGAGATACATGTAGAGCACCTTTATAGTCACCCATTTACGTTGCGACGTTTGATACACACAAGGCACTCCTCCGATGTCCATGAGTTGCATGATCTCATGGTCATAGAAACATATACTTGACATGCAGAAAACAGTAGCAATAAACTGACACGATCATATGCTACGTTTGTAGTTTGGGTCTTGTCCATCACATCATTCTCCTAATGATGTGATCCCGTTATCAAATGAAATCACATGTCAATGGCTAGGAAATCTTGACCATCTTTGATCAACGAGCTAGTTCACTAGAGGCATACTAGGGACAGAGTGTTGTCTATTAACCCACACATGTAATGTGTTTCCAATCAATACAATTATAGCATGGATAATAAAAGATTATCATGAACAAGGAAATACAATAATAAACACTTTATTTATTGCCTCTAGGGCATATTTCCAACAGTCTCCCACTTGCACTAGAGTCAATAATCTAGCTCACATCACTATGTTATTTACATTGTAATGAATCGAACACCCATGCAGTTGTGGTGTTGATCATGTTTAGCCCTTGGAAGGGGTTTAGTCAACGGGTCTGCAACATTCAGATCCGTGTGCACTTTGCAAATATTTATGTCCTTCTCCTCGACATAATCGCGGATGGAGTTGAAGTGTCGCTTTATGTGTCTGGTCCTCTTGTGAAACCTTGGTTCCTTGGACAGAGCAATGGCACCAGTGTGGTCATAGAACAGGTTCATTGGATTGAGTGCATTGGGCACTACTCCAAGATCTGTCATGAACTGCTTCATCCAGACACCTTCCTTTGCCGCCTCCGATGCTGCGATGTACTCCGCTTCGCACGTAGAATCGGCTACCATGCTTTGCTTGGAACTGCACCAGCTTACCGCTCCCCCGTTGAGAATAAATACGTATCCGGTTTGCGACTTAGAGTCATCCGGATCAGTGTCAAAGCTTGCATCGACGTAACCCTTTACGACGAGCTCTTCATCACCTCCATAAACGAGAAACATTTCCTTAGTCCTTTTCAGGTACTTAAGGATATTCTTGACCGCTGCCCAGTGCTCCATTCCAGGATCACTTTGAAACCTTCTGGCCATACTTATGGCAAGACTGACATTGGGTCTTGTGCACAACATTGCATACATTATAGAGCCTATGGCTGAAGCATAGGGGATGACACTCATCTTTTCTCTATCTTCTGCAGTCACTGGGCATTGAGTCTTACTCAACTTCACACCTTGTAACACAGGCAAGAACTCCTTCTTGGACTGATCCATTTTGAACTTCTTCAAAACTTTATGAAGGTATGTGCTCTATGATAGTGCTATTAAGCGTCTCGATCTATCTCTATAGATCTTAATGCCTAATATGAAAGCAGCTTCTCCTAGGTCCTTCATTGAAAAACACTTGTTCAAATATTCCTTCATGCTTTCCAGCATTTCTATATTGTTTCCAATCAGCAATATGTCATCCACATATAATACTAGAAACGATATAGAGCTCCCACTCACTTTCTTGTAAATACAAGCTTCTCCATAAACTTGTATAAACTCAAACGCCTTGATCACCTCATCAAAGCGCTTATTCCAACTCCGAAATGCTTGCACCAGTCCATAAATGGATCGCTGGAGTTTGCAAACTTTGTTAGCATTCTCTGGATCGACAAAACCTTCGGGTTGCATCATATACAACTCTTCCTCAAGGAAACCGTTGAGGAACGCCGTTTTGACATCCATCCGCCAAATTTCATAGTCGAAATAAGCAGCTATTGCCAATATGATTCTGACAGACTTAAGCATCGCTACGGGTGAGAAAGTCTCATCATAGTCAACTCCTTGAACTTGTGAAAAGCCCTTTGCCACCAGTCGAGATTTATAGACGGTGACATTACCGTCCGCGTCTGTCTTCTTCTTAAAGATCCATATGTTCTGAATGGCCTTTCACCCTTCAGGTAATACTTCCAAAGTCCATACTTTGTTTTCATACATAGATACCATCTCGGATTTCATGGCCTCTAACCATTTCTCGGAATCCGGGCCCATCACTACTCCTTCATAGCTCATAGGTTCATTGTTGTCCAACAACATGACCTCTAAGACAGGGTTGCCGTACCACTCAGGAGTAGTACGCGCCCTTGTCGACCTACGAAGTTCAATAATAGCTTGATCCGAAGCTTCATGATCATCGTCATTAACTTCCTCTTCTACCATCGTAGATTCCATAGAAACATCTTTCTGCGCTGCGCTACTTTCTGGTTGAAGTAAAGGTTCAATAACCTCATCAAGCTCTATCTTCCTCCCACTCAATTCTTTCGAGAGAAAATGTTTCTCAAGAAATCTTCCGTTCTTAGCGACAAACACTTTGCCTTCGGATCTGAGATAGAAGGTATACCCGGCTGTCTCTTTCGGGCATCCTATGAAGACGCATTTCTCCGCTTTGGGTTCCATCTTTTCAGGCTCAAGCTTTTTGACATAAGCGTCACATCCCCAAACTTTAAGAAACGACAACTTTGGCTTCTTGCCAAACCATAGTTCATATGGCATCGTCTCAACGGATTTTGATGGTGCCCTATTTAAAGTGAATGCAGCTGTCTCTAATGCATAACCCCAAAACGATAGTGGCAAATCAGCAAGAGACATCATAGAACGCACCATATCTAATAAGGTTTGATTACGACATTCGGACACACCATTACGCTGTGGTGTTCCGGGCGGTGTCAATTGTGAAACAATTCCACACTGTCTTAAGTGACTGCCAAACTCATAACTCAGATATTCACCTCCTCGATCAGATCGCAGGAACTTAATCTTCTTGTTATGATGTTTCTCAACTTCACTCTGAAATTGCTTGAACTTTTCAAATGTTTCATACTTGTGTTTCATTAAGTAAATATACCCATATCTACTTAAGTCATCAGTGAAGGTGAGAAAATAATGATATCCACCACGCGTTGTAACATTCATTGGACCGCACACATCAGTATGTATGATTTCCAATAAGTCACTCGCCCGTTCCATTGTTCCAGAGAACGGTGTTTTAGTCATCTTGCCCATGAGGCATGGTTCACATGTGTCAAGTGATTCAAAATCAAGTGACTCCAAAAGTCCATTAGCATGGAGCTTCCTCATGCATTTTACACCAATATGACCTAAACGGCAGTGCCACAGGAAAGTGGTACTATCATTATCAACTCTACATCTTTTGGCATCAATGTTATGAACATGTGTGTGATCACTATCAAGATTCAATATGAATAAACCCCTAACATTGGGTGCATGACCATAAAAGATATTAATCATATAAATAGAACAACCTTTATTTTTTGATTTAAATGAGTAACCATCTCACAATAAACAAGATCCAGATATAATGTTCATGATTAACGCAGGCACTAAATAACAATTATTCAGGTTCATCACTAATCCCGATGGGTAATCGAAGAGAGAGCGTGTCGACGGCGATCACATCAACCTTGGAACCATTTCCACGCGCATCGTCACTTCGTCCTTTGCCAGCCTTCATTTATTCCGTAGTTCCTGCTTTGAGTTGCAAATGTGAGCAACCGAACCGGTAACAAATACCTAGGCACTACTACAAGAGCTAGTAAGGTACACATCAATAACATGTATATCATATATACCTTGTTTTTCATTGGCCGCCTTCTTGTCAGTCAGGTACTTGGGGCAGTTCCGCTTCTAGTGACCAGTTCCCTTGCAATGAAAGCACTCAATTTCTGGCTTGGGTCCATACTTGGGCTTCTTTACAGGAGTAGCAACTGCTTTGCCATCCTTCTTGGTTTTAGCCTTCTTGACCTTGCCAAACCTAGCCATTTTTCTTGAAACTAGTGGTTTTATTGACCATCAACACTTGATGTTCTTTCTGGATTTCAGACTCAACGACTTTTAGCATCGCAAGCAGCTCGGCGACTGACTTGTTCATCCCGTGAATGTTATAGTTCATCACAAATCTCTTGTAACTAGGTGGCAGTGATTGAAGAACTCTGTCAGTGATCGCCTCTAGCGGAAGGGCAATTCCCAACTCCGCTAGACGAGTTGAATACCCAGACATTCTGAGTATATGTTCACTGATAGACCCGTTCTCCTCCATCTTCCAAGCATAGAACTTATCGGAGGTTTCATACCTCTCGATCCAGGCGTTCTTCTGAAAGATAAACTTCAACTCCTGGAACATCTCATATGCTCCATGATGTTCAAAACATCTTTGAAGTCCCGGTTCTAAGCCATACAATATCGCACAGTGAACTATTGAGTAATCTCCAGTACGTGCCTCCCAAGTGTTCTTAACGTCTTCGGAGGTCATGTCTTCTGGTTGGTCACCAAGCGGTGCATCAAGGACATATGATTTCTGGGAAGCCGTGAGGATAATCCTCAGATTACAGGCCCAGTTAACAAAGTTACTTCCATCATCTTTCAACTTAGCTTTCTCTAGGAACGCATTAAAATTCAGGGGTGCTACTGCGCGAGCCATTGATCTACAACATAAATATGCAAAGTTTACTTAGACTATTGTTCAAGATAATGAGTTTAGTTAATCAAATTACTAAAGCTCCCACTGAAATTGACATCCCTCAAGTCATCTGAGTGTCACATGATCCAAATCCACCAACTCAAGTCCGATCATCACGTGAGTTGAGGTGGCTTCAAGGGTGAACATCATTATGTTGATCATATCGACAATATGACTCATGTTTGACCTTTCGGTCTCTTGTGTTCCCAGGCCATGTCTGTACATGCTAGGCTCATCAAGTTTAACCCGAGTGTTCTGCACGTGCAACACTGGCTTGCACCCGTTGTATGTGAATGTAGAGTCTATCACACCCGATCATCATGTGGTGTCTCAACACGACGAACTTTCGCAACGGTGCACACTCGGGGAGAACACAATTCATCTTGAAATTCAAGTGAGGGATCACCTTATAATGCTACCATCGTCCTAAGCAAAACAAGGTGCATAAAAGGATTAACATCACATGCAATTCATAAGTGACATGATATGGCCATGAACTTTTGCTTTTGATCTCCATCTAGAAAGCACTGGCATGATCTCCATTGTCACCGACATGACACCATGATCTTCATCATCTTGATCTCCATCAACGTGTCAGCATTGGGGTTGTCGCGCCCAACATGCTTCTACTACTATTGCTACCATTTAGAGATAAAGCAAAGCATTACATAGTGCTTAATGATTGACACGCAGGTCATACAATAATTAAAGAGAACCCTATGGCTCCTGCCGGTTACCGTACTCATCGACATGCAAGTCATGATAATCTATACATCACATGATCATCTCATACATCACATATATCACATCATGTAATTGGCCATATCACATCACAACATACCCTGCAAAAACAAGTTAGACGTCCTCTTATTGTTGTTGCATGTTTTACGTGGCTACTATGGGTATCTAGCAAGAACAATTCTCATCTGCGCAAAAACCACAACGGTGATACACTAGTTGCTTTTCAACCTTCTCAAGGACCGCCTTTGTCGAATCCGATCCAACCAAAGTGAGAGAAACTGGCACCCGCTAGCCATCTATGCAACAGGTTGCGGTCGAGGGAACCGGTCTCTTGTAAGCGTACGAGTAATGTTGGTCCGGGCCGCTTCATCTCACAATACCGCTGAACCAAAATCCGACCAAGGGAGGAAGCAATCTAAGCATCAACGCCCACAAACCTTTTGTGTTCTACTCGAGATCTCATCTACACATAGACCTAGCTCATGATGCCACTGTAGAGGAACGTTGCATGGGAAACGAAATTTTTCCTACGCACACATAGATCTATCCATGGTGATGAGCATCTACGAGAGGGAGAGTGGATCTACGTACCCTTGTAGATCGCTAAGCGGGAAGCGTTAAGAAACGCGGTTGGTGTAGTCGAACGTCTTCGCGATCCAACTCGCCGTGCATCCCGCAATCCAATCACGATCCGTCCTGCGATCCAATCACGATCCGTCCCGCGATCCAATCACAATCCGTCCCACGAACTTGATCACGATCCATCCCACGAACTTGATCACGATCCTTCTGATCTAGCGCCGAACGGACGACACCTCCGCGTTCAGCACACGTACAGCTTGATGACGATCTCCGCCATCTTGATCCAGCAAGAAGGAGCGGAGAGGTAGAAGAGTTCTCTGGCAGCGTGACGGTGCTCCGGCGATGGTGGTGGAGCAATTCTGGCAGGGATTCGCCTAAGCACTGCAAAAATCCAATCTAGAGGAGAAACTATGCACTGGAGGAACGGGTAGCACGTGTCTGAAAAAACTAGTGCAAAACCCTAAAACCCACCAGTATATATAGGAGGATAGGAGGAGAGCCTTGGTGCAAGGGCCAAGGCTCCTATGGTTCAGCCGAACCTACTTGGAGAGGAGGACTCCTCCTCCAATCCTAGTAGGACTAGGATTGCTCCTTTTTTTTTTGCCTTTTTTCCACCTTTTCCTATTGGGTTTTCTTCTCCAGCCACATGGGCCTTGTGCGGGAGTTTGAACCAGCCCACTAAGGGATGATATTAACTCTCCCACAGCTCATGAAGCCTCTTGGTCGAATTACCCCTCCCGGAGGCCTCTCGGTACACTACCGGCACTCCCGGTACACTACCGATGAGCCCGAAACTTTTCCGGCGACCAAAACAGGACTTCCTATATATGAATCTTTACCTACGGACCATTCCGGAGCTCCTCGTGAATTTAGGGATCTCATACGGGACTCCGAACAACCTTCGGTCACCACCATACATAACTCTATACTACCGAAACGTCACAAAACCTTAAGTGTGCACACCCTGCGGGTTCGAGAACTATGTAGACCTGACCGAGACACCTCTACGGTCAATAACCAATTGCGGGACCTAGATGTCCATATTGGTTCCTACATATTCTACGAAGATCTATATCGGTTGAACCTCTATGTCAAGGATTCAGTTAATCCCGTATGATGTTCCCTTTGTTCTTTGGTATGTTACTTGCCCGAGATTCGATCGTCGGTATCTCCATACCTAGTTCAACCTCGTTACCGGAAAGTCTCTTTACTTGTTACGTAATACAAGATCTCGCGACTAACACTTAGTCACATTGCTTGCAAGGCTTATTGTGATGTTGTATTACAAAGTGGGCCCTGAGATACCTCTTTGTCACACGGAGTAACAAATTCCAGTCTTGATCCATGCCAACTCAACAGACACCCTCGGAGATACCTGTAGAGCACCTTTATAGTCACCCAGTTACGTTGCAACATTTGATACACACAAGGCACTCCTCCGTTGTCCGTGAGTTGCATGATCTCATGGTCATAGAAACATATACTTGACATGCAGAAAACAGTAGCAATAAACTGACACGATCATATGCTACGTTTGTAGTTTGGGTCTTGTCCATCACATCATTCTCCTAATGATGTGATCCCATTATCAAATGACATCACATGTCAATGGCTAGGAAAGCTTGACCATCTTTGATCAATGAGCTAGTTCACTAGAGGCATACTAGGGACAGAGTGTTGTCTATTAACCCACACATGTAATGTGTTTCCAATCAATACAATTATAGCATGGATAATAAAATATTATCATGAACAAGGAAATATAATAATAAACACTTTATTTATTGCCTCTAGGGCATATTTCCAACAGATCCTTCCTGGATTGACCCCCTGAAACGAGCCCGTTTCCTCGAGATCTCCATCAGCAATTTGCAATTTCTTGATCACCTTAGGCAAGATCAAGTTCAAGCCGGCCCCACCGTCAATTAACATTTTCGTTACCTTGAGATTGCGAATCGTTGGTGAGACCAACAATGGAAAACACCCGACCACAGTTACGCGATCAGGGTGATCCTCAACGTAAAAAATGATAGGCATGTTGGGCCATTTTAAAGGCTTCCGGACACCGACAGATGGCTCAGTCGCATTAATCTCACGCGCCCACTGTTTAAGTTGGCGGTGGGAAGAATGCAACGAGGCACCTCCGTCGATGCACATGGCATTTGTAGCTCTCTAGAATTCCTGCTCGCTAGTCCCGTCGTCCTCTTCAACGTCATCATAATCCCCTTCTTGCTTGTCATGGCCGCGAGTGGGCCGGTCCTTCTATGGTTTGGCCTTGCCACAGCCACCTCCTCGGCCACCGCACTTCTTGTCATATCCCTCCGCACCATCCTAGCCCTTCTCCTTGTCTTGCCTCTCGTACTCGGCTTTTTGCTTCTCAGCAAGCTGCTCAACCTGCCGTCAGTCTTGGAGATCATGGCATTTGCTGCGACTGATCTTGCAATATTACTTGACGGAGCCTTCCGGCTTGTCGGCAACCGCCAAAGCCTGACAGGAGGTGCACGCGGCAACATCCTTGCCGGGGTCATCAGCCTTGGCCTTCTTGATGGTGCCAGGGTTGCCGGATCCCTCGACGGCAAGCATGACCCTGCCCTTGCACTTCTTGTTATGCTGCCAGCCCTTCTTTGTCGGGGCGACGGTGTCCTCATCCTTAGAGTCGACCCCTGCGCCAGTGTCCTTGCTGGGGAGCCTCCTCCCTTCTTTAGCTCAAGCACATTTATCTGCCAGAGTATAAAGCTCGGTAGCATCCCTGACCTTGTTCATCGCCAGCTCTTCCTGCATCCTGCGGTTGCGCACGTTCTGATGTAACACGCTAATAACAGCGGCATGATGAACGTCTGGTATGTTGTGGTTTATGCGGCTGAACCTTTGGATGTACTTGCGCAAAGTCTCGCCCTCCTTTTGGGGGATGAGATATAAATCACTTTCCTAGCCAGGAGCTTGATGACCTCCGATAAAGGCGCCAACAAACTCATGACATAGATCTTCCCATGAGGAAATGGATCCTTCCGGCAAGTGCATCAACCACGACCTGATGTTGGGCTTAAGCACCAACGGGAAGTAGTTGGCGAGTATCTTGTTGCCGCGAGCCCCAGTAGCCTGCACCACAATGGTGTAGATACTCAAGAACTTTGACGGGTGAGTCTTGCCATCATATTTCTTTGGGACCTCTGGCTTGAACGTGTGGGAATTGGGCCATTGGACTTGTCGCAGCTCACGGGTAAACGCTGGACAACCCACCTCGTAAGGTAGGCCGACAGGATACCCTGGCACGGATTTGTCTATAGCGGGTCCCGCGCACCTATCATATTGACACGGCGCTTCCTGCCATCGCTCGATTGTAGTTCAAGCATCTTCCTTGCTTCATTCCCGAAGAACTTGACACTAATCGCAGCGAGTCCATGGATCAAATGATGCCATCGAGTAGCCATCGCAAGCGTCGGTCCGTCGAGTCAGTGATCAGCGTTGTTGCTGTGGAGGAGAGTGCGCCGTGGCCGCAGCACCTCTGGCCTTCTCACCACTGGCATGAGCCAGCTCAGTGGACCGAAACTTGTCAGCGATGGTGAGGAGGCTCTGAATGGTGGCTCTCCACTCGTCGAGCTTCTCTGCATCATGAAGGAAGTTCAGGAGTAGCTGTGCCCACGCCATTGCTTCTTATGACGTAGTCAGCAGCGAATGGCGCAAGGAACGCGAGGTGCTCCGACTCCTAACCATGTTAGAAGGAGCTCCATCGCGGTCCCGTGATTGCACGCCACTCCCACTAGCATGCTCGCGCATGCTGATCCCGTGCATCTTGGGAGCGATGCGTAGGAGCTTTTTCGTGGGGACGATGGGAACTACCGACCCTGCAGCACTGCTCTTCACGTGCGTCCTGGGAAGGTCGGAGCGTACGCGCTGGCATGGGTGCCTTGGAAGGTGCCCTTCCATCCCCGGAGTTCACTGTACCGCCCGCAAAAGGTACAACCCCGTCCTGAGACCCAACAACACAGGGATTTCCGCAGCCACCGTGAGCGTCCCCACGGCGGGCATCACCACTTGCTTGGCCTTGATCATCGGAGTGCCGCGTGGGCGCAGGATCCCTACTCCCTCTGCCCGCGCCCACTCCATCGCCCTCCTGGGTGGCTACGGGCGCAGCGGACGTGAAGGGTTCCACCACCGTGAAACCTTTCTTCTTGGGAGCCATGGCGATGATGATTATGACGAAGGAACTGAAACCTAGTCACAAGATCAGGTTCACACGACCTTTCCCCTACCTGGTGTGCCAAAGATGTCGGTGGAAACGACACCTATGAGATCGAAGGGATCCCTTTTCGGTTAGCGGGGAAGAAGGCTTGCAAAAGAGCAGATAAGATGGCCAGCACGTGGGAATTTACCCAGGTTCGGGCCGCAAAGATGAGTAAAACCCTACTCCTGCTTGGTTGTATTGGATGGATCCTAGCTCAAGTTCTGGGAGCGACACAGTACATAGCTGCTACTCATGCAGAATGGGCTAGAGGAGCTCCAAAGGTCTAGGAGTCCGAAAAGGTCAAAATAAGTCCTCTATGGTAACGCCCTAGGCCACCTTTTATACTCTCGAAGGGGTCACCAATAGTGGCGTACAGTACGTACACAGGGTGTACAATGCTATAATGTTATCATACCTAACAATGACGATGTGAGACACATGCATTTAATGCTCCGTCAGGCGTCCTTGACCGTCTGCGGGACGGGACAATTGCCCATCCCATCTGCACGGCTTAGCCTCTCCATCACTGGCGTCTCGACACGTGCCTAGGTGAGGCGAACCTAGTCTCTGCACTGGCAGGGGCTTGCCGGGGCTTCACCTTGCCGGGGCCTCGCCTCTGCGCTGGCAGGGTGGCGGGGCCTTGGTGGGTGCACTTCTTGCCGGGGCTCCGTAGGCCACCCCAGAAGATCTTGCCGGGGTCCCAGCCTTCGGTCTTCGGTCTATCGACTTGAATGTCTTCTCGATGTTGCTGTATTTGTTCTTAGTTGCTCCCTGACAGGCCTTGCCACTGGTATGGCTACAATTGTCTGTGCACAAGTACGGGGTACTAAAAAGCCCATACTTTAGTACACCAAAAACTAGCAACCACATTAGTCCCCCACTAATTTTGTCCAACGATCTTCAAAATTGTTGGGTCACTCAATAGCACCAACAAGTTTGCTAGGTAATAATGCCCCAACAAAATCCTTTGGATTAGAGTGCAGCCAAAACCGCTTGGTGCCCTAGTCAAAGTCTTTTGATGTAGTCTGATAAGTTATTGAGTTCCTTATTATGATATTGTTTATAAGCATTGCCATAAGATCCTTGTGAAACCTTTTAGTACGCATGTTTGTGTTGTGGCACTACTTTGTCAAGGAACATGCCAGATTGATTCTTGGGCTAACACGTCCGAAGCTCCAACTAGTGAATTGGTGTGTGACAACAATCACTTTACACCAGGCCATTTACATCTCCAAAATATTCTAGCCAAAAAAGCAAAAAATAAGGCTTAGAAGTACTTCCCAACACATGACCAAAGCGCTCAGGCTCTTTAATTCTTTGATAGCAACAATCGAGTAAATATCTTGGCTAATAAAGTGTCATAGTACACAAGATTATGCAAGTATGCCTCATTAAACATGCTGGCTCAAGGATCAGTTGATACTGATGAGTTATGAAAAAACAAAGAACATAGAACAAAGAAACATGCCATGAAAAAGAGATCCAAAATAACAATTTCAAGAACTAGAAAAATGCCTTTGCTCAAAGATAAATACCGAGACTAAATGTCCCTCCTTATTACCGATGCAATTCCTGCATCTTAACCATGCCAAAAGTAAATAAAATGAGATGACAATAGATGTTCGCCCTCCTTACATGGGAGCAAAAGGACTCTATGAAGATGCTCTTAAGTTGGTGCCCCACAACTACCCAAATCTTAGTTATCAAATAACTACATCATATCTTCATTGGAGAGGCAGATGTTGGAGCTGGTGGTGGCACCGCTATGGCCTCCATTACTTCAGTCATTGTAGAGATAGGTGTTGAGGACCCCTTGGACTTGGTGTCTATCCAACCCACTTGCTGTTGCTGATGCGCTTGATACATTGCCGATGGCCCCATGTCGATGTTGTTGGTGACGTATGTCTCTTGTGGATGGAAGACCGATGGCGTCCCACCGATTTCTGTGATGCGCTCACCAAGGTTCTTAAGGATGACCTCCAACTTAGGGCCAACCTGGGCAAGCTCATGGTCATTAAGGCTACCACCAAGCATGGCCTTGTGCAGGAGGATTCGGATCTCGCGGTCCTCACGCTCATGTCGAAATGTGTTGGCCTCTTCTTGGAGTTTATTAATGCGCTCGATGAGGAACTCCTCCTGGCTCACAATATTCTTGAACTACACCAGGCCTGACATGCCCTTGTACCTATTCAGGATGGCCACCGCATCAGCGTGGGATGGGAAAACATTTGGCACTAAGGCACCCTCGCCATACACCAACACACAAGCCTTGGTGTTGCATAGGGTGCCCAACTCACTCGCCTTCTTCATCAGGCTATTGCAATGCTTCTCGAAGGTAACACGCCGAGTTGAGCTGTTGTGGAGGTACCGGAGTGCCACCTTCTTGCGAGCCATCGCTAACCGAAGGGTAAAAGGGAAGTCACTGGTTTTGGTGAGTTGAAAGCACAGAAAGAGGCATCAATTTATAGGGGTTGATTGGCTAGATGGGGGAAATTACAGCCTTTTTCCCTAATTGTGCATATCTCTAACTTTGGCGTAAATTTACAACATTCCAATCTAAATTTTTATGATACAACCATGCTAGGTAGCTTATTAATGTGTCATAACGCCACAATTTTTCATTTTATCATTAACGCAAAATCTCTCAGATTCGATCGAGAGAATAATGGCAAGAAAACCAATTTGTAAACATATACTCCCTCTGTCCGAAAATACTTGTCTTAGAAATGGATGTATCTAGACCTATTTTAGTTATAGATACATCCATTTTATTCATTTTTAGGACAAGTATTTCCGGACGGAGGAAGTACTAAATAACCTACGCAAAGTGTCTCCCAAAGAACCATGCATCCTTATTATCAAGATATGTGTTTTAGCTAGGTTTACAAAATTAATTGTGTATTTAATTTTCTCTAAAGTTGGATTGTTATTCAAACGTGTACATCTTCCCATCACCACGTTTAAAATAATATCAATACATAACGTACATAGATTATCCCAAAACAATAGTGCACAGTTAGTTAACGATGGGAGATTACTAATGAAGGGCCTTATTTTGCACCTCCCTACTTCCTCTCAACTAGGAAGTTGTTTTCTCCCAAGTTCAAGGGTTTGTAGAAAATAACAATTTACCTCAAGTGATCTCAAGGTTTATCAAACCAATAGGAGTTTAGTAACACAATCAATGATCAACACCTGCACACACACATAGAAAACTGCCTTGACCTCCAATGGATATAGCGAGGTTGTCAGTCTCACTAGCGATGCTTGTTACAAGGATTAAAAGCACAAGTGTTTAGCCATAAAAGTAAAAGTAAGTAATTTAAAATAGTGTTTGATTGAGGTAGAAAAATATAGAGGAAGATTGTCTCGGATCCATAGGTTCACTGGTGGTTTGTCTCCAAAAGAAAGTATGTTGTGGTGAAAAATTACAATTTTGCATCAATTAAGTTGCAACTTTATAACTACTAGATGAGCTATTGCGCCAATTGGTATCGAGACTAAATATAACCTACAAGTTAAGTGAACTATATGAAACTTAAAATGGAAATAAAGTGAACAATTTGAAGAGACCAAGAAAATAAGCAACTAATACAACCAAAATATCTAGTGAACTATTCGATGAACGTTTCTATTTGCATCGCCCATGCTCATCTCTTATGTAAAATAGATGACCCGTTGTGCCATTTGCAAGGAAGACCAAACTATAGACCAAAAGTTAATCAAACTACGTGAAAAATAAAATGGAAGGAAAATGAACTATTTGAAGAGACCAACTAACCAACTACAAATTGAAAGTCAAGTGGACTATTTGAAACATAAGATGGAAATTAAGTGAACTGTTTCAAGAGACCGACTACAACCATTATTGTGAGCGTATCTCGATTACCCAAAAGTATAGGGGATCAATCGTAGTCCTTTCAATAAGTAGGAGTGTCAAACCCAACAAGGAGCAGAAGGAAATGACAAGCAATTTTCGACAAGATATTCTCTATAAGTGCTGTAAGTAACAGTGATAGATAGTTCTATAGCAAGATAATTCGTATAAAGTAACAAGTAATAAAAGTAACAAAGGTGCTACAAGGTGGCCCATTACTTTTTGTAGCAAAGGACAAGCCTGAAAGTTCTCTCATCAGAAGTAAAGAGCTCTCGAGGACACATGGGAATTACCGCCAAGTCATGTATCATGTTTAGTTGATTCACGTTTGTTACTTTGATAATTTGATATGTGGATGGTCTGGTGCTAAGGTGTTGGTATTACTTGAACAAACAACACACTTATGATTACCCCCTCTCGCAAGCATCCGCAACTACGAAATAAGAATTAAGATAAATCTAACCATAGCATGAAACATATGGATCCAAATCAGCCCCTCATGGAATAACTCATAAAGTAGGGTTTAAGCTTCTGTCACTCTCGCAACCCATCATCTACTTATTACTCCACAATGCCTTCCCTTAGGCCCAATATGGTGAAGTGTCATGTAGTCAATGTTCACATGACATCACTAAAGGAAGCAACAACATACATGTCATCAAAATATCAAAATACCAACTTCACATGATTACTTATAACAAGACTTCCCCCATGTCCTCGAGAACAAAAGTAAATACTCACATATCATGTTCATATTCAAGATCAGAGGTGTATTGAATACAATTAAGGATCTGAAAATATAATCTTCCACCAAACAAACCACCTAACATAAACTAAAAGACGTAATCAACACTACTAGAAACCCACATGTACCAATCGGAGGTTTCAAGTCAAAGATTGAATACAAGAGATGAACTAGGGTTTCAGATGAGATGGTGCTGGCAAAGTTGTTTATGAAGATTGATCCTCCCATGATGGAGGAAGGGTTGGTGATGATGATGGCTTTGATTTCCCTCTCCCGCATGGAAGTTTCCCCGGCGGAATCGCTCAGCCAGAGGGCAAAAGTGCTCCTGTCATGGTTCCGCCTCGAGACGGTGATGCTTTGTCCCAAAAGTATCCTTCTCATTTTTTAGGTAAAAAGCCTTCATATAGCATAAGAGGGGTGCTACCTCTTGAGCTTGCGTTCGTTTTCCCTTGAAGAGGAAAGGGTGATGTAGCAAAGTAGATAAGTATTTCCATCAGTTGATGAGAACCAAGGTATCAATCCAGTAGGAGGAACAAGCAAGTTACCAATGGATGCACCTATACAAACAATCAAACTCTTGCACCCAACGCTATGAAGGGGTTCTCAATCCCTTCATGATTATTTGCAAGGATTAGATCTGATAGAGATAGATGTGAAAGACTGCGGAAAGTAAAAACTAAATAAATTGCAACAAGGTATTTTTGGTTTATAGATATGAAAATATAAAATGGAAAGTAGACCCAGGGGCCATAGGTTTCACTAGAGGCTTCTCTCTTGAAGGAAAATAACACGGTGGGTGAACAAATTACTGTCGAGCAATTGATAGAAAAGCGAATAATTATCACGATATCCAAGGAATGATTATGCATATAGGCATCATGTCTGTGTCAAGTAGACCGAAATGATTCTGCATCTACTACTATTACTCCACACATCAACCGACTCCTGCCTGCATCCAGAGCATTAAGTTCATGAAGAACAGAGTAACGCATTAAGTAAGATGACATGATGTAGAGGGATAAACTCAAGCAATATGATGAAAACCCCGTCTTTTTAGACTTGATGGCAACAATACAATACGTGCCTCGCTACCCCTACTTTGTCACTGGGTGAGGACACCGCAAGATTGTACTCAAAACTAAGCACTTCTCCCATTGCAAGAATTACCAATCTAGTTGGCCAAACCAAATCAATAACTCGAAGAGACTTACAAAGATATGAAATCAGGCATATAAGAATTCAGAGAAGAACCAAATAATCTCTACTCCTAAAGGGGGAGTTGGTAGCCGGCGTTCACCGGTTTTTTTCGTCTCAACTCTGACCACTTCGTTCCACTGCTTTATTTTCCTCTCACCTCCAACCTCCACCCCACTTGATTTTCCCCTCCCACAAAAAACCAAATCAATTCGTATGATCCTCCTTCCATTTTTGTGTGTTTACTTTGGCCGGTGCCCATTCAATTACATCATGTAAGGTAATTGATGATCTAAAAACCGCCCATATATGTGATATCACCTTTCTAAAATGTAGATAAAAGATTTTTCTTAATAACCTTACAAAATAAATCAAATAGTCAATAATAACAAATATGTAATTCCATGCACTATGACATTTATTTTCTATCATTACGGTGTTATACATGACGAGTTGGTACATCGTTCGTTCGTACCCCGCAACCGATCAAACAAACAGCCCCCCAATCAAGCGAAGTCATCGCCTCCGACACCGATTTTTAGCCTTTTTTCCGGAAGTGATTGTCTGCACATTACGATTTTGAGCGATTCTTTCCAAACTGTGTGTCTCTCCCATTAACCTTCCTCCCTCTTTGTCTCTTTTCGCCTCCACCAATCCAATCTGCTACTTTATCTCCCCTTATTCTCCACATCCCACCCATCACCCATGGACGAGATCCATCTATGGTTGTGGGAGAGAACTAACCACTAGACGACAACCAGCTCTCGGATGTTGGCTTTCTCAGGACGGTGTGGTACATGCGCTCGACCACGCAGTGACAACCACCAGGACGGCGGCGGCTCCGTGGACGTGCCCATGGAGGGAAGCCTACAAAGCTACAAGCCTACAACCGGTCCACGACATGATCCCGGATGGCGGCGCACATGAGAGATGACCATGGACGGTGCAAAGGCGTCTCTCCTAGCTGCTGAGGAGGTGCTTGGGGAAGCAGGTGGAATAGGCGGCGGTGACAGTGGGGATTCTTTCTTCCCCGGGGCAAGCGGACTCGGTGCTTGATACGTCTCCAACGTATCTATAATTTTTGCTTGTTCCATGTTGTTATATTATCATTCTTGGATGTTTTACAATCATTTTACAACAACTTTATATTATTTTTGGGACTAACCTATTAACCCAGAGCCTAGTGCCAGTTTCTATTTTTTCCTTGTTTTTGAGTTTTACAGAAAAGGAATATCAAACGGAGTCCAAACGGAATAAAAATTTACGGTGATTTTTGATGGACCATAAGAGACCCATGGAGCATCGGAGTTGGGCCAGAAGACCCAAGAGGTAGTCACAAGCCTCAGGGGTGCGACCACCCCTGGGCGTGCCCACCAGGCTTATGACTCCCTCTTGGCCCATCCCGACTCGTTTTCACCGCCATAAATTCCTATAAATCCCAAAAAACCCAACATAGAACCTAGATCGGGAGTTCCACCGCTGCAAACCTCCAGAGCCATGAAAAACTAATCCGCAGCCCGTTCCGGCACCCTGCCGGAGGGGGAAACCATCACCGAAGGCCATCTTCATCATCCCGGCAGTCTCCATGACGAGGAGGGAGTAGTTCACCCTCGGGGCTGAGGGTATGTACCGGTAGCTATGTGTTTTATCCCTCTCTCTCATGTTCTTGAGATGGCACGATCTTGATGTACCGTGAGCTTTGTTGATATAGATTGAATCATATGGAGTTTCCCCCTCTCTATCTTGTTGTGATGAATTGAGTTTTCTCTTTGAAGTTTTCTTATCAGATTCAGTCTTTAAGGATTTGAGAACACTTGATGTATGTCTTGCGATGCGATGGGATATCCGTGGTGACAGTGGGATGTTCTATTGATCCACTTGATTTATGTTTTGGTGATCAACTTGAGGGTTCCGTGACCTTGGGAATCTATGCATAGGGGTTGGCACACGTTTTTGTCTTGACTTTCCGGTGGAAACTTTGGGTTTGGGTTGATGTGTATCTTAAGGTGTTATTTTAGTACGAACTCTAGGGCTGTTTGTGACACTTATTGGGATAGCTCATAAGATTGATCAGAAAAGATAACTTTGAGGTGGTTTCGTACCCTACAATAATTTCTTCATTAGTTCTCCGCTATTTGTGACTTTGGAGTGAACTCTTTGTCGCACGATATGTACTTACATATGATTCAACCATGTCAATATTGTTTAGATAAATTGCACTAGTGAAAGTATGGACCCTAGGCCTTGTTTCCAAGCATTTATACAATGTTTTGCTCACTGTTTAATATTTGTTACCTTGCTGTTTTTATATTTCCAGATTACAAAAACCTATATCTACCATCCATATTGCACTTGTATCACCATCTCTTCGCTGAACTAGTGCACCTATACAATTTACCATTGTATTGGGTGTGTTGGGGACACAAGAGACTCTTTATTATTTGGTTGCAGGCTTGCTTGAGAGAGACCATCTTCATCCTACACCTCCCACAGATTGATAAACCTTAGGTAATCCACTTGAGGGAAAATTGCCATTGTCCTACAAAACTCTACGCTTGGAGGCCCAACACGAGTCTACAAGAAGAAGGTTGTGTAGTAGACATCAAGCTCTTTTCTAGCGCCATTGCTAGGGAGGTGAGTGCTTGAAGGTATATCTTTAGATCTTGCAATTAAATCTTTTAGTTTCTTTTTTTTCACTAGTTTGGTTTTATAAAAGAAAACTACAAAAAATGGAATTGAGGTTGCCTCATATGCTTAATATTTTTAATGTGTTTCGTGAAAATGATGGAAATGAAAATTGTGCTCAAGTGTTAGAAGAAGAAGTTATTAAAATGTTTGCCACTAAATCTTTGAGTGATGAGCATGCTTGCAATATTGTTAGTATGAATTCTCTGAATATTCATGATGCTAATGATATGCAAAGCCACAAGCTTGGGGATGATATGTTTGATGAAGATGATATTTTTGTCCCACAAGTTTTCATGAGCAAAAATATTATGATGATAGCATGCCTCCAATATATGATGATTATTGTTATGACATGTATGCTATAAATAGTAATGACAACCATGAATCCTATTATCATGATTTGAATATTCAATATGGTTATGTTAATCAGGTGTCTCATAATAGTTATTTTGTCGAGTTTGCTCCCACTACTTTGCATGAGAAGAAATTTTGTTTTGTGGAGAGTAGTAAAATTTATATGCTTGGAGATCATGAAGAGAATGCTTTGTGTGCTGGTTATATTGCGAAATTCCTTCATGATGCTACTGAAATTTATTATGAGGGAGGAACATATGCTTGTAGGAATTGCAATAATGTCAAGTTTCCTCTCTACGTGTTCAAAGTTTTGAAGTTCTGCTTGTGTTGCCTTCCTATGTTAGATGATTCTTGTTCCCATAAATTGATTGCTCACAGAATTCCTATGCATAGGAAGTGAGTTAGACTTAAATGTGCTTGTCATGAGATTCATGATGCTCTTTTGCATGTTTCAACTATTATTCCTATACGAGCATCATTGAAATCATCATGCCTAGCTAAAAGGCATTAAAGAAAAGCGCTTGTTGGGAGATAACCCAACACTTTTACTTTTTGTTTTTGTGTGCTCACATGATTAATCTACTGTATTAATCATGTTTTGTGTCTTTTATTCCAATAAAGTGCCAAGTTAACCCTTTAGGATAGTGTGGATGCTTACTTGTCTGATTCTGTGCAAAAACAGAAAGTTTTGCGTCCAGTATATGAACTATCTAATTTTACTGGAGTGTCAAAAAATTCTGAAATTTTGACACAAACTTTATATGCAAATTCCTTGAGTTTTCCTAATTTTTCCAATTTTTTAGACTGTTATGTTTTTGACAGATTCTGTTTTGCATGCCCAGTCTGCTTGTTTCAAGTGTTCCTATAGCTTATATTGAGTAATATAAATTGTGGGAATGATATAATACAGTAGGTATCATGTGTGAACATTTATGAATCTTGTCTTGACAGTACCTAAGTGAATGATCTATTTTTACTACACAAACCCATCTCACGAAGTTCCGTTAAGTTTTGTGTGATTGAAGTTTTCAAGTTTGGGGTGAGACACCGATATGAGGAGAATAAGGAGTGACAATAACGTAAGCTTGGGGATGCCCAAGGCACCCCGAAGGTAATATTAAAGGAAGAATCAAGCGTCTAAGCTTGGGGATGCCCCGGAAGGCATCCCCTCTTTCGTCTTCAACACTATCGGTATATCTTACTTGGAGCTATATTTTTATTCTTCACATAATATGTGTTTTACTTGGAGCATCATTATATTTTGTTATTTTCTGTTACGTGTTATTTATAATCTTGATTTTCAATAAAAAGTTCCAAGAATTGCCTTAGGATGCTTGCATTGCATGTTTTGATATGTGCTGGGTAAAAACAGAAACTTTGGCTGTAGTGTTTGAATTTTCGTATTTTACTAGAACGTGGAAAGTTTTTGAAATTCTGACAGAGTAATTTCATATAAATTTTACAGTAGGTTATAAATTTTCATAATTTTTTGAGTTACAGAAGTACACTGTTTTCATAAATTGCTACAGATTGTTCTCTTCAAACGAATTGTTGTCATAGTTTCGTTATCTACTTATCCTATAGTTTCCATAGCCTATATTGGTAGATATAAATTTTGGAAATGATAGTATAGAGTACCTAATGTTTAAAAATTATGATTCAACTTGTCTTGGCAGTACATAAAGAGTTGATTTATTATTATGTGTACTAACTTATCTCACGAGTTCTTTTTGAGTTTTGTGTGGATGATGTTTATGAGAATAGGTGAAACCGTGGTATGAGAGGATTGAACGAGATACAAAAGCTCAAGCTTGGGGATGGGCATGGCAATACAAGTAAATATTTCAGGAACTCTCAAGCATCTAAGCTTGGGGATGCTATGCATTCCACCTCTCTTCATCAACAATTATCAGTTAGCCTATGTTAAGCCTAAATTTTTATTCGTTCACATGATGCGTGCTATTCTTGGAGTGCTATTTTTATTTTGCTTGCTGTTTGAATAAAATACTTAAGATCTGAAAATATTTATTGAGGGAGAGAGAGTCCTCACATAGCTCCTTAATTTTTTGACTACTCACATCCTTTGAGAGTAGCTTGTCATTTGCTCATGTGCTTTACTTAAATTTGTTTGAGCTTGTCAAAAAAATGGCAATATATGAAACTAGTCCCAAAGTGATAGATATCCAAGGAGGATATAGTAAAAACTTTCATGAAGATCATGGGACAAATTAAACTTCATTCTTTGTAATAGTTTTGAAACATGACGATAGTAATATGTGAGTCATGTTAGTGAGTAATTATGCTTAGTAAGAATATTGGTGTTAAGGTTTGTGATTCCCTATGCATGCACGAAAGTCAACAGTTATGCAATGAAGTTACATCCTACTTGTGGTGCATTACTAGGTGTTAGTTATGACTCAATGCTCACTTATGTGATTTTTCGTTCCTCGGTTTGGTTGCTTCCCAATCTATTTGCTAGCCTTCATATGTACTAAGTAGAAATACTACTTGTGCATCCAAAATCTTTAAACCATGTTTTGCCTTATGAGTCCACCATACCTACATATATGCGGTATTTCCATGCCGTTCCAAGCAAATTTGTATATGCCATCTCTAAATCTTCAAAATAAATTTCCTCTTTTGTGCGCCCGTACTGCTCATGAAACGGTGGGGAATATCCAATATTTTTCCATGCTAGGTTGGTTATTCTCAGGGTATGTGTCAATTCACTATCATTCACGAGAAAGTGGCTGGTAATAGGGATTCCTAGTCCCGAAATCAAAGAAAAAATGCAAATAATTAAACAAAACTCCCCCAAGAATGTTGTTGGTATGGACGATACCTGTGGATTCGGCTCGCCGTGGAGTGTTATTGATTGGTGGAGGAGGAGTAAAAACTTTACTATTCTATTTGGGAACCGCCTATAATGTATCCAGCATGGGAAGTATTGTGAGCTACTTCGTCATTTTCGTTGATAGGAAACACATGCCACTCAAAATATTTTTCTCTCTCAATATAAACCTTGAGCTCTCGCACATCTACAAATCCCTACTTTCCTATGCGAAGGGCCTATCTATTTACTTTATGCAATTTTTTTGCTTTGAATCTCCATTTTCACTTATAAGAACCAACTAGGGGGCACTATGATCGTACTTGAGCATTGGGCATAGCTAATATTTGAGTGTGTTTCATGAATGGATCAATGATTGAGCATGATGGGCTAGGGATAACTTTCTTTAGTGTTGATATTTTGAAAGACATGGTTGCTTGTTGACATGCTTGAGTATTGAAGTCATTATGTTAAAACTAGACTATTGCTTTGAATCATTTACAAAGTCCAAATGTCCATGCTATACAAAGGAGAAAAGAATATGATGAATGTTAGGCAGCATTCCACATCAAAAATTCTATTTTTTTCATTTGCCTACTCGAGGACGAGCAGGAATTAAGCTTGGGGATGCTAATACGTCTCCAATGTATCTATAATTTTTGCTTGTTCCATGCTGTTATATTATCATTCTTGGATGTTTTACAATCATTTTACCACAACTTTATATTATTTTTGGGAGACGTAGTAGTAAATCAAAAAAATTCCTACGATCACCAAGATCTATCCATGGAGAAACTAGCAACGAGTGGGGACAGATTGCATCTTCATACCTTTGAAGATCGCTAAGCGGAAGCGTTACAAGAACGCGGTTGGTGGAGTCGTACTCGCAGTGATTCAGATCGCGGTGGATTTCGATCTAAGCGCCGAGCAACGGCGCCTCCGCGTTCAACACATGTGCAGCCTGGTGACGTCTCCTATGCCTTTATCCAGCAAGGAGGAAGGAGAGGTTGGGGAAGAGCTCCAATAGCAGCACGACGGCGTGGTGGTGGTGGAGTAGCAAGGTATTCCGGCAGGGCTTCGCCTAAGCGCTGCGGAGGAGGAGGAAGAGAGGTAGGGCTTTGCCGTGAGAGAGAGAGTTCAGATCTGTTCTCAAAAGGCCAAAACCTCAAGTATATATAGGAGGAGGGAGAGGGAGGGATGCCTTGGCTCTCCTCCAAGGAGGAGAGGTTCGGCCGAACTAGGGGGAGAGTCCACCTCCCACAAGGGAGGTGGATCTCCTCCTTTTAAACCCTTTTCAGCCCTATCTCTTATCTCCAGCCGCATGGGCCTTTCTAGAAGGTCTTGTCCAGCCCACAAAGGGCTGACACACCTCCTCTAAGGGCCCACGAAGTCCTTTGGTCGTCACACCCCTCCCGGGGGTCCTCCGGCACCCTCCCGGCACTCCCGGTACACTACGGATGAGCCCGAAAACTTTCCGGTGACCAAAACTGGACTTCCTATATATCAATCTTTACCTCCGGACCATTCCGGAGCTCCTCGTGACGTCCGGGATCTCATCTGGGGCTCCGAACAAATTTCGGTAATCACGTATACCATTTCCCTATAACCCTAGCATCATCGAACCTTAAGTGTGTAGACCCTACGGGTTCGGGAGACACGTGGACATGACTGAGACACTTCTCCGGCCAATAACCAACAGCGGGATCTGGATACCCATGTTGGATCCCACATGCTCCACGATGATCTCATCGGATGAACCATGATGTCGGGGATTCATTCAATCCCGTATACAATTCCCTTTGTCTATCGGTATGATACTTACCCGAGATTCAATCGTCGGTATCTCTATACCTTGTTCAATCTCCTTACTGGCAAGTCTCTTTACTAGTTCCGTAATACATCATCCCATGGCTAACTCCTTAGTCACTTTGAGCTCATTATGATGATGTCTTACCGAGTGGGCCCAGAGATACCTCTCTGTCACACGGAGTGACAAATCCCAGTCTCGATTCGTGCCAACTTAACAGACACTTTCAGAGATACCCGTAGTGCACCTTTATAGCCACCCAGTTACGTTGTGACGTTTGGCACACCCAAAGCATTCCTACAGCGTCCGGGAGTTGCACAATCTCATGGTCTAAGGAAACGATACTTGACATTGAAAAGCTTTAGCAAACGAACTACACGATCTAGTGCTATGCTTAGGATTGGGTCTTGTCCATCACATCATTCTCCTAATGATGTGATCCCGTTATCAATGACATGCAATGTCCATAGTCATGAAACCGTGACCATCTATTGATCAACGAGCTAGTCAACTAGAGGCTCACTAGGGACATGTTGTGGTCTATGTATTCAGACATGTATTATGGTTTCCGGTTAACACAATTATAGCATGAACAATAGACAATTATCATGAACAAGGAAATACAATAGTAACCATTTTATTATTGCCTCTAGGGCATATTTCCAGTAGTCTCCCACTTGCACTAGAGTCAATAATCTAGTTACATTGTGATGAATCGTACACCCATAGCATTCTGGTGTTGATCATGTTTTGCTTGTGAGAGAGGTTTAGTCAACGGATCTGCGACATTCAGATCCGTATGCACTTTACAAATATCTATATCTCCCTCCTGAATGTAATCACGGATGGAGTTGAAGTGGCGCTTGATGTGTCTCGTCTTCTTGTGAAACCTGGGCTCCTTCGCAAGGGCAATAGCTCCAGTGTTGTCACAGAATAGAGTCATTGGGCCCGACGCACTAGGAATTACTCCTAGGTCGGCGATGAACTCCTTCATCCAGACTCCTTCTTTTGCTGCTTCCGAAGCAGCTATGTACTTCTATTCACATGTAGATGCCGCCACGACGCTTTGCTTGCTGCTGCACCAGCTGACTGCCCCTCCATTCAAAATATACACGTATCCGGTTTGTGACTTGGAGTCGTCCGGATCTGTGTCAAAGCTAGCATCGACGTAACCCTTTACGACGAGCTCTTCGGCACCTCCATATACAATAAACATGTCCTTTGTCCTTTTCAGGTACTTCAGGATATTCTTGACCGCTGTCCAGTGTTCCGCTCCAGGATCACTTTGGTACCTCCCTACCAAACTTATGGCAAGGTTCACATCAGGTCTGGTACACATCATGGCATACATAATAGAGCCTATGGCTGAAGCATAGGGGATGACACTCATCTCTGCTCTATCCTTTGCCGTGGTCGGGCATTGAGTCGTACTCAATCTCACACCTTGTAACACAGGCAAGAACCCTTTCTTGGACTGATCCATATTGAACTTCTTCAATATCTTTTCAAGGTATGTGCTTTGTGAAAGACCTATGAGGCGTCTCGATCTATCTCTATAGATCTTAATACCTAATATGTAAGCAGCTTCTCCAAGGTCCTTCATCGAAAAACACTTATTCAAGTAGGCCTTTACACTTTCCAAGAGTTCTATATCATTTCCCATTATCAGTATGTCATCCACATATAATACCAGAAATGCTACAGAGCTCCCACTCACTTTCTTGTAAATACAGGGTTCTCCATAAACCTGTACAAACCCAAACGCTTTAATCACCTCATTAAAGCAAATGTTCCAACTCCGAGATGCTTGCACCAGCCCATAGATGGAGTGCTGGAGCTTGCATACTTTGTTAGCATCTTTAGGATCGACAAAACCTTCTGGCTGCATCATATACAGTTCTTTCTTAAGGAAGCCATTAAGGAATGCCGTTTTGACGTCCATTTGCCAGATCTCATAATCATAAAATGCGGCAATTGCTAACACGATTCGGACAGACTTCGGCATCGCTACGGGTGAGAAAGTCTCATCGTAGTCAACTCCTTGAACTTGTCGATAACCCTTAGCGACAAGCCGAGCCTTATAGACGGTCACATTACCATCTGCGTCAGTCTTTTTCTTAAAGATCCATTTATTTTCAATGGCTCGCTTATCATCAGGCAAGTCCACCAAAGTCCACACTTTGTTCTCATACATGGATCCTATCTCGGATTTCATGGCTTCAAGCCATTTGTTGGAATCCGGGCCCACCATCACTTCTTCATAGTTCAAAGGTTCACCGTTGTCCAACAACATGATCTCCAGGACAGGGTTGCCGTACCACTCTGGTGCGGAACGTGTCCTAGTGGACCTTCGATGTTCAATGGTAACTTGATCTGAAGTTTCATGATTATCATCATTAACTTCCTCTCTAGCCGGTGTAGGCTCCACAGAAACAACTTCCTGTGCTGCGCTACTCTCCGGTTCGAGCGGAGGTACAATTACCTCATCAAGTTCTATTTCCTCCCACTTACTTCTTTCGAGAGAAACTCTTTCTCGAGAAAGGATCCATTCTTGGCAACAAAGACTTTGCCCTCGGATCGTAGGTAGAAGGTATACCCAATAGTCTCTTTGGGATATCCTATGAAGACGCACTTTTCCGCTTTGGGTTCGAGCTTCTCAGGTTGAAGTTTCTTCACATAAGCATCGCATCCCCAAACTTTTAGAAACGACAGCTTAGGTTTCTTTCCAAACCATAATTCATACGGTGTCGTCTCAACGGATTTTGACGGTGGCCTATTTAAAGTGAATGCGGAAGTCTCTAATGCATATCCCCAAAATGATAGCGGTAAGTCGGTAAGAGACATCATAGATCGCACCATATCCAATAGAGTGCGATTACAACGTTCAGACACACCATTTCGCTGAGGTGTGCCAGGCGGCGTGAGTTGTGAAACAATTCCACATTTCCTTAGGTGCGTGCCAAACTTGTGACTTAAATATTCTCCGCCACGATCAGATCGTAGGCACTTTATTTTCCTGTCACGTTGATTCTCTACCTCACTCTGAAATTCCTTGAACCTTTCAAAGGTTTCAGACTTGTGTTTCATTAAGTTGACATACCCATATCTGCTCAAGTCATCAGTGAGGGTGAGAACATAACGGTAGCCACCACGAGCCTTGACACTCATTGGACCGCATACATCGGTATGTATTATTTTCAACAAGTCAGTTGCTCGCTCCATTGTTCCGGAGAACGGAGTCTTAGTCATCTTACCCATGAGGCATGGTTCGCACGTGTCAAATGATTCAAAATCAAGAGACTCCAAAAGTCCATCAATATGGAGCTTCTTCATACGTTTGACACCAATATGACCAAGGCGGCAGTGCCACATGTAAGTGGGACTATCGTTATCAACCTTACACTTTTTGGTACTCACACTATGGACATGTGTAACATCACGTTCGAGATTCATCAAAAATAAACCATTGACCAACGGGGCATGACCATAAAACATTTCTCTCATATAAATAGAACAACCATTATTCTCAGATTTAAATGAGTAGCCATCTCGCATCAAGCGAGATCCATATACAATGTTCATGCTCAAAGCTGGTACTAAATAACAATTATTAAGGTTTAACACTAATCCCGAAGGTAGATGTAGAGGTAGCGTGCCGACGGCGATCACATCGACCTTGGAACCATTCCCGACGCGCATCGTCACCTCGTCCTTTGCCAGCCTCCACTTATTCCGCAGCTCCTGCTTGGAGTTACAAATGTGAGCAACTGCACCGGTATCAAATACCCAGGAGCTACTACGAGCGCTGGTTAGGTACACATCAATAACAAGTATATCACATATACCTTTAATGTTGCCGTCCTTCTTATCCGCTAAGTACTTGGGGCAGTTCTGCTTCCAGTGACCGGTACCCTTGCAATAAAAGCACTCAGTCTCAGGCTTGGGTCCATGCTTGTTCTTCTTCTTCTCGGCAACTTGCTTACCGGGCGCGGCAACAGCTTTGCCGTCCTTCTTGAAGTTCTTCTTACCCATGCCTTTCTTGAAACTAGTGGTCTTATTCACCATCAACACTTGATGCTCCTTTTTGATCTCGACCTCCGCTGATTTCAGCATCGAGTACAACTCAGGAATGGACTTCTCCATCCCTTGCATGTTGTAGTTCATCACAAAGCTCTTGTAGCTAGGTGGAAACGAATGGAGGATTCTGTCAATGACCGAGTCATTCGGGAGATTAACTCCCAGCTGAGTCAAGCGGTTGTGTAGCCCAGACATCTTGAGGATGTGCTCATTGACAGAACTATTCTCCTCCATCTTACAGCTGAAGAACTTGTCGGAGACGTCATATCTCTCGACCCAGGCATGAGCTTGGAAAACCAGTTTCAGCTCTTGGAACATCTCATATGCTCCGTGTTGCTCAAAACGCTTTTGTAGCCCCGGTTCTAAACTGTAAAGCATGCCGCACTGAACAAGGGAGTAATCATCACAGCGTGTCTGCCAAGCGTTCATAACGTCTTGTTCCGCTGGGAGAATGGGTGCGTCACCTAGTGGTGCATCAAGGACATACAATTTCTTGGAAGCTATGAGGATGATCCTCAAGTCACGGACCCAGTCCGCATAGTTGCTTCCATCATCTTTCAGCTTGGTTTTCTCTAGGAACGCGTTGAAATTGAGGGTGACATTCGCGTTGGCCATTGGATCTACAATATAGATTGTAAAGATAAATTTAGACTAAGTTCATGATAATTAAGTTCACATAATAAAATTATTTAATGAACTCCCACTTAGATAGACATCTCTCTAGTCATCCAAGTGACACATGATCCATGTAACCTAGCCCGTGTCCGATCATCACGTCAGACGGACTAGTCATCCATGGTGAACATCTCCATGTTGATCGTATCTTCCATACGACTCATGTTCCACCTTTTGGTCTTCCGTGTTCCGAGGCCATGTCTGTACATGCTAGGCTCGTCAAGTCAACCTAAGTGTTTCGCGTGTGTAAATCTGGCTTACACTCGTTGTATGCGAACGTTAGAACCTATCACACCCGATCATCACATGGTGCTTCGGAACAACGATCCTTAGCAACGGTGCATAGTTAGGGTGAACACTTTTCTTGAAATTTTAGTGAGAGATCATCTTATTTACTACCGTCGTTCTAGGCAAATAAGATGTAAACATGATAAACATCACATGCAATCAATATAGTGACATGATATGGCCATTATCATCTTGCTCCTTTGATCTCCATCTTCGGGGCACCATGATCATCACTGTCACCGGCATGACACCATGATCTCCATCATCATGATCTCCATCATTGTGTCTTCATGAAGTTGTCTCACCAACTATTACTTCTACCACTATGGCTAACGTTTAGCAATAAAGTAAAGTAATTACATGGCGTTTATGATTGACACGTAGGTCATACAATAAAATAAGACACCTCCTATGGCTCCTGCCGGTTGTCATACTCATCGACATGCAAGTCGTGAATCCTATTACAAGAACATGATCAATCTCATACATGACAATGCATCACATCAGATCCTTTTTCCATATCACATCACAAGGCATATGCTGCAAAAACAAGTTAGACGTCCTCTAATTTGTAGTTGCAAGTTTTTACGTGGCTGCTATAGGTTACTAGCAAGAACGTTTCTTACCTACGCCAAAACCACAATGTGATATGCCAATTGATATTTACCCTTCATAAGGTCCCTTTTCATCGAATCCAATCCGACTAAGGTGGGAGAGACAGACACCCGCTAGCCACCTTATGCAACAAGTGCATGCCAGGCGGTGGAACCAGTCTCACGTAAGCGTACGTGTAAAGTCGGTCCGGGTCGCTTCATCCCACAATACCGCCGAATGAAGATAAGACTAGTAGTGGTAAGAAAATTAACAAAATCGACGCCCACAACTGCTTTGTGTTCTACTCGTGCATAGATTCTACGCATAGACCTAGCTCTGATACCACTGTTGGGAGACGTAGTTGTAAATCAAAAAATTCCTACGATCACCAAGATCTATCCATGGAGAAACCAGCAACGAGTGGGGAGAGATTGCATCTTTATACCTTTGAAGATTGCTAAGCGGAAGCGTTACAAGAACGCGGTTGGTGGAGTCATACTCGCAGCGATTCAGATCGCGGTGGATTCCGATCTAAGCGCCGAACAACGGCGCCTCCGCGTTCAACACACGTGCAGCCCGGTGATGTCTCCTACGCCTTGATCCAGAAAGGAGGAAGGAGAGGTTGGGGAAGAGATCCAACAGCAGCACGACGGCATGGTGGTGGTGGAGTAGCAAGGTATTCCGGCAGGGCTTCGCCTAAGCGCTGCGGAGGAGGAGGAAGACAGGTAGGGCTTTGCCGTGAGAGAGAGAGTTCAGATCTGTTCTCAAAAGGCCAAAACCTCAATTATATATAGGAGGAGGGAGAGGGAGGGCTGCCTTGGCCTCTCCTCCAAGGAGGAGAGGTTTGGCCGAACTAGGGGGAGAGTCCACCTCCCACAAGGGAGGTGGATCTCCTCCTTTTAAACCCTTTTTAGCCCTACCTCTTATCTCCAGCCGCATCGGCCTTTCTAGAAGGTCTTGGCCAGCCCACAAAGGGATGACACACCTCCTCTAAGGGCCCACGAAGTCCTTTGGTCATCACACCCCTCCCGGGGGTCCTCCGGCACCCTCCCGGCACTCCCGGTACACTACGGATGAGCCCGAAAACTTTCCGGTGACCAAAACTGGACTTCCTATATATCAATCTTTACCTCCGGACCATTACGGAGCTCCTAGTGACGTCCGGGATCTCATCCGGGGCTCCGAACAACTTTTGGTAATCACGTATACCATTTCCCTATAACCCTAGCGTCATCGAACCTTAAGTGTGTAGACCCTACGGGTTCGGGAGACACTTGGACATGGCTGAGACACTTCTCCGGCCAATAACCAACAGCGGGATCTGGATACCCATGTTCGCTCCCACATGCTCCACGATGATCTCATCGGATGAACCATGATGTCGGGGATTCATTCAATCCCGTATACAATTCCCTTTGTCTATCGGTATGATACTTACCCGAGATTCGATCGTCGGTATCTCTATGCCTTGTTCAATCTCGTTACCGGCAAGTCTCTTTACTCGTTCCGTAATACATCATCCCATGGCTTACTCCTTAGTCACTTTGAGCTCATTATGATGATGTCTTACCGAGTGGGCCCAGAGATACCTCTCCGTCACACGGAGTGACAAATCCCAGTCTCGATTCGTGCCAACTCAACAGACACTTTCAGAGATACCCGTAGTGGACCTTTATAGCCACCCAGTTACGTTGTGACGTTTGGCACACCCAAAGCATTCCTACGGCATCCAGGAGTTGCACAATCTCATGGTCTAAGGAAACGATACTTGACATTGAAAAGCTTTAGCAAACGAACTACACGATCTAGTGCTATGCTTAGGATTGGGTCTTGTCCATCACATCATTCTCCTAATGATGTGATCCCGTTATCAACGACCTCCAATGTCCATGGTCCTGAAACCGTGACCATCTATTGATCAACGAGCAGTCAACTAGAGGCTCACTAGGGACATGTTGTGGTCTATGTATTCAGACATGTATTATGGTTTCCAGTTAACACAATTATAGCATGAAAAATAGACAATTATCATGAACAAGGAAATACAATAATAACCATTTTATTATTGCCTCTAGGGCATATTTCCAACAATAGGGATAGCTCATAAGATTGATCGGAAAAGATAACTTTGAGGTGGTTTTGTACCCTACAATAATTTCTTCATTAGTTCTCCGCTATTTGTGACTTTGGAGTGAAATCTTTGTCGCACGAGAGATACTTACATATGATTCAACTATGTCAATATTGTTGAGAGAAATTGCACTAGTGAAAGTATGGACCCTAGGCCTTGTTTCCAAGAATTTATATAACGTTTTGCTCGCTGTTTACTATTTGTTACCTTGCTGTTTTTATATTTTTAGAGTACAAAAACCTATATCTACCATCCATATTGCACTTGTATCACCATCTCTTGGCCGAACTAGTGCACCTATACAATTTACAATTGTATTCGGTGTGTTGGGGACACAAGAGACTCTTTGTTATTTGGTTGCAGGGTTGCTTGAGAGAGACCATCTTCGTCCTACACCTCTTGCGGATTGATAAACCTTAGGTCATCCACTTCAGGGAAAATTACCATTGTCCTACAAAACTCTATGCTTGGAGGCCCAACACAATTCTACAAGAAGAAGGTTGTGTAGTAGACATCAGCGCCAGGCTTGATGAGGGCAGCAGGATCGTTGTGCTGGTAAGATCCGACGACGCTTTTCATGCATAGATAGCATGCCTTGATTAGTTATGCATACTTCAAATTCAATCATGTCCTATTTGATGCTTTTTCAGCACTGGATAATGGTTACTGACATGCATGGTATAGATTGGATGACCTGATATTTCTTTGCCTAGTTGTTTGTTTTTACACGTGCCGGAGAGTGCACCATGGCCGTCTCATGCTCCAGCATGGCTGTCGGTCGTCCCCGTCTCCTTCAACACTTATAGATCGCCTCCATCTTAGATCCCACAACATGGCTTCCATGGGTATATATATAGGCGGGTCTCTCCGGTAGCGGTTCATCTACGTCGGTCTCGGGTGGGATGTCTTCCTCCATGGCTGCTATAGGTATGGGTGTTTATGAGCTGGGGCGGGCCATTGTGTCGATCTTGTGGCTCTGCCCGCCGCTCACAAGGGCTGGCCAGAGGTGCTGGCCTATACAAGATCTTGGTGGAGGGAGGCAAGGGTGCCCCCATCTGTGACGATGCGTGTCATGCATCGGGCAGCTGGAGCTTGCAGCTGCGGAAGATCCCCCTCCATGATCTAGTCGGCGAGACCACCAAACTTGCGAAGGTGCTCGATTTAGGACCAAAGAGGGGTCTTTTTCCCATGCCAGTCAGCCGCAACTGTATGGTGTGTCATCGCATGGAGGACGGCTTTGGATGCCGGGCGGCTGGTGGTGGGAGCTGGGGTGCTCATGGGCGGAGTACTTGGCTCGGACGTTGTCTGGTCACCATGGTCATGTGGGCGGCATTGTACATGGCGGTGTCGTTCAGTGAGTGCTGACCGGTATGAAAATCCGCTCTGACTTGTTAGGCTGGCGAGTTCCAAATAGTACTGCTATATTACTACTGCTATATTACTACTGGACTGACATAAAGTCAGCGAGGTCCAAATTTTCATGTTTAGTTTTGACCGATTTTTTGGGTCTTTATTGAGTTTTCGTCCAGGTATTTAACTAGATTATTCGGATGCCATTCGTACTGTACAAATACGGTTGAAATATGAATCATAAAGAAGCTAGGACAATATCATAATCTACATGCCAAACGTTTCTAAAGGGATTTGTCTTCCATGTAGTAGGTGTTGATGCTTCTGATTTTCTTCTTCAAAAAACATATGGGAAAGGATAACCCAATTTTTTAGTGTTCATCCAATCTCTAGACCATGTTCAGAGTTAACCATGCATGGTTCAAAAAAGATCTATTGATGAAGGTTGCTATCATGTACGTGTTGTCCATTTCATGCAGTTTTCAGTTCATGCTTCCTGAAGAGGATATAACAGGAGAGGCTTGAATCTTGAGATCACAAGGGTAGTCATCTGTTGCAACTAAAGGTTCAGTTTCAAACTTGTGATGATATTGTTCAGGTTACCTGGACGATTGCCCTTGTACTATTCTTTTGAGAAGGTACTAAAATATTTTGTTGCATGGAAATTTGATTTCTACTAAAACTTTGTCAAGATACTCAATTTTCTTCTACTAAAATCTACCTTTTTACTGATTATTACTGGAATTGTCTTCATACAAAAAATTCATAGGAAGAAGGAGGTAAATGGAGAAAAAGGCATGAGGAGAAACGAGAAGTGCCATAGGGATGACGTTGTTGACAACGCCTTTGGAAGGATTCACTTTACATAAGTTGTGGTGGCTGACCATCAGGCTTGAGAAGGAAGGAGGATGTCATTTGGAACACATGCAAGTTTTAGAAGCATGCGTCTAGGCGGCGGATGAGAGTGGCCATGAGACGGCCGAGGTGGCTATGAGGAGTTGCTGGGAACTTGCCAACGTGAGGGTGTCATTGCTCAAGGTACCAACACCCTCGTTTTGCACGGTTGGGACTATTTCATGCATCCGGGCAATGGCTCATGCCATTAGTAGCCATCCATGTCGTTGTTGCCTACAGTTAGTTTTTCTTGGATTCTAATTTACTTTATATGGTGTTCCTTAATGCATGAATTATTTTTAATGTGTGCGAGAGTCTAAAAAATGTTATAAGATTATCAACATTTTTGCAAATTGCTAAAGTCTGAAGATGAGAAGCATGATCTTTTATTTTTCATGTTGCTCTACCTCTGTATTGTCATACCGCAGGAACTTTTATAACATATGTTTGTGTCTCGTATGCCAATTATCCGTGATGACAAATTAATGTTTGCAGGTAATGCTGCCCTCACCAGAGTAAGGGAAAAATTGTGGGAGTGGACTCACATCATGTAGGCAAGAGGGGAGAGTTTGTGGTCATAGCGCTGCGTGCGGGCATAAAGAAGTTTACGCTAATTACTTTTACATTGATATTGTTGTTTGACGATTCTGAAAGGAGAAAAAAATGGCAAATGATCCCTCAAAGTTCATAGTGTGGATGTGCTCAAAGTTCATAGTGTGGATGTGGAAAGTTGGGGAATTTTGAGCTAGATGCGCCATTGATGGTTGTGGCAAGCTTGGATGGGGATGGTAGACATAGTGGGTGAAGATGAGGAGGAGAAGGAAGAAAATGAAAAATAGTAGTTGAATGGTACAATACATCAACAATTTTGCTTAATGTGCATGACGATACAAAAAAATTTATATGTTTGACATGATTAATGTTGAATTACAAACATATTTATAGCTGTTGCAATGCACATGCAATTAACTAGGGGCATCTACCGGTGGCGTGGCTATGTGATACATGATCTGGTGAGGCATGTTGGTCGGAGTTCGAGCGGGCTCTTATGGCTCTAGCACTTGGATGATGGTGAGCAGCGCGGGATGGCGCTTCTAGTGGGATTTCTTGGTTGCAATGGTGGTCATCCTGGTTCCCTCATCGGTGTGTGGACGGCCGCATGTGACCTTGTGTGGATCTGAGTAGGCTGGCACGGTGGGGCTACATGGGGTGTCTGGTGGGGAGGTTCGCTGGAGGGATGGAAGGCCTCACGGTGGTTGATCCAGCCTTCGCTAGCGAGGGGTCGACGGTCGTATGTGACATCCGCTCCTTCTCCCCACCTTTTTGTCGGTCGAGTGCTTGCTGGGTCAAATCTGACGATGTTGAGGGCATGGTGGTCGTTGGCCTCTTTGTTAAATGGGGTTGCCAGGCAGGACAAAAAGCAAGCCTTTGGATGATATCAGGGCTGTCTAGATGCAGGGCGGTGGCCCTGGCGGCAAAGGACACGTTGTTTGTTGAAGGAGCACGTGTCTCAGGTCTCGGGTGCGGGCTAGCTGCCATACCTTGCGTGATTTTTTGCCATGCCGGTGGTTTGACGTGGGTGTCTTTGCCTCCTCAAAGGTTCTTCCTGGTGGCACCCTGTCCTTCATGTTGCTCTGGGTGAAAACTTGATCCTCGAGATCGGGCGGTCACGACACTTTGGTGGCATGTCCTTCTTCTAGCCACCACTTTGGAGTACATGCTTCATCGATGTGCAGTTTCACCTCTTCATAGTGCCTAGCTCATGGTGGAGGTCTCCGTCGACTCCAAGCGATTGGTCCATATATAGTGTGCTTGGTCTTCGATTGAGATGTGTTGTTCTTCCTCGCCATCCGTGTTTTTTGGCCTTGCGTGTGTGTTGTGTCTGGTGGTGACGTGTTGTATGTGATTGTGTGTATGTTGGCCATTTATTTAAATATAATGAAGTGGGCAATAGCTTTTTTGGTAAATTAATTTGTTGGCCCGTAGCAACGCACGGGCACTCTACTAGTATTCATAGATAAGCTGATCATAAACCCACAATTCATTAGATCTCGACAAACAAACCGTAAAAGAGTATTACATCGGATAGATCTCCATGAAGATCATGAATAACATGGTATTGAAGCACAAAGAGAGAGAAGAAGACATCTAGCTACTAGCTATGGACCAGTAGGTCTGTGGTGGACTACTCACACATCATTGGAGGGGCAATGGAGTTGATGTAGATGCCCTCCGTGATTGAATCCCCCTCTGGCAGATTAGCGAAAAAGGCTTCAAGATTGGATCTCTAGGGAACAGAAGGTTGCGGTGGCGGAAAAGTATTTGCATGGCTCTTTTTGGTATTGGGGAGATATTTGGGTATTTATAGGACGAAGATTAGGGTTAGGAGTCCTGCTAGGGAGTCACAAGCCAGGGGGCGCACCCTCCTTGCCGTGCTAGGGTGGCTTGTGACCTCCTGCCAAGGCTCCTGGCCCCCTCTCAAAGTCTGGTAGATGTCTTCTGGTCCAAGAAAAATCATCGCGAATATTTTATTCCGTCTGGACTCCATTTGGTATTCGTTATCTGCAATACACAAAAACAAGGAAAAAACAAAAACTGACACTAGGCTCTAGATTAATAGATTAGTCCCAAAAATAATATAAAATAGCATATTAATGCATATAAAACATCCAAAACAGATAATATAATAGCATGGAACAATCAAAAATTATAGATACGTTGGAGACGTATCAAGCATCCCCAAGCTTAATTCCTGCTCGTCCTCGAGTTTGTAAATGATAAAAACAGAATTTTTTATGTGGAATGCTACCTAACATATTTATCCATGTAATATTCTTTATTGTGGCATGAATGTTCAGATCCATAAGACTCAAAACAAAAGCTTAATGTTGACATAAAACAATAATATTTCAAGCATACTAGCAAAGCAATTGTATCTCTTCAAAATATAATGGCAAAAGAAAGTTATCCCTACAATATCATATGGTCTGGCTGTGCTCCATCTTCCCTACACAAAGTATTTATATCATGCACAACCCCGATGACAAGTCAAGCAATTGTTTCACACCTTTTATGTTCTCAAACCTTTTCAACTCTCACACAATACATGAGCGTGAGCCATGGATATAGAACTATAGGTGGAATAGAATATGGTGGAGGTTGTGGAGAAAAAGGAGAAGATAGTCTCACATCAACTAGGCGTATCAATGGGCTATGGAGATGCCCATTAATAGATATCAATGTGAGTCAGTAGGGATTGACATGCAACGGATGCACTAGAGTTATAAGTGTATGAAAGCTCAAAAGGAAACTAAGTGGGTGTGCATCCAACTTGCTTGCTCATGAAGACCTAGGGAAATTTGAGGAAGCCCATCATTGGAATATACAAGCCAAGTTATATAATGAAAAATTTGCACTAGTATATGAAAGTGAGAAAATAGGAGACTCTCTATCATGAAGATCATGGTGCTACTTTGAAGCACAAGTGTGGAAAAAAGATAGTAGCATTGTCCCTTCTCTCTTTCTCTCATTTTCGCGTGGGCATCTAAGGCCTGTTTTTCTATTTGGGCTTCGCTGGCCTCTTTTATTTTTTATAAAGTCCGGAGTCTCATCCCCACTTGTGAGGCAATCCTAGCTTCCATCATCCTTTCTTCACATGGGACAATGCTCTAATAATGATGGTCATCACACTTTTATTTACTTACAAATCAAGAATTACAACTCGATATCTAGAACAAAATATGACTCTATATGAATGCTTCCAGTGGTGTACCGGGATATACAATGATCTAGCATAGCAAATGACATCAAAAAATGGACAAGCCATGAAAACATCATGCTAGCTATCTTAAGATCATGCAAAGCAATATGAAAATGATAGTGCGTGTCATAATAAATGGAACGGTAGAAGTTGCATGGCAATATATCTCGGAATGGCTATGGAAATGCCATAATAGGTAGGTATGGTGGATGTTTTTAGGAAAGATATATGGTAGGTTTAATGCACCCGCGAAAGTTGCGCGGTACTAGAGAGGCTAGCAAAAGTGGAAGGGTGAAGTGCGTATAATCCATGGTCTCACATTAGTCGTAAAGACTCACATACTTATTGCAAAATTCTATTAGTCATCGAAGCAAATCATTAAACGCATGCCCCTAGGGGAGAGGTTGGTAGGAGTAAACCATCATGCGCTCCGACCCTCACACAAAGGTCGGCAATCTATAAACAAGTCATGCTCCAACTTCCTTACATAATGGTTCACCATACGTGCATGCTACGGGAATTATAAACCTTTACACAAGTATTTTTACCAATTCACAATTACTTCCTAACATGACTCTTAACATTACCATCTTTATATCTCAAAACTTTATGTAAGGAATCAAAACTTTTCATAATACTCAAAGCACTTAATATGGAAGTTTTTATTATATCCCTATTGGATGCCTATTATATTAGGACTAAATTCATAACCTAAACCAATTACCATGCTGTTTAAAGACTCTCAAAATGATATAAGTGAGGTATGAGAGTTCAATTATTTCTGTAAAACCAAACACCACCGTGCTCTAAAAAGGTATAAGTGAAGTACTAGAGCAAAATTGCCCATCTCAAAAGATATAAGTGAAGCACTTAGAATATTCTAATAAATTCATGATTAACGCGTGTCTCTCTCAAAATATGTGTGCATCAAGGATTATTGTGGCAAACTAGAAAGCAAAGACTCTTATCACACAAGACGCTCGAAGCAAAACACATATCATGTGGTGAATAAAAATATAGCCTCAAGTAAATATACCGATGGATTGAAGACGAAAAAGGGGATGCCTTCTGGGGCATCCCCAAGCTTAGGCTCTTTGTCATACTTGAATATGACTTGGGGTTCCTTGGGCATCCCCAAACTTAGGCTCTTGCCACTCCTTATTCTATAGGCCATCAAATCTTTACCCAAAACTTGAAAACTTCACAACACAAAACTTAACAGAAAACTCGTGAGATCCGTTAGTATAAGAAAATAAATCATCACTTTAGGTACAGTCATTAACTCATTCTTTATTTATATTGGTGTAATACCTACTGTATTCTATCTTCTACATGGTTCATACCCCCCGATACGACCCATAGATACATCAAAATAGGCACACAACACAAAGAAAACAGAATCTGTCAAAAACAGAATAGTCTGTAGCAATCTGAAAACTTTGTATACTTATGTCACTGAAAAAAATATAAACAATTAGCAAAGCCTGGGAAATTTGTATATCAATCTTGTGCAAAATTTCAGACTCATTCGACACTCTGAACAATTTATAAAATTCCTGGACTGGGCGCAAAAATGTCCGTTTTTCAGCAAGATCGAATCAACAACCACAATAGACCATCCCAAGGGTCTTACTTGGCTCAAACACTAACTAAAACACCAAAACACAATTACTACAAAAGTATTAATGTGGTAAACACTCAAAAACAGGAGCAAAAACAGAACATAAAAATAAAATTGGGTTGCCTCCCAACAAGCGCTATTGTTTAACACCCCTAGCTAGGCAAAACCCAATAGATCTAGGTATTGTCATCTTTGGTATGCAATCAAAAAGTAGCTCTCACAATAGATTCATAAGTCAGTCTTATTTTATTTCTTGTAAAGTGTTCCATGCCTTTCCTTAATGTAAATTGGAATCTAATGTTTCCTTCTTTCATATCAATAATTGCACCAATCGTTCTAAGGAAAGGTCTACCAAGAATAATAGGACATGTAGGATTGCAATCTATATCAAGAACAATGAAATCCACGGGCACATAATTCGTATTTGCAACAATAAGAACATCATTAATCCTTCCCATAGGTTTCTTAATAGTGGAATCCGCAAGATGCATATTTAAAGAGTAATCATCAAGATCATGGAAAACTAGCACATCACATAAAGTTTTTGGAATCGTGGAAACACTAGCACCCAAATCACACAAAGCATGGCACTCATAATCTTTAATTTTAATCTTAATAGTAGGTTCCCACTCATCATAGAGTTTTCTAGGGCAGAAACTTCCAACTCAAGTTTTGCTTCAAAAGATTTCATCATAGCATCAACTATATGTTTAGTAAAATCCTTATTTTGATTATAAGCATGTGGAAAATTCATCATAGATTGCAACATGGAAATACAATCAATCAAAGAGCAGCTATCATAATTAAAGTCCTTGAAATCCAAAAGAGTGGGTTCATTGCTATTTATAGTTTTGACCTCTTCGATCCCACTTTTATCAATTTTAGCATTAAGATCTATAAACTCCGAATCATTGGGATGACTTTTAACTAAGGGTTTTCTACATCTGTGACTGTCATGGTTTTGTCACGACAGATGTCCGAGGACCTAGATTCGAGGGCATCGTTAAGGTGATGGACTCATAGGGGTTGGTTGGGACAAAGGACACGAATTTACCCAGGTTCAGCCCCTCCAGAGGAGGTAAAGGCCTACGTCCTGCTTGAGCTATATTGATTGGAGTATCGATTACAAGGGAGCGGATTCGTTTGACCTAGTTCCCTATTAGTTGGTTTCTGTCTAAGTCGCCCCGGGTCTTGCCCTTATATAGGATGTCAAGACCACAGGTTACACAAGTCTCATGTCGACTCTTACAACGTGTTTGACTCTAACTCTACGCCGTCTTGCCTTCCGGAGCAAGCCGTCTCCGGGCGGCTTATCCGCCTGGGTCTTCTTTGCCTTCTTTGCCTGGGCCTCACCTTGGCCCATCTTAGAGAGCCGCCATACATCCAGGCTTACGTATCCAGGCCTACCGTTGGTCTAGCCCATGAGCTGCCAGTCATGACCCGACCCCACCTGGGGAGGTCTTACCACAGGGTTATATCCCTAACATTAGGCCCCAGGTTGATTTGAGCTTGCTCATTTCCATCTTCTGTCTCACTTGGCGGCTAGTCTTGCTCAATCTCCCATCTCACTTGGCGAAGAGTCTTGCTCATTACCACCTTAAAGTAAGACAAAGTAACCCGCCGTGATGTCATGCCAGCGATATCAAAAAGATTCCCTAACGACCGCAACAGATCTTTCCGCTATTAAACTGATATCCCAAAAAACGATACGTCCATCTCGGTCAATTAACCTCCATCGCCTAGATTCTCGCGCCCATTTCCACTTTTTGCCTATTTATTAGGACCGTGGAGGGAAGTTTCATTTCCTTCTCCGCTCACGCCTCTTCTTCTTCCTCCCGACGCCGTGTCATCTCCGGTGAAGCTTCCACACCATCGTCTTGCTAGGCCGCTGCATCAACCTTGTCAGACCAGAACATCGCTCGCATCCGTCGAGTAATCTCCGGTGAGTTCTTGTAACATCCCGAATTTTGGAATGCTATAATCAATATTAGAATGATTGTTTGTTTGCCTGAGTGATTGAATTGAGTGAAATTTGAAACTTTTAAAAAACTTTTGAATGAGAGGGAATGACATGACTTTCCCATGTGCCTTTGAATTAAAATTCTCACATTTCAAAACAGTGAGAGAAGATGACATGACTTCTTCAATATAAAAAGATTTGAAGAGTGGATTTGGAACCATCTGAAAATTTTCTGATATGGAGTTCCTTTCATACTTGAATTTCCAATTTGAAGTTTGAAAGAATTCAAACCCCTTGACCAAAATTTGAGAGGAGTAATATGACACTCCACACCAGGGGTTATTTTGTGAATGTATTTGAACCATAAAACTCATGTTTTTTTTAAAAAATATTTGCAAAAAGAATATAACTCAATTTAGGCATTTTCCGAAAATATTTTTTTTAATGTATTTATATTGGCCGTGGAAAAATGTTCATTAAATTGAAGTTATTCCCCTGGTCAATTTAATATATAAATATTTTATTTTTTGGAAATGTATTGATTGCCATAAAGTAGTTTCCATTCTCTGTAAATTAGAAAAAAAGGAAGGAATTAATGCATTTCCTGAAAATATATTTTTAAAGTATTTATTTTGGCCGGGGAAAAAAGTTCATTAAATTGCATTTAATTCTCTGATCATTTTGGTATATAAAACTTCATTTTTTGGAAGTGTTTTGATTGTGATAAATGAGTTTCCTTTCATTGGAAAATTAGAAAAGGAAAGGAATTAACGCGTATTAAAGAACCGGCCGGCCCACCTGCCTTAACTCCCCCCCGAAATTACTCCAATCCCACTAATCCCGCGCTCGTCTCCCTCCCTTTCCTTTCTATGACCCCGAGCCGCTCCTATAAATACCCGAGGCCTCCCGCACCCCGTTCCACCCCTAAGCCCCATTCCCCGTGCCCTCTCGCCACCACGCCATTGCCATCGTGCCGCTCCACCCCGACCACCCCGAGCCCTCCGGAGCCCACCATCCACTTCCCCTTGGCCATGCGCACCTCCCCAATCACTCTCCCGAGCCCCACACCCATCGGATACGCCCCTCCGTCCAAACCCGCCGCCGCCATCCGCCATTACCGACGTCGTGCTCCAACCGGTCATCCTCAAGCCTCGCCAACGCCACCTACCTCGTCGCCATCCTCGCCTGCATTGAGCGTAGCAAACCCCGATGCCAGAGGACCACCGGAGCATCTCGCCGCCTCGGACATCGCTGAAGCTTCGCCGGAGCCGTCAACCGCCGCGATGAGCTCCTCCTCCTCCTCTCCATCGTTAGATCTCAGATTGACGCGCGAGATTAGAAGTTTTAAATACGTCGAAGCATTTTCTATTAGGAGTCGGCCGTCCGCCAGAAACACTCTCTCACGCAAACCCTTTGCCCAATAGAATAGCACCACGTGTACCCCCTGTCCGCTTAGAAACATTTTTCTTTTTTTCTGTTTTAATTTGAATTTCAGAAATAGTTCTGTTTTTGTTTTCTTTACATCTTTTATGTTTTTAATTATTTTAATTTGATTCTTTTTGCATCATGTCACAAATTTCATCTAGTTTCTGTAGATATCATGTTTGACCCTATTTGAATATTTTAAATTGAATTCAAACAGATTTGATTCAAATCTTATTTTCTGAATATCTTGAGTTTGAAAATTTAGTTGAGTTGATTCCTTTGGCTAATTGTCACTAGTGACCTTAGTTATCAGTAGATAGAACTTGGGAATTTTTAGAATAATTTAAATTAGTATTTTTAACAAAACAGATTCTGTTTTAGTTCTTGTTAGGTTTATTTCTAGTTCTTTTGTTTTAAATTGTTTCAATTTATTTTATTTTATATTAGTTGACAAGTTTTACCTTGTTTTCTGTTAGCTAGCAGCAGTATTTCAACCAAGTTTATTTTTATGTCATTTATTATTTTTATAGCATGAAATCAATTCTAGTTTCATTATAACTTGTAATTGATTTCCATTTGCTAGTTTGATTTCTTATTTGAAAATATTTTTTTAATTGTTTTATAAGTTTCACTTTCTGTTAACTTAGTGTTATATATTTTGTTTTCTGTTATTTTAATATTTCATTTGTTTTCTTATTGTTAAGTTTATTAGGCAAAAACCTATGTTGTTTAGAATGTTGTTTTTTATAATTTTTACTTGTTCTCCAAAAGTAATTCTTTTTGCTAGTAAAATATTTACTAAAATAATTTTGTTATATTTTACATTGTTTTTGTGTTTTACTTTTTAAAATAGGATCATTCGTAGAGAAAACCAACCCTTGGTTGTGTTGATGAAGTTTTGTTGTTTTGAGTTTTGTCTTAAGTATTTCCTTCATCACAACCTTGTTGCTTTTGGTTTTTGTGTTACTTTTGATTGTTAGAATTGATTGCTAGTATGATTGCTTATATGAATGCAATGTTTGATTATATAGATTTTCATCGGAGAGTGACGAATAGTCTAACCAGTTATTTCTAAGAGTGATATTATTCTTCATCAACAGTACAGGCAAGTTCACTTTGACCATTTTGTTCATACCTTTGTTTTATTGCATGTAGTGACATAATTCAGCAAATCCCTCCCGTAGTGTTATTGAAATTCTTGTAGTTGAGTAGAATGCATGAGGTAGGAACCCACCACTTGTTACTAAAGCCCTGGGAACGTTAGTTATTTGTATGCTATGCTAAAGTAGACGGGGTTTGGTATGAGTGTTCGTGAGTGGTGTGAGAAGGAGGACTCTACGTCAAGACGACAACTTCATGAAGGCATCTTCAAGTCCTGCATCTTAAAGACCTCAAGACTTCAAGACTCGAGAAACAAGTTTTTCAATACACACTACTGGGTGAAGGATGGTTGATTGGGCATCCCTGGAGTACCCAGTGGATGGCCGGGATGCATGGAGAAGCACCATGACATCTTGCGGAAAGCTTCACCCAGACTCAAAGAGACGGATGAATACTTCATGCCGGGAAGCTTACCTGTGTAGCCACAAGTCATTATGGGCTCTGGCTTGGCTGATCTTTGTTGTGACTCTGGCTGGGCAGTGCTACGAGATGTAGTCGACGTTAGGAATGGATGGGCACTGACAGTAGTCAGGGAAACACTCTGAAAGACCATGTTCGTTCATCATGTTCTCAAACACCCGGCAGTGCGAGGACTTACCAGGAGGGAACGAATCTTGTGGGTAAAGTACACAACACTCTGCAGAGTTAAACCTAATCGATTAGCCGTGTCCCCGGTTACGGACAATTTGAGATTCTAGACTTGGATATATCTCTGAACTCTCAACACTAGACTGATAATTAATTGTGGGCAACTTATGATACTTGTGGGCATTAAGACATTGGTTGGCGGAACCATGTCTTGTTAGGTAACTCTATAGTTAAACTCCGGATATTCCTTTGTTGTAGGAAAAGAAAATAAAATCAGCTTTTATGCAAAAACTCAGACACAGAGCCACAAAACCTTACTGCATATAGAATAGTTTTTATCTTCTACTCTACTATGGTGATCTTGCCGGTACATTCAATGTACTGACCTACACGGATGCAACGTCTTATGTTGCAGATATTTTTCTTCGACGAGTAAGAGTACGATTCAGGGTTACGGTCTACACTCAACCTGCCGTTGGTGTTATTGGGACTCCACTCCCGTTGACTGTTTCCACTGAGATTTTAAGGTATATATCAGTTTTACGTTAATTACATGTGAATGCACTTTGATATATACATTGATGTAACGTGTGTGCCAGCATACTAATCTAGGGATGGCACAGAACACACAGAGGCTTGAATCATTTTGAGTCGGGTCGCTACAGTTCTACTCCGTTTCTGATATCCGTAGCTTCTAGTAGAGTTTTCATGGCGTTCCTCTGCCGCTAGAACACGAGCTTCTCGCAATGTCTGATAGTAGGTAGATCAGTGCGCTTGAAAATGCCCCCCTTTCTAGTGTGGTAGATCGTAGGAAGTAGATAGTAGCACCACGCAGGTCTGCAGTTGTTCTGTTTAATGTCTTCAAACATCACTGGTTCGACTGTTCGTCGCTAGGCTTGGAATAAACCTGATTTTCCCCTGTTTTGTAGATCCGTAATTCCATAGATAGTCTGTGAAACCTGTTTTTCCACACTTAGTAAAATTTCCCTCTTTTCCTACAACCTGACTCGTCAGTGACTTTCCAACTCTCAGCAAAAACTGTTTCGACGACTTAACTTTATGAAACTTAGGCTTTTCAACCGCCCTTAGTTGTCTGTCACCTTCTGACTCACCGCACATTGTTACTTTGCACAGTTTTAAGCCACCACCATGTCTCGTGTGTCCAATTCTTGCAATTGGGTCGGCTCTGCTATCACCTAAGAATGCCTGATGGATTTTGTAAACGCGGGGACCTTACCAGCCAAAGATGTCATCCATTGGCGAGTTCCAGGCAACGAGCTGAGGCCCGTTCCCCAAGAGGGTGAAGTAGTTGTGTTCACGGATCATCTCATGCGCGGGTTTAGCCCACCTGGCTCAAAGTTTTTCTAAGACGTCCTTCACTTCTTTAAACTACATCCTCAAGATATCGCTCCCAATTCCGTCTCCAACATGTGCAACTTCCAAATACTCAGTGAAGTTTACTTACAAGAAGAGCCATCCGTGGGTCTCTTTCGTGAGTTCTTTTATGCGAATCGCCAGACGGAGGTGAAAGCTGGTCCAAGCCTAGAGCTCAGTGGGATCTCCATTCAGAGGCGACGGGATGTGACCTTTCTGGCTGTTCGGATGCCTAGTCGTCCCAAAGACTGGAATAAAACCTGGTTTTACTGCAAAGACACCTCTCCTGAAGGAGAGCATTCCTTGCTAGGTTACCGTTCATCTCGGCTCAAAACAACAACTGAGCTCCCTGGCCGGCTATCACCCGCTGAGCGGGCGAAGTATGCTCCGGCTCACGCAAAGATTAAAGCCCTTATGGCCAATGGACTGACGGGCCTAGATCTAACCCGTTGCTGGATTTCTTGGAGGGTCATGCCCCTGAGCCGGCGAAGCCATCTCATGTGCGAGTATACGGGCGAATTTGATGACTCCCTTTGCTTTAACTCCACAACATTATCAGAAGACAACATTGTGGCCACCATCAAGAGCCTTGTCCATGAGTCTTCAGGAGCTTGCAGTGCCACCGGGTTAGCGCCTTTTTGTGCCGCAAACCTGGCTCCAAACATAAGGGTGACTCTCGGTCTCCTCATTCCCGCGTTAGCTATTCATACATACTTAACAATCTTTTGACCTATGCCGGCTTATACTTGCAGGCCAACTCTAGCTTCTAGAAAAATAAGTACGTTCCTCCTACGAAGAAGTCAAAGGACAAAGCTGCCGGTAGGAAGAAGAAAACCGCACCTCAAGAACAGCCGGAATCTGACGACTCAGAGGTAGAATTTGACTCTCTTGTCCGTCTCTTCATGCTCCTTATTGACAATAATAATCCACAGGACAAAACAGAGACAAGCCACGCCAACGTTCCCGAGGTAACTTACATTTCATCCGACTCAGAACAACTTGCACCTCAGAAGATACGGCGGGTCATCCAAAAGGTCCCACTTTCTCATCCTCTTGCTTACTTAGACCCCCACTTTCTTTTGAAAAAGCAACAACAACTCTCCTGCCGCCAGACCCGGAGCACCGGCTCTAACGACCTTATGGCCGGGTTATCTCATTCTCCGGCTCAACGGAAGCGGCTGGCTCATGTATTTATTCAACCTGGCTTTGTTTTATCAACCTTGCTTTTATAACTCAGCATTGTCTTATATTGTCTTAACTGCTTTCAGGACTCACCCCCGTCCTCTAGCGACTCTACTGGAACTGCTCTGCCGCCTCGGAAGATCAATCTAGAGTAGGTGCCTTTCATGCTTATGTTTAAACTTGTATTACCTGTAAAGCTCAAACCATGACTTTTGTGTTTTCCAGGGCCCAGGCAAAACGAAGGAAGACGGGCGGGTCTACCCCTGCTCCCAAGGCTCGAGAACCAGAGCCTGCCAAACCAGATTCTCCTGCACCGCACGCTAATCCCTCTGCGTCCTCCAAGGACACGCCTGAAGAAGCTCATTGCTCTGCTGAGCCGGCAGCCGAGGATATAATCCCTAAGAGTCCTCCAAGGGCCAATTCTAAGCTACCGAGCCCTTCACTAGCTGCTGACAATTCGGGTACTCCAGATGTTACCATTACAGGCACCGGCTTTCACTCTCCTCAACCTCATGTGTTAACAAAGCACACTGAGGCGACTGAAACCTCGAAGAAGCTGGAGTTTGAGCTCCCCGCGCTAGAAAAGCTGACAGTTGATGAGCTTCATGCTGGTTATCTAAACCGCTTGTCTACAAGCCGGAATATGGAGCTCAAGCTTGTGAACTTGATGAAGAAGAAATATGAGGTACTCTCGCTTTCTTTCCCTTATACCATTACGTAGCCCACAAGGGCCGGCTTAATATCCGCCAATGGTAAGCCGGGTCTTTGCATCTTGATATAAGTAGAAACACTTAACCTGTAGTCTTCCATGATTAGCTTTAGACTTAACGCATGAGCCGATGTTTGGACACGTAAGTAGTTGTTTGAAGTGCCATCTGTAGCCCCCAAGGGCCGGCTTGTCTTGATAAAAGATGAGCCAAAACTTTGGTGTAAATAGACCAAAAAGCCCGATGTAGCCCCCAAGGGTCGGCTTAATTTCAATGAAGATGAGATGGGACTTCTTTGTAGGTAAAGCAATGAGCCATATGTAGCCCCCAAGGGTCGGCTTAATTTTGATGAAGATGAGCCGGGACGTCCTTGTAGGTAGAGCAACGAGCCATATGTAGCCCCCAAGGGCCGTCTTAACTGTAATGAAGATGAACCGGAACTTTCTTATACCCTTTGAGAACAAATAGACATTAGCCCCCAAGTGTCGAACATACTGCTTGCAATTTTCTTGACACTTGCCTTATATCGTCTTACTCTTAACCATCTGGTAATATACCATCCTGGCGACTTAACCTTCATTTTTGTTTTTTATATGTCACCGGAGGCTTTGAACGAGGCCGCGTCTGAATTGGCCGGCTTAAGGAGCCATCTGGCCACCCAGCAGGCCGCCCGAGGAGAAGCAGATGAGAAGTGTCGGCTAGCCGTTGAGGAACTAACGAAAGTGCAAGCCGAATTTGCTGCCTTCAAGAAATCGGCTGAAACAGAGCAAGCCGCCCTTACCAAACGAGCAGACGATGCTGACTAGCGACTCATGGTTGTGTCTGATGAGCTTTCTCCCTTGAAGGTCCATATTGCAAAGATGTCTGCTGCCATCTTTGGTAAGTACTAAACACCTAGCCATTACTCTTGCCTGAATACTTAAACCGGCGACTAATAATTGAAGATCCGACTTATGCAGGTCCAAGGAGCCGACAACTTGCTACTGACAGCTTGCTGCCATTGAAAGCCGTCTACACTTTGACAGAGCAACTGTACTGCGGTGCTCTTTGCACAATCAAGGCGGTGCTCTATAAGGATACCATTCCTCCCACTATGAAGGGGGTCATAGAGCTGCTGTCCACCCTGCTGAAACAAATCCAAGAACTTAAGAAATCAGCCGCCCGAAAGGGAGCTATCGCAGCCATAAGCTGGGCGTTGGCATTCTCCCCAGAGCTAACTCCCAAAGACATGATGGACGGGTTTCCATCCAAGAAAGATGACGGCTCAGAGTTCACGGAAGCTGACTACGCGCGGTGCATGAAGGCTTCCAGAGTCCTCGCCTCCGTGTTAGCAGAAGAAGTGAACTTGTCAACCAACCAGGCGGCTTATGATGCCGAGTAGAAGAGAGTATGCGGCCCAAATTTTGAAGCCAAGGACTTGAAGCCTACACGCCGTAAGAATATCTTCGCTCCTGATCTTGACCCGTCCGCCGTCTTTGAAGAGGCAAATTTTGCGGCTTTAACCAACTGCAATTGGGACGTGGACAATCTTCAGATCATGGAGGTCGAAGACTGGTTGTAGGTTGACCCGCCATCCAACTGACGACCCTGGTACCATCATGGATAACCCGGCCTTATGACCCGCCACAGGGTGGTGTAAAAAACTTTAAGTCATAAATTTTGAGCTCTGCTGAGAGCATTGTAATAGGCTTTTAGTAAACTTTGCCTTGCCTGAACTGTGCCATCGTGCACATATGAATTCGTCCGGCTTATGATATGACATGTGTCTTGTGCCTTCAACTCTTTCAAGATGTTGTGGGGGCTCTTGGCAATTAACCAAACTGCAAAAATAGAATGACTTTCGCATTGTTAAGAGGGCGGCTTATAATAGCGCAACCCAAAAAGATGCTATATCTTTCTTGACTTGCGTTTTTGCAATAACTCAAGTAGCGATTCTACTGGGTTGAGTCACCACTTAAAAATCCTTAATAGTACAGGGTCTCTATCGAGATTGGCCGTCAACTAATTTGAGCGGCTTAGGGTCTCTAAGCGAGATTAACTGAAAGGATGTGTGACGTCCCAGTAGATACTCGACAGGGCATGAGTACCCTGATAGCCCATGACCTGCCTCTTACGTGACATAAATCCGTTGTTTTAACCTTAAACAGCATAGGGTCCTTAAGGATTAACTGTCTTAAGAGTACGAACATGCCATATAGCGGAGAGTCGGTAGCAAATAGGACAGTTTATCCTTGCTTTCCGTAAGCCAGCCCTCACGTGACAAGAGCCGCCGTTTTAACCTTTAACCAGTACAGGGTCTCTATCGAGATTGGCCGTCAACTCATTTGAGCTGGCTCAGGGTCTCCAGGTGAGATTAACTGGTAAGAGTTCGGCGGGTCACCTAGCAGAGTAGCATCAGCTTACAGGCATGTTTAACCCTGTTTGGCTTAAAAGCCAATCAAGAGGGTGTGTAAGCTAAACCCGATGGATTGGAAGCCTCCAAGTGACCTTTGTTGATGGAATCAACTCCTTTGGCTTAAGAGCCGACCGATAGGGTGTGATAAGCTAAACCCGGTGGGTTGGAAGCCCCCTAGACAATCATGTCGATGGAGTCAACTATTTGGCTTGAGAGCCGATCAATAGGGTGTGATAAGCTAAACCTGGTCGGTTGGAAGCCCCTTGATTGACCATTTGCACAGATTGAGATATGCGAAACGACAGAGGCCCCGGCTTGTAGGGATGCCAACTTTATTCATATATATATATATATATGATATGTACAATGGAGGTGTACAATGTCAAGTCTTGACAACTTAAGTATAATAAGGCCGTAGATGCGCTATGTTCCACGGCCGGCGGGTTTCCTGCCCAGAAGTATATGAGTCGTCTCAGACGTCAATGAGGTAATATGACCATTGTTGAGATTTTTGCTGACCACGAAAGGTCCTTCCCATGGAGGAGATAACTTGTGTGCATCTGTATGATCTTGAATCAACCACATCCCTAAGTCGCCTTCTTGAAACATCTGGCTCTTAACCCTATGTCTATGATAGCGACGCAGGTGTTGCCGATAAATCGCCGATCGAGCCGCCGCCAGATCATGCTCTTACTCCAAGGCATCTAACACATCTTGATGCGCCATTTCATTAGCTGTCTCAACGTAAGCCGTAACTCAGGGCGAGTCATGACGGATATCACTGGGTAACACGACTTCTGCACCGTAAACCATGAAGAAAGGTGTATAACCTATGGATTTGTTGGGAGTGGTCCTGATGCTCCATAAGACGGACGACAACTCCTCCACCCAACAAGTCGGCGTTCTCTGCAAAGGAACCATGAGCCGGGGCTTGATACCTCTCAAGATTTCTTGGTTAGCACGCTCGGCTTGACCGTTGGACTGTGGATGAGCAACTGCCGAAACATCAAGTCTGATGTGCTCACTTTCACAGAACGCTTTCATAGCTCCCTTGGAGAGGTTTGTACCATTATCTGTGATGATGCTGTGAGGATAACCAAAGCAGTAGATCAGTTTCTTAACGAACTGAACTGTCGTAGCCGCGTCACACTTTCCAACCGACTCAGCCTCCACCCACTTGGTAAACTTGTCAACCGCCACTAGTAGGTGGGTCTTCTTGTCCTTGGATCTCTTGAAAGGCCCGACCATATCAAGCCCCCAAAGCGCAAACGGCCAAGTAATTGGGATCATGTGCAGCTCTTGAGTCGAGAGATGAGCACGTCGGCCAAACTATTGACACCCATCACACTTGCGGACTAAGTCTTCCGCATCTTTATGAGCCATAAGCCAGAAGAAACCATGTCGAAAGGCCTTGGCCACCAGAGACTTTGAGCCGACGTGATGACCACAATCGCCGGTATGAATTTCATTTAAGATCTCTTTGCCCTCTTTAGGTGAGACACAAAGTTGAAACACACCGGTGACGCTGCATTTATGTAACTCACCATTGACTATCGTCATGGACTTAGACCGCCTGGTGATCTGTCTAGCAAGATTTTCATCATCAGGTAACTCGCCGCGAGTTAAGTACACCAAATAAGGCATGGTCCAGTCAGGAATAGCATGTAGAGCCGCCACCAGCTGCCCTTCGGGTCAGGAATAGCCAAGTCTTCGTCTGAAGATAACTTAACCGACGGGTGATGTAGCATCCAAGAAAACGTTAGGCGGCACCTTCTTTCGTTGAGAACCCATCCTTGATAGAGCATCAGCTGCCTCGTTCCTGCGATGATCCATATGATCCACCTGATAACCCTTGATGTGACCCGCAATGATATCAACCGCCTGGCGGTAAGCCGCCATCCATGGGTCCTTGGAATCCCAAGTGCCTGAAACTTGCTGGGCCACAAGATCTGAGTCGCCGAAGCATCTAACTCGGCTCTGGTTCATCTCCTTAGCCATCCGGAGGCCATGAAGCAGAGCTTCGTACTCAGTTGCATTCTTAGTACAAGGAAACATCAACCGTAGCACAAACCAAAACTTATCACCTTTGGGGGAGGATAAGACAACCCCTGCCCCTGATCCTTCCAGCTGCCTGGATCCGTCAAAGTGGATTGTCCAATATGTGTTATCCGGCTTTTCCTCGGGCGCCTGACACTTGGTCCAGTAATTCATGAAATCCACCAGGGCTTGTGACTTAACCGCCGTGCGAGGCACGTATCTCAAATTGAGAGGTCCAAGCTCCAGTGCCCACTTAGCGATCCGGCCCGTGGCTTCTCTGTTTTGAATTATATCTCCCAATGGGGCAGAGCTAACTACTGTAATCTGGTACCCCAGGAAGTAGTGCTTCAACTTGCGATTGGCCATGAACACCCCATACACTAGCTTCTACCAGTGTGGATATCTCTGCTTGGATTCCGTTAGAACCTCATTGATATAGTAAACTGGCCGCTGAACTGGATATTCCTTCCCTAACTCCTTACGCGCACCAACAATTGCAGTGCTGATAGCCCGATTATTAGCCGCCACGTATAGGAGCAAAAGCTTTTTCTCAACCGAAGTGACTAAGATCGGCGACTCAATGAGCTTCCTGTTAAGCGCCTCAAATGCTTCACCCGCCGCCATACTCCAGACAAAGTTGTCTGTTTTTTTCATCATTTGATACAAAGGGAGAGCCTTCTCGCGAAGGCGGCTTATAAACCGTCTTAATGCAGCAATCCGTCCCGCCAGGCGCTGAACATCATTGATGCATGCCGGCTCAGATAGGGAGGTGATAGCTTCGATTTTATCCGAGTTAGCCTCAATGCCACGCTCAGATACCAGAAATCCCAAGAGCTTGCCTGGCGGAACGCCGAAGACACACTTAGCCGGGTTAAGCATCATCTTGTAGACCCGTAAGTTGTCAAAAGTCTCCTTCAGGTCGTCAAGCAAAGTCTCCTTCTTTCTTGACTTGATCACAATATCGTCCACATATGCATGAACATTACGCCCAATTTGGCTATGAAAACAGTTCTGTATGCAACGTTGGTAAGTCGCCTGGGCACTCTTGAGCTCAAAAGGCATAGACACATAGCAGAAAGCACCAAAAGGCGTGATGAAAGTCGTCTTCTCTTGGTCCTTGACTGCCATCTTGATCTGATGATAACCGGAATAAGCATCCAGGAAGCATAAATTCTCACAACCTGCCATCACATCAATGATCTGGTCAATGCGAGGGAGAGCAAACGGGTCAGCCGAATAGGCTTTGTTAAGATCCGTGTAGTCCACACACATATGCCACGTGCCGTTTTTCTTGAGCACTTCCATCAGGTTAGCGAGCCACTCCAGATGAAAGACCTCGACGATGAAACCCGCCGCCAAAAGCTAGGCTACTTCCTCTCCAATGGCCTTGCGTCTCTCCTTGTTGAACCAGCGTAGAAACTGCTTGACTGGTTTGAATTTAGGATCCACACTAAGGTGGTGCTCAACGAACTCTCTCAGTACACCTGGCATGTCAGAAGGTTTCCACGCGAAGATGTGCTGATTCTCACAGACGAATTCCATGAGCGCGCTTTCCTATTTGGGATCCATGTTAGCTCCGATAGTGAACTGCTGAGATGAGTCACCCGGATGGAAATCCACCAATTTGGTATCATCCGCCAAAAATTTGAGGGGCGGCTCAACCTCTGTGGTAGGCTTTTTCAGCGGAGTCATGTCCTCCGTGTCAACGTTCTCCTCATAGAACTTGAGCTCTGCCTCAGCACAACTGGATTCTGCATAAGCTGCATCTCCCTCCTTGCACTAATTGGCCGTCTTGCGATCACCGTGCACCACAATCGTACCTTTGAGACCCGACATCTTGAGGTGCAACTATACATAACAAGGCCTATCCATGAATTTGGCATAAGCTGGACGTCCGAATAGAGCACGATACGGACTTTTGATCTTAACCACCTCAAAACACAAGGTCTCTACCCTGTAATTGTATTCATCACCGAAGGCGACTTCTAGAGAGATCCTTCCCACTGGATACGCTGACTTGCCAAGCACCATGCCGTGAAAAACTGTGGAAGACGGATTAAGATCCTTATCAAGCAACTTCATCCGGCAGAAAGTGTCGTAGTATAAGATATTGATGCTACTGCCACCGTCCATAAGCAGTTTAGTGAACACGTAGCCTCCAACCCGGGGAGCGACTACCAATGCCAGCCGTCCCGGGTCATCAACGCGCGGCGGGTGATCCTCCCGGCTCCAAGTTATGTCATACTCAGACCACTTTAAATATTGTGGTAAAGCTGGCCTGACCGTATTAACCGCCCGCTTGCGCAACTTCTGATCTCGCCTGTCAAGGCTGGTCGTAAAAACATGATACTGACCCGAGCTAAGCTGCTTCGGATTACTCTGGTATCCCGACTAGTTATTTTGTTGCTGATTGTTGGCACCTGAGTGCGGATGATGTCCTCCCTGGTTGCCCTGGCCGTGATGGCCGGATCCTGATCCACCTGAGCCAAAACCGGCTCCTGACCCGCCTGGTCCTGAGCCGCCGGGCGAGCCACCATCATTGTTATGCTGTCCCAGGGTGTAGTCCTTGAATTTTTGCATAACGTGGCAATTACTCCACGTGTGACCCGCCGGTCTGTCGGGTCGACTGTGCTCCGGACAAGGTTTATTGAGCATTTCCTCCAAATTAAAGGGAGTCTTACCTTTATTGAAAGGCTTCTTAAATTTCCCGTTGCACTTGGCACGATTGTTGCCGGTGCTGGCGTTAGCCACTAGCTCTGACCCGCCATCCGGGTTCTTCCTCTTGCCTTGGTTACCATTGCCTGTCGCACCCTTGCCGTTTCCACTCTTCTTATTCTGACCAGGTTTCTCTTCATCAGAGCCCGGATCCTTTGTATGATCAGAGTCGGTGTATTTCATGAGAGCTGCCATGAGCTCCCCCATGTCTTGACACGTGCGCTTGAGCCGGCGGAGCTTCTGCTTCAAAGGCGTAAAGTGGCAATTCTTTTCCAGAATCAAGACCGCTTGAGCCGCCGTAATCTGCTCAGACTAGTGGATGATAGTTGAAACCCGCCGGACCCAAATATGAGCCGACTCATTTTCCTGCTGTACACAGTGGTCCAAATCCACAATCGTCATGGGCTGCTTGCACGTCCCTTGGAAGTTTTTGATGAACCTTGCCTTTAACTTGGCCCAAGAATTGATGGTATTGGGTGGCAAACCCTTCAACCATGTGCGAGCCGGCCCTTCTAGCATCATGATGAAATACTTCACGCATACCGCGTCGTTGACGTCCAGCATCTCCAAGGACAGCTCATAACTTTCTATCCAGGCCTCCGGAGGCAGGTCAGCCATGTAATTAGGGACCTTGCGAGGGCCCTTGAAATCCTTCAGCAAACGCTCGTTCTGCAGAGTCGGCACCAAGCATGGTACACCCATGACCCGGGTGGTTACTCCCACTCCAACCGAGACGGAAGGCGTAGGCTCTTGATGAGCCGCTGCTGCCAGAGCCGCCGCCTCATGTTGTGCCCTTGCCCGATCTATGAGAGCCTAAGCATCCAAGGCCGCCTCATCTCGTAGTTGTTCCCGGCGCCGATCACTACTAGAAACCACTGGCAATTCATAGCGTCGGCTGAAGCTGCGGCTGGGGAGGGGTGTGGAATGCACGTGACTCCAGCTGTGGGTATACTTCTCTTGCTGGGCCATCATCGTCTGTAGGTATCCAATGGTGTTCTGCACCTCCTCAGCGTAAGGCACCTCGTCAGGAATAGGAATTGTTTCAAGCCAGGTGGCCGCAGCCACCATGTTCTCCGTCGGGTTTGAGTAATGACCTGCCGGCGTTGGGAAAGCCATTGGTGAGGTCTGGTTCCGTCGGGGCGGGTTAAGCTGCTGCCGAGCCGCCGGGCGACTTCCAGGTGCTTCCATTGTCTGCCCCGTTCCTAGCGTGTTAAAAAGGTTTCGAGCCTCATATTGCTCTGGCAGGTGGGATTGATGCCCCATCTGTCCCACCGCGGCCGTCGGATGTTGTTCCAGTTCAAGGCAGAAGGCATCCGTCTTAAGGCGCTCTGCCTCCGCGTCCATCTGAGCTTTTAACGCGCCGATCCTCTATTGGACCTCCGCCATCTAATCCTTTAGTATCATGATCTCCAGGTTCCAGACGACTTGATTGTCAGGCGTGACTTCAGTTGCCATCAAGGTTGTGAGCTCGTTCATTAGATCTAGGAGAACCTGAGCCGGCGGCGGGTCAGCTCCCGTGTCTGCTGCCCCGGCGGCCGCACCGCTTGTGCCCAGCTCTGTCCCTGCCATGAACATGGCTGCATGAGTCGGCAACGTAGGATTGTCCGTCTCAGACCGCTCTGACTCGGGATAAAGCTCTTCGTTGTAGTCCCCGAGCCCGTCATCGTGAAGTTGGTAGATTGATTCCGCCTCTCCGCTTGAATATCCATCCGCTGAACAGATGAGGGTCTCCTGCGACATAGAAGCCTCAATATCCATACCTGAGTGAAGCCAACAAAAACATGCTTCCTGCCTGGGTTAGCACGGGCGAGTTGCACGTGTCGGGCGGGTTGCGTGCGCCGAGCCGGCTCGACGATGTCAGTGCAGACGTCCGGCCCGGGTGTAGATCCGCCGACCTTGCCGATGAAGACGTGGATTCCGCCGAAGGGAACCCGGAACCCATACTCGACAAAGTCGGCCTCAGGGCCCCAATGGTCGTCGTCGATGTAGAGCCAACCGCAGTGACTCTTGTTCATCCTTCCGACCACGTACCCTTCGAACACCAGAAGAGATCCCTTTCAGAACTCAACACCACCAAGCGCTAGCCCCACGGTGGGCGCCAACTATTGTGGTTTTGTCACGGCAGATGTCCCGAGGACTTAGATTCGAGGCCATCGCTAAGGTGATGGACTCAAAGGGGTTGGTTGGGACGAAGAACACGAATTTACCCAGGTTCAGCCCCTCCAGAGGAGGTAAAGGCCTACGTCCTGCTTGAGCTATATTGATTGGAGTATCGATTACAAGGGAGCAGATTCGCTTGACCTAGTTCCCGATTAGTTGGTTTCTGTCTATGTCGCCCCAGGTCTTGCCCTTATATAGGATGTCAAGACCACGGGTTACACAAGTCTCATGTGAACTCTTACAACGTGTTCAACTCTAACTCTATGCCGTCTTGCCTTTCGGAGCAAGCCGTCTCCGGGCAGCTTATCCTCCCGGGTCTTCTTTGCCTTCTTTGCCTAGGCCTCACCTTGTCCCATCTTAGTGAGCCGCCATACGTCCGGGCTTATGTCTCCAGGCCTACCCTTGGTCTAGACCATGAGCCGCCAGTCATGACCCGGCCCCACCTGGGCAGGTCTTACCACGGGGTTATATCCCCAACAATACCCCTAGTTCCTTAGTTGTGCTCATTCATCCCCATGTCCTTAAAGTTTTCTCACTTTTCCCCACTCCCACTCCCTAGCCCGAAACCCTCACCAAAGGTCACAACGGAGGACGCCGTCGGGTCAATGGTTTGACCATTAACTCTGATGAGTGGGGCCGTGCTGAGTCCGTCCTGCCCCATTTCCAGCCACACGGATGCCGAACGGATGTGCACATGCTTTCTCCATGTCCACCTCGGGGACGCGTGGCGGCCTTCCAACTACCCCCACAGCCAAAAGTAAATGCGCACGCGCGATGGGCCCCGGTCGTCAGCCACCCATGTTCGGGTCGTCGTCCTTCTCTAAATGGAAATGGGCCAATCCACAACACCTTCCATCCTTCCAGAGTCGCGCCTGCCACCTCCACCCCCGGAAGGATACAAACCCTAGTCCTCCGGTGACAAAACCAAACCCTAGCCATTAGCCACCATGGGCATCTTCTTAGGGGTTGGCTCGAGCTCCAGCAAGAAGAAGGGCAAGGCCCCTGCCGTCCCTTGGTGCGCGATACCCCGATGTCCTCTTCCCGTCCACCTCAGCAGTGGATTCGTGTCCCAGTGCACCAGGCGATGTGGCACTGGGAGCACATCGTTCCTCTCCCCTACACCGACGTGATCCTGCCACAAGACTGGCACATGGATCCGGAGAGGATCCCAGTGCCGGCGGTTCCATGGTCAGCGCGGGCACATGCGGAGGAGGTGAGGTGTCGACGGCACCAGCTCACGCCCGAACAGCGGCTCGATCCGGCCTATGCTACAGACTCTCCCAATTGGTAGGTCTGGTTTGCATTTGAGCACGTGGAGCAGTGCCGGTGTGGCGTCCGTGATGAGGACCAGGAGGCGGAGGCCACATACCAGGAGGCGCTGGCGCTGGCAGTTGTCCTCCGCGAAAGCGAGGAGGAAGAGGGCCACAAGGAGGAGGAGGAGGCGGCTTACCAGGCACGGATGGTGGAGGCCATTGCCTTTTCGGTGCTGGCAACTACGTCGTGCTGCCGCTGACACTGTCATCCCCTGCCAGGCTCGAGCAGTCACCGACCGCCCTCACGCCCCACGAGTACGTATGGGAGGGGGTGGTGCGGGAGTGGGTGAGCGCGCCACCCATATGGATGCTGGCGACGCTGGAGCAGGTGTGGGACTACCTTGAGTTCTGGCAAGAATGGCACCTATGGGCGGAGCATCTCGAGGGTCAGCGGCTCGAGGAGTTGGAGAAGGATGCCGAGGCAGAGGAGTAGGAGCGCCGTGCTGAAGCACAGGCAACTCCGATGCAGCCACCGGCGGACGACGTCGCCACCACCTTGGAGATGTTGTTCCCCTGGGCTGGCCCGATGTCGACCCTCGTTGACCTCACCGGCCCCAACGATGATGATGACGAGGATGCCTAGGGGGCAGCGCATCTCCTCGTTTTCATTTTTAGTTTTAATGTTTTTAGTTAATTCATGGCAGACTTGTGAACTCTCGCCTGGCAGACTTGTGAACTCTCACCAGCCTTTGTGGCCGCCATTAATGTATAATTAAAGTTAACGCAGGTTGATGTGATTTGATATGATGTTTCGATTGTGTTGTGATGTTTGAATTTTGACAACCATTTGAATTATAAGCAACATTTGTGTTAATGTTAGCCTAAACCCTAAACCTCTGTGATTTAATTGATCATGTTAGCCTAGTTTGCAATGATCTAACAACAAAAAAACAAAAATACAAACAAATGATTATGTTAGCCTATGTTGGTGAGCTCCGAAAAGTTAGGGTAAACAGGCCATTTCCAATATAAACCAAGATTTTTTTGTCATAACCAAGTCACATACAACGACATTGTGAGAAAGTCTTCCATTTTTTTGATTATTTTTGAACTTGTTCTTCTCATTTGAACTTGGAGATGATAGCTTACCTCAAAAGAATTTGAGAAATGTGCTGCAAATGAGCTTCCAGGCTAGGGTAAACAGCCCCATTTATAATCAATTTTTTTGGACCTACTCTAAATGAGCCAAATATTTTTTATTAACACCTATTCAATCTATATAGTATAGATTCAAAGTCTCACTATTTTTCAATTAATCTTCATATTTTTACATTTCTTTTAAAAAACATATGCTTTAATATAAAAACTATTAAAAACACGTTTAAAGTATGAAAATGGAAAACTAATTTCAGATCCTTCTTATTCATTTTGAAATAAAGCTTGGGTGATTTTTTTTGATTTTTTTAAATTTTCAAACAGAAGGTAACCCTACCTCCTCTCCTTGAACTCTATGAAATGTTGTACGTGACAGCTCATATGCGTGAAGTTTTTTTCACGAAAATGACCATAGACCAAGTTTATGATTTTTGGATGGTAACATGTTACATAAGACAACATTGTGCACATGTTTTATATTTTTTTGATTTTTTTTAAAATTAATGATGCTCATTTGACCTTGATAGTGCCAGCTAGGTTTTTTTGAAAATGTCCATATATCAAGTTTAGTATTTTACCAAGTTAGTGTGTCTTATAAAATGACGAACGGTGAAGGTTTCATATTTTTTTGATTTTTTTAAATTAGTTATGCTGAGTCAAAGCCTTGGAAACCCCGTTGACCAGCTCAAAACCCCTATAAACCCCTCCTGACCCTAGCTCCGAATGTTAGCCGTCCGATCGTATGGACGACTCCGCATCGTTGGATCATGGGGCAATCCGCTAGAGGTAATCCTATTGGTTATGCTCGGCTGCTCGCCCACCATTAAATCCACGAAAAAACATAGTTATTGGGCCCAAAAGGAAACCACGCTCTGGTTGGGCCGTCGAATTGCGTCGTTTTTTTGCATCGTTTGCTTTGTTTTTAGTGAACGTGCCGGCTCTGTTTTTTTACATCGTTTGAAATTACACAACAATTGACATTGCCTAGAAAATCTAGTTTTTTTGTTCAGTAAAAATGCAAAATGACCAAATTTATAAGGGCCGAAGTTATTTTTATCATGCAAAATGGCCACAAACTATTCAAAAATTGTCTCTTTCTATTCATGTAATATATATGACCACGGATTCCCACACGTGTAATTAGCTTCCTTTTCTTCTTCTTGCTCCTCCCACGCGTGTACACTCCCACCACCGCAGTGGGTGTGAAAATGGGCCACTTCACATTTGACCTCGTTTTTGAGGGATTGCATCGTTTGTTTATCTTTTTTTTAGTTTCTTTTCCCTTTTCTTTTTCAACATCACCATGGTTCATATTAGATTGAAAACATCATTACAAAACCGGATATCTCATATTTAGAAAGGAAAAAAAATCATACAAAAGCATGCATGATGTAAAACCTACATACTACTACATAATAAAACCTATCTACTCTTCGTCGGAGATGTTGATGATCCCCGTGCCCTCTGGTGGATAAATGGACACCTATTGCGGCTCCGCCTGCTCTAGCGCCTGCGGCTACTCCGCTGCCGCCTCCTCTGCCTCTATCCCCGCCTCCAGCTCTTCAAACATGGCGTCGACCTCCGCCTTCCTCTGCCGGATGAGCCAATGGTTGGTCTCCACCTTGGCGTCATCATGGATGGAATCCAGGATGGCCTGCTGCTCTGCCATCTCTTCCGACTGGTCGATGGTGACCTCCGCCTTTGCCTTCGGGCCATCCTCCTCCATGAGCGCTAGCTGATGCTCCTCCTCCTGCTCCTCCTTGTCCTCCTCCTCCTACGAATCCGGAGGGAGACCCGCAGTGATGCGGGTGGCGTGGCGAGCCTGCATTTCCTCCTCGATTTGCAGGCGCCGCTCCGGAGTGAGCCGTGCGTACGTGGTGATGAGATGCCGGACCATCCTTACGGTGACGGAAGTGCGAGAGGAGGCATATGGGCTCGAGCGATGACGGGGTGGAGGGAGGAGGAGGATGTGCAAGGGCTACAACGGCCGGCTTAAATAGCCAGTGAATGGCCTCAGGCGGCGATTCAAAGCGGCGCCATGCGACGTTCACACCGCGCCAATAGTCGAGACGCCCGTTGGACCGTTGGCTTTCTCGACGAGTCCTCCTGATGCCATGTCGTCAGCCTGACATGGCGGGGGCCTGCGGAAAGACTCGTGCAAAACAGGATGGAGGGAGTGGCGCGCTTCGGCTCAACAGTCCACCAAAACCGGTTCCACTCGTCAGAGTTAATGGTCATAGGCATTGACCCGACAACAACGTCTGTCGTAACCTGTTCTGAGGGTTTCAGACAAGGGAGTGGGGAAAAGCGAACAAAAGTTAAGAGCATGGGGATGAATGACTAGAGCTAAGGAACGAGGGGCACAAAAATAAAAAATCCCTTTAACTAAAGTTGACTTATCTCCAGTCCCATCTTTATCAAGATTTATATTTGAAAACAAAGATTCAATAGGAGTCACATCAACCACTTTGAGATCTTCATCATTATTATCACAAGAACGCACTTTTTCAAGCCATTCACGCTTAGCACGTATTCTAACGGTTCTTTCCTTACACTCATCAACGATATTCTCATAGCTTATAAAGACTCATTAATATCATGCTTGGGTGGAGTAGATCTAACTTTCAAAGAATCAATCTCAAGCGAAATTCTATCAACGTTCCTAGCCAAATCAGCAATCTTGAGCAATTTTTCTTCAGTCGAAGCATCGAAAAACTTTTGAGAATTAATAAATTCTTTAATAATGTTTTCAAAATCAGGGGGCATATTACTATAATTTCCATAAGAATTGTTGTAGGAATTACCATAATTATTAGAGGAATTACTAGGAAACGGCCTATGATCGAAATTACCTCTATACGCATTATTACCAAAATTGTTCCTAACAACAAAATTCACATCCATAAATTCATTATTATAAAAGAAGACAAAGGCATATCATTAGGATCAATAGGAGCACTCTTACTAGGAAACAATTTCATCAATTCATTCATCTTTTCACTCAAACAATTTATTTCTTTAATAGCATGCACCTTTCTACTAGTAGGAGATCTTTCGGTATGCCATTGAGAGTAATTTTCAATAATATTATCTAGGAGTTTAGTAGATTCTCCTAACGTGATTTCCATAAAAGTACCACCCGCGGCAGAATCTAAAAGATTCCTAGATGCAAAATTCAACCCCGCACAAAAAATTGTATAATCATCCAGAAACTCAAACCATGTGCGGGGCAATTTCTAATCATTAATTTCATCCTCTCCCAAGATTATGCAACATGATCATGATCAAATTGCTTTAAATTCACTATATCGTTCCTAAGGGAGATGATATTAGCGGGCGGAAAGTACTTGGAAATTGAAGCATTTTTACACTTATTCCATGAATCAATACTATTTTTAGGCAAAGATGAAAACCAATTTTTAGCACGGTCTCGTAGCGAGAACGGATATAGTTTCAATTTAACAATATCATTAGCCACATCTTTCTTATTTTGCATATCACACAACTCAATGATAGTATTTAGATGGGATGCGGCATCTTCACTAGGAAGGCCAGAAAATTGTTCTTTCATAACAAGATTAAGCAAAGCATCATTAATTTCATAAGATTCCGCACTAGTGGTAGGAGCAATCGGAGTACTAATAAAATCATTATTATCAGTATTGGAAAAGTCACACAACTTGGTATTCTTAGACATCGTGACAAAGCAAGCAATCAAGCACACAAGCAAACAAAAGGCAAACGAAAAATCGAACGAAAGAAGGGCGACTAAAAACGCAAATCTTTTTGGTATTTTCTGAAAATCGTATTAGAATTGGGTATAGGAAAACAAGAGGCAAATGGCAAATAATATAAATGCAAGAGATAAGTTTGTGATGGGTACTTGGTAGGCTTGATGTGTATCCTCCCCGGCAACGGTGCTAGAAATCCTTCTGGCTACCCCTTGAGGAGGAAAGGGTGATGCATCAAAGTAGATAAGTATTTCCCTCAGTTGATGAGAACCAAGGTATCAATCTACTAGGAGGAACAAGCAAGTCCCAACGGATGCACCTATACAAACAATCAAACTCTTGCACCCAACGCTATAAAGGGGTTGTCAATCCCTTCACGGTTATTTGCAAGGATTAGATCTGATAGAGATAGATGTAATACATTGTGAAAAGTAAAAAAGGTAAATAAATTGCAGCAAGGTATTTTTTGGTATTTTTGGTTTATAGATATGAAAATATATTATGGAAAGTAGACCCGGGGGGCATAGGTTTCACTAGAGGCTTCTCTCTTGAAGGAAAATAACGCGGTGGGTGAACAAATTACTGTCGAGCAATTGATAGAAAATCGAATAATTATGAAGATATCCAAGGCAATGATGATGCATATAGGCATGACGTCCGTGTCAAGTAGACTGAAACAATTCTGCTTCTACTACTATTACTCCACACATCGACCATCTCCTGCCTGCATCTAGAGTATCAAGTTCATGAAGAACAGAGTAACACATTAGGTAAGATGACATGATGCAGAGGGATAAACTCAAGCAGTATGATGAAAACCCCATCTTGTTACCCTTGATGGCAACAATACAATATGTGCCTCGCTACCCCTACTTTGTCACTGGGTGAGGACACCACAAGATTGAACCCAAAACTAAGCCCTTCTCCCATTGCAAGAATTACCAATCTAGTTGGCCAAAGCAAACCAATAACTCATAGAGACCTGCAAAGGTATGAAATCATGCATATAAGAATTCAGAAAAGACTCAAATTATATTCATGGATAATCTGAACATAAACCCACAATTCATCGGATCTTGACAAACACACCGCAAAAGAGTATTACATCAGATAGATCTCCATGAAGATCATGAAGACCATGGTATTGAAGCACAAAGAGAGAGAGAAGAAGCCATCTAGCTACTAGCTATAGACCCGTAGGTCTGTGGTGGACTACTCACGCATCATCAGAGGGGCAATGGAGTTGATGTAGATGCCCTCCGTGATTAGATCCCCCTCCGGCAGATTACCAGAAAAGGCTCCAAGATAGGATCTCTCGGGAACGGAGGCTTCTGGCAGTAGAAAAGTATTTTCATGGCTCTTTTTGGTATTGGGGGAATATTTGGGTATTTATAGGATGAATATTAGGGCTAGGAGACCTACTAGGAGGTGGAAAACCTGCCAGGCTCGGCCAGGGGGACCTGCCAGGAGGTGGCAAACCTGCCAGGCGCGGCCAGGGGGGTGGCCACGTCCCCTGGCTTGTGACCTCCTGGAAGGTTCCCTACCGTGCTCTCCAAGCCTCGTAGATCTCTTTTGTTCCAGAAAAAAATCAACGTGAAGATTTTATTCCGTTTGGACTCCGTTTAATATTCCATATCTGCAATACTCAAAAATATGGAAAAAACAGAAACTAGCGCTAGGCTCTAGATTAATAGGTTAGTCTCAAAAATTATATAAAATAGCATATTAATGCATACAAAACATCCAAAACAGAGAATATAATAGCATGACACAATCAAAAATTATAGATACGTTGGAGACATATCATGCCCTTCGTGTGATGACTGATCTGGAGCTTCTCCTCACTCTTCATTAGAAGGTTGTTCGCAATCACAAGTGGGTAAAGCGTTAGTTTGCTTCAATTCTTCAGAACATGACAGTGACACAGAACTCTGTGAGGAAAAATCACTACTATGTGCATGAAATCTTGGATCACGCGTGGGCCATTCTCGCACATCTCAAGACTCCCGAGGAACTCAAAGCGATGGACTTCAATAGAACTTTGACTGGTCTCATCCTCCTCAGAAGAAATTCAGAAAAGTTCAAGTTCCTCAGCTAGTTACAAGCTCATATTTTTCATCGCGCGAGGTGGATGAAGATGAGGATATTGACAACATTGTGGCAGGCCCTGCTTCCACAAACAACCCTGACAACCCTGGCGCTCCTCCATCTCCTTCAAGATAGATTCTTCACGGGCGTTAGTCCTCGGTTTTCATCCCTTTTGGTCTTCGATGACAAGGGGGGGATTTGAGTTAGTCTTCAAGCGGATCTATATATATGGGCTGTTTTTTATTTAAGTTACAACTCTCACTCTTCTGAAGATTTTGTTGGTTAAGTTGTAAACTTAAGTCCGATGGTGTTCTGACTCTTTTGAACTACTTTCTGCATGCTTATTTCCTCAAGTACCTTAATGCATACATGCTGAATTTCTTCAGACACCATTTTCATCATGCATTTCAAATTCTTCATATCATATGTTAAATGCGTGTATGAATTACAAGATATAGAGGGCGTTCTCCATGTTTTTAATATACCATGTGAATTTGCAGTCCAAAACAAATTCCTCTAATATGCACATCTTCATGGGGAGTTCTTCTATATCTTGCAATCAAATTCCTCAAACTCAGTACTTACACTTCATATTTTTATCCCCGTTGAAAACTTAACCTATTTGTCATCAATCACCAAAAAGGGGAGATTGTAAGCGCATCTAGTGCCCCTTAGTGATTTTGGTGTATTGAAGTCTTATAAGTTAAGAGACTGATGCGTTTGTAAGTGTATACAGGCTCTATAAGTTAATGAGGAGTTTGATATATTCGACTGAAGACTTTGGTATTCCCTGAAGACTTTGAACATGAAGAAGTTGGTGTGACCTTGAAGATAGGAACGAGGACTATGAAGCGTGAAGACTTTTGTTTTTGTAGTTTCATTTCCTTTCTTTGAGTCATAGGAAGCACCGTATTGTTAAAGGGGGCTGAGGTAATACTCAGGAAAATTTCCAACTGATGCTCAACTCAAAAGCCTCAACCTATCTAATCCTTCGAGTGAAGCCTTTGGAAATCTCTTACAGTTTAGTCAAGTTCTTTAGTGACAGAGACGAAGTTCTTCTGGTCTCTGATGAAATTGGTCTGACCGAGGAGTTAGGATTTTTCCATTGCGAATTGCCTACAAGTGAGAAATATGATAAGCCTGAGGACTTTCATAGTTCAAAATTCCGACCATTGTTGTGTTTAGCGCCAGCTGTCCCCAATCATCCTATCCACATAACGATCATATCATTAGGGGCATTTATGTCTTATCATGTTAGGTTGCACCTTGGCTATAAATAGCCACCCCCACAACCACTAGTTGGTGGGCTCTCCGAGAGAGAACTGACACTTGTCATTTGAGAGCAACCCATCCTCCAAGGGCTTTGAGAGAAAATCATCAGTGAGGAAAAACCCAAATCCAAACCACCAAACCCAAAGTGATTGAGCATTATTGCAGAGATTGTTCCTATGTGGAAGCGATGCTTGTTACCTTTTAAGACTGTGTATCTTCCAGACGGTTAGGCGTCATGGTTTAGTGCTTCCTGCAGTCAATTGGGATCACTGAGTGACCTTGGTCTAGAGTATCCAACAATCAATTGTGGATCGGTGGGTGACCAGTTTGTGAGGGTTTTGGAAGTCTCCCCTGAAGACTTACCACGAGTGTTGGGTGAGGACTGTGTGTGTCGTCGTTTTCTCACGACAGATGCCATGTGGTGGCTTATCGAAGGTGTTGGGGCCAAAGGACACCGATGGGCTCCAGGTGCGAGATTGGGCACAAGAGGTGATGACACACGATGTACCTAGGTTCGGGGCCCTCCGAGGGTGGTAACACCCCTAGTCCTGCTTGGTTTATTTGGATGGATGGGTATGTTCACAGGGATGCTCCTAGAGCTGTGTCTAGAAGAGGAAGAAGGAGCAGCCGGCTCATCTTCATCCACTATGATGAGAGTTTCGTGGATGTGACCATGAGTGTATATGTTTTTGTCCGTCCCTGTTGCATGGGGGGCTCGGGGGGTTTTATAGGCCAACCCCCGGCTCTTACAATATGCTATAAGTACAATGGTGGGGGGACCCGGCTGGCAGTCTCTCCGGCTGGCCAGAGGGTCCCGCCGTTACATCGTATTGTCGTGGGCGAGGCCCGCCGACCGAGCGGTCCCATCTCCCATTGGGGCCCGCCAGTCGGCTCTGTGATTGGTCCTCACCCACCTGCCGCGGCACGGGCCGCCCGAGGGGCGTCGTCTAGCGCGAGCTGGCCAAAGTCTCTGTTATGGCCGGCGGCAGTGTAGCCACGCCAGGGCAGGTAATCAAGTGGCAAGGGCCTGCCGGCACTATAGCCACGCCAGGGTAGGTAATCAAGTGGCGAGGGTGTGCTGACACTGTTCCCTTGCCCGGTCGCTCTCACCGAGGTCAGCGGCCGGGACGGTTGGACTGTAGCCATGTGTTGCGGTGCGTAAGCGGACACTATAGCCACAACGCTGCCCGTCGCGCCGGTCACGTCGCGTTGTCGTACCTGCACGCAGAGGGACGGGACGGGGCGTGTCCGTCCCGATGTCAATGGAAGAGCCGGCCCGTGGGCAGTCGGCTAGGCCTAGCCGACCGAGGGCTAAACTGGCTCCTTGATCAGACGGTCGGGGCGCCAGCTGGCACTGGCTTGCGCTAACGTCCTCCAACTAGCCACGGCCAGCCGGCCGCATAGTTTTTCTTCGAAGCGGAAAGGGGGAAGACCCCATTGCTTTGGCTTACCTAGGGATATAAACCCCATAAGTAGCCCCCGAAGCCGGCAGGGGCCCACGTCTGGCAGACTGTGGGGAGCCGACGGCTTCCTCTCAGCACCAGCCGCCCCCGGCTCGAAGGCGAAGGGGCAGCCGGGTCGGCCGTTGGATCCGATGCCTCAAGTTCTGGCGCGCCGCCTTGGGTCCCCCGCCGGCACATGGCACGCCATGTGGCGATTAATGATGTCGTGGGTACCGCGCAAGCGGGGAGACGGCACGTCGCCCAGGCCTAGCCAGGTAGGACCCAGGCATAGCCCTCGTAGGCCTCGGGGCGCAGGACAGGATCCTTTGCGCCTGAAGCGGCCGTTACGGCCCGAGGCCACCCACACGCGCGGAATTTACGGGAGGAGTGGGCGTAGACAATCCCACGTCCCCCGGTCGTGGCCTCCCCTATAAAAGGGGAGGAAGGGCAGGAGGCGGAGGTACCCGCGCCCCACTTGCCTCCTCTCTGCCTTGCTTCATCGTCGCTTCTTTCCTTCCCTTGCGCGCCGTCGCGCCCGAGCCAGCGCCCGCGCCCGCACACCGCACCGCCGCTGCGATGGCTGGACACGGAGGCAGTTGGGCTGGTTCCTTTGTGGTTGAGGCGGACATCGCCGAGCTATGCCGCATGCGCATGTTGCCGTCAGCGGAGCTGGTGGCCGCCCGCGTGCCGGGCGACGAGATAGCGCCGACGCCGCAGCCAGGGGAACACATCGTGTTCCTCTAGCACTTCTCCCGGGGCTTCAGGCTCCCGGCGAGTCTCTTTTTCCGTCTTCTTCTTGACACTTTCGACCTCCAGCCACACAACCTCGGGCCGAATTCGATCTTGTACCTCTCCGCCTTCGTGACATTGTGCGAGGGGTACCTCGACATCCTCCCCTTCCTCGAGTTCTTTAATGCCCTCTACCATCTCAAGTCTTTGAAGAGCGATGCGTGCGGGGGCATGGTGGTGTGCTACCGCGGCATCGCTTGCTTTCCCCTCTCTCTCTCTCTCTCTCTCTCTCTTTGATCGAGTCCGTCAAGGGGTGGCACCGGTCGTTCTTCTACGTGAAGAATGTCAACCCGAGGACGGATTACATCCGGCTGTCGCCGTTCGAGGACTGGCAGCCTCCCATCAGAACAGGCAGGGACCTGCCCAGCACGACGTGGCCTGGGACGAGCTCACCCGGCTCTCACAGCCGAAGAGCACCGAGGGGCTGGTTGCCACCGACCTAGTGGCAGCCTTCATCTTGCGCCGGGTGTCGCCCCTCCAGATGAGGCCACACCGGATCTACGACATGTCTGGCCAGCACGACCCCTGCCGGCAGTCCACCATCGAGCTAACGCCGGCTCAGGTGGCAAAGCGGGTGAACGCCCTCACGACATTCAAGCTGAAGCCCGCCTCGTGGCCCTTCGGCATGGAGCCGTACGACCGCATCAACCGGCCTCCTCTGGTGACTTTTTTCGTCGAGGCGGTTCTTTCTCGTTTGGTATTCCCCAGCCGACAGCCGGCTTGAGAACTTACTTTGAAGTGTTGGCCGCAGCTTCTGGTGTGATAGAACACGCCGGACGGCCCGCACCCGCAGATCTTTGAGGCGGAGCGCGAGGACTCTGACTCTCGAGACTTCCGGACGGGAGACCCCCGGAGGAAGGAGTGGACTCCTCGGGAGGGGGGGACGAGCCGGCGGATCCGTGAGACGGTGCTCCTGGCGGGGCCGGAGGGTCCGGTGCAGCCGGGGAACCTAGCGGAGCGGGTGAGTTCGCTCTTGCCCCCTCCATCCGGGACTGGACAGACGACGACGATGCTGATGATGATTTGATGATTCTAGACGGACCTCTTCCCGCCACGCCCAAGACCGGAGGAGCAACGAGCGACCAGCTCGAGGCCCGGCGGCCGAAGCGGCCGGTCGAGGGAAGAGCCCGGCTCATGGGGGGGCCGGCGGCATCGCCGCCCGGCCCGAAGTGGGTGAAGGTGGCCGCATGGAAGCCACCGTCATGCGCCAAGCGGGCCCTGCCCCTTGTCGTTGCGTAAGTTCTTTCATCATCGCGCTAGTTTTCTTTGTTGTTGTTGCCTCGCGAGCCGATCTTTGACCAGCCCTTGGGAGTTGCAACGACCCGATCGAGCTCCATGAGGAGGAGGCGGCAGGGGAGCAGATGGACGGCGCCGGCCGGCTGGCCTGCGAACACGCGACCACCTAGCGGGAGGAGAAAAGGAGGCTCGCGAAGCTGCAAGCCTCCCGGTCCAGGACACGGGGAGGGGACGCGCACTCCGGGACCTCGAGCGGCTGGCGGCGAAGGGGATCAACCGAGCCTCCATGAGCCTCGGCCTCCACAACGGAGTCCACTCGCATGTCGAGGCCCCCGTCGAGCGAGCCGCGAGGGGCAGCTACGGACCCGCCCGCACCTCCCCCCGCGTAGGAGGCGGTCTAGGCGAGGGAGGCGGCGATGGCGCTGGATCCCGAGGAGAACCGGCCTGAGGTGCCGGAGGCGACTCCGCCTGCAGCCGCACCGGTCTGGGCCGAGGCGCTCGAGGTGCCGGTGGCCCCGAAGGCGACATCGAAGGTGCCGCCGAAGGCGGCAGCCATGGAGGTGGAGGTGCCCTCCGGCGTGACCGACGCGCCGGAGCGGCCAGGAGAAGAGGCGGCGACGGTGCCGGGCGGGGGGCCGGCAGGAGGCGACTCCCGGCCCCTTGCCGTCATCAACCCGCCCCCGGCGGCCGGAGCCGCGGCGAGTCCGAGTGGCAGCGGCGGCCGGGCCCGGAGGGTCCTGCGATCGATGCAGGAGGTCTCCTGGGACTGGGGCGTGCTGGCAAGTGTGTCGGCCTTGCTGGCTGCCCCGGCAGGTGGCCTGGACCCCTCCCTCGTGGATCTGGGGAGCGTCTTGGACCGGTTTGTGGAGGCGGCAGACGCCGTCCTTCAGCGCGCAGAGGTAAGCAGGCCACTTTCCTTGAGTTTTTAGTGGGGGTGCAAGCGCACCCACTGGGTGTAGCCCCCAAGATGCGGGCCAGCTGACCGGTTGACGGGTAGCCGGGCCGGATCTCCTTTGAGCACTTCTTGATCTCTTGCTTCTTTTTCTTGTGATAGGAGGACACCTCCCAGCGGCAGAAGCTCTTTGCGGAAGCGGTCGCCATCCACGACCGCGGTAAATACGGCTTCTACCGCCTTGAGGAGGAGCTAGCGCACATGTGAGGTGGGTTGCATTTTGTAGGAGAGGCACGTAGCCCCCGGGAGTCGGCTAACATTGGATGTGTCTTGCAGGCGAGCTGGCCGCCCTTCAGGGGGAGAAGGCCGGGCTCATCGCCGAACGGGACCGGCCGAAACAGGACGTCCAGGCGGCCGCGCAGGAGACGGACCAGCTGGCCGCGCTGCTGGTCGACGGGGAGGCGGCCTGGGACCGGCTCAAGCCCGAGGCGGCAAAGGAGGTGGCGTCCGTCAAGGAGGCGGCTAACGCTGCCCTAAGGACCGCCGCCCTTCAAGGCGAGGTGACCCGCCTCGAGAAGACGCTCGAGGAGGTCAAGGGCTCCCTCGCCGCTTCGAAGGCGGCTCGGAAGTCAGAGCGCGAGGCGGCGTACCACTTCGCTGTCGGGGTGGATGACGCGATTGAAGGTATGTGCCAAACTCTCTCCTTCCTTAGTCTGTTGCACTTTTCTCTGCCGATTCTCGCGTCTTCATCTTGCTTTTTCTGTTCTTCTCTTCTTCTTTCTTCCAGCGCGTTTCCCGAGGACTCATCACCGCGCCGTGTGGGGAACACCTTCAAGGGAACGGTCGCTCCATCGAGGAGCACACCGCGTGGGACATGGACGAGATTGGGATCGCTGTAGAGATGTGGATGACCCATCTTGAGCGTAGCGTGGAGCGGCTCAAGACCGGCGGCAGGGAGGTCATCGTCGCGCTGTGGCTGGGCCACGGAGGAGCTCTGACGCACCGCATGGCACGGTGGCTTGAGCATGCCGTCCCCCGCCTCGAGGCCTGGAAAGCATCGGTTGCCCGAGCCGGGGCATAGATGGCACTCCGGTTCGTTACTTCTTGGTACCAGGGGGTAGATCTAGGCCGGCTAGCGACCATGCTGGATGTGCTAGCCGCAGAGCGGGAGGCTCGCGAGCCGGCCCTCGTCCAGCAGGCCAACGAGCTTGCATCGTACGTTGACGCGGATGAGTTCCTGCTGCCCCTTGGCGAGGACGGCGAGCCGCTGCCGGAGGACTCCTTCGGCATCCCTCAGGGCCGGGACTATGCCGAAGTCGCTGAGGAGAGCACCGACTCAAGCGGCAAGACGGCTAAGACCGAGGAGCCCGCCTTGAAGGACAAGGGTGCCGACCCGAAGGTTGCGACCACTTCCGGGCCGAGGACCGAGCCGTCCCGCGATGCACCGACTGATGGCACACCGGCTAGCGACGCGCCGACGGCCTAAGCCCCTGGGCATCCTTTTTATATTTTTCCTACATGTAAGACTTGATTCCACCCACTGGGGTGTTTTGAGTAATGAACTGAATGCTGGCCGTGGGCCATTTTATCCTTGTTTCACCTTATGACTCGTGCCGCCCTATCCATATCCCTTTTTTGCCTGCCTTGATTCTTCCATTTCCATTCCTTTTCCCCTTTGGCTTCGGCCCCACCAGCCCAACAGCCGGGAGCTAGTCTATAGCTGGGTCGGGGCGTCCGCCTCGAGGGAGCCATTTCGAAATAGGAATCATGTTTTTTTCCAGGATAAGTAGAGTGACAGAGACGCGGCGAGGGTCCGGCTAGGCCCAGAAGAGGTCTCCCCCCATTTTGACCTTTCGTGTGAGCCAGACCTTGCCGCCCCGAGGCCCCGTCAACCGGACAGCCGGGAGCCGGTCTATAGCTGGTAAGGGTGGGGAAGTTTGGCCGGGCCACATTACTTAGCCATTTTTTGGAGAGGTATTTCTAGGTCCAGCCGGCTAGCTCCCGGGCTCGGAGCCGGACTGGGGAGCCGGTGAGTGAGGAACACTTTGAGAGAAACATAACAGGGCGCGCCCCAAGAGCCGGCTTGGGGTGCCCATTGCATTCATAAGCCCAAAAGGACGAGGGTACATACATACATTGATTCTCTTCAGCAGTAAAATGGGCACAAGAGCGCCGCGTTCCATGGGTGCTCCGTCTCTTCACCGGAAGCGTCTCTTCTGCGCTTCTGCGGCTTCTGGGTGTCTATCAGGTAGTACACATTGTTGTGTACCACCTTGCTGATGATGAACGGGCCTTCCCATGGGGAGGACAACTTGTGCTGCCCGGCGGTTCACTGGATCTGCCTAGGGACCAGATCCCCCGCTTGCTATGGTAGTGCCAGAGCTTCTGCTGGTAGATCGTCGTCCGGCTCAAGGCCAGTTCGCGAGCTTCCTCGAGTAGATCGATGCTGTCTTCTCTTGCCTCCTTGGCATCCTTTTCCGTGTATAGGGCAACCCGAGGCGAATCGAACTCGGCATCTGTGGGGATGATCGCCTCGGACCCGTACACAAGGAAAAATGGAGTATAGCCGGTTGACTGGTTCGGCGTGGTCATGAGACTCTAAAGGACGATCGACAGCTCATCGATTCAGCAGCCAGCCGACCTCACCAATAGCGTCATGAGCCGGGGCTTGATGCCGGATAGGATGAGGCCGTTTGCCCTCTCGACCTAGCCATTTGACTATGGATGAGCGACAAAGGCCAAGTCGAGCCGGATCACTTGCTTGGAGCAGAAACGTGCGAGCGTGCCCTTGGCGAAGTTGGTGCCGTTGTCGATGCTGATGCTGTGGGGAACGCCATAGAGTACCATGATGTCATCGATGAACCGGACGACCATGGGGCTGTCCAGCTTCTTAATTGCTTGCACCTCGATCCACTTGGTGAACTTGTCAATGGCCACCAGCAAGTGCGTCATGCCGCCTCGAGCGGACTTGAATGGACCCACCATGTCCAGCCCCCAGACGACGATTCCTTGAGAGGGGGGTGGTTTGGAGGGCCGTCGCCGCAGGTGGCTTTGCGTGCTGAAGCGTTGGCAGCCCTCGCACTCGTCGACCAACTTCTTGGCCGCCTTGAGAGCCGTGGGCCAGTAGAAGCCGTGGCGGAAAGCCTTGGCCACCAGAGTCCGGGATACGGCATGATGCCCACACTCGCCATGGTGAATGCCGAGGAGGATCTCTAGGCCCTTTTCCGACTCGACGCATCGCTGAAACACGCCGGTGGTGCTGTGGTGGACGAGCTCGTTGTTGATGATGCTGTAAGCCGAGGCCCGACGCAGGATTTGCCTAGCCAGAGCCTCGTCTAGAGGCAGCTTGCCTCACTGAAGAAATGCCAAGATGAATTGGGCCCACAAAGGGGCCGCACCAGCGGCCGGCTCGGGAGCCCCCGTGGCTGGTTGATCAGCCCCCGGGGCCGGGTCGCCAGCCGCCAGGACTGGCTCGGGAGCCCCCGAGGCTGGTTGGTCGATGATCATCATGACGGCCATGCCACCGGGGCTGGCCGCCTCGGGCGCCGTCGGCTCGACCGGGGCCGGCTGGACGACCGACGGTTCGAGAGCTGGTGGCGAAGTTGCAGGGGAGGCGTCCGGAGCCGTTGATGGGCTGGTAGCGCCTGCCGGCACGAAGATTGACTCTGATTCTGGGGACGGTTTGATCGACGGCTTGAGTAGCCGTTCGAGGGAGACGTCGGCTGGGATGGCCTACCGGGTGGAGCCGATCTTCGCCAGCGCATCCGCCGCCTCCTTGTCCGCTCAGGGGACGTGATGAAACTCACAGCCCTCGAAGGAGCCGATGAGTTGTTGTACGAGGAAGCGGTAGATGGCCATGTTGGCATCCCTGGCGTCCCATTTGCCAGAGACCTGCTGCACCACGAGGTCGGAGTCGCCAAAGTAGAGCATGCGCCTGATGCCGATCTCCATGGCGAGCCGGAGTCCATGGAAGGCCTCGTCTGCCTCAACAGGCCAGTCGAAGATGCCTGGCCTCTTGGTTTGACCCGGCTTGATTAGAACCGTCTTGTGAAGGAGCCCGTAGAGGGGCAGAGCCTTCTCTCCCAGCCGGCTGAGCGAGGCAAGGCAGCCGGTGAACTTCTGGATGTCACGGAGCCGGGTCGGCTTCGGCATGCGTTCGATCGCGCGGATCTTCTTGGGGTTAGCTTCAATGCCGTCGGCGGACATGAAGAAACCCAAGAGTTGACCGGCGGGAACGCCGAAGACACACTTCTCCGGGTTGAGCTTGATCTTGTATTCGCGCAAGTTCGCGAAGTCTCCCAAAGGTCGTCGAGGAGGCTGAAGTGCTTCTTTGTTTTGACGATGATGTCATCGATGTAGATGTGAACGTTCCTGCCTATCTGAGGCAGGAGGCACTTCTGCATGCACTGTTGGAAGGTGGCGCCTGCATTCTTTAGGCCGAAGGACATGGTGATGTAGCAGTAGGCCACAAAGGGCGTGATGAAGGAAGTCTTGATCCGGTCTTCCGGGTCCAGCTTGATCTGGTGGTAGCCGGAGTAGGCGTCCAGGAAGGACAGCAAGTCACAGCCGGTCGTGGAGTCAATAACTTGATTGATCCAAGGCAGGGCGAATGGGTCCTTAGGACACGCCTTGTTCAGGCTAGTGTAATTGATGCACATGCACCAGGTCTTGTTCTTCTTCAGCACCAGGACTAGATTGGCCAGCCAGTCCAGATGGAACACTTCCATGATAAACCCGGTCGCGAGCAGCCGGGCGATCTCTTCTCTGATAGTGCGTCGCTTCTCCTTGGAGAAGCAGCGCAGGGGTTGCTTGACCGGCTTGACGTCTGGCAAGACGTGTAGTTTGTGCTCGACGAACTTCCTCGGAACACCCGTCATGTATTTGGGAGACCATGCGAATATGTCCCTATTCTCACGGAGGAAGTCGACGAGCTCACCTTCCTATTTGCTGTCGAGGTGGGAGCCGATCGTGACGCGGGATTCACTTGGTGTCTTTGGACGGCTGGAAGGAGGCCTCGCCGGTGGATTGCGAGGGAGGGGGCCGGCACGGCCGGCACGGCCGGCTGGCTGGTCACAAGGGCCATGAGCCGGTCGAGCTGCCCTTCTCCTCAGCGATTCCAGGGCCTCGACCAGCCGGCTGCCGTCTCGAGCGCACTCGAGTGACATCTTGTAGTCGCCCTTGATGGTGATGATTCCCTTGGGGCCCGTCATCTTGAGCTTGAGGTAGGCGTAATATGGAACCGCCATGAAGCTGCCAAGGGCTGGCCGGCCCAACAGCGCGTGGTAGGGGCTCGCGAGGTCCACGACCTTGAACAACACTGGCTCGCGGTGAAAGTGGTCGGGTCTGCTGAAGAGGATGTCAAGGGTGATTCTGCCGACAGGGGAGCAGCAATTCCCAGGCATGATGCCATGGAAAACCGTCCGGCTCGCCTGCAGGTCTTGTACCTTCAGCCCTAGCTTGTCCATCGTGTCAAGGTAAAGAATGTTGATGTTATTGCTGCCATCTATCAACACTCGCGAGAAGCGGCAGGCTCGCTCCTTGGAGGCGATGGTGGGATCAAGGACCAGGGCGTATCTGCCAGGATTCGGCATCATGGCAGGGTGATCGGCCTGGCTCCAAGTGACCGGCTTCTCCGACCAATGCATGAACTGGGGAGTTGACGGCATGGTGGCGTTCACCTCACGGCGGAGCCGATGCTCCGCATGCTTGCTCGTCTCTTCACTAGTGAAGACGACGTAGCAACTGTCCTGGTTGGAGAACTGGTCGATTAGACGATCGTCGTTCGGTGCCATTGCCGGCGTCGGGGCGGCAGCTTGGGCCGGGGCCGGCGCGCGGGCTGGCGGCATAGGAGGAGCCGGAAGGCCATCCCCCCGGGCCAATCGCTGTGAGAAGCTGCACTACCAACACGTGTGCGTAGAGGGTTTGGCCCTTGAATGGTTCTTGCATGGGACATCGAGCATTTGCTCAAAGGTGAGCTTTCGCTACCAAGCAGCCTTGCCGGTGCGCTGGCGCTGGCCGGAAGGCTGGGCAGCCGGCTCTTGATCCTCGACGGTGTTGACCTGCCGGCTCCCGTAGCGGGGATCCGGCTGGTCGTTCTTGTACTTGTTGTTCTGCGGCTGCTGGTTGTCGGCAGTCGGCCGGGTCGCGGCCGGCGTTGTTGTCGCCTTGGCCGGTGGGGTCGTCTTGACCCGGATGGCCGAGTCTGCCGTGGCGTACTTGTCCTCCTTGCTCATGAGCTCGGCCAGCGTGGCCGGCTCGAAGCACAGGACTTTGTGCTTGAGGGGGTTGTCGTCCTGGCAGCCCTCGATGAAGTATTGCATGACTTGTACCTCATGCACCCCTTCATAGGAGTTGCGGAGCTCGGTCCATCGAGTGAGGTAGTCCCGGAGGGATTCGTCCGGCCCCTGGACGCACATGGCGAGTTCACGGGGACGGCCAGGCCGCTTGTAGGTGCCGGTGAAGTTGTGGACGAAGGCCTCCTAGAAGTCCGTCCAGGTGTTGATGCTGTTAGCCGCCAGGCTGTTGAGCCAGGTGCGGGCTGAGCTGATCAGCATGAGGGGGACGTAGCGAACGGCAACACGCTTATTCCCCCTGGCGATACCCACTGCGGTGGTGTAGTCGATCAGCCAGTCCTCGGGCTTGGCGGCCCCATTGTATTTTGGGGTGTCCCTAGGGAGCATGAAGCCGGTTGGGAATGGCTCAGTGTGAATCCGAGGGCCGAAGCAGGCCGAACCAATCAGACCCTCCTCCTCGAGGAGAGCGGATTGCGCAAGTCTGTCGATGCAGTTGTGGGCGTCGTCCTTGCTGCGGGGGACACGCGGTTCACGCCGGGCCGAGAGTTTGGGAAGGATGGTAGGTGGCGTCAACTGCCGTGACTCTCGTAGTGGAGGCGGCATGTGCACCTGGCTGCCGGATGCCGGTGCTTCGTGGTGGCGACTGCTGCGAGGCGGCTCATTGGTGCGCCGACTGTTGATAGCCGGCTGCTCACTTCCCGACGTCTGAGAGGGCCGGGGGTTGCTCGCTTCGACCCGGCGGCCAGAGACGCGAGGGGAGCAGGAGTACTAGGCTGTGTGACGGTTGGCAGTTCCCGTGCCCTCGCGTTCGGGCCGAGGGCCTTCGATGGCAGCGCCGCCGGGCGCGAGCAGATGCTGCTGCGCATCAGCAACATCAATGAGCTCCTTGATGTGGCGCTCGTGGGCGGCGCGCTCTTCGCCCTCCAAGCCGGCCAACTCTTCGTAGGCCACATTGAGTGCCCTCAGTGTGTCATAGACGAGCATTTTGCCACCGACAATCTCGGCGACCACGAGGCCGCGGTCGCCCACGGCCCCACGCCGGCTGGGCTCGGCGCTAGCCGGGGTGAGATCGTAGGCGGAAGCATACTCCCGGTGCACCGCCTCCATGCGGCGCCGCGTGTCCATGAGGGCGGTGGCATCCTCGAGCAGGATGCGGCGAGCCGCCTCGAGGTCAGCCGCGGCGGTGTCGGGGTTCACCGTTGGGGCGATCGGAGTGCTTAAACCCCGGAGGGCCGTACCGAGCGGGTCAGACGTGCCGACACGGGCAACAGTAGTGGTAGCCACGGCCCGCGCCCGTCCGGACGCGGTGGTGGAGGTGATGGCCATCACCCCCACATGATCGTGGGACCCTCTGGTCCGAGCCACATCGAATGCGCCCACTGCTGTAGGTGGGCCGGCTCAAACAAGCACCCCTGCGAGATACTCGTCAGTGGCCGAAGCCTCGGCGAGGCTGAGCCTACCGAAGCGCTCGGTGAGCGCGTCGATGTCGACCATTAGGCTGACGGAGTTGCCCGCAGGGCGTGCAGAGGCAAGCCCCATGATCTCCCCACGGTTTCGCCGGGACGAGCGGCAATGGAGGGGAACGGCGAGGGGTCCCGCCTGGAGCATGAATCCGACCGGCGCCACGTATGGCCCTACAGTGGGTGCCAACTGTTGTCGTTTTCTCACGACATATGCCATGGGGTGGCTTCTCGAAGGTGTTGGGGATGAAGGACGCCGATGGGCTCCGAGTGCGAGATTGGGCACAAGAGGTGATGACACACGATGTACCCAGGTTCGGGCCCTCCGAGAGAGGTAACACCCCTACTCCTGTTGGTTTCTTTGGATGGATGGGTATGTTCACAGGGATGCTCCTGGAGCTATGTCTAGAGGAGGAAGAAGGAGCAACCGACTCGTCTTCCTTCGCTATGATGAGAGTTTCGTGGATGTGAGTGTGAGTGCATATGTTTTTGTCCGTCCCCATTGCATGGGGGGCTCGAGGGGTTTTATAGGCCAACCCGCCAGCTCTTACAACATGCTATGAGTACAATGGTGAGGGGACCCGACTGTCAGTCTCTCTGGCTAGCCAGAGGGTCCCGCCGCTTGTGCCGTCTTGTCGTGGGTGGGGCCCGCCGGCCGAGCAGTACCATCTCCTGTTGGGGCCCGCCAGTCGGCTCTGTGATTGGTCCTCGCCAACCTGCCACGGCACGGGCCGCCTGAGGGGCATAGTCTAGCGCCAGCCGGCCGAAGTCTCCAGTACGGATGGCAGCACTGTAGCCACACCGGGGCAGGTAATCAAGTGGCGAGGGCATGCCAGCACTGTTCCCCTGCCCGATCGCTCTCACCGAGATCAACGACCAGGACGGTTGGATTGTAGCCATGTGTTGCGGTGCGTAAGCGGCCACTATAGCCACAGGGCTGCCCGCCTCGCCGGTCACGTCGTGTTGGCGCACCTGCGCGTAGAGGGACGGGATGGGGCGTGTTCGTCCCGATGTCAACGAAAGAGCCGGCCCATGGGAAGCTGATCGGGCCCGGTCGGCCGAGGGCCAAACCGGCTCCTTGATCAGACGGCGCCAGCCGGCACTGGCTTGCGCTGAACGTCCTCCAGCCGGCCACGGCCAGTCGGTCGCGTAGTTTTTTTCGAAGCGGAAAGGTGGAAGACCCCGTTGATTTGGCTTACCTAGGGGTATAAACCCCGTCAGTGTGACCTTAGATCAAGGAGAATACGATAAGGACTGTGTGTCCTGGGACTGTGTGTCTTCTGATTAAAATACCAAGCCACTCCGAACCAGACGTATGACTGTCACAACAGTTGGAACTGGGTCATCAAACCATTGTCTTCATCGAGCTACCTGGTTGTATTTCCTCAACCCTTACATTACCTCATATACTTGTTGACAAAATTGATCGTTACTGTTTGAAGAATTTGACTGAAGACTTTCTCAGTTTCGTCACCTCAAATAATTCAAGTTACCTTGTTCCTCACCTGCTTATCCTGTATCACGCTACCTGTAATCTGTGCATGCTTTATTTCATCAGGTTGACTATGCTACTACTATGGTTCTCATGCACTTGAGTACTTATTCCGCTGCTAGTTATTCATCAGATTTCAAATTCCTCAAGTTGAAATTCCTCAGTGATGAATTTGTAAAAATCGCCTATTCACCCCCTCTATTCGATATAACGCACTTTCAAATAATCACTCAAGATCACCTACATCCAACTGAATATATGTGACTGGATCTTTCCCCACCACATGAGGCTTGCCAAGTAGAGAATAATAACAATGGAATAGGAATTAAAATTATTGACTCTTGCATAAAAGTAAATACAGAAAAGTAAAAGATAGGATCTTTGTCGAGGGAAGCAGAGGTTGTCATGCACTTATTATTTGGATGTGCAAGCTCTTAGTGGAAAGGAACGTCACTTTATATTACCCCTTATGATAGCAAACTTTATTATGCAGTCTATTGCTTTTATTTATTTGCCATCACAAGTTCGTACAAAGCTTATTTTCCGTTCCAATAAAAGATCATACATATTTAGGAGCAAATATTTATTTCTTTTGCACCGATGAAAACTTAGTCTAAGGATCTTATTCAATTGATAGGTAGATATGGTGGACTCTTATGGCAAGAAACTGCGTTTAAGGATTTTATGATGCACGATTAGTATCTCTACTTGATGCGAAATTTTGGCTAGCAAAAGGATAGTAGCAAGCACCGCATGTTGGAGGATCCAAGACAATATAACTTCTATGTGAATATAAGAAAACATAACTCATTATGTTGTCTTCCTTGTGCAACATCAACTAGTTGATCATGCATAGAATATTTAATGGGGGCTCACAATCATAAAAGATGTCCAAGATAGTATAGTTATATGAGAGACCTCTCTTTCCATATTACTTTTTCATGAATTGCATCAATGACTAATGCTATGTTTGCCAACTTCCAAGAAATTTTACCAATTATACTCTTTTTATGTGAAGTCACCACTCTCCATGAGATTTGCATATGATCTTTTTATCCTTTTCATTGATATGATTGATGCAAGAAAGTAAAGCAAACACACTCAAACTAAACTTTATTATATAAATCACGGACTCTAACACATCAAGATCATGCCATCTCAAGAACACGAGAGAGAGAGAGGCTCCATTGTAATTGTTACATCAAGAACATGCCATCTCAAGTTGAGTATGTGGAATTTGCTAAACCAAAGCTCTTACATGAACCCTTCCTGAAAATAAGATGAATTCTAATTGTTTGATAACTGAAAACATAGTTTGCTAGTTTTCAGGAAAGTTTATGGTCTATACTTTAACATGTGAATATCTTGCTACTTGATCATGAGAAGTTTTATGAGAAAAGAGTTGTTGTTTAAAATGCTAGAAAAAGTGATTGGAATTATCATTGATCAAACTTATATATTATGCTAGCATTCACACTTCATAAATTATTTCTTTTATCATTTACCTACTAGAGGACGAATAGGAATTAAGCATGGGGATGCTGGTACGTCTCCGACCTATCAATAATTTATGCATTAATCATGCCAAATTTACCTATGTTTATAGTATTTTTATATGGTTTTGATGCACTTTATATGATTTAATTTTAACCAACCTGGACTGACACTATTTTCAGCAAATTACCGTGGTTTTGTTTTTGTGCAGAAAATAGAAGTTCTCGGAATCTCCCGAAATGTTTTGATGATTATTTAGTGAACATATGAGAAATACTGGAGAGAATTAGCACGGAGGAGGTCCACAAGGTGCCCCCAAGGCCAGAGAGCATACCCAGGGGTGCCCTGTTACCTTGGGACCACCCCATGGCTTCGTTTGACGTGATTCCAACACTGAAAAATCCTATAAATACGGAAAAAAACGAAAGTTGACCTAGAACTTCTGCCCCGCTGCCATAACTCTCCGTATTGAAGAGATCTCATAAGAAGCCCTTTTCGGTATCCTATCATAGGGGGAAATCATCACCAGAGGCCATCTTCATCATCCCAACGGTCTCCATGATGAGGAAGGAGTAGTTCACCCTCGGGGCTGAGGGTATGTACTAGTAGCTATGTGTTTGATCTCGCTGTCTCTCTCGTGTTCTTGAGATGGCATGATCTTGATGAATCACGGTCTTTGTTAATATAGTTGGATCATATGGCGTTCTTCCCTTGCTATCTTGATGTGATCAATTGAGTCTTTGTCTTTGAGATCTCATTATGTTGGATTGAATAATTTGGATTTGAGAGCCCATGATATATGTCTTGCCTTTGGATACCCATGGTGACAATAGGATGTTCTATTGATTCGCATGATATATGTTTGGGTAATTAATTTGTAGATTCCCGCAGTGACATTGGGGTAATCTATGCATATGGGTTGATACATGTTCTTGTCCTACTTTCTCCGATAGAAATCTTGGGGTACTTTTTGAAGTTCTTTGTGTTTAATTAAATATGATGAATCTGAATTGTTTGATGCATGTTGAATAATTACCCCACGGGTACATGTGGTGACACTGGAGTATCTAGGTCACATTAGGGTTGATTGATGCATATCCTAGGTGTTATTCTAGTATGAACTCTAGGGCTATTTGTGACATTTATATGGACGGCTCAATAGATTGACTGTAAAGGATAACTTTGAGATGGTCTTGCTATCTACAACAATTTCTTGTTATGTTCTCTTCTATATAGGAACTTTGGAGTGATTCTTTGTCGCACGTTGAGGGATAGTTATATGATTCAATTATGTTAGCATTGTTTAGATATTGCACTAGTAAAAGTATGAACCCTAGGCCTTGTTTCCAAGCACTGATATAACATTTTGCTCGCTATTTATTATTTTTTACCTTGCTTTATTTATATTTTCAGATTAAAAAACCTATTTCTACTATCCATAATACACCTGTATCATCATCTCTTAGCGGAACTAGTGCACCTATACAATTTGCCATTGTATTGGGTGTGTTGGGGACACAAGAGATTTCTTGTATTTGATTGTAGGGTTGTTTGAGAGAGACCATCTTCATCCTATACCTCCCACAGATTGGTAAACCTTAGGTCATCCATTTGATGGAAAATTGCTACTATCCTACAAAACTCTGCGCTTGGAGGCCCAACACGAGTCCACAAGAAAAAAGTTGTGTAGTAGGCATCAAGCTCTTTTCTGGCGCTGTTGCCGGGGAGGTGCGTTCTTGAAGTTATATCTTTAGATCTTGCAATTGAATCTTTTAGTTTCTTGTTTTTCACTAGTTTGGTTTTATAAAGGAAAACTACAAAAAATGGAATTGCTGTTGCATCAAGTTCTTTACCTTTATGACATTTTCCTTGAAAATGATTGATCAAAAATTTATGCCAAAGTGTTAGAAGAAGAATTTAATAATTGTTTGGCATTAAATCCTTGAATTATGAGCGCTATTGAAATTTTATTACCGTGTCTTCTATGAATACTCGTGATACTAATGATAATTGCACTAGTCATGCCAAATTTTTTTCTTATAATCATGTCCATATTTGTGGAGTGAATAAAGTTTGTGAAGACATGCCTTATAGTGATGACAAGTTTTGTAAGAAGAATAAACATGATAAAACTAATTGGTTGCTTAAAGGGATAGATGAATTTTCTACAAAATTATGCTCTCTTCATCCCATTACTTGTGAACTTTGAACTTTATAATGAACTTTGCTTAGGTTCTTTTGCTAGCCAACAATCTGTACTAAGTAGAGCTACTACTTGTGCATTCAAAAACCCTTAAGCCCAATCTCTTTCCATGAGATTTCACCATATCTACCTATAGATTGAATAAGATCCTTCATGTAAGTTGTCATCTGTGCAAAAAGCAATAAAAATTGCTCTTATATATGTATGATCTTTTATTGGAAGGGAAAATAAGATTTGTACGAACTTGTGATGGTAAAGAAATAAAAGCGGCAGATTGCATAATAATGGTTGCTATCACAAGGGACAATATAAAGTGACGTTCCTTTTCCTTAAGAGATTACACATTAAAAAATAAAAAGTGCATGACAACCACTAGTTCCCTCCACGAATGGCCTATATTTTACTTATATGTATTTAATTTTCTATATCTAATGTTGTGCAAGATTCAATAATGTTCATCCCTATTCCAATCTATTAATTCTTTAGTTAGCAAGCATCATGTCATGTGGAAAGATCCAAGCACATATATCCAGTTGAATATATGTGATCATGATTCATTATTGTTAACATTATCCTTGAGATAAATAAGTTCGGAGGTGGAACATTAAGACCCTATCTTCCTATCTGTTTGACTAAAACTGTTTGTTCTAAAAATATGCTTTGAGTGTCAACAATTATGGAACACTAAATGATAGTTGAGTATGTGGAATTTGCTAAATCAAAGCTCTTACATAGACCCTTCCTGAAAATAAGATGAATTTTAATTGTTTGATGACTAAAAACATAGTTTGCTAGTTTTCAGGAAAGTTTATGGTCTATACTTTAACATGTGAATAACTTGCTACTTGATCATGAAAAGTTTTATGAGAAAAGAGTTGTTGTCTATGATGCTAGAAAATATCAAACTTATATATTATGCTAGCATTCTAACTTCATAAATTATTTCTTTTATTATTTACCTATTTGAGGACGAGTAAGAATTAAGCTTGGGGATGCTGGTACGTTTCCAACATATCGATAATTTATGAAGTGCCATATTTATGTATTTTTATAGTATTTTTATATGGTTTTGATGCACTTTATATGATTAAATTGGAACTAACCCAGACTGACGTTGTTTTCAGCATAATTACCATGGTGTAGTTTTTGTGCAGAAAATAAAAGTTCTCGCAATCGCCCGAAACTTTTTGGCGATTTTTCCTGGAGCAAATAAGAAATAGTGGAGTGAGTAACCACTAGAGGAGGGGGCACCAGGTGCCCCCAAGGCAAGAGGGTGCGCCCAGAGGGGCCCTATTACCTTGGGACCACCATATGGCTCCTTTTGACATGATTTCAACGCTAAAAAACCCTATAAATATAGAAACCCCCGAAAGTTTACCTAGAAATTTTGCTCCGCTGTGACAACTCTCTGTCAAAGAAATCTCATGCGAATACCTTTCAGATACACTACCGGAGGGGAAATCATCATCGAAGGCCATCTTCATCATCCCGGCGGTCTCCATGATGAGGATGGAGTAGTTCACCCTCGAGGTTGAGGGTATGTACCAGTAGTTATGTGTTTGATCTCTCCCTCTCTCTCTCCCTCTCTCTATCTCTCTCTCTCTCGTGTTCTTGAGATGTAATCATCCTAATGTATCACATGCTTTGTTAATATAGTTGGATCATATGGTGCTCTTCCCTTGCTATCTTGATGTGATGAATTGGGTCTTTCCCTTTGAGATCTTCTTATGTTGGATTGAATACTTTGGATTGGAGAGCCCTTGATATATGTCTTGCATGTGGATAAGCATGGTAATAATGGGGTATTCTATTGATTCACTTGATATATGTTTTGGTAATCAACTTGCGGATTCCTGTGATGATATTGGGGTAATCTATGCATCTGGGTTGATACACGTTCTTGTCCTACTTTCTCCTATAGAAATCTTGGGGTACTCTTTGAAGTTCTTTGTGTTGGATTGAATATGATGAATCTGAAATTCATTTATGCATGTGGAATAATTAACCCACAAATACTTGGGGTGACACTAGAGTATCTAGGTGACATTAGGTTTGAGTGATGAGAATAATAGGTCTTATTCTAGTATGAACTCTAGGGATGTTTCTGACACTTATAGGGACAACTCGATAGATTGATAGGAAAGGATAACTTTGAGGTGGTTTTTCTACCTACAACAATTTCTTCTTATGTTCTGTGCTAGATAGGAACTTTGGAGTGATTCTTTGTCGCATGTTGAGGGATGGTTATATGATTCAATTATGTTAGCACTATCTAGCGAAAGTATGAACCCTAGGTCTTGTTTGCAAGCATTGATATAACGTTTTGTTCGTTGTTTACTATTTCTTACCTTGTTATTTTTATATTTTTAGATTAAAAAACCTATTTCTAATATCCATATTACACTTGTATGACCATATCTTAGCCAAACTAGTGCACCTATACAATTTACCATTCTTTTGGGTGTGTTGGGGACACAAGAGATTCCTTTGATTGCAGTGTTGTTTGAGATAGACCATTTTCATCCTACACCTCCCACAAACTGATAAACCCTAGGTCATCCACTTCGGGGGAAATTTCTACTGTCCTATAAAACTACGTGCTTGGATCCACAACACAAGTCTACAAGAATAAATGTGTGTAGTAGACATCACCCATACTCGTGTACTCAAGTTTCCATCTTGGGTGTTGGTAGTGGCGATACGCCTTAGAGTACGAATTTCACCTTTAAGCTTGTCGACCTCCCTCCTGAGGTCAAGGTTCTCCTTGCTAAGCTTGCTTCTGATAGTCAAAGCATTGTTCATCAAGGGATGGATTGTGTCTGTAGAAGAGGAAGCGACATGGACCTTTGCACTGCGATAAGGTGTAAATCATGATTGGAAGGCCTAACATTGTTTAGCAAGCTTGAATTTGTGAACTCCACATGCATATCTCCCACTTGAGGCAAATGTTCCTCCTCTTCTTCCCCACATGAAGACTACATCCTTTTTAGGTCGGCCTCCTCCTCTTCCTTTGTATTCCATCCATAAGGATCAAGATGTGCATAGACCTTAAGACCTGCCATAAGGTGTGAAATGTAGGTCTCCCCGCCCGAATCTTGAGACAACATAGTGCTTCTAGATCTGCCAGAAAACAAACCAAAATAAGAACATAGAAAAAACTTAAGTTACAATGGTTAAAACATCAGGGAGTATATATAATGATTTTTTTCTTCACGCAGGACAAATCTACAAAAAGAAAACAGAGCCGAGAAGGCACAGGAGGTGCCCACAAGGCAACCAGGCCTTCTATACTGCCTTGTGACCTTGTCGTGGGTCCCTTCGGCTGGTTCTTATTTTTGTATTTTTTCTAATATTCCAAAACGGACAGAAATAATTTTTCTGGAATTTTTGAGTCGGTTTACTTACCGTATCATGCACCCGCCCTTTTTTAGGGTTCTGGAGTGTTTTGGAAGGTCTCTTTTACGTGCTCCTCATGTGTCATTGCTTGAATAACATTTGTTTCCTTGTTAATGGGTGTACCTATAATATAATTTTTAATTCTTTTTCTATTAACCACCTTAGGATTTGGTCCTTCCATGTTAATTATCTTGATGGTTCCGAAGAGATGAACCTCCTCGATAATATAGGGTCCTTCCCATTTGGAGAGGAGTTTTCCTGTAAATAATCTAAAATGAGACTTGTATAATAGAACATGATCACCAATGTTAAATTCTTGTTTTGTATTCTCTTTTCATGCCATCTTTCACCTTTTCTTTAAACAACTTGGCATTTTCATAGGCTTGTGTCCTCCATTCATCTAAGGAGATGATATCAAATAACCACTTTTCACCGACAAGTTTGAAATCTTAATTAAGTTCTTTAATTTCCCCATAAGCCCATGGTCTAAATCAAGAGGTAAATGAGCTTTTCCATAGACCATTTTATATGGAGAGATACCTTTAGGGTTTTTATAAGCATTTCTATATGCCCACAATGCATCATCAAGTTTCTTAGACCAATTCTTTCTAGATCTATTAATAGTCTTTTGTAAAATTAACTTTATTTCTATATTTCTTAATTCAACTTGGCAACTACATTGAGGATGATATGGAGAGGAAATTCTATGATTTATGTCATATTTAGCTAAGACTTTACGAAATGCACTATGAATAAAATGTGAACCACCATTAGTCATTAAATATCCAGGGACTCCAAACCTCGGAAAGATAACTTTTGTAAGCATTTTAATAGAGGTTTTATGATCAACACTACTAGTTGGAATAGCTTCTACCATGTTAGTGACATAATCAAGAACAACTAGAATATGAGTATGCCCATTAGAGGAAGGAAAAGGTCCCATATAATCAAATCCCCAAACATCAAATGGTTCAATAACAAGTGAATAATCAAGTGGCATTTCCTGACGTCTACCAACATTACCAAATCTTTGGCATTCATCACACTAAGGACAAACTTACGTGCATCCTTGAGGAGAGTAGGCCAATAAAAACAAGACTGTAATACCTTATGTGAGTTGTGTCTCCTGCATGGTGTCCTCCAAATGCCTCAGAATGACACTTCCATAAGATTTGTTCCTGTTCATGCTTAGGTACACATCATCTAATAATACCATCTACTCCTTCTTTATATAGATGTGGGTCATCCGAAAAGTAATGTCTTAAATCAAAGAAGTTTTCTTTTGTTGGTATGTGAAATTAGGTGGTATATATTTAGCAACAATGTAATTAGCATAGTCTGCATAAAAGGAGTATTATGGGAAGCATTTATAACAACTAATTGCTCATTAGGAAAACTATCATGAATAGGTAGTGGGTCAGCAAGAATATTTTCCATTCTAGATAAATAATCTTCCACATGATTCTCAGCTTCCTTTCTATCAATAATGTGCAAATCAAATTCTTGAAGTAAAAGAACCCACCTAATTAATCTAGGTTTAGCATCTATCTTTTGTCATAAGGTATTTAATAGAAGCATAATCGGTGGGAATAGTAACTTTATAATAAACGATACAGGGTCTACACTTATCACATACAAACACAACTGCTAAAAATTATTTCGTAGTAGTAGCATAATTTCTTTGAGCCTAACCTAGAGTATTACTAGCATAATGGATAACATTCATTTTCTTATCAACTGTTTTGTAGGGGAGCGATACCTATGGGATCGCGTGGATCCCTTTGTGGTTCGACAGGGAGATGGTATGCACAAAGAGCAGATCTGATGAGCAGCGTAGGGGAGATTTTAACCCAGGTTGGGGCCGCTAAGAAGCGTAAAACCCTACTCCTGCTTTAGTGTATTATGGGTGTTTTGGGTTCTGGCTACATGAGCTCTATGAATAGTATGTAGTCGCTATGCGTGTCAGCCACAAGGTCCCAGAAGAAGCCCTCCCCTCATAATGCCTTGGGCCTCCTTTTATACGACTAAGGGGTCTCCAACAGTGGCATACAGTACATACATAAGGTGTATAGTTGCTATAGTGTTATGATACCTAACACTGACGTCGTAGGACAAACGCATTTAATGCTCTGTCAGGTGTCCCTGACCTTCTACGAGACGAGACAGGAGCCCGTCCCATGGACACCACTTAATCTCCTCCATCGCTAGTGCCTTGACACGTATCCAGGCGGGATGACACTTGGTCTCTACGCTGGCAGGATGTCGAGGTCTTGCCGGGCGCACGTCTCGCCGAGGCTCTGTAAGACACCCCTGCAACATCTTGCCGGGGTTCCAGCCTTGGCCTTCGGTCTTGCAAGTGTTAAATCAAACATTTCCTTGACGTCTTTATACTTGCTTCTAGCAGTCCCCTTGCAGGCCTTGCCGCTGGTGTGGCTACAACTGCCCGTGCGCAAGTATAGGGTACTAAAAGCCCAAACTTAGTACACCGACATGTTTGTCCTAGAACAACATCACCATCATAGTCACTAGCATCACGCATTATTAGAAAAGGTAGGTTCCAATCATGTGGTTGAACAATAGGTGAGAAAATTAAAGCTTGCTTAAGTATTTCAAAGGCTTCTAGATAATCATCATAAAAAATGAAATATTTTTTTGCAAAAGATTGGTAAGAGACCTACAAATCTTAGAGAAATACTTAATAAACCGTTTGTAGAAACCAGCATGACCAAGAAAACTTCTTATACCTTTTGTATCTTTAGGACATGGCATTTTCTCAATTGCATCAACTTTAGCTTTATCCAGCTTAATACCTCGTTCGAAAATTTTGTGCCCAAGTACTATACCTTCATTCACCATAAACTGGCACTTCTCCGAGTTCAAGACGATATTAGATTCCTCACATCTCTACAAAACTCGATCAATGTTTCTTAAGAAATCATCAAAAGAAGTAATGTAAACGAAAACATCATCCATGAATACGTCAACAATATCTTCACAAAAATGAGAAAATATAGTCATCATACATCTTTGAAAGGTAGCAGGTGTATTGATTAAACCAAAAGGCATACGTCTATAAGCATAAGTTCCAAAAGAATAAGTAAAGGTGGTTTTCTCTTGATCTTCTTTTGACACATGTATTTGAGAAAAAAACTAGAATATCCATGAACGAAACAAAAGTACGTGTGCTTAGAAAATCTTTCTAACATTTGATCAATAGAAAGGCAAGGTTCAATGATATTTTCTAGTAGCTTTGTTTAATTTCCAGAAATCAATTACCATCCTATAACTAGGTACAACTGTTTGTGTAATAAGTTCATTTTAATCAATAGGAACAACGGTTATACCTCCTTTCTTAGGAACACAAAGAACATGACTGACCCATCCACTATCAGCTATGGGATAAATCATACTTGCCTCAAGAAGCTTCAGTATTTTAGTTCCCACCACCTTTTTTTATGATTAAGGCGACGTTCATGATCAAGGATGGGTTTGGCATCCGACTCCATATTAATCTTCTGTTGGCATAACATAAGGCTAATGCCCTTAAGATCATCGAGAGTATATCCAATAACAGCTCGGTGCTTGTTCAGAGTTTTAAGAAATCTCTTTCCTTCATGCTCTGAAAGGTTAGCACTAATAATAATGGGATATATCTATTTTTCATCAATATAAACATATTTAACATATCAGGTAGTTTCTTCAATTCAAACACGGGATCACCTTGTCATGCCCAAAATGAGGTACTATCCTCGCGAAGACCCGTGGGCCTTGATAAGGATAGAAGCGCATTTCGGCTTGGTCTGCAAAAATGGAAATCGTCACAATATGTGTAAAGATGAGATGCGTACATGGAGTTGGCTTGCACACGCCACATGCTACAATATACATATCTCAATACAACAATACATCACAATCATCATACAAAAGGGTAGGATCTGACTACGGATGAAATCAAATAAAAAAGATGACGACGTCCACCCTTGCTAATCCCAAACTACCGACCTGGGACCCATCCTATTATTGATGACGATGAAGAAGAAAAACTCCAAATGAACAAGCAATGCTCTCACATCAAATCACCGCATTACCTGTAGCTGCATCTCGTGTTGTAGGAACCTGTGAACGACGGGGACTCATCTCATTACCAAGGGTATCAAGACTAACAAAGCTTAATGGTGAGGTATGGTTAAGTGGTGAAGTTGCGGCGTCACTAAGCATTTTATTTGGCTAACTAAAGAGTACATGAAGAAAAAGAGTGATCTACGCAGAAACAGACTTAAGCTAGTAATGATCAAGATGTGATCCTGAACACCTACTTATGAGTCAAACATAACCCCACCATGTTCTCTTCAATCCCTCGAAAATAGATGGTCCCGGTTATGCACACGGTTGGTGTATTTTAATTGGATTTTCTTTACGTTTTCTATTACAGGATATTATAAAATTTCCAAGTTGCCACATATCCACGGGCACAACTTTCAGAAAAGATATAACCCTACAAGGGCGCTCCAACTCATCCATGACAAACTATCCACAAGCTGCGGTGGAAAACCTCAGCTGCGGGATATCTCATAATATCCTCAGAATCCCGGTGCACAATACATTCGTCAAAGGTAAAACAAATCCAACAAGACCTTCAAGAAGGCCAGATCCCGATAGGAGCCGCACGTATCTCTTTCTCAGAGCACTACAACGTAAGCGAAGTGTAGAATGGGCAAATTAAACATCCAAGTTACCTCAGGGTGGCCCCGCACGATGCTCTATTTTGGACCAATACTCATGAGGAGCAATAGCCCGGTTTGTTGATTAATTAACAACGAGGTCTGGAAAGTCCCTATGCAAGCTTATTAGTTATTAGCAAATGTAGTACCAATGTTGGGCCTTCCCGGAAGAGTTTTATGCCAAAAAAAAATTAAGGGGGTCCCCTTAACAACCCCAAGCATGTTAGGAGTGCTCAATATGGAACATAACACCGGTAGTCAGAAGCTAAGGCGACAAGAGTGGAACAAAACACCACGAAAAAGGCCAAGCCTTCCACCCTGAGCCAATGTATATATGCGTGAAATTAAATAACAAGAATAATATGTGATATCCTAAGATATCCATGTCCCAACATGGAACAAACTGCACCTGCAACTAGCAACGCTATAAGAGGGGCAGAGCAAGCGATTACATAGAAAAACAATGGTTTGCTATGATGTGGAGGGTTAGAGGTTTATCATGGCATTTTGGGAGGCTTGACATGTTGGGGAACTTTGCATGGGAAACAAATGTTTTCCTACGCACACGCAAGATTTATCCATGGTGATCAGCATCTACGAGAGGGAGAGTGGATCTACATACCCTTGTAGATCGCTAAGCGGGAAGCGTTAAGAAACGCGATTGATGTTGTCGAACATCTTCACGATCCAAATTGCAATCTGTCCCACGATCTCATCACGAGTCCTCCCGATCTAGCGCCGAACGAACGACACCTCCACGTTCAGCACACATACAGCTCAATGACGATCTCCACCTCCTTGATCCAGCAAGCGAGGGTGGAGAGGTATATGAGTTTTCTGGCAACACAATGGCATGATGGTGGTGGTGGTGGAGCTGATCCGACAGAGCTTCGCTAAGCCGTACCGAACAGATCTAAAGGGGAAGCTATCTAGGGGAGAGAGGACATCATGTGGATTTTCTTAGGTACAGCTGCCCTCCCTCTCCTCATCTATATATAGTGGGGAGGGAGGAGGGGTGGTGCCCCTAGATCCCATCTAGGGTTGTGACAACCAAGGCAGATGGGGGCGGCCCCTAGAGAAACCCTAGGGTGACTTGCCCCCCAAGCCAGGTGGAGGGAAACCTAGAGGGGTCGCCCCACCTCTCCTGGTTATGTGGGAAAGGGTGATGGGGGCATACAACCCCTTGGTGGGATGGTTTGCCCCCTCCCCTTGGCCCATGAGCCCCCCAACACTTGTTGGGACCCCTGAAACCCCTTTCGGTACTCCTGGACATAACCCGGTACCCGCGAAACTCTTCCGGACTCCGATTCCCTTCGTCCTATATATCGATCTTCACCTTTGGACCATTCTGGAGTTCCTCGTCCCGTCTGAGATCTCATCCGGGACTCCAAACAACCTTCAATCACCAACACATATAAATCAATACTAGCAAAACATCACCAAACCTTAAGTGTGCAGTCCCTGCGGGTTTGAGAACTATGTAGACATGACCGAGACACCTCTACGGTCAATAACCAATAGCGGGACCTGGATGCCCATATTGGCTCCTACATATTCTATGAAGATCTTTATCGGTCGAACCTCTATGTCAAGGATTCAGATAAACCTGTATGATGTTCCCTTTGTTCTTCGGTATGTTAGTTGCCCGAGATTCGATCATCGGTATCTCTATACCTAGTTCAATCTCGTTACCGGCAAGTCTCTTTACTCGTTCCTCATAAAAGATCCCGTGGATAACTCTTTAGTCACATTGCTTGCAAGGCTTATAGTGATGTTGTATTATCGAGTGGGCCCTGAGATACCTCTCCGTTACACGGAGTCCCAAATCCGAGTCTTTATCCATGCCAACCCAACAGACACCGTCGGAGATACCTATAGAGCACCATTATAGTCACCCAGTTATGTTGCAACATTTGATACACACAAGGTACTCCTCCGGTGTTAGTGAGTTGCATGATCTCATGGTCATAGGAACATATACTTGACATGCAGAAAACTATAGCAATAAACTGACATGATCATATGCTACCTTTATAATTTGGATCTTTTTCGTCACATCATTCTCCTAATGATGTGATACCGTTATCAAATGACATCTCATGTCCATGGCTAGGAAACCATAACCATCTTTGATCAACGAGCTACTCTATTAGAGGCATAACAGGGACATGGTGTTGTCTATGTATCCACACATGTATCCGAGTTTCCAATCAATACAATTCTAAGATGGATAATAAACGATTATCATGAACAAGGAAATATAATAATAACCATTTATTATTGCCTCTAGGGCATATTTCCAATAGTCTCCCACTTGCACTAGAGTTAATAATCTAGCTCACATCGCCATGTGATTTACATTGTAATGAATCTAACACCCAAAAAGGAGTTTCGGGGTTCGATCATGCTTTGCTTGTGAGAGAGGTGTTTAGTCATCGAGTCTGCAAAATTCAGATCCGTGTGTACTTTGCAAATCTCTACGTCATACTGTAGACATTGCTACCACACTCCACTTGGAGCTATTCCAAATGGCTGATGCACTATACGTATCCGGATTGCTAATCAGAGTCATCCGGATTGGTGTTAAAGATTGCATCAACGTAACTCTTTACGACGAACTCTTTATCACCTCCGTAATCGAGAAACATCTCCTTAGTCCTCTAGTTACTAAGGATAATTCTGACCGCTGTCTTGTAATCCACTCCTGGATCACTCTTGTACCCCCGTGTCAGACATGGGGCAAGGCACACATCAAGTGCAGTACACAGCATGGCATACCAAATAAGCATATGACTAGTGGCATAGGGGACAACCTTCGTCTTTTCTCTTTCTTTTGTTGTGGTCGAGGTTTGAGTCTTACTCAACTTCACACCTTACAATTAGGCAAGAACTCCTTTTTTGACTGATCCATTTCAAACTTTTCAAAATCTTGTCAAGGTATGTACTCATTGAAAGTCTCATCGACCGTCTTGATCTATCTCTATAGATCTCGATGCCCAACAATTAAGTAGCTTTATCCAAGTCTTTCTTTGAAAAACACCTTTCAAACAACCGTTTATGCTTTCCAGAAATTCTACATCATTTTCGATCAACAATATGTCATCCACATACAGTTATCATAAATTCTATACTGCTCCCACTCACTTTCTTGTAAATACAAATTTCTCATAAACTTTGTATAAACCCAAAAACTTTGATCACCTCATCAAAGCGTATATTCCAACTCTAAGATGCTTGCTCCAGCCCATAGAAGGATCGCTATAGCTTGCATACCTTTTAGCATCCTTAGGACTAACAAAACCTTCTAGTTGTATCACATACAACATTTCCTCAAGGAAACCATTAAGGAAACGATGTCTTGACATCCATCTGCCAGATTTCATAATAGAAAAATGCAGCAACTTCTAACATAATTCCAACAGACTTTAGCATCGCTGTGGGTGAGAAAGTCTCATTGTAGTCAACTCATTGAACTTGGCGGAAACTTCTTTGCGACAAGTCGAGCTTTATAAATGGTGATAGTCACCATAAGCGCATGTCTTCATCTTAAAGGTCCATTTGTACTCAACGACCTGCCTTTCAACGGGCAAGTCTACCAAAGTCCATACTTGGTTTTCATATATGGATCCTTTATCAGATTTCATGGCCTCTAACCATTTGTTGGAATCCAGGACCACCATCGCTTCTTCATAGTCTGTAGGCTCATTGTTGTCTAACAACATGATTTCCAAGACAGGATTGCCATACCACTTAGGGAAGTACGTGTCCTTGTCAACCTACGAGGTTCGATAGAAACTTGATCTGAAGCTTCATGATCATCATCATTAACTTACTCTTCAACTGACGTAGGTTCCACAGGAACATCTTTCTGCGTTGCGCTACTCTCTAGTCGAAACAAAGGTTCAACAACCTCATCAAGTTCTATCTTCCTCCCACTCAATTCTTTCGAGAGAAACTCTTTCTCGATAAAGGATGCATTTTTAGCAACAAACACTTTGTGCTTGGATCTAACATAGAAGGTTTACCCAACTTTTATGTTAGGGTACTCTATGAAGATGCATTTGTCCACTTTGCGTTTGAGCTCATTAGGTGAAAACCCTTTTTCACATAAGTGTCGTTGCCCCAAACATTAAGAAATGACATCTTAGTTTTCCGCCAAACCAAAATTCATACGGTGTCATCACAACGGATTTAGATGGTGCCCAATTTAAAGTGAATGTAGTTGTCTCTAATGCATAACCCCAAAATGATAGTGGAAAAATGATAAGAGACATCATAATACGCACCATATCCAATAGTGCACAACTACGACATTCGGACACACCATCACTCTATGGTGTTCCAGGTGGCGGGAGTTGTGAAACAACTTCCACATTGTCTTAAGTTGTATACCAAACTCATAACCTAGATATTCACCTCCATGATCATATCGTAGACATTTTATCTTCTTGTCATGATGATCTCAAACTTCACTCTGAAATTGCTTGAACTTTTCAAACGTTTCGGACATGTGTTTCATTAAGTAAATATACCCATATCCACTCATATTATCAGTGAAGATAAGAAAATAATGATATCCACTACGTGCTACAACACTCACTCGATCTTATACATCAACATGTATCATTTCCAATAAGTTACTTGCCTGCTCCATCATACTGAAAAAGGGGTCTTAGTCATCTTGCCCATGAGGCATGGTCTGCATGTCTCAACCGATTCGAAATCGAATGAGTCCAAAGATCCATCAACACGGAGTTTCTTAATGCGCTTTACACCAATATGACATTTAGCGGTAGTGCCACAAGTATGTGGTATTATCATTATTAACTTTGTATCTTTTGGCATCAATGTTATGAACATGTGTATTACTACGATCAAGATTCAATAAACCATTCTCATTGGGTCAATGAACATTGAAGGTATTATTAATGTAAACAGAATAACCATGATTCTCTAACTTAAATGAATAAGCGTATTGCAATAAAAATGATCTAATCACGGTCATGCTCAACGCAAACACCAAATAACATTTATTTAGGTTTTTAACTAATCCCGAAGGTAGAGAGAGCGTGCGATGGTGATCACATCAACCTTGGAAACACTTCCAATACTCATCGTTACCTCACCCGTAGCAAGCCTCCATTTATTCCGTAGCTTTTATTTCGAGTTACTAACATTTAGCAACCGAACCGGTATCCAATACCCAGGTGCTACTAGGAGTACTAGCAAGGTACACATCAATAACACATATAACAAATATACTTATTTTGATGTTGCCAGCCTTCTTATCTAGCAAGTATCTAGGTTCGTTCATCTTCAACGGTCGTTCTCCTCATAATAGAAGCACTTAGTCTCGGGTTTGGGTTTAACCTTGGGTTTCTTCACTAGAGCAACAACTGACTTGCCATCCATGAAGTTTCCCTCCTATCCCTTTCCATTCTCGAAACTAGTGGTTTCACTAACCAACAACAGTTGATGCTCCTTCTTTATTTCTACCTATGTGGTGTCAAACATCATGAATAGCTCAATGATCATTAGTTACATCCCTGGCATTTTATAGTTCATCATGAAGCTCTAGTAGCTTAGTGTTAGTGACTTGGAGAACTATATCAATCATTATCTTATCTAGAAGATCAACTCCTAGTCGATTCAAGTGATTATAGTACCCAGACAATCTGAGCACATGCTCACCGATTGAGCTATTCTCCTTCATCTTGTAGGCAAAGAATCTTGTTGGAGGTCTCATACCTCTCAACACGGGCATGAGCCTAAGATCCCAACTTCAGCTCTTAGAACATCTCATATGTTTCATGACATTCAAAACGTTTTGGAGCCTAAATTCTAAGCCGTAATGCATGATGTAGTGAATTATCAAGTAGTCATCAGAACTTGCCTATCAGATGTTCACAACATCTACAAACGACGTTTGAGGGGGTGGCGCACCGAACGGTGCATTAAGGACATAAGCCTTTTGTGCAGCAATGAGGACAATCCTCGAATCACGGACCTAGTTCGCATTATTGGTACCATCACCTTTCAACTTAGTTTTCTCTAGGAATGTATCAATAAAACAGGGGAGCTACATCGCGAGCTATATACAACATAATTTGCAAAGACACTACTGACTATGTTCATGATAATGAGTTCAATTAATCATATTACTTAGGAACTCCCACTCAAATTGACATCCCTCCGGTCATTCGAGTGATACATGATCCAAATTTACCAACTCAAGTCCTATCATCACGTGAGTTGAGGTGGTTTCAATGGTGAACATCATCATGTTGATCATATCTACTATATGACTCATGTTCGACCTTTCGGTCTCTTGTGTTCCGAGGTCATGTCTGTACATGCTAGGCTCGTCAAGTTTAACCTGAGTGTTGTGCATGTGCAACATTGGCTTGCACCCGTTGTATGTGAACGTAGAGTCTATCACACCCAATCATCATGTGGTGTCTCGAAACGACGAACTTTCGCAACGGTGCACACTCGCGGAGAACACAATTTTATCTTGAAATTTTAGTGAGGGATCACCTTATAATTCTACCTTCATTCTAAGAAAAACAAGGTGCATAAAAATATTAACATCACATGGAAATCATAAGTGACATGATATGGTCATGAACTTGTGCTTTTGATCTCCATCTATAAAGCACCGGCATGATCTCCATTGTCACTGGCATGAGACCATGATCTCCATCATCTTGATCTCCATCAGCATGTTGCCATCAGGGTTGTTGCGCCCACCATGCTTCTACTACTATTGCTACCACTTAGCGATAAAGTAAAGCATTACAAAGCTCTTAATGATGGACACGCAGGTCATACAATAATTAAAGACAACCCTATGGCTCCTGCCGGTTGCCGTACTCATCGACATGCAAGTCATGATATTCTATACGAAACATGATCATCTCATACATCACATATATGTCATCATATAATTGTCCATATCATATCACAACATACCCTGCAAAAACAAGTTAGACGTCCTCTAATTGTTGTTGCATGTGTTTACGTTGCTGCTATGGGTGTCTAGCAAGAACATTTCTTACCTACGCAAAACCACAACGATGATACACAAATTGCTATTCAACCTTCTCAATGACCGCCTTTGTCGAATACGATCCAACTAGAGTAGGAGAGACACACACCCGCCAGCCATCTTTGTGCAACAAAGTTACACGCCAGTCGATGGAACCGGTCTCTAGTAAGCGTATGAGTAAGGTTGGTCCGGGCCGCTTCATCCCACAATACCGCTGAATCAAAATACGACCAAGGGAGGAAGCAATCTAAGCATCAACGCTCACAAACTCCTTTGTGTTCTACTCGTGATCTCATCTACACATAGACCTAGTTCATGATGCCACTGTTGGGGAATGTAGCATGGAAACAAAAAATCCCTACGCACACGCAAGATGTATCCATGGTGATGAGCATCTACGAGAGGGAGAGTGTATTTAGATACCCTTGTAGATTGCTAAGAAAGAAGTGTTAAGAAATTTGGTTGATGTAGTCGAACGTCTTTGCGATCCAAAGCGCAATCCGTCCCGCGATCTCATCATGAGTCCTTCCGATCTAGCGACGAACGGACGGCATCTCCCCGTTCAGCACACGTACAGCTCGATGACGATCTCCACCTCCTTGATCCAGCAAGTGAGGGTAGAGAGGTAGATGATTTCTCCGGCAGCACAACGGCATCATGGCGGTGGTGGTGGAGTTGATCCGGCAGAGCTTCACTAAGCCGTACCAAACATATCTAGAGGAGAAGCTATCTAGAGGGAGAGAGGGCATCATGTGGCTTTTATTAGATACAACTGCCCTCCCTCTCCTCATCTATATATAGGGGGAAGAGAGGAGGGGTGACACCCCTAGATCCCATCTAGGGGGGCGGCAGCCAAGACAGAAGGGGGCGCCCCCTAGGGACACCCTAGGGTGACTTGCCCCCCAAGCCAGGTGGAGGGAACCCTAGAGGGGGCGCCCCACCTCTCCTGGTTGCGTGAGAAAGGGTGAGGGGGCGCACAACCCCTTAGTGGGATGGTTTGACCCTCCCCTTGGCCCATGATCCCCCCAACACTTGCCGCCCTCCCCCTGAAACCCCTTTTGGTACTCCAGGTCATAACCCAATACCCCCGGAATGCTTCCGGAATCCGATTCCCTTCGTCCTATATATTGATCTTCACCTCCGGACCATTTCAGAATTCCTCGTCATGTGCGGGATCTCATCCGGGACATCGAACAGGTCACCAACATATATACCTCAATACTCCCAAAATGTCACCAAACATTAAGTGTGCAGACCCTGCAGGTTCGAGAACTATGTAGACATGACCGAGACACCTCTACGGTCAATAACCAATAGCGGGACCTGGATGCCCATATTGCCTCCTACACATTGTACGAAGATCTTTATCAGTTGAACCTCTATGTCAAGGATTCAGATAATCCCATATGATGTTCCCTTTGTTCTTCGGTATGTTACTTGCCCGAGATTCGATTGTCGGTATCTCTATACCTAGTTCAATCTCGTTACCAGCAAGTCTCTTTACTAGTTCCGCAATACAAGATCCCGTGGTTTGCCCCTCCCCTTTGCTCTTTAGTCACATTGCTTGCAAGTCTTATAGTGATGTTGTATTACCGAGTGGTCCCTGAGATACCTCTCTGTTACACAGAGTAACAAATCCCAGTCTTGATCCATGCCAGCACAACAGACACCCTCGGAGATACCTGTAGAGAACCTTTCTAGTCACACTGTTACGTTGCAACATTTGATACACATAAGGTACTCCTTTGGTGTCAGTGAGTTGCATGATCTCATGGTCATAGGAACAGATACTTGACATGCAGAAAATTGTAGCAATAATGATGTCATCCCGTTATCAAATGACATCTCATGTCCATGGCTAGGAAACCTTAACCATCTTTGATCCACGAGCTAGTCTATTAGAGGCATACCAGGGACATGGTGTTGTCTATGTGTCCACACATGTATCTGAGTTTCCGATCAATACAATTGTAGCATGGATAATAAACGATTATCATGAACAAGGAAATATAATAATAACCATTTATTATTGCCTCTAGGGCATATTTCCAACATGAAAAACCAGTGCTAGGTAATGTGAAATAGCGATATCATCGAGACAACAAGCATATCAATGATAATAGTGGTATCAAGGGTAATGATCATCTTGCCTGAAATCCTGCTTAGAAGAAGAACGAATCCATGAAGTAGACGAATGGGCGTAATCGAACGAATCCTCATACACAGAAACAGTTTCGGAACTCAAGTGAGAAGAAGTAAATCCAGAAACAAAAAAATGACATCGTAAACACCACAACATATTCACGATATGATGCGCAAGCAAATATGATGCATGTCCATTTGATTATGCATGGCATGGGAAAACACAACAACAAATACTACACATTAACTGAAGCTTAATCAATGAGATGCACATTGACGAAACTCTACATTTGAATTATCTAGATCACTCTTGTTTATTTACACGACAAGTTGCAATGTTGCTAAATATGGCAAAAGGTGAAGCATAAATAAACTATCTATGTAGACATTTTAAATGACTCTAGAAACAACTTATAGTATTTCAGAAACGGACCCATATGCAAATTTCGAATTTTGTTCAGATCTGAACTAACATATTTTCTATTTATCAAAACAGTAAAACAAAATGTTCCAAGTGATTCTACACATCATTCCAGGCAATTTACGCATTTAGATCATTTAAAACGGAGTTACGGCCTGAAAGATATGACCAACACAAGATTAGCATGTCACGAATGTGAAATGCATGCAAACAGCAACCACAAACATTTAATTCATCCATGCAACATGATATTATGAAACTACATGAATTTCTAGGCAAGTTTTATGTACAACATGTTCAAAATAGTGCCACAATTCAACAATAACAATCAACACAAGTTTTTGTTATATTCTACCAAAACAACAATGTAGCAATTTGCAATCATCAAAACAACAAGCTATAGAAACCTAAAATGCACAAACAAGACAAGGAGCAGTAATATGGTATATTCACTTAATTTCATCAAAAAGGGGTCATGGTGAAAAGAGTCATGCATTATTTCCTAGGATTCTCACAACTTGTCCACAAATATATCACTAATTTTCCCAAACAAATTTAACAGGAAGGCATATTCATGCCAAGATTTAAATATGCTATAGAACTTATCATGGCATGAAATTGCACAACATGGTAGTTGACATAATAGACTTCATTTCATTCAACGCAAGCATGAGCAAAAGATGCACAGATTCATGGCATTCATCCAAACAAAAGGGCATGTTGAACTATACAGATTCTCACAATAGTGAAAATCTGAGATGCAAAACAGTTAATTCATGAAGCTATCTTGGGATGCACAAAACAATGGCTTAAGCATTTTTACCATTTACGAAATTTGTATTTACATCATGTAGACATGACATATTTCACATTACTCCACTGGCACAAGTTCAAAGGATGCATATATATTTTACTATGAAGTTTGCAAAACAATACTTTTCACTAATAGAAAAATAGATTTAACATGAAGTCCACTTGAGAGCAACAAGTGAACATGCTACTAATTTTTTACATAGCAAGCAATGGCGTGGCATCAAAGTACATATATTAGAGGGAAAAACTCATGAAGGAACCATATGCATACGAGCAATGGATTAGATGCAATCATCCACACAAGTTTGACCAAAATAACCATTTTCAGAAGTTAAGTCATAGTGCACTTTTGCAACGCATTTTATAGCATGTAAATGATTCCTCATATGGATGCAAATGGCACAAACATTTAGAGAACATTTTGTAGATGATTTTTCATATAAAGATCACTGTCATAGGATGAACATGTACAAAATTGTAGTCGTTGCAAAATGCCTATACGAAGTTAAAACACAGCACCTCGGGACTTTGTGAAAGTCTCACCCCAAGGAAAACTGGACCTCGTGGTCTGGGGCGAAGGGATCCTAGTGGCGATTTCATGCGCGGGCTCAGGCAATGCAGGGACGGGACCGTCCCGACGCGGAGGCATGCCATGGTCATGGTGAAGCACTGTAGGGGGTGACGTTGGTGAGCACTGGGATGGGCGGAGGAGGCCAAAGGGCGATGCGGGGTGACGTACCTGGACGGCGCCGGCCCGAAGACGAGGTCGACGTTGAGCTATGGGCGCGAGGCGACGACTCCATGGTAGGGGGGACTGCGCGTAGAGAAGGAGAGAGATTAGAGAGAGGAATAGAGAGGGAGGATGAGAGGTGTGGGTCGGCGATGGAGACCGGCAGCAAAGGGTCGGCGAGTTCTAGTGGTGGCTTCCATGGGGCGGCGATGTAGGCCGGGGTCGGGCAGGCAGAGGCCGGTCGGCGGTGACACGCTAGCGTCAAGGTTAACGAACGTGAGTGGCGCCATGGGCGCACGGGCTGACCTGGGCCATGGATAGGCTCGGGTGGGCTGTCTCCAGTCCCTGCGGGCCTGCAGTGGGAGGAGGATGGCGGGGAGCGATGTGGAAGCCTATGGTTGGTTGAGGGCAGTGGATGGGGCGCTGCTTGCTAGGTTAGCATGACCAAGTGGCGTTGGAGGATTACACCGACGCAGAAAATGAAGCTGGAGTGGCGGCTGGCTAGAGGCTAGGGTTAGGTTTCCCACTTTGGACAAGGGGGTTTTCTATTTATTGGTAGGGTGTTAGGGAATGCATTTTGAGGCTATTTTCTAACCCTCCGATCGCGATCGGACGGCTCTGGTCGCGGGGGATAGCTAGGTGAGTTGTGGTGGACTGTGTAGACGTGTTGGGCTGAGATGAGTGGGAGGTTTTCGGCTCGGCAACAGAGTTTTGTAAACCGAAACATCTGAAAATTTAACCTACTATAGTGTCGCTACCGGTTTATTTGTTGGGGGTACCAAACGGATTCAGAATGTGACAATATTTCGCAGGCGGTCTACCTACAACGAAACAAGACAGCATGCCAACTATCAATCCATTCCGAGAAATTTTTAAATGTACTTTAAAAATAGTTTTTAATCGATGTCGTGGGCACGTGCAAGTATGTTTGGTCTCGTAATGGCGAGTGACGAGAATGAGAAGAACCGGCAACTACGAACAGATCCAAGTTTGGAAAATGACGGTCATAGAGTGCCGATGCAATGTGAATGATGTGATGATGAATGCGACAAACTAATGGAACACACGGTGAAACCCGAAATACATGGAAGGAATCTGGAGCAGCGGTCTCTGTCTATTACAACTCTCCTCCACTTACAAGAGATCTCGACCCTAGATCTTAGAATGAGAAGATGAAGAGGAAGAGGAAAGGATGAGGTAAAACTTAGTTGCTTCTTTGACAAACGAGTTAAACCAACAAAACTTTGATGTTGCAAAGAGGTAAACAATACGAGGAACAAGCAAGAATTCGAAACCACTCCGGTTGAAATGAGATAGACAATGACTGAAATACAAAGAGTTTGGGTAGCACCCCGGTACAAAAGAGAGGAAAAACTTGATAAGATGGAAAGAACTTGAAAATAGGACACAACACTCTGGTTGAACGGATAAGCAAGGAAAGAATAAGATATTGACAAAAACAAGATGATTGTTCGAAGAGAGCAACATCACAATGCCTCCGGAACAAAAGAATATAAGCTACTCCCTCCGTCCCATAATGAAAGACGTTTTTCGACACTAGTGTAGTGTAGCGAACCGACCTAGAAAGGTCAAGCCTCTGTGTGTTCTGTGCCATCCCTGGATCAGTATGCTAGCACCCACAATACATCGATGTATATATCAAAGTGAAATCACATGTAATTAATGTAAAACTGATATATACCTTAAAATCTCAGCGGAAACAGTCAACGGGAGTGGAGTCCCAATAACACCAATGGCAGGTTGAGTGTAGATTGTAACCCTGAATCGTACTCTTACTCGTCGAAGAAGAGTATCTGCAACATGAGACGTTGCAGTCGTGTAGTTCAGTACATTGAATGTACCGGCAAGATCACCATAGCAAAGTAGAAGATAAAAACTATTCTATATGCAGTAAGGCTTTGTGGCTCTGTGTCTGAGTTTTTGCATAAAAGCTGATTTTATTTTATTTTCCTACAACAAAGGAATATCATAAATTTGCACTACAGAGTTACCTAACATGACATGGTTCCGCCAACCAATGTCTTAATGCCCACAAGTATCATAAGGTGCCCACAATTAATTATCAGTACAATGTTGAGAGTTCAGAGATAGATCCAAGTCCAGAGGCTCAAATTGTCCGTAACCGGGGACACGGCTAATCGATTAGGTTTAACTCTGCAGAGTGTTGTGTACTTTACCCACAAGATTCGTTCCCTCATGGTAAGTCCTCGCACTGTCGGGTGTTTGAGAACAGGATGAACGAAACATGGTATTTCAGAGTGTTTCCCTGACTACTGTCAGTACCCATCCATTCCTAACGTCGACTACATCTCGTAGCACTGCCCAGCCAGAGTCACAACAAAGATCAACCAACCCAGAGCCCATAATGACTTGTGGCTACACAGGTAAGCTTCCGGGCATGAAGTATTCATCCGTCTCTTTGATTCTGGATGAAGCTTTCAGCAAGATGTCATGGCGCTTCTCCATGCATCCCGGCCATCCACTGGTTACTCCAGGGATGCCCAATCAACCATCCTTCACCCAGTAGTGTGTATTGAAAACTTGTTTCTCAAGTCTTGAAGTCTTGAGGTCTTGAAGATGCAGGACTTGAAAATGCCTTCATGAAATTGTCGTCTTGTCGTAGAGTCCTCCTTCTCACACCACTCACGAAACACTCATACCAAACCCGTCTACTTTAGCATAGCATAAAAATAACTAACGTTCCCGGGGCTTTAGCAACAAGTGGTGGGTTCCTACCTCATGCATTCTACTCAACTACAAGAATTTCAATAACACTACGGGAGGGATTTGTTGAATGATGTCACTACATGCAATAAAACATAGGTATGAACAAAATGGTCAAAGTGAACTTGCCTGTACTGTTGATGAAGAATAATACCGCTCTTAGAAATATCTTGATAGACTATTCGTCACTCTCCGATGAAAATCTATAATAATCAAGCATTGCATTCATATAAGCAATCATACTAGCAATCAATTCTAACAATCAAAAAGTAACACAAAACCAAAAGCAACAAGGTTGTGACGAAGGAAATACTCAAGACAAAACTCAAAACAACCAAACTTCATCAACACAACCAAGGGTTGGTTTTCTTTACAAGTAAATCCTATTTTCAAAAGTAAAACACAAAAACAAAGTAAAGTAAAATATAACAAAATAATTTTAGTAAATATTTTATTAGCAAAAAGAATTACTTTTGAAGAACAAGTAAGAACTATGAAAACAACACACTAAACACCATAAGTTAACAACAAGTAAAAACAATAAAAAAATTAAATAACAGAAAACAAAATATATAAAAACTAATTTAACATATAGTAAAACTTATAAAACAATTTAGGAAAATAATTTCAAGTAGGAAATCCAACTAGCAAGGAAATCAATTTGCAAGTTGTTATGAAACTCGAATTGATTTCATGCTATAAAATAATAAATGACATAAAAATAAACTTGGTTGAAATACTACTGCTAACTAACAGAAAACAAAGTAAAACTTGTCAACTAATATAAAATAAAATAAATTGAAACAATTTAAACAAAAGAAATAAAAAAAATTCTAAAAAAACTAAAACAGAATCTGTTTTGTTAAAAATACTAAATTAAATTATCCAAAAAAAATTCCAAATTTTTCCTACTGATAATTAAGGTCACTAGTGACAAGTAGCAAAAGGAATCAACTCAAAATAAATTCTTAAACTCAAGATATTCAGAAAATAAAATTTGAATCAAATCTGTTTGAATTCAATTTTAAATTATTCAAATAGGGTCAAATTTGATATCTACGGAAACTATAGCAAATTTGTGGCACAATGCAAAAGGAATCAAATTAATACAATTAAAAACATAAAATATATGAATAAAACAAAAACAGAACTAAATCTGGAATTGAAAACCAGAATTAAAAGAAAAAGAAACTATCGATCGGACAGGCTACACGTGGCGCGTCTGGATTAGCCAAGACCTATGCATGCGAGGTTGAAACGAGCGGACGACCTACCCTTAGTAGAAAACGGTTCGGTGTTATATAACTTATAATCTGGCGCATTGGATCTAAATCTAACGGTCTAAATTGGGGGTGGGGTGCTCACAGAGGAAGGTCACCGGCGATGGAAGATTCCGGCGAGGCAGGGGCGATGAGGTCGATGTGGGCGGCACTCCAGGGGTCCTAAGGCGATGGCTAGATCTCCAATCAACAGCGGGGATCCTCCGGGGATGGTTGGTCGCGACAGAGAGACGAGGGTGTGACGGTGGTGAGTGGCACGAGCTCTTAGAGCTTCGGGAGGTGGCCCGCTCTGGCGAGGTTGTCAGCGTGGGGCTCTGGTTGGTCTGGGGTTCAGGCGAGGGTTCTGGGAGATGCGGGCGAGGGTGGTGGAGCGGTTGGTGGCCTTAGGAGGGCTCGAGGTGGTCAGGGTGGAGCGGCACGAGCTCGAGGAGCTTCGGTGGTGGTCGAAGCTCCGGTGAGTGATTGCGGTGAGGGGAGAGCATCGAGAAGGGGGATTAGGGGGGAATGGGTCGCGGGCGAGGCAGGCTTTATATAGAGGGTCTCGGCTGGTAGAATAGGAAAGGAGGAGGGAGATTCGGGCGGATTGATCTCGCCGGCGAGAATGGAAAGGAGGGAGGAGGAAGGAAGGTGACTGCGGCAACGTGTCGGTCGGGCGGTGGGGTCCGTGTGCCAGCGAGAGAAAGAGGAAGGGTGACGCGTCGGTGGCCGATCCGGAGAGGATTCGGATCCGATCTGGATCCGGATCGGGCCCGTTTAAGATAAGTGGGCCACGGGAGTTTCCTAATATATACTATTTATTTCCTTTTATTAATTTACCGAGGAAGGAAACTAAATTATGGGTAACGAAATCATTTCCAAAATTTAAGATTTATATATTAAATTGCCCAGGGGAATAAATGCAATTTAATGAACATTTTTCCACGGCCAAAATAAATACTTTAAAAAATTGTTTTCAGGAAATGCTTAAATTGATTTTAATTCTTTTTGCAAATAATTTTCAAATAACCCCTGGGTTTTATGGTTCAAATACTCACAAAAATAACCCTGGTGTGGAGTGTCATGTTACTCCTCTCAAAAACTTGTCAAGGGTATTTGAATTCTTTCAAAAATTAAAATGGAACCAAATATGAAATGAATTCCAAAAAAGAATAATTCAGAGATTTTCAAATCCACTTTTCAAATTCCTTGTTGATGAAGAAGTCATGTTATCTTCTCTCACTGATTTGAAACGGAATTGAATTGGAAATCAAAAACAAAGGGAAAGTCATTTTATTCCCTCTCATTCAAAAGTTTTCAAAAAGTTTCAAATTTCACTCAATTCAATCACTCAAGCAAACAAACACTCATTCTAATATTTATTATAACATTCCAAAATTTGGGATGGTACAAACCTACCACACTTAAAATGAATCTCTTCCTCGAGATTCGAAAGGGCTAGAAAGAAAAGGTTAGGGTTTGGGGTCTTCTAACAAATCCATTGTCCTGGAAGGTGTGGGATCTACCCCACTTAAGATGAGAGTTACTGGTCCTTCAAAAGTCATGGCGATCCTGTGGTTGCATCGCTCTGTTCACATTCTTCACGATAGCTCCTACGGTGATGCTCTTCCATTTAAAATCAAAACCTTGTGCTCTCAAAATGTATTTCCTCCGATACTAGGTCTTCTTAGCTAATAAGTCTCACGTTCATTCTAAGTAACTTATGAAGATCTCATGGGGGTCTACCCTTAGTGATTTTCTTGGAGTGAAATGGGTCCTGGCTTCATTCCTCACTGTAAAATTCCTACGTGTGGCAACAACTGACATGTACAAGGGGTTTTCTTCATACCATTCTAAGTCTTAAATAAAAGCTTCAAGGAACGTCGTCTCTTTACTATGGGTAAGTCACTCAAATTTACCATCCCGAATAGCAAGAGAAAATGATAAGAGTAAGTCGTCATGGTGATCAATCCATGCCGCACTGAAATCATTTCCTTGTATAAGGTTCAGTGAATCTCGTATTCTAACACTTGGGCTTCCTCACAAGCATTGCAAAAATTTCTCTTGTCAACGAACAAAGTTCGGATAAATCCATTGATTCTGCAAGCTAAGCAAAACATCTATCGTTCCTTCACAACTCTCAGGTTGTCGTATACTCCTAAGGAAAACGTTTGCTGATCCAAATCAGAACTTCTTTATTCATGATCTTTGGGCAACCTTCAGGAAACTGTGAGATCCATCCTTGATACACATTCTATTCCTTGAATAGGTTTTTCCTTTTCATTGGTCTGTTTACCAATAACATTTTTGGTTCATCATATTCCAATCCAAGGTATACTATTTCAGGTGTTGTCATCCACATAGCTAGATATGTTCCCACATTCTCTTCATCTGTAGTCACTTATCCAAACTCCTTAACGGGAATGGTACTTTCTTTATTCATTGGTCCCTGTGCTTACTACCACACTTAAAATGAAATGCGCATATGCCTGCATAGACCATATTTTCTCATATCCTTGAAAATGGTCAGAGATCTTTGTTCATAGAGTCACAACTCATATAATTCAACATAGGAGAATCATGACACCATAAATTCCATTGACTCATGAATTTATTACAAACTCTGAGAATCCGTTACAAAATAATCTCATGAAAACAAGAGTGTGTCCTGATACAGTTATTGCCATCTTAACTACTCCATTCTAGCTTTCTTCTTGTATTCAATCCTTTGTTACCTCCTCAATCACTTCTTAAAACTCCTAAAAGTACTTTATTACAAATGTTGCCATCCATATAGTTTGGCATGGTCCAGCATCACTCCCAACTTTATTCATTTATACCTCCTTTGAGATTTTTTAGTACCACTGGAACTTTGCGATGTGCACCTTGAAATCATCCATATTTTGCTTGATCAGGGTGGACATGAGCTTCATCTCCTTCATCTTCGTATGCACCTCATGCAGGTATTCCTGAGTATGACAGAGTCTTGCTTCAAGTATTTCTCCAATCCGACGTATGGCTTCCATGGCAGCATCACGAACAGCGTCAAAGAAAGTTGCTCGTGGTACACGAGATATGTAAAAGTATTGTCCCATAGTCTTTGGGCAAACTCCTTTCACATGGTGGAGGTGTACCTCCACATACCAGAGTTCCACTCCATTTTCCATGAATAGGTAGCCTTTGTAGACTGCATCTCCTTCAAGATGGATGTTCTTCATCATATCCTTCAGGATCATTGGGTAATCATGATCACTAGTCAGGGTCATGGTCGTCCCCGGGCCCTTGAGAAAAGACTCATAAAGGGTGGTCACATGCAGGTGTTAGAAAAGGGTACTCAAAATTAACATATGTTTCTTCTTGGGTAAGCATCCATATCATCCAAACCAAGCTTCTAATTCACTTCCCAACATCTTAGAGAGTATTGTCATCCGTAAAACAAATTGGGGTCTCCATTTAGCATATTCTATTATATCCTTGTACTTTAGCAAAATCCCAGTTTATGCATCCACAACTCATTTTCATCCATGTTTTGAATCCATACTTCTACCTCCAAATGGGTCATTGGTCCAGAGAATTCAAGTCCGGCTTCATTCACCATTGATTGGGTTCAAGGGGTTTTGGGGATGGGATGGTTAAGAGAGCGAGACAGAGAGAAGGGATACAAACAACTCAAAGACACAAAACATCAAACTCAAGTCCACACATTCATAAAGTTCAATCAAACTATAGTATAGCCACCCACATAAGGTTGGTATGGTCGATCACTCAAATCGTAAAAATGTTTATCCTTATTCTCTCATGGTGGGGCTACTACTAAGCTAGTGTATATCATGTATTCGTCTTCAGTGGGCTTCTTCTGGTCATGCTTGATATTGTCAAGTTCTTCCACCAGATTTTCCCTGTTGATGCGGAGTTTCCGGTGTCGTCCCTGTAGTTCCAGGAGTTTGTTCTTGAGCTTTTGAATTTCAGCGTCTCTAGCATGAGCCATGGCCTGACTATTCTTCAAGTCTTGACGAAGCTTCTGAATCTCAGGATCATGTTTCTTCAGATTGACTACCTTCAGCTTCTCAGCCTTGCGGCTCTCATGAAGTGCTTCGTTCTCAAATAACTCCGAGAGAAGGTCCATTTGAAGGTTCTTGATGTAGCGCTCCAATTCTTGATTGTACACAAGTACGAGTGAAAATTTCATCTTTTGTTCGTCAGTCAGGTCGATGAGTGCTCCATCAGGCTTCTGCCATCCAAGCCTTCCAAAGTAGTGGTTGCTCAACTCAGCACGATGACGATAGCTCAAACGTGCGATTGCATCATGGACAACAATGTTCATGCCCATCTCACATTCATGGCTCAACGTGCCATAGTTTATGTCTTTAGTCTTGGGGTCTTCTTCACGTCCAAAAACCTTAGTTTTGATGCCCCAGAATCCAGACTTCCTCTTAGTCGCCTTGATCTCAGGTATCGACAGCTTCACCATCTGCACTAGCTCCATGAGGAATGAGCTGCCAAGAACATCTTCATAGTCCTCTCTTTTGTTCAGGGTGTAGTTCTCCATCTATAGTTTGAAACAGGGAGGGTTCGGTAAAAGAATTTAGAAGTTACGGGAGTAGTGAAAACAAAAGTTGTTCCTATCAAGGTCTTCCTATTTCTAATCCATTTCCTAGGGTCACGTCCTACAGTCAACATGTGCTCTCATACAATTTCTGTAGCAACCCGACCTGGAAAGGTCAAGCCTCTGTGTGTTCTGTGCCATCCCTGGATCATTATGCTGGCACACACAGTACATCAATGTATATATCAAAGTGAAATCACATGTAATTAACGTAAAACTGATATATACCTTAAAATGTCAGCGGAAACAGTCAACGGGAGTGGAGTCCCAATAACACCAACGGCAGGTTGAGTGTAGACCGTAACCCTGAATCATACTCTTACTCGTCGAAAAAGAGTATCTGCAACATGAGACGTTGCAGCCGTGTAGGTCAATACATTGAATGTACCGGCAAGATCACCATAGCAGAACAGAAGATAAAAACTATTCTATATGCAGTAAGGCTTTGTGGCTCTGTGTCTGAGTTTTTGCATAAAAGCTGATTTTATTTTCTTTTCCTACAACAAAGGAATATCATAAATTTGCACTACAGAGTTACCTAACATGACATGGTTCCGCCAACCAATGTCTTAATGCCCACAAGTATCATAAGTTGCCCACAATTAATTATCAATCCAGTGTTGAGAGTTCAGAGATAGATCCAAGTCCAGAGGCTCAAATTGTCCGTAACCGGGGACACGGCTAATCGATTAGGTTTAACTCTGCAGAGTGTTGTGTACTTTACCCACAAATTTCGTTCCCTCCTGGTAAGTCCTCGCACTGTTGGGTGTTTGAGAACATGATGAACGAAACATGGTCTTTCAGAGTGTTTCCCTGACTAGTGTCAGTGCCTATCCATTCCTAACGTCGACTACATCTCATAACACTGCCCAGCCAGAGTCACAACAAAGATCAACCAAGCCAGAGCCTATAATGACTTGTGGCTACACAGGTAAGCTTTCGGGCATGAAGTATTCATCCGTCTCTTTGAGTCTGGGTGATGCTTTCCGCAAGATGTCATGGCGCTTCTCCATGCATCTCGGCCATCCACTGGTTACTCCAGGGATGCCCAATCAACCATCCTTCACCCAGTAGTGTGTATTGAAAACTTGTTTTCTCGAGTCCTGAAGTCGTGAGGTCTTGAAGATGTAGATTTTGAAAATGCCTTCATGAAATTGTCGTCTTGTCGTAGAGTCCTCCTTCTCACACCACTCACGAAACACTCATACCAAACCCATCTACTTTAGCATAGCATAAAAATAACTTACGTTCCCGAGGCTTTAGTAACAAGTGGTGGGTCCCTACCTCATGCATTCTACTCAGCTACAAGAATTTCAATAAAACTACAGGGGGGATTTGTTGAATGATGTCACTATATGCAATAAGACATAGGTATGAACAAAATGGTCAAAGTGAACTTGCCTGTACTATTGATGAAGAATAATACCGCTCTCAGAAATATCTTGATAGACTATTCGTCACTCTCCGATGAAAATCTATAATAATCAAACATTGCATTCATATAAGCAATCATACTCGCAATCAATTCTGACAATCAAAAAGTAACACAAAACCAAAAGCAACAAGGTTGTGATGAAGGAAATACTTAAGACAAAACTCAAAACAACCAAACTTCATCAACACAACCAAGGGTTAGTTTTCTCTCCAAGGTAATCCTATTTTCAAAAGTAAAACACAAAAACAAAGTAAACTAAAATATAACAAAATTATTTTAGTAAATATTTTACTAGCAAAAAGAATTACTTTTGAAGAACAATTAAGAACTATGAAAACAACACACTAAACACCATAAGTTAACAACAAGTAAAAACAATAAAAAATTTAAATAACAGAAAACAAAATATATAAAAACTAAGTTAACAGAAAGTAAAACTTATAAAACAATTTAGGAAAATAATTTCAAATAGGAAATCCAACTAGCAAGGTAATCAATTTGCAAGTTATTATGAAACTCGAATCGATTTCATGCTATAAAATAATAAATGACATAAACATAAACTTGGTTGAAATACTACTGCTAACTAACAGAAAACAAAGTAAAACTTCTCAACTAATATAAAAGAAAATAAATTGAAACAATTTAAACAAAAGAACTAAAAAATCCTAAAAAGAACTAAAACAAAATCTGTTTTGTTAAAAATACTAAATTAAATTATTCTAAAAAATTCCAAATTCTTCCTACTGATAACTAAGGTCACTAGTGACAAGTAGCAAAAGGAATCAACTCAAAATAAATTTTTAAACTCAAGATATTCAGAAAATAAGATTTGAATCAAATCTGTCTGAATTCAATTCTAAATTATTCAAATAGGGTTAAACTTGATATCCACGGAAACTAGAACAAATTTGTGACACAATGCAAAAAGAATCAAATTAATACAATTAAACACTTAAAAGATATGAATAAAACAAAAAGAGAATTAATTCTGGAATTGAAAAACAAAACTAAAAGAAAAAGAAACTATCGATCGGACAGGCTACACGTGGCGCGTGTGGATTGGCCGAGACCTATGCGTGCGAGGTTGAAACGAGCGGACGACCTACCCTTAGTAGAAAACGCTTCGGTGTTATATCACTTCTAATCTAGCGCGTTGGATCTAAATCTAACGGTCTAAAGAGGGGGTGGGGTGCTCACAGAGGAAGGTCGCCGGCGATGGAAGATTCCAGCGAGGCAGGGACGACGAGGTCGATGTGGGTGGCGCTCCAGGGGTCCTCCAGCGATTGCGAGGTCTCCAATCGACGGTGGGGATCCTCCGGGGATGGTTGGTAGTGATGGAGAGACGAGGGGGTGACGGTGGTGAGTGGCACGAGCTCTTAGATCTTCGGGAGATGCGGGCGAGGGTGGTGGAGCGGTTGGTGGCCTCGGGAGGGCTCGGTGTGGTCGGGGTGGAGCGGCACGAGCTCCAGGAGCTTCGATGGTGGCCGGAGCTCCAGCGAGTGATTGCGGTGAGGGAAGAGTGTCGGGAAGGGGGATTAGGGGGAAACGGGTCGCGGGTGAGGCAGGCTTTATATAGAGGGTCTCAGGTGGTAGAATAGGAAAGGGGGAGGGAGATCCGGGTGGATTGATCCCGCCAGCGAGGAGGAAGGAAGGAAGGTGACCGTGATAGCGTGTTGGTCGGGCGGTGGGGTCCCCGTGCCAGCGAGAGAAAGAGGACGGGTGACGTGTCGGTGGCCGATCCGGAGAGGATTCAGATCCGATCTGGATCCGGATCGGGCCCGTTTAAGGTAAGTGGGCCGAGGGAGTTTCCTAATATATACTATTTATTTCCTTTTATTAATTTACCGAGGAACGAAACTACATTATGGGTAAACAAATCATTTCCAAAATTGAAGATTTATATATTAAATTGCCCAAGGGAATAAATGCAATTTAATGAACATTTTTCACGGCCAAAATAAATACTTTAAAAAATTGTTTTCAGGAAATGCTTAAATTGATTTTAATTCTTTTTGCACATAATTTTCAAATAACCCCCTGGGTTTTATGGTTCAAATACTCACAAAAATAACCTTGGTGTGGAGTGTCATGTTACTCCTCTCAAAAACTTGTCAAGGGTATTTGAATTCTTTCAAAAATTAAAATGGAACCAAATATGAAATGAATTCCAAAAAAGAATAATTCAGAGATTTTCAAATCCACTTTTCAAATTCCTTGTTGATGAAGAAGTCATGTTATCTTCTCTCACTGATTTGAAATGGAATTGAATTGGAACTCAAAAACAAAGGGAAAGTCATTTTATTCCCTCTCACTCAAAAAGTTTCAAATTTCACTCAATTCAATCACTCAAGCAAGCAAACACTCATTCTAATATTTATTATAACATTCCAAAATTTGGGATGTTACATGTAGTGTCTAAAAACATCTTACATTATGGAACGGAGGGAGTAGAAAATTAGAAAAAGAAGAATAAAGAAGAAAATGACATATTCTACCACAATTGGATTTGACAAGCATCCTTACAAGGAAGGATTGAACGGAGTTGTTGGAAAGTCAACAACTAAAGGAATAGTCTTCATGTGGTCTTATGGAAAACATCTCTAAATTATAAGAATACAATTGACCACTAATACAAACAATTGATTGCTTGGGAGCAACAAGATATGCAAACTTCTTACACCAAGAGGATACATAGAGAACATGGATCATGATAAACACCATAATAGCAACAATCCTTAGGTAAAGGTTTAGGTGAAATCCAATCCAAGATAACTCCGAGAAAGAAATTATGGGTTTACTTATCCCACTCTTTGTAAATTCTCTTTGAGACTCCTCATGAATCAAGATTGCTATAGCACCATCTCAAAAGATAATGGAGATAGAATCACATTTTGAAATGCAAGACAATGAATATTTGAGCTCTTCCCTAGGACTGCTATAACTCGCATGATATAGACCTCCTCCAATAAGAAACTTGAAGAACTCTTTAAGAATGAATTAAACCCTTGAAGATCCACCATGAAAAGCGCTTGGAGAACAACGGAATGAAAGGATGGTAGAAAATAATTGAAGGTTGCAAAAGAACAACATTGGGGCCTTGCCATGATTTAGATGAAGTTTCGTGACGAGATACTTGAGAACACTTGGAACTCCGGAAAGGAGAGATGGGAAACTTAGAATTAGATATCATGAACAACTCAAGAAGAACAATTGAAATCATTGCAACAAAATTAGAACAATAATTATGTTCTGCTTATCCTTCATCATGTTAAATTGATGACAAGCAATATATTTGGTATATGACTTATTACTCTTGAAAATTTTGAAGAAAGATAACACGAACTTGTAAAGTCTTGGAAGAAACACTGGTAAGAATTTGGAACAAATGAGGGTAATTGAAATGAATGGGAATACATGAGAACGAAGAGATCATGATTGCGATACAAACGAAGAGACAAGAATTGAGAAGAATTTGAGAACGAAAGCTGAAAGCTGAGAACAAAGAAATCTTCTGAAATGATAGACTTTGCAGGGTCGAGAAACGGACCCAATACTAAAATGCTCCGGATAGACAAAAAAAAGAAATTCTCACGGATGGAATTTTTTAGAGAGCATAGCATCAACCTTGCACCATGAATCTTCATGAGAACGAACTAAGATTAAAGAGAAACCATCTTTGGTCTTCAAAATGGCAATGACGATGAGGAACACCACCATGAATTACTGAGATACACCAGAATAAAGAAGAATAGAATGTTGCGGCAACAATGAAAATAATTCAAAACGATCATGGAGAAGGAATATGACACATGGAATTCATTATTATGTCATAGTTGAAAAGAATTTGAATAAAACCTCTGGTAAAATATTAGAAAAACCAGGTAGGATCCTAGAGAAGACTTGCGGGTCATGGGCCCACTCAATTATAACACCGTTGAAACATTTGCTTAGAAAGAGAGATTGCACCAATAAAATTACAAATTTGATTGAAAGGATTTTGAATGAAAACACGAATATTCTGAGATATCCATGACACTCTAGATTGAATACATAGAGGTGAATAAACAAGAGAGGATTCGCTAAGAATTTCCAACATGAAAATGGTTTAACGAACTAAAAGGATATGATGAACACAAAAAGGCTGCATTGAATTCACGGGAGAAGAAAATGAGAACAAAGAATGATGAACTTATCACATGAGCATCTTCAAAAAGAATCACCAGATACAATATGTAAGGAAAGATAGTGGAAGCATCGTATGAATAAAAAGGCACTTGAGTGAGAACTTCCATGAAGAAAAGGGCAGAAGGGTGTGGAAAACAAAGACGACATAAGACGTATGAAACAAACTTGAGGAGGACATAAGAGGATAGACTTTGTGAATATTAAAAAGGATGGAATTCACTTGAAGAGAAGCAGTCCGGATGCAAAGAATTGACATGACAGTTTTGGTTGATTAAAAGGATTAGTACTCCAATAGAAATTTGAGAACACCGTTATGTAAGGAAGTCGAAGCATGATTTGTTTATTGATTGTCAACCTTTGTGTGAGGGTCAGGAGCGTGTGATGGTTAACTCCTACCAACCTCTCCCCTAGGAGGATGCATCTAATACTTTGCTTCGATGACTAATAGACTTTTGCAATAAGTAGTGAGTTCTTTATGACTAATCTGAGTCCATGGATTGTACACACTCTCACCCTTCCACCTTTGCTAGCCTTTCTAGCACCGCTCAACTTTTGCCGGTGCATTAAACCCACCATATATCCTTCCTCAAAACAGCCACCATACCTACCTATTATGGCATTTCCATAGCCATTTCGAGATACATTGCCATGCAACTTCCACCATGTCAGTGCACTAGAGTTTTGGGCTCTCCAATGCCCCTTACTCGTGCACGGGCAGTAGTAGCCACCCTGGCGACGAGGCTCGGCAGGGAGCCGCTAGATACAAGTATAGGAGAATCAAGACGAGAGGCAATACCTCATCGGGATGGCCTTCAAACCCCCGGCAAGGCAAAGCCCCGGCAAGGCCCCGCCAGCACAGAGGCCAGGTGTCACCCTGCCTAGGCACGTGTTGCGGCGCCGATGATGGAGGGGCTAAGTAGTGCCGATGGGACAGGCTCCTGTCCTGTCCCGTGGACAGTCAGAGATGCCTGACGGTGCATTAAATCCGCCCGTCCTACTCCATAAGTGTTAGGTATGATAGCATTGTAGCTCTATACACCCCGTGTACGCACTATACGCCACTGTTGGTATTCCCTTCTAGAGTATAAAAGGAGGCCCAGGGTGTTATAGTAGAGGACATTTGATCTTTGGACTTTTCGACCTTCTGGATCATACGCGTAGCAGCTGTTCATAGCGCTCCTGTAGCTGGAACCCTAAAAACACCGACAATACAACCAAGCAAGAGTAGGGTTTTACACATCTTTGCAGCTCGAACCTGGGTAAAATCCCCACGCGTTGTTCATCAGATGTGTTCTCTGCGCGAGCCTTCCTCCCCACCAAACAGAAAGGGGTCCTCCGATCCCATAGGTGTCGTTTCCCCCGACATCTTTGGCGCGCTAGGTAGGGGGGGCGGGGAGGTCACGCGAACCTGATCTGGTGATCAGCGTGCCATTTCCTTCATAATCATCATCTCCATGGCCCCCAAGAAGAAGGGCCTGACGGCGGTTGGCCCATCCACGTCCGCTGTCCCTATAGCTACACAGACAAGCGATAGTGAAGATGCAGCTGGAGGAGGAGGCGAAGGCTCAGAACTTCTGCGACGCTCCGGTGATCAAGGCCAAGCAAGTGGCAACGCCCGCTACGGTGATGCTCAAGGTGGCGGCGGGAACCCCCGGGCCGCTAGGTCTCACGACAGAGCTGTAACACCTCCGGGTGGTACGGTGAACTCTGGGGACGGAAGGGTACCTTTTAGGACACCCACGCCAGCACCTATGCTGCGACCTTCCCAGGACGCACGGGAGGAGCAGCGCCGCGGTGCCCATGGTTCCCAACGTCCCCACGGAAAAGCTCATGCGCATCAATCCCAAGGTGCACGGGACCAGCATGCTCGCTAGCATGCTAGTGGGAGTGGTGTGCCTCCGCGGGTTCACGACGGAGCTCCTTCTAACACCGTTAGAAGTCAGAGCACCTTGCGTTCCTCGCACCACTTGCTACCGACCATGTCAAAACAAGCAATGGCGCGAGCATAACTACTCCTGAACTTCCCTCCTGCTACGGAGAAGCTCGACGAATGGAGAGCCACCATTCAGAACCTCCTCAGCCTCGCTGAAAAGTTTCGGTCCACCGAGCCGGCTCACTCCAGTGGCGAGAAGGCCGGAGGTGGTGCGACCATGGTGCACTCTCCTCCAAAGCAACAACGCCGGTCACCGACTCGACGGACCGACGCTTACGATGGATACTTGACGGTGTCGTTCAATCCACGAACTCGCCGCGACCAGCATCATGTTCTTCGGAAACGAAGCAAGGAAGACGCTCGGACTACGATCCAGCGACGGCGAGAAGCGCGCCATCAATTTGATAAGCCTGCGGGGCCTACTGTAGACAAGCCATGCGGGGGTATCCTACCAGTGGGTTGTCTAGCGTTTACTCGTGAGATACGGCAAGTCCAGTGGCCCAATTCCCGCACGTTCAAACCAGAGGTCCCGGAGAAGTACAACGGCAAGACTCACCCATCAGTGTTCTTGAGCATCTACACCATTGCGGTGCAGGCTACCGGGGCTCACGACGACAACATACTCGCCAACTACTTCTCGTTGGTGCTTAAGCCCAACGTTAGGTCGTGGTTGATGCACCTGCCGGAAGGATCCATCGCCTCCTGCGCAGAACTGTGCCACGAGTTTGTTGGCGCTTTTATCGGAGGCCACCAAGCTCCTAGTCAAGAAAGCGATTTGCACATCATCCCTCAGAAAGAGGGCGAGACATTGTGCAAGTACATCCAAAGGTTTAGCCGCATGCACCACAACATACCAGACGTTCATCCTGCCGAATGTGCGCAACCACAAGATGCGTGAAGAGATGGCGATGAACAAGGTCAGGGATGTTGCCGAGCTTTATGCTCTGGCAGATAAATGTGCTCGGGCTGAAGAAGGGAGGAGGCTCCCCGGCAAGGACGCTGGCGCAGAGGTCGACTCTGAGGATAAGAACACCGCCACCCCAGCAAAGAAGGGTCGACAGCGTAACAAGAAGCGCAAAGGCAAGGTCGTGCTTGTAGTCGAGGGATCCGGAAACCCTGGTACTACCAAGAAGGGCAAGGTTGATGACCCTGGCAAGGATGTTGCTAGGTGCGCCTCCTGCCAGGCGATGGTGGCTGCCGACAAACCGGAAGGCTCCGTCAAGTAGTATTGCTAGATCCACCACACCAAGGGCCACAATCTCCAGGACTGTCGGCAAGTTGAGCAGCTTGCCGAGAAGCAAAAATCCGAGTACGAGAGGCGAGAAAAGGAGAAAGGAAACGATGGTGTGGAGGGGTCCAGCAAGAAGTGCGTTGGCCAAGGAGGTCGCCGCGGCAAGCCCAAACAACAAAAAGACCGGCCTGCTCGTGGCGGCGACAAGCAAGAGGGTGATGATGATAACGTCGAAGAGGACGACGAGTCCAACGAGCATGAGTTCCAGAGGCTACAGAGATGATGTGCATTGAGGGAGGTGCCTCCTCACGTTCCTCTCACCGCCAACTTAAAAAGTGGGCCCGCGAGGTTAATGCAGCGGAGCCATCTATCAGGGCCCATAAACCTCTAAAGTGGTCCAACACTCCTATCATTTTCGATGCTGAGGATCACCTTGCTCGCACAACTGCGGTCGGGTGCCTGCCGTTGTTGGTTTTTCCAACAATTCGCAACCTCAACGTGACGAAGATGCTAGTCGACAGTGGGGCCAGCCTGAACCTGATCTCGCTTGATGCCATCTAGAGGCTGCAAATTCCTGATGAAGATCTCGAGCCCACATGCGCTTTCCAAGGGGTCAATTCAGGGAGGACTCAGCCGAAGGGCAAAATCACACTGTCGGTGACATTTGGAAGTGACATAAATTTCAGGACAGAGAAGATCGTTTTGACATCGCCAAGATCTCATTGCCATACAATGGTATCCTTGGTCACCCAGTGTTGTCCAAGTTCATGGCAGCCACCCACTTCCCTTACAATGTGCTGAAGATGCCCAGGCCGATGAGCGTCATCATGATCAACTCCAACAAGAAAGGCGCACTTATCTGCGCTGACCAACTCTACCGGGAGGCAACTGCAGCACCTGCCGCCAAGGCACTTGCTGCTGCCGTTGAAGCTCCCGGGGGGAAGAAGACCGACAAGGCCTCTGGCGCACATTCCGGAAAGCGGGCCTCCTCAGGGTGCTGCGCTCCGGTTGACGATGTGATAAAGAGCTCCACCGACAAGAGCAAGAAGTCCAAGGCAGCTCCACCAGAGACTAAGAAGGTTCCCGCCAAGGAGGATGGTACAGGAGGAACTTTCACCATAAGTTCCACCCTCGAAAACAAATAGGAAAGCGCGCTCATCGCCTTCCTACGGGCGAATGCCGATGTGTTTGCATGGAAACCATCTGATATTCCCGGTGTTCCCAGGAAGGTGATTGAGCACCACCTTGTCGTCTGTCCACACGCGCAGCCCGTCAAGTAGAAGGTCTAGAAGCAGGCTTTGGAGCGGCAACAGTTCATTGCCGAAGAGATCAAGAAATTAGAAGCACCTAGCTTGATCAGAGGAATACTTCATCCAACATGGTTGGCCAATCCAGTTGTAGTGCGCCAGGCGAATGGAAAATGGAGGTTGTGTATTGACTTCACAGACATCAATAAAGCCTGCCCCAAGGATCCTTTTCCCTTGTCAGGCATTGACCAAATTGTGGACTCCACCGCCGGCTGTGACTTGTTGTCTTTCCTTGACGCCTATTCAGGATATCATCAGATTTTCATGGCCAAGGAAGATGAGGAGAAGACCGCATTTATCACCCCATGTGGTACATATTGCTTTTTACGTATGCCTTCGGGTTGAATAATGTTGGTTCTACATTTGTAAGAGCGGTTCAGAGTGGATTTGAGCCCTAGCTGCATAGAAATATGGAGGCTTATATGTATGACATAGTGGTCAAAACCAAGGACAAGGCTACACTCATATCAGACCTAGAAGAAAGATTTGCAAACCTGCGCAAGATCAACATGAAGCTCAACCCTGAGAAGTGTATGTCCAGCGTCCCATCTGGCAAACTTCTCAGGTTCTTTGTATTTCAACGTGGAATTGAAGCAAATCCCGACAAGATCAAAGCAATTGAGCAAATTGAAGCACCAAGACGTGTCAAGGATGTGCATCGTCTTGCCGACCGTGTTGCTACTCTCAGTAGGTTCATCTCAAAATCTGCCGAGCACGCCTTGCCCTTTTTCAAAATCCTGAAGAAGGCAGGTCCCATGAAATGGACTCCGGAAGCGGAGGCAGCACTGCAGGATTTGAAGGAGTACCTCTCCTCTTTGACAGTCCTAGTCACGCCGAAACCACAAGAACCGTTGCTGCTATATCTAGCGGCAACAAAAAAATGGTAAGTGCTGCATTAGTGGCTGAAAGAGAAGTTGATGAAGAAGCAGCGGCAGGACCGCCAAGTGACAAGCCATGACATTCCCGGGCATGGTCTGGTGCCGACAAGGAAGGATCTGCGCAGTTGAACGAGATAGTTCAGAAGAAGAAGGTGGTGCAGTGCCCAGACTATTTTGTCAGCTCCCTTTTGTAGGGGGCTAGATCAAGATACTCTAGCATGCAAAAGTTGCTCTTCGGCCTTCTTATGGCCTCAAGGAAGCCATGCCATTACTTCCATGCACATGAGATCACCGTCATCACTCGCTTCCCGCTGCAGCGGATTTTGCGGAACCCAGAAGCTACCGGCAGGATTGTGGAGTGGGCTTTGGAACTGTCAAGCTCTGGTCTCAAGTTTATAAGTACTTTGACTATCTAGAGTAGAGCCTTGGTGGAGTTCATTGCGGAATGGACCCCAAAGCCAGACGAAGAAGTTCTAGAGTCAACCCTCCCCGGCAAGGAAACCGACCACGAGTGTATCATGTAATTTGATGGGGCTTTCTCGCTGCAAGGCACCGGTGCCGGAGTGCTGCTTGTCGCACCCATAGGAGAGCACCTCAAATATGTGATCCAGATGCACTTTCCCCAGGAGAGATCAACGAACAAAACTGTCAAGTACGAAGGGCTGCTTGCCGGTCTCATGATCGCGACAGACCTTGGGATCAAGAAAATTATTGTCAGGGGTGATTCTCAGCTTGTCGTCGGGCAGGTGAACAAGGATTATCAGAGCTCGTTAATGGAAGTTTATGTAGATGAAGTGAGGAATTTGGAAGAACATTTTGACGGCCTACAAATGGAGCACGTTCCGCGTGCAGAGAACAGCGTTGCTGGTGGCTTGTCAAAGTGTGATGCCCTTAAGTTACCTATGGAACCAAGAACTTTTGTGCTCCGACTGACTCAACCATCCGTGACACCATCAACTGGACAACAGAAAAGAAGAAAGTTGAGTTCCTCCCAGTATTTCCCGGCAGATCTTCCAGAAGCCGCCGGCGAGGAGATTGCTGGGGACAACGTCGGGCTTGCTGGTGAGCGTCGTTCTCCGATAGGGCCTCAGGATCTTTCCATGGAGGCACACGCTCCCGCCGAGCTTGCCAGGGGGGCAGCAGGCTCCGGCGGGGCCTCACGCCCTTGACGTTGAGACAAATGCTTCCCCGGTAGAGGATATGCCTTTAGTCCTTGTTGCCGAGCCCCAGGCTCCAGCATGGGCACATCACATCGTCCATTTCCTTCAAACAGGAGAACTCCCTGAGGAACAAGAGGAAGCTGAGAAAGTAGCCCGATGGTCTAATATGTACCAGTTCGTGGACAATGTCCTATACAAAAAGAGACAGAACGGTTTGGAACTCAAGTGCATTTCTCGGGAGGATGGACTGGAGCTGTTGGCAGAGATACGTGGAGGCATATGTGGCTCCCACATAGGATCAAGAGCACTTGCCGATAAGGCATTCCGGCAAGGTTTCTTTTGGCACACTGCCCTCCAGGATGAAACTACGCTAGTATCCATGTGTGAAGCATGCTAGTTTCATTCGAAGAAATTACATCAACCGGCTCAAGCCCTTCAGACAATCCCTCTCTCCTGGCCATTTTTGGTCTAGGGGCTCGACATCTTGGGCCCCTTCCCTTGTGCTGCCGGGGGTTTGAATACTTGTACGTAGCAATCGAGAAGTTCACAAAGTAGCTGGAAGTGGAAGCAGTGAGAAAGGTGACAACACAGTCAACCATCAACTTCTTTAAAGGACTGGTCTATCGCTTTGGTGTTCCTAACAGGATCATCACTGACAACGGCACACAGTTCACGAGTCGCACCTTCATGTAGTATGTCCAAGACCTTGGCAGCAAAATCTGTTTTGCTTCCATTGCCCACCCAAGGAGCAACAGCCAAGCGGAATGGGCTAATTCTAAAGTACTGCGAGGCCTGAAGACATGAACTTTCGACAAGTTGTGCAAGTGCAGAAGGCGCTGGATTGATGAGTTGCCGGTGGTTCTTTGGTCAATCAGGTCAACAACAAATCGAGCTACCAGCCAGACACCCTTCTCCCTGTTATATGGGGAAGAAGCAGTTCTCCCCATGGAACTCATATGCGGCTCGCCTCGAGTGCTCGCTTATGATGAGCTTGAGCAACAACAGTTGCGGTAAGATGACGTGACGCTCCTTGAGAAATACCATCTTCAGGCTGCTATGATGGCTACACACTACTGGCAAGCTTTGTGCCGCTATCATAGCCGCAAAGTTAATGCCGAAGTCTTGAGGAAGGCGACCTTGTTCTTCGACGTGTTCAGTCCGCCAAGAATTCCAACAAGTTGACGCCGAAGTGGGAAGACCCTTATCGGGTAGTGCGAGTCTCTAGGACTGGCGCAGTCCACCTAGAGACTGAAGGTGGTATCCCAGTGAGCAACTCTAGGAATATCGAACATGTTCGCAAGTTCTACCCATGAGGCGCGGTTGCCGGGTCCCCTTGCAACCACCTTTTGTACAAGTATTGCCGCTGAAGCTTCTAATCCTTGGTACAAAGCCAGGCGCAGACCATGTGCGTAGTTGAATAAAGCTAAGTGTTCTGCAAATCTTGTTGATTCTCATGTTTACTTATCTGCATGTTATTCTAAGATATTGCATTGCACTTGCTCCCGTCAAGAGCTAACGGACCTCCAAGGTTCCACATCCATATTTTCTCTTCTATCTTTTACTCAAAGGACACAAGGTTACCTTGCGTGCAGCTTTGCCGGGGGGAATGGTGGTATGGATACCTACGGGCGACATTCAAAAAAAAGTCTTGCCGGAAGGATTACGACAACAAAAAGATAAGTTGCAAAACCCTAAATGAATTCTTGATGTGGATTTATTTTCCTTGGATGATTTTGACTCTTGTATAAAAAATTGCACGCGAAGGAACCTTGTTGCGATTAGCTGCGCCCTCATTTTGTTTTGAGTCCGCTCAATAGTCTAAGTGGCTGCACTGAAAACACCAGGGTCTCTTGCCGGTAGCAGCCCCGCCAGCAGGCTGCTAAAGTCCCGCACCTAGCACTCACGATAGGAGGATAACATAACATTTGTTCAAAGCATAGCAAGCTATATTATATCGGTCTTGCCATGACTATAACATAAGACTAACTGTTCTTGCCATGGGTGGCGGCGAGAAGTAAGGCAGCTAATCTCGGCGATCGCCTTCAACCCGCATGACTTGGCTTACCTTGTCAACGATGGGCACGATAAGTTCCTCAAGCGCCTTGACATCTACATCCTTCGGCAAGCGGCCGAGGACGTTGGAGAGTTGATGCCGGGGTTCTTGTGCTCCACTTTGACAAACACCTTTGGGAGGATGGCCTGGAAGAGTTTGCGTGATTTGTTGGCCAGACAGGATGTCCGGTCGGAGTGAAGCTGCTCTAGGGCTTCAAGCATGCAGTTGAAGAACATGGTCAGCTTGGCACTCGTGGACACTCTAATGTCAGAAGAGTACCTAAAACCTTCCAGTCCCAAGGCAGACAGTTGTGCGGCAAGATACTCCGCGACGTCGATGAGCTTCTCAGTCCAGACTTGTACTCCCTATACATAGTTGTTGTGGGCGGTACCAGCACTCTTGACCAGCTCCTTCTCATCTCGGAGATCCTTGACCAGAGACTTCTCCTCGGTCCGGGCAGTCCCAAGAGTCTCGGTCAACATAGCCAACTTTGTTTGCAGATTGTCAATGGAATGATTGGCTCAAGAGAGCTGTTTGATCTTGTCAGACATGGTGAGCTGCATCTCCATCAGGGTGTGGAGGGCTTTGTCCCCGTCGCTCTCGAACGATGAGAGCTTCTTGCCGCGGTCCTCAAGATCTACTTCTAGCTCCTTCACCCTCTCCTCCAGCAAGTTCTTGGTGGCCTCTACAGTTTCAGCAGCATCGACGGCCTCCTTCAGCTTGCCGGCATGATATGGAGTTAGAGCTTCGAGCGTCTCCTTGTATTTCCGCTCCAACTCTCGGGTCCGCGTGCGACAAGCTCCTTGATCTCCACTTCCTTTCCGCTGAGCTTGTCGGCAAGCGCCTTCTCGCAAGCGACAAGGTCTTCTTCATGGGCATCAAGCCCAATACAGTGCTCCATAAAGCGAGCGTCCTTTGCAAGAGCCTGTTGGTTGGCCTCCTCCTGAGCCTACTCGGCGTCGGACTGCTGCAAGAAGAGTTGGCTCCAGCCTTGGCTCAGTTGCTCTTGACCCGAATTCAGATCATGGGAAGCTTGGGCGAACCAGGCCTGAGTTTCTTCGACGCGCTCCTGAAAGTTGGCCTTAGTTGCTTCCATAACTGCTGCCCTAGAGTCCAGTTTCTCCTTTCGAGCGCGGTGAAGCACTTGGAGCTTTCGGAAGCTGTCTCCCATAGTTTGAAGGAGTTTCTCTTCTTGGGATTTGCTACTACTAACACTTGGTTCATCAACAATCTCGAGCCCGACAGTAGTAATGATCCCCTCTTCAAAAACTTCCCCTTTGGATGGCACCCCAGTGTTTGCCATGCTGGATGGCACCCCATGTTGACGAACAGATTATCACCAACCCTGATGTACTTGCTCGACAAAGGGGCTTCGGATGTGGATGGCTGGTCCTCGACGGCTGCCTCCCCGGCAACTAGGGACTCTATGGTCGGCGTAGCGCCTGGCGCTCCTGCGGTAGGAATGACGTCAGTACGGTCACTGGCCTCCTCACTGGCCTTCTCGGCCTCTTCCCGCGCAGCCTTGGCAGCCTCAACACTAGCGGCCTTGGCGGCAACATTCTTGGCGGCTTCAGCGGCCTCGGCGGCGGCACTTTTGATGGCCTCCTCAGCAGCGATCATATCGGCCTCAGCGGCAGCATCCCTAGCGGTCTCCTGGATGATGGTGTCAACATCCATGCCCTCCATCGAGGGAATGTCTGAAGGCCAAGAAAACAAACCAAATAGGGCTGAGGTGGAAGTTCAAGAAGACAAAAAGACGAACATAATAAAGAGTATCTGCACCAACGTTGGTTGCCAGCGAAGACCTGCCGGTGCCCGTGCTTGCTAGCTCTCCCTCGTCACGATAAAGGGTGCTGGAGGAAGTCCTTGCCGAGGATCCATCTCTAGGCGTCATAGACGATGGAGGCGGCATATCAGGGACGGCCTCTGAGGGTTCTCCTTGTCGCCACCCTCCTCCTACACGTCCGGTGATCTCAGTACTAAAGATGCACACCCCGAGACTTGCCAGCGGGAGGTGAGTAATGGGCTCACGCTGGGGCTGCACCGGTGGCTGAGTTAGGGACTGCGTCACGGGCTGGCCTCCGGGTTGACGGTGATTGTATCCGGTGAACCTGAGGTGCTTGCTGGCAGCTCCTCACCCATAGAGGTCTTCGCTCTCTTTGCCACCCTTTGTGCCAATGTTTCCGCATCCCTCTAGAGACAAGCCAAGGCAAAGCAAAATGAGTTAAGTAAAACCAAAAATTCGAAAGGCAGAAGATGCGGCAAGATCCTTACTCCTCATCTTCTTCTCCCAACCTAAGGGAAGATAGGTTGAAGGTGACTTCTGCCATGGTGCCCGTGGAGGGAGGTGGAGGAGTGCTCCTAGGTCACTTGGCCAGGGCAGGCAGATGTTGCTGATGAGCTTCTTGCTGCCGCGTGGCCTTGCCGGCCGCCCCCTTGCTGGGGACTGCGCTGCTCGAAGGAGCTTGGCGGACCGGAAGCTTAGAGGTGGCACTCCGAAGGACGCGCCTCTTCCTTGGCACAAGATATGGGGCCTCCTCGAGCAATTCCTCCTTAGCTGTGTCTTCGGTCGGACGGCCCTGAGAAGATGTGCCGCCTTCCTCCTCAGCGGTCCCGCCATGCCCGACAAGACTTTCGTCCGGCAGTGTTTCCCCACCGCTGGTTTCCTCTCCCAAGAAGGCGGCGTTACCGACCTCCGCAGCAAGATCTGCTTCCTCCGCCCTACTGGCGATGTATGCCATTTCTTCCTCAGTGGTGTCGCGGACAAGGCCCTCTTCCTTGCGGATGACCATCTCGGCCAAGTTATCAAAGAATTGTTGCGCCTTCTCTACAGGTGGCTCAATCCAGGACTCGTCAAGCCTGTGGGCGTCAAATTCCGGCATCATGGCGATGAGTCGACCTAAAGTAGAGTTCCTGCATAGGGGGATTATGCCTATGGGCAGATCACATATGACAACACTCCTGAACAGTTTCTGGCAGAGAGCTCTATGCTACATAACTGTCAGATTGTGGTTCAGCCCGGGGCGCAGCCTCATGATGTCCGCCACGTTCCGGAATTCCCAAGTTGGCCTCCCCTTATTCTGTAGGGGACCAATGCGCCGATGAAGGAAATCGGCGCCTATCATCTCTAAGCTGAGGCCGGCTTTTCTGAGGTGGTGAATCCTGGTGGTCGCGACTATGAGCTTCGCATCCACAAGGTCAAGGGCACTCCAGTTGTCTCCGTGCACCATCTTGGTTTGCCGCGGCAAGCGGAAAGTCTGGAAGTTCTCCTCTTGAATCCAGCACCACTTGCCTCGCCACTCATCCCACCTCTCATAGTAGCCCCGTCTAGGTAGACCTCCTTGGTTCCTGGCCATGGAATCCAAGGGATGGCACTAGAAAGGGCTCCGCCTTGTTGGATACGGGGAGTAAAGTAATGGCGGAAAAGGGCGGTGCTAGGAACTACTCCAACAAAGTTTTCGCAAAGATGAGCAAAAACTGACATACACATCACGGCATTCGGCGTAAAATCCAAGAGCATCACGGCATCACGGCATCACGGCATTAGCCGTAAGTGAATATGATGTTGTTGAAGAAATCCAAGAAAGGGGGGCAGAGCCCGTAGTAAACTAATCGGTAAAGAAATGATATTTATTTGGGCCGCCCCCGGAAGGACCTGGACTCACACGGGTGGCAGGATGCGCCGTCGACCCCGTCGCCCACATACCCCGGTGTCGCTCCTTTAGAGCGTCCGCGTCAAGTCCCGACGGGAAGACGACGTGCTCCTTCCGCATCCTCACCAGCTTGTTCTCCGAGAAGGTTTCCACATCCTTGCCCTTGCTAGCCTTAGGCGACATGGTGGGTATTGGGGTGGGGGCTGAGGACGGAGAGGGTGTGGAGGCATGGATGAATGGGAGGAGCTCTGTTTCGGGCTTGAGGAGGAAGACGACGATGGTCCTCGGATTGGGAAAGACAAGAGGTAGATGAGCAGCGCCTCTGTGATTTCCTTTTTATGGGGAAGGCGCGGGGCAGCCTCTTTACTAGACTAATATAGAAACGCTTCGCGGGTGCGCTGCTGTAACGGCTGCGCCGCACATGTATCCCCACGTCCCGCATTCAATGGGCATCGTGGGGAGGCGCAGTAAGCGCAATGATCACAACCGCAAGACCCCTCCACCCGTGCTCGTGCACTGTTTGGGCCTAGCCCAACAACGCCTCGCACCGTGTGTGGCCTAGGCCAGGGGGCTCATGTCGGTTCACTAGAGTTTTGGGCTCTCCAGTGCCCCTTACTCATGCACGGGTAGTACTAGCCACCCTGGCGACAAGGCCCGGCAGGGAACCGCTAGATACAAGTACAGGAGTATCAAGACCAGAGGCAAGACCTTGCCGGGATGGCCTTCAAACCCCCGGTAAGGCAAAGCCCCGGCAAGACCTGACAAGACGAAGTCCCGACAAGACCCCGCCAGCATAGAGGCCAGGTGTCGCCCCACCTGGGCACGTGTCGTGGCGACGATGATGGAGGGGCTAAGCAGTGCCGATGCGACGGGATCCTACCCCGTCCCGTAGATAGTCAGAGATGCCTCATGGTGCATTAAATGCGCCCGTCCTACTCCGTGAGTGTTAGGTAAGATAGCACTGTAGCTCTATACAACCCGTGTACGCACTATACGCCACTGTTGGGATCCCCTTCTAGAGTATAAAAGGAGGCCCAGGATCTTCATGATAGAGAGTCTCCTATTTTGTCACTTTCATATACTAGTGGGAATTTTTCATTATATAACTTGGCTTGTATATTCCAATGATGGGCTTCCTCAAATTTCCCTAGGTTTTCTTGAGCAAGCAAGTTGGATGCACACCCACTTAGTGTCTTTTTGAGATTTTATACACATATAGCTCTAGTGCATCCATTGCATGGCAATCCCTACTCACTCACATTAATATCTATTAATGGGCATCTCCATAGCCCATTGATACGCCTAGTTGATGTGAGACTATCTTCTCCTTTTTCTTCACAACCTCCACCATATTCTATTCCACCTATAGTGCTATATCCATGGCTCACGCTCATATATTGCATGAGAGTTGAAAAAGTTTGAGAACATAAAAGGTGGGAAACAATTGCTTGACTTGTCATTGGGGTTGTGCATGATATAAATACTTTGTGTGGGGAAGATGGAGCATAGCCAGACTATATGATATTGTAGGGATAACTTTATTTTGCCATTATATTTTGAAGAGATACAATTGCTTTATTAGTATGCTTGAAGTATTATTGTCTTAATCTCAAATGATAGACTATTGCTTTGAATCACTCGTGTCTTAATATTCATGTCATGATGAGATTATATGAACAAGATTATGCTAGGTAGCATTCCACATCAAAAATTATCCTTTTTATCATTTACCTACTCGAGGACGAGCAGGAATTAAGCTTGGGGATGATGATATGTGTCCGTAGTATCTATAATTTTTTATTGTTTCATGACAATATTCTACAACTTTCATATACTTTTGGCAACTTTTTATACTATTTTTGGGACTAACATATTGATCGAGTGCCTAGTGTCAGTTCCTGTTTGTTGCATGTTTTTTCGCAGAATATCCAAACCAAATGAAGTCCAAACGCAATAAATTACGGAGATTTTTTGAAATATATGTGATTTCTGGGAAAAAGAATTAACACGAGACGATGCCCGAGGAGGTGACAAGCCTACTAGGTGCATCCCACCCCCTGGCAGCGCCTGGCAGGCGTGTGGCCACCCCTTAGGTCGGTTGTAGCTATCCTTTTGTCACATGAAAGATATTTTTATAATAAAATTTGCCTCAAAATTTCATCCCGATCGGAGTTACGGATCCCCGGATACTTAAGAAACGGTGAAAGGCCGGAATGTGGGAAAGCGAAAACAGAAGGAAACAGAGAGAGAGAGAGAGAGAGATCCAATATCGGAGGGGGTCTTGCCCCTCCGCCGCTATGGAGGCCATGGACCAGAGGGGAAACCCTTCACCCATCTAGGGGGAATGTAAAGGAATAAGAAGAAGGAGGGGGCTCTCTTCCCCTCTCTCCCAGTGGCGCCGGAACGCCGCCAGGGCCATCATTGTGACGGCGATCTACTCCAACAACTCCGTCATCTCCACCAACACCTCCATCACCTTCCCCCATCTATCTATTGTGGTCAACTCTCCCACAACCCTCTGTACCCTCTACTCTTACATGGTGATTTATGCTTCATATTATTTTCCAATTATGTGTTTCCATCCTATGATGTCTGAGTAGATTTTTTTTGTCCTATGGGTTGATTGATGATCATGATTGGTTTGAGTTGCATGTTTTATTATTGGTGCTATCCTATGGTGCTCTCCGTGTCGCACAAGCATGAGGGATCCTTGCTGTAGGGTGTAGCAATGTGTTCATGATTTGCCTATGGTGGGTTGCTTGAGTGACAGAAGCATACACCCGAGTAGGTGGGTTGTTGCATATGGGAGTAAAGAGGAGTTGTTACCTTATACTGCTATGGTTGGGTTTTACCTTAATGATCTTTAGTAGTTGCGGATGATTGCTAGAGTTACAATCATAAGTGCATATGGTCCAAGTAGAGAAAGTATGTTATCTTATGCCTCCCCTCATACAAAATTGCAATAATGAGGATTGGTTTAGTTATCGATTGCCTAGGGAGAATTCTGCAACTCCTACCACCACTTTTCCACACTCGTTAAACTAACTTAATTGTTACTCTCTCTTAGCAGACCCTAGTTTTTATTTAAGTGCTATTTATTATGTTGCAAACCTATCCCGTTACACCTACAAAGTACTTCTAGTTTCATACTTGTTCTAGGTAAAGCGAACATTAAGCGTGCGTAGAGTTGTATCGATGGTCAATAGAACTTGAGGGAATATTTGTTCTACCTTTAGCTCCTCATTAGGTTCGACACTCTTACTTATTGAAAGAGGCTACAACTGATCCCCTACACTTGTGGGTTATTAGTTGCGAACTACAAGGTTTTATGAAGCATACGGAGACCGTCATCTTTAAGAAAGACCGTGAACAAACAAACAAACAACTAGATGTCAAACCCCAACCTCACATCATGCATCTGTTGGAAGATAAAAGTAGGTGACTACTTGAATTCCCATATGAGAACTTCTAAATTCTTTGGTTATGCAATTGTGTCCACAGATCCATGGAGTAAAATCCATCTCTCAACTCCTAGCAGGATACTACTCTCCAATGTATCACATCCATTAACATATAACCAGAGGTGTCGTGGTTTTGACACGGAAGATGTCTGAGGACTTATGTTCGAGTCCAACGCTAAGGTGATGGACTCAAAGGGGTTGGTTGGGACGAAGGACACGAGTTTACCCAAGTTCGGCCCCTCGAGATGAGGTAAAATCCTACGTCCTCCTTGTGATGTATTGATTGGAGTATCGATTACAAGGGAGCAGATTCGCTTGACCTAGTTCTCGATCGATTGGTTTCTGTCGAAGTCGCCCCAGGTCTTGACGGGTTATAAGTCTCATACGGACTCTTACAATGTATCCGACTCTATCTCTATGTCACATTGCCTTCCTGGGCAAGCCGTCTACAGGCAGCTTAACCGTCCGGCTCTTCATGCCTTCTTGGTCCGGGCCTCGCCCAGGCCCATATTGGTAAACCACTGTATGTCTCCAGGCCCATCGGCCTTAGTCTAGCTTTTGAGCCGCCAAGCGTAACCCGGCCCCACCTTGGCGAGTCTCACCACGGGTTTATATCCCTAACATTAGGCCCCAGGTTGATTTGAGCTTGCTCATGTCAATCGTCCATTTTACTTGGCGGCAAGTCTCTTCCTTTAACACCTGAAAGTAAGAAAAATGTAACCCGCCGTGGCGTCATAGCGGACATGCCAAAAAGATTCCCTGACGACCACAACAGATCTTTCATCATTAAACTGATGGCCCGAAAGTCAAGGCATCCGCCCCGGTCAATCAACTTCTGTCGCCTTGATTCTCGTGCCCGTTTCCCCTTTTTGCCTCTTAAATAGGACCGCGAAGGGTGACTTTCACTTCTTTCTTTCACTCATGCCTCTTCTTCTTCCTCCCGACCCCGTCACTCCAGAGCCTCCTCGCTCCGGCGAGATTTCTATGACGTCGTCGCCTCAGACAGCTGCATTAACCTGAACAGACCAGAGTACCGCTCGTGCCTGTCGCATGATCTCCAGTAAGTTCTCCTCCACCCTTAGATCTGTAGCTTTCGATAGGGCGTCCATGGCGTTCTTCTGCTCGCTAAAAACGTGAGTTCTTCTCAATACCAGACAATATGTATATCAGTGATCTTCATAATGCCCCTTTTCCATTGCGGTAGATCGTTGGAAGTCAATAATAGCACAACATAGATCCATAGTTGCCCCTTTTGCTGTCTTCAAATGCTGCTAATTCCTCTGTTCACCGCTAGGTTTAGAATAAACCTGCCTTTTCTCTATTTTGTAGATCCATAATTATATAGATAGCCTGTGAAACCTGTTTTCCACACTTAGTAACTTTTGCTTTGTTTCCTTGCAAACTTAACTTGCCATTAAACTTTTGACTCTCGCCCAAACTGCTCCGGCGACTTAGCTTTAGAGAACTTTAGATTTCATCAGCCATGTGTAGTCATCTGTCACCTTCTAACTCGCCGCACATTATTACCTTGCACAGCTTTAAGACGCCACCATGCCTCGTGCGTCCAATTCTTGTAACTGGGTCGGCTCTGCCGTCACCGAAGAGTTTTTGAAGGACTTCGTAGACACAGGGTCCTTCCCAGCCGAAGATGTCATCCATTGGCGGGTTCCACGCAATGAAAAGAAACCTATTCCTCAAGAGTACGAAGTAGTTGTTTTCGCGGATCACCTTGTACACGGTTTCGGCCCGCCCAGCTCAAAATTCTTTCAAGACGTCCTTCATTTCTTTAAGCTGCACCCTCAAGACATCGCCCCAAACTCCATCTCAAACATGTGCAACTTCCAAATCCTTTGTGAAGTTTACTTACAAGAAGAGCCGTCCGTTGGTCTTTTCCGTGAGTTTTTCTACGCAAACTGCCAGACGGAGGTAAAAGCTGGTCCAAGCTTAGAGCTTCGCGGAAACTCATGTCAGTGAAGACGGGACGTGACCTTTCCGGCTGTTCATATGCCATGTCATCCCAAGGACTGGAATAAAACCTAGTTTTACTTCAAACACACCTCTCCAAAGGGAGAACATTCCTTGTCAGGTTATCGTCCGACCTGGCTCAAAACTTCAACCGAGCTCCCTGACCGGCTGTCAGCCTCTGAACGAGCGAAGTTTGCTCCGGCTCACGTAAAAATCAAGGCCCTTATGGCCAATGGTCTGACAGGGATGGATCTGACCCGTTGTTGGGTTTCTTGGAAAGTCCTGCCTCTGAGCCGGCGAAGCCGCCTCATGTGCGAGTATACGGGTGATGATAATGACCCCCTCTGCTTTAACCCTACCACGTTGTCAGAAGATAACATCGTGGCCGCCATCAAAAGCCTTGTTCATGAATCTGAAGGATCTCGCCGCACCATCGGGTTAGCACCTTTCTACGCCGCAAACCCGGACCCAGACGTAAGGGCGACTCTCGATCTCCTTACTTCCACGTTAGCTATCCATATATACTTTGCAATCTTTTGACCTATTTTGACGGCTTTCATTTTCAGGCCAATTCCCTCTTCTGGAAAAAGAAATACGTTCCTCCTCCAAAGAAATCAAAGGAGAAAACCGATGGACGAAAGAAGAAAACCGCACCTCAAGAACAACCAAAAACTGACGACTCAGAGGTAGAATTTGACTCTCTTGGCCATCTCTTCATGCACCTTATTGACAATAATAATTCTCAGGATGAAATGGAGACAAGCCACACCTACATTCCTGAGGTAACTGATGTTTCATCTGACTCAGAACATCTTGCACCACAGAAGATACGGCGGGTCATCCGAAAAGTCCCATTTTCTCAACCTCTTGCTTACTTAGACCCAAACTTGCTTTTAAAAAAGCAACAACAACTCTCCTAACGCCAGAACTGGAGCACTGGCTCGGACGACCTCATGTCCGTGTTATCTCACTCTCCGGCTCAACGGAAACGCCCAGCTGAGCTATTTTTTTTCACTTGGCTTAAGTTTGTCAACCTTGCCTTTATAATTTGACCCTGTCTTATATTGCCTTAACTGTTTTATGGAATCACCCCCTTCATCGGGTGACTCTACAGCTACTGCTCTTCTGCCTCTGAAGATCAACCCAGAGTACGTGCCTTTCATGCTTGCATTCCATCCTTTGTTAACCGTAAATTTTAGACCATGACCTTCTGTGTTTTCTAGGGCTCAAGCAAAATGAAGGAAGATCGTCGGGTCTACCTCGGCCCCCGCTGCTCAAGAACCGGAGGCTGCCAAGCCAGACTCTCTGGCTGCACATGTTGATCCTTCTGCTGCCTCCAAGGATGCACCTGAAGACACTCATCATTATGCCGAGACGGCGGCCCATGAGATGGCCACTTAGAGCCCTCCAAGGAACAATTCCAAGCCGCTGAGCCCTTCGACGACTGCTGATGATTCAACTACGCCGGATGTCATTATCACCGGGACCGGCTTTCAAACTCCTGAACCTCATGTGTTGACAAAACACATTGAGAAAAGTGAAGCCTCTGAGAAAGTGGACCTTGAACTCCCTGTGTTGGAGAAGTTAAATGCTGACGAGCTGCATGCCGGTTATCTGAACCGCCTCAACACGAGCCGGAACATGGAACTCAAGCTCGTCAACCTGATGAAGAAAAAAATATGAGGTACTCTTTTCCTTTCCATATATCCTTATGCAGCCCCCAAGAGCCGGTTTAGTATTTGTCAATGGTAAGCCGGGTCTTCCAATCCATGCTTTGAGTAGGAACACTTAACCTGTAGCCCCCAAGTATCGGCTTAATACGCAAATATTGAGCTGGCACTCAAGTTTAAGTAGTTGATCAACTATAGCCCCCAAGTTTGGGTCAGTATAGAAATAATGGGCCGAATCTCCTCATAGAAAGAGCCAAACATAGCCCCCAAGGTCCGGCTTAACTTGATAAAGATGAGCCGGGACTTCCATGTATACTTGAACAAAGAGCCAATTATAGTCCCCAAGGGCCGGCTTAACTTGATAAAGATGAGCCGGAACTTCAATGTAGACTTGTGGATTGTAGTCTTGGAGAGCAAATATACATTAGACCCACTTTCCGGCTTAACTTGATAAAGATGAGCTGGAACGTACTTGTAGTGTTGGAGAGCAAATATACATTAGCCCTCAAGTGTCAAGTATATTGCTTGCAATCTGGTTGAAACTTGCATTCTATTTATTTGCCTGATCATCTGACGACATGCTATCCTGGCGACTTACCTTTTTGTACCTTTGTTTGTAATAGGAAGTTTTAAATAATGCCAAGTCTGAACTGACCAACTTGAAGAGCACTCTGGCCTCCCAACAGGCCGCCAGGAGTGCAGCAGAAGAAAAGTGCCGGCTTGCGACCGAAGAGCTTGTAAAAGCTAAAGCTGAGTTCGCCGCCTTTAAGAAGGCCGCTAAGACGGAGAAAACTGCCCTGGCTTAGCATGCAGATAATGCTGACCAGCGGCTCATGGAAGTATCAGATGAACTGCACTCTCTGAAACGCCATATAACAAAGATGTATGCTGCTATCTTTGGTAAGTACTCTAGTCAACATCTTTGTGTAAATACTTACACAGGTGGCTTATAAAAAATCTATCTTATACAGGTCCAAGGAGCCGTCAAATCACCGTTGATAGCCTGTTGTCTCTGAAATCCGTTTATACTCTCTCAGAACAGCTGTATTGCGGAAAACTCTGCACCATCAAGGCGATGCTTAACAAGGAGAGTATCCCCAAGTCCATGAATGGGGTCATAGAAATGTTATCTACCTGCCCAAGCAACTCCAGGAGCTCAAGAAATCATCCGCCAGAAATGGAGCCATTGCGGCCCTAAGCCGGGCCTTAGCCTTCGCCCCAGAGCTAACTCTCGAAGAGATGATGGACGGGTTTCCATCAAAGAAGGACGACGGCTCAGAGTCCATAGAAGCTGACTACGCCCGTTGCATGAAGGCCTCCAGAGTCCTTGCATCAATGCTGGCGGAAGAAGTGAACCTATCAACATATCAGGCGGCTTACAATGCCAAGAACAAGCGAGAGCGCGGCCCAACCTTCGAGGCCACAGACTTAATTCCTGCATGCCGTCAGCACTTCTTCGCTCCTGAGCTTGACCCGTCTCCCCTCTTTGAAGAGGCAACCTTTGAAGCTTTAAATAACTGCAATTGGGACGTGGACAATCTGTAGATTGAGGACGTCGAAGACCCGGCGCAGGGTGACCCGTCGTCCAGCTGAGCCCTTTGATAATGCCATGGATAATCTGACTCTCGTGACCCGCCAAACATTGAGGCGTGTAAAAACTTTAAGTCATTGCTTTTGAGCTCTGTGAAGACCATTGTAATAGGCTTGTAGTAAAAAACTTCATCTTGCCTGAACTATGACATCGTGCACATAGGAAATCGCATTGCTTTAACATGTTGTATCTGCCTTGTGCTCCAATTCATAGTAAATTTTGTGGCGGCTCTTCTTGAGATAACCAACCTGTAGAAACAGAATATGTTCCATACTTTGTAATATGGCGGCCTAGAACCACACAACCCGAAGATGTTATATCTTTCCAGATGTATTGTTTGAAAAAAAAATTGAACTCATGTGCCGTTTCTTCTAGGTGGGATCGCTAATTAAAACTCCTAACCAGTACAGGGTCTCTATCGAGATTGGTCGTCCTTACTTAGAACGACTCAGGGTCTCTAAGCGAGATTAACTGATAGGAAGTGTAGCGTCCCAGAGAGAGACACGGCAGGGCATGAGCACCCTGGTAACTCAAAAACTGCCTCTCACGTGACATAAATCCGTCGTTTAAACCGTAAATAGTTCAGGGTCTTTTAAAGGATTGACTTTCTAAGAGTACGAATGGGCCACATAGCGGAGAGTCAGCGGTAGAACCGCTGATTTAACCTTAACCAGTACAGGGTCTCTAACGAGATTGGCCGTCAATATCTTTGAACCAGCTCAGGGTCTCTAGGCAAGATTAATTGGTAAGAGTTCGGCGGCTCACCTAGTGGAGTGGCAAGTTGCAAACGCGCAGGTTTAACTCTGGTGGCTTAAGAGCCGATCAAGAGGGTATGTAAGCTAAACCTAGTGGGTTGGAAGCCCCCAAATGACATTTGTTGATGAAATCAACTGTTTGGCTTGAGAGCCGACTGATAGGGTGAGATAAGCTGAACCCAGCGGGTTGGAAGCCCCTTAGACAACCTTTGTTGACGAAATCAACTGTTTGGCTTGAGAGCCGATCGATAGGGTGAGATAAGCTAAACCCAGCGGGTTGGAAGCCCCATAGATGACCTATGTTGACGAAATCAATAGTTTGGATTGAGAGTCGATCGATAGGGTGAGATAAGCTAAACCTAGTGGGTTGGAAGCCCCCTAGACGATCATTGTTGACGAAATCAACTGTTTGGCTTGAGAACCGATCGATAGGGTGAGATAAGCTAAACCCAGCGGGTTGGAAGCCCCTTAGACAACCTTTTTTTTTGCACAACTCAGATATATGAAACAGCAGAGGCCCCCGCTTGCAGGGATGCCAGCTTTATTCATATATATATATATATGATATGTACAATGATGGTGTACAATGTTGAGTCTCAACAACTTAAGTGTAATAAGGCCGCAGATGAGCTATGTTCCACAGCCGGTGGGTCTCTTGCCTAGAAGTATTTGAGTTGTCCCGGACGTACTTGAGGTAATATGACCCGTTGTTGAGATTCTTACTGACCAGGAAAGGCCCTTCCCATGGATGGGACAACTTGTGTGCATCTGTCTAGTCTTGAATTAACCGCAACACTAAGTCGCCTTCTTGAAATGTCCAGGTATTAACCCTGCGGCTATGGTAGCGACGCAGGTCTTGGTGATAGATCGCCGATCGAGCCGCCGCGAGATCATGTTCTTCCTCCAAGGCATCCAACTCGTCTTGTCGTGCTATTTCGTTATCTTCCTCGACATAAGCCGCCACTCGTGGCGAGTCATGACGGATATCGCTTGGCAATACTGCTTCTGCGCCATAAACCATGAAGAAAGGTGTATAAATTGGTGACCTGTTGGGAGTGGTTCTGATGCTCCATAAGACGAAAGGAAACTCCTCCACCCAACAACCCGGCGTGTGCTACAAAGGAACCATAAGACGAGGTTTGATACCTCTCAAGATTTCCTGGTTCGCACATTCTGCATGACCATTTGATTGCGGATGAGCCACCACAGAAACATCAAGCCGGATATGCTCATTTTCACAGAACACTTGCATATCCCCCTTGGATAAGTTTGTGCCATTATCTGTGATGATACTATGAGGATTACCAAAGCGATAGGTCAAATTCTTAATAAATTGAACCGCCATAGCCGCGTCTCACTTGTTGGCCGACTCAGCTTCTACCCACTTGGTAAATTTATCCACCACCACCAAGAGGTGGGTCTTCTTGTCCTTGGATCTCTTGAAAGGCCCAACCATATCAAGCCCCCAGACTGCAAACGGGCAAGTAAATGGAATCATGCGCAACTCTTGAGCCGGGACATGAGTACACCGACCGAACTTCTGACCTCCATCGCACTTGCGAACCAAATTCTGTGCATCTCTATGAGCCGTCAGCCAGAAGAAACCATGTAGAAAAGCCTTGGTCACCAGGGATTTTGAACCGGCATGATGACCACAATCGCCAGCATGAATTTCATGCAAGATTTCCTTGCCCTGTTCAGGTGAAACACAACATTGGAAGACGCCAGTAACACTGCACTTACGTAACTCACCATTGATTATAGTCATAGACTTAGACCGCCAGGTGATCTATCTAGCCATATTTTCATCATCAGGTAACTCGCCGTGAGTCAAGTACGCCAAGTAAGGCACGGTTCAATTAGGAATAGCTTGTAGAGCCGCCACCAGCTGCCCCTCCGGGTCAGGTACAGCCAAGTCTTCCTCTGAAGGTAACTTAACTGACGGGTGATGTAACACATCTAAGAAAATGTTAGGTGGTACCGGCTTACACTAAGAACCCAGCCTTGATAGGGCGTCATCCGCCTCGTTCTTGCAACGATCAATATGATCCACCTGATAACCCTTGAAATGACCAGTGATGACATCCACCGTCTGACGATAAGCCGCCATCCGTGGGTTCTTGGAATCCCAAGTGCCTGAAACTTGCTGAGCCACCAGGTCTGAGTCGCGGAGACACCTAACCCGGCTCAGGTTCATCTCCTTAGCCACCCGGAGGCCATGAAGTCGAGCTTCGTACTCAGCTGCATTGTTAGTACAAGGAAACATCAACCTTAATACATAACAGAATTTATCACCTTTTGGGGGAGGTCAAGACAACCCCTGCCCCTAATCCTTCCAGTTGCCTGGATCCATCAAAGTGGATTGTCCAGTATGTGTTATCCAGATTTTCCTCGGGCGCCTGACACTCCGTCCAGTCGTTTATGAAGTCCACCAAGGCTTGAGACTTGACCGCCGTGCGCAACACGTATTTCAGATTAAGAGATCCAAGCTCCAATGCCCACTTAGCAATCCTGCCGGTGGCCTCTCTATTTTGAATTATATATCCCAACGGGGTAGAGCTAACCAGTGTGATCTAGTGCCCCAAGAAGTAATTCTTCAGTTTACGATTAGCCATGAATACCCCATATAATATCTTTTGCCAATGTGGATATCTCTGCTTGGACTCTGTTAGGACTTCGCTGATATAATAAACCAGCCTTTGAACCGGATATTCCTTCCCTGTCTCCTTACGTTCAACAACGATGGCGGCACTGACCGTCCTATTATTAGCCGCCACATATAAGAGCAAAGGCTCCTTCTCAACCGAAGCTGCTAAAACCGGCGGCTCTATGAGCTGCCCCTTGAGGGCTTCAAATGCTTCACCCGCTACCATACTCCAGACAAAGTTGTCTGTCTTTTTCATCATTTGGTACAAAGGGATGGCTTTCTCACCAAGGCAGCTCATAAACATGCTTAATGCAGCGAATCCGTCTCGCTAGGCGCTGAACATCATTGATGCATGCTGGCTCAGATAGGGAAGTGATAGCCTTGATCTTATCTGGATTAGCCTCAATGCCACGCTCAGAGACGAGGAATCCCAGGAGCTTTCCTGTAGGAACACCGAAAACACACTTAGTCGGGTTAAGCATCATCTTGTAGACTCGTAAGTTGTCAAAGGTCTCCTTCAGATCATCAAGCAACGTCTCCTTCTTCCTGGATTTGATCACAATGTCATCCACATATGCATGAACGTTGCGTCCAATTTGGCTGTGAAGACAGTTCTACACACAATGCTGGTAAGTCGCCTGGGCACTCTTGAGCCCGAAAGGCATAGACACATAGAAGAAGGCACCAAAAGGCGTGATGAAAGCCGTCTCCTCTTGGTCCTTGACTATCATCTTGATATGATGATAACTAGAATAAGCATCCAGGAAACATAAGCTCTCACAACCCGTCGTTGCATCGATGATCTGGTCGATATGGGGGAGAGCAAACGGGTCAGCCGGACAGGCTTTGTTGAGATCCGTGTAATCCACACACATACGCCACGTGCCGTTCTTCTTAAGCACTAGCACCAGGTTAGCAAGCCACTCTGGGTGAAAAACTTCAATGATGAAACCCGCTGCCAGGAGTCAGGCCACCTCTTCCCCAATGGCCTTGCGCCTCTCCTCATTGAACCACCGCAGAAACTATTTGGCCGGCTTAAACTTAGGATCCACATTAAGGTGGTGCTCAGCGAACTCTCTCGATACACTCGGCATGTCAGAAGGCTTCCATGCAAAGATGTCCTAATTCTCACGGATGAATTTGATGAGCGTGCTTTCCTATTTGGGATCCATATTGGCCCCAATAGTAAACTGCTGCGACGAGTTGCCTGGAGTAAAATCCACTAGCTTGGTGTCATCCGCCAAGAACTTGAGGGCGGCTCAGACTCCATGGTGGGCTTTTTGAGCTTATGTTCCGAGTCATATCCTCCGGGTCAACATTCTCCTTATAGAACTTGAGCTCTGCTTCCGCGCAACTTGACTCTGCATAAGCCGCATCTCCTTCCTCACACTCAATAGCCGTCTCTCGATCACCATGCACCGTAATCGTTCCTTTTAGACTCGGCATCTTGAGCTATAAGTACACGTAACAAGGCCTAGCAATGAATTTAGCGTAAGCCGGACGTCCAAACAGGGCATGATACGGACTCTTGATCTTGACCACCTCAAAACACAAGGTTTCTGCCCTGTAATTGTATCCGTCGCCAAAGGCGACTTCCAAAGAAATCCTTTCCAGTGGATAAAATGACGTGCCAAGCACTACACCGTGAAAAACTATTGAGGAAGGCTTAAGATCCTTATCAAGCAACTTCATCCGGCGGAAAGTGTCATAGTACAAAATATTAATGCCGCTGCCACCATCCATAAGCACCTTGGTAAACACATATCCTCCAACTTGGGGGGCTACTACCAATGCTAGCTGATGGGGTTATTACCCCTAGGTAGGCCAAAGCAACGGGGTCTTCCTTCTTTCGCTTTGAAGAAAACCTACGCGGCCGGCCGGCCGTGGCCAGCTGGAAGACGTCTGACACAAGCCGGTGCAGGCTGGCGCCCCGGACGGTTGGACGAGGAGCCGGCTGGACCCTCGACCGGCTAGGCATGTCTGGCCGCCTCCGGGCAGGCTCTTCCGATGACCTTGGGACGGACATGCGACGTCCCGTCGCTCTGCACGTGGGTACGATGATGCGATGCGACCGGCATGATGGGCGGCCCTGTGGCTACAGTGGCCGCTGACCCACTATAGCACGTGGCTACAGTCCAACCATCCCGGTCGCTGACCTCGGCGAGCGCGACCGGGCATGGGAACAGTGCCGACATGTCGTCACCACTCGATTACCTGCCTCGTCATGGCTATAGTGCAGCCAGCCGTACCGACGACTTTGGTCGGCTGGCGCTAGGCGATGCCAACCCGGCGACCCGTGCCACGACAGGTGGGTAAGGGCCAACCATCGGGCCAGCTTGTGGGCCCCAGAAGGAGATGGGATGGCACAACTGGTGGCCCATACAAGCAACGAGACAACACGAACGGCGGGACCCTCTGGCCAGCCGGAGAGACTGCTAGCCGGGACGCCCCACCTTTGTACTTAGAACATATTATAAGGGCCGGTGGGTTGGCCTATAAAACCCCTAGAGCCCCCATGCAACGGGGGCAGACGACGGATGCACGCGCGAACGATCATCTCCACACACACCACTCCTTCTTGCAGCGGGGGAAGAGGAGTCGGCTGCCCCTTCTTCCTCCTCTAGACACAGCTCTAGGAGCACTATTGTATCTATACCCATCCATCCAACTAAACCAAGCAGGACTAGGGGTACTACGCATGAACAATCATCTCCACATCCAACTAAATCAAGCAACCCCTGTGCCATTTCTCCGAGGAGAAGCGGTGTACTATAGGCGAAGAGATCGCCCGGCTGCTTGCAACCGGGTGCATCATGGAAGTATTCCACCTGGACTAGCTGGCCAACCCAGTCCTGGTGCTGAAGAAGAACAAGACCTGGCACATGTGCATTGACTACACTAGCCTGAACAAGGCATGTCCCAAAGACCCGTTCGCCCTGCCGCGGATCGACCAAGTCATCGATTCCACGGTCGGCTGCGACTTGCTATCTTTCCTGGATGCCTACTCTGGCTACCATCAGATCAAGCTGGACCCAGAAGACCGGCTCAAACCTCCTTCATCACGCCCTTTGGGTCCTACTGCTACATCACCATGTCCTTCGGCCTGAAGAACGCATGCGCCACCTTCCAACGGTGCATGCAGAAGTGCCTCCTGCCTTAGATAGGCAGGAATGTCCACGTCCACATCGACGACATTGTCATCAAGACCAAGAAGCATTTCAGCCTCCTCGATGACCTTCGGGAGACATTCACGAACTTGCGCGAGTACAAGATCAAACTCAACCTGGAGAAGTGTGTTTTCGGCATCCCCGCCGGCCAACTCTTGGGTTTCTTCGTGTCCGCCCGTGGCATCGAAGCTAACCCCGAGACTACCGAAGCCGACCAGGCTCCACGATGTCCAAAAGTTCACCGGCTGCCTCACCTCGCTTAGCCGGTTCATCAGCCAGCTGGGGGAGAAGGCCCTGCCCCTCTACGGGCTCCTTCGCAAGGCGGCTCTAATCAAGCCGGGTCAAACCAAGAGGCCGGACGTCTTCAACTAGCCTGACAAGGTGGACGAGGCCTTTTGCGGCCTCAAGAAGGCTCTCACCCGCGTGCCCATCCTGACCCCGCTGGCTGAGAAAGAACCACTGCTCGCCTACATCACGGCGACCACATGCGTCATCAGCGTTGTCCTAGTGGTCGAGCGGCCAGAGGAGGGCAATTCCCTGCCGGTCCAGCAACCCGTCTACTAGCTCAGCAAGGTCCTCTCCGCGTCCAAGAAGACCTACCCCCACTACCAAAAGATGTGTTATGGCATATACTTCGCCGCCAAGAAGGTCAAGCAGTACTTGTAGGAGCATACCATTACCGTGGTGAGCACGGCCCCGCTCGGCGAGATCACGAGCGGCCGGGACTCCACCGGCTGGATCGCCAAATGGGTCATCACCCTCGCCGATCATGAGATTCAGTATGAGCCAAGAACCGCCATCAAGGCACAGGCGTTGGCAGATTTCCTCGTCGACTGGGCGGAGAAGGAGTTCGTCCCACCTTCCCCAGACTCCACGCATTGGCGAATGCACTTCGATGGCTCAAAAATGAGGACCGGCCTGGGTGCCAGCATAATACTCTCCTCCCCGAAAGGTGATCAGCTCAAATACGCCCTCTAGATCCACTTCGCAGCCTCCAACAACGTGGCTGAGTACGAGGCCATCATCCATGGCCTCCGGTTCGCCAAGGAGATCGGCATCAGGCACATCCTATGCATTGGCGACTCCGACCTCGTGGTGCAGCAAGTCTCTGGCAAATGGGACGCCAGGGACGCCAACATGGCCAGCTACCGCTTCCTCGTGCAACAGCTCACTAGCTCCTTCGAGGGCTATGAGTTTCATCACATCCCACAAGCGAACAACGAGGCGGCCGACGCGTTGGCAAAGATCGTGTCCACCCGGCAAGCCATCCCAGCCGGCGTCTCCCTTGAATGGTTGCTCAAGCCATCAATCAAGCCCTCCTCGGACTCGAAGTCAATCTTCATGCCGGCGGGAATCGTCGGCCCATCGACGGCCCTGGCCACCTCTCCGGCACCTGCACCATCGTCTCCGAACCATCGGCCGCCCAGCCGGCTCCGATCGAGCGAGCGGCGTCCGAGGCGGCCGGCCTAGGCAACGCGACCGACATGATGACCATCGACCAGTCGACCCCGGGGGCTGGCGAACTAGCCCCAGGGACTGATCATCCTGTCCGGGGGCTCCCCAGCCGGTCCTGGGGGCTGATCAACCAGTCTCAGGGGCTCTCGAGCCGCCCACAGTCTTGGCCCCCTCGTGGGCCCAACCCATCCTAGCGTTTCTTCTGCGGGGCTAGGTGCCTCCGGACGAGGCGTTGGAAAGGCAAATCCAGTGTCGGGCCACAGCCTACAGCATCATCAACAACGAGCTCGTCCATCGTAGCACCACCGACGCCTTCTATCGATGCATCAAGCCAGAAAAGGATCTACAGATCCTCCTCGACATTCACCAGGGCGAGTGCGAGCATCATGCCTCATCCGGACCCTGTGTGTCTAAGGCTTTCCGCCATGGCTTCTTCTGGCCGACGGCTCTCGACGCGGCCAAGAAGTTGGTCGACGAGTGTGAGGGCTGCCAATGCTTTAGTACGCAAAGCCATCTGCCGTCAACGGCCCTCCAAACCATCCCCCTCTCATGGCCTTTCGCCGTTTGGGGGCTGGACATGGTGGGCCCATTCAAGACCGCTCGAGGCGGCATGATGCACTTGCTGGTGGCTGTCGTCAAATTCACCAAGTGGATCGAGGCGCGACCAATCAAGAAGCTGGACAGCCCCACGACCGTCCGGTTCATCGACGACATCACGGTGCGCTACGGCGTTCCCCACAGCATCATCACCGACAACGGCAGGAACTTCGCCAAGGGTGCGCTTGCGCGCTTCTGCTCCAAGTAGGGAATCCGGATTGACCTGGCCTCTGTCGATCATCCAAAGTCAAACGGCCAGGTCGAGAGGGTGAACGGCCTCATCCTGTCCGACATCATGCCCCGGCTCGTGACGCTGCTGGTAAGGTCGGCCGGCTGCTGGATCGATGAGCTACCGTCCGTCCTTTGGAGTCTCAGGACCACCCTGGACCGTTCAGCCGGCTACACTCCCTTCTTGCTTGTGTATGGGTCCGAGGCGATCATCCCCACTAACATCGAGTTCGATTCACCTCGGGTCACCCTATACATGGAGAAGGACGCAAAGGAGGCTAGAGAAGACGGCGTCGACCTACTCGAGGAAGCTGACGAACTGGCCTTGAGTTGGACGGCGATCTACCAGTAGAAGCTCCAGCACTACCACAACAAGCGGATCCGGCCACTCTCGTTCCGCGAGGACCTGGTCCTCAGGCGGATCCAACAAACAGCCGAACAACACAAGCTGTCCTCCCCATGGGAGGGCCCATTCATCATCATCAAGGAACTGCACAACAACGCATACTATCTAATAGATGCACAGTAGCCACATAAGCGCAAAAGAGATGCCTGTGGAGAGGTGACGGAACGCCCATGGAACGCGGCCTTCCGCGACCGTTTTAGTGCTGAAGGAACCAATGTATGTATGTATCCCCTCCCTTTTGTCCTATGAATGCAATGGGCGCCCCAAGACGCCTCTTGGGGCGCGCCCCATTTCATTTTCCTCAAAAGTGCTCCTCACTCACCGGTTCCCCGACCCGGCTCCCGGGCCCGGGCTAGCCGGCTGGACATAGAACGCCTCTCCGAAAACTGGGTAAGTAATGTGAGCCAACCAAACCTCCCCACCCTTACTAGCTACAGAACCGGTTCCCGGCTGTCCGGCTGATAGGACCTTGGGGCGGCAAAGTTTGGCTCACATGAAAGGTCTAAGCAAAGGGAGAACCTTCTAGGCCCAGCCGGACCATCGCCGCGCCTCTACCACTCTACTTATCCCAAAAAGCCCTCGTGATTCCTAACTTTTGAACCGGTTCCCTTGAGGCAGACTCCCCGACCCAGCTACAGACCGGTCCCCGGCTGTCGGGATGGCGGGGCTGAAAGGAGTAGAAACGAAAAGAGACAAGCGGGCAAAAAAGGATAAGGACGAGGCGGCATGAGTAACAAGGCAAACACGGCAAACCATTCATAACATAAATGTTAAGGCGAAAGCGTCCCATAGCCAGCATTTAGTTCATTACATAAACACCCCTAGTGGGTGGATACAAGCTTAACATGCAGGAAGAAAAAAGAGAAAGATAAAAAACGCCCGGGGGCTTAGGCCGCCGGTGCGTCGCCAACCGGCGTGCCCCCAGCCGGCGCGTCGCGGGGCAGCTTGGTTCTTGCCTCGGAGGTGGTCAAGGCCTTCGGGTCGACCTCCTTGGCCTTCGAGGCGGATCCTCGGTCTCGGCCATCTCACCGCTCGAGTCGGTGCTCTCGTCGGTGACTTCAACATCCGTCGGGCCTTGAGGGATGCTGAAGGAGTCCTCGGGCAGCGGCTCGCCATCCTCGCCAAGGGCCGGAAGGAACTTGTCCGTGTCGACAAACGACGTGAGCTCGTTGGCCTGCTGGACAAGGGACGGCTCGTGGGCCTCCCTCTCTGCGGCCGACACGTCCCGCATGGTCACCAGCCGGCCCAGATCCATGCCGCGAGTACCACGACATGATGAACCGGAGCGCCATCTGCGCTCTGGCTCGGGCAGCCGATGCCTTCCAGGCTTCGAGGTGGGGGACGGCATGCTCCATCCATTGAGCCACGCAGTGCGTTGGAGCTCCCCCGCGGCCTGGCCACAGCGCGGTGATGACCTCAATGTCGGCGATCTTGAGCCGCTCCACGCTCCACTCGAGATGGGTCATCCGCATCTTGATGGCGAGTCCGATCTCGTCCATGTCCCACGCAGCATCCTCCTCGATGGAGCGACCTCACTCCCGGAGGTACTCCCGATGCTCCTCAACAGCACGTGCATCGCGGCGCTGAGTTTCCGGGAAGCGCCTTGGAAGAAAGAAGAAGAGAAGGAAAGAAAGGCAAGTTGAAACGCAAGAAATGGCAAAGGGAAAAGCAACCGGCTGGGGAAGAGAAAAACCGGCACTTACCTTCGCTCGCGTCGTCCACTCCAAGGGCGAAGTTGAGCGCCGTCTTGCGCTCCAACTCTCGAGCCGCCTCCGATGCGGCGAGGGAAACCTTGACCTCCTCGAGCGTCCTCTCGAGCTGGGTCACCTCGCCTTGGAGGGCAATAGTCCTCAGGGTGGCGTCAGACGCCTCCTTGACAGCCGTCTCCTGGGCCGCCACCTCCTTCATTGCCTCGGCCTTGAGCCGGTCCCGAGCCACCTCCTCGTCGACCAGTAGTGTGGCCAGCCGGTCCGTCTCCTGCACGGCCGCCTAGACGTCTCGCGCCAACCGGTCCCGCTCGGAGACAAGACCGGTCTTCTCCTCCAGAAGGGTGGCCAGCTCACGTGCAAGACACAACCGGCATCAGCCGGCTATCAAGGGCTATGTGCCCCTCCTGCGAAGTGCAAGCAACCTTGGACGCGCGTCAGCTCCTCCTCCAGGTGGTAGAAGCCATATTTGTCGCGGTCGCCGATGGGGACTGCCTCCAGAATAGCTTCTGTCGTAGGGAGGTCCCTTCCTGCCACAAAAAGGCAAAGGTCAAGACACGCCCAAAAGAGATCCGGCTCGGTTGCCCGTCGGCCGGTCGGCCGGTCAGCCGGCTCGCATCTCGGAGGCAACACCAAGTGGGTGCGCTCGCGCGCCCCCACTGAAAATTCTAAGACAAAACAGTCGGCTTACCTCCGCACACTGTAGGGCGGTGTCTGCTGCCTCCGCGAACTGGGACAGCTCCTGCCGACACCAGTCTAGGACACTCCCCAAGTCCGCGAAGGAGGGGACCGGGCCGCCTGCCTGGGTGCCGGTAGGGCCGGCGCACTCACCAGTGCTTCCTAGTCCTGAACCACCTCCTGCATCGACTGCAGGGTCCTCTCGGCCCGGCGGTCGCTGCCGCCCGGGCTCGCCACAGCTCCAACCGCCGGGGGCGGGTTGACAATGGCAAGGGGTCGGGAGTCGCTTACTGCCGACCCCCCACCCAACACCATTGCCGCCTCCTCTTCCCGCCGCTCCGGCGCATCGGTCGTGACCAAGGGTGCCTCCACCTCCATGGCTGTCGCCTCCGGTGCCACCTCCGATGCCGCCTCCGGAGGCGCCGGGACCTCCGGCACCTCGGCCTGGGCTAGCTCGGCCGCAGGCGGGGTTACCTCTAGCACAATAGGGCAGGCCGCCTCGAGAGCCGGCTCCATTGTCGCCACCCTTGCCTGGGCCGTCTCCTGCGCGGGCGGAGGGGCTGGCGGGTTCATAGCCGCCCCACGCGGCTCGCTTATCGGTGGCCTCGACATGCGGGTTGACTCCGCTGCCGAGTCCGACGCCCACGAAGGATCCACCGACCCCCTCCGCCTCCGGCTGCTCGAGGTCCCCGAGTGCGAGGCCCCTCCTCGCGTCCCAGACTTGGAGGCAAGCAGCTCTGCGAGCCTCCTCTTCTCCTCCCGCTGGGTGACCGCGTGCTCGCGGGCCAGCCGGCTGGCGGCATCCATAGGCTCCCCCTCTGGCTCCTCCTCGTGGATCTCGATGGCGTCACTACAATGCCCAAGAATCGGTCATCAACCGGCTCGCGAGGCGGAAGCAAAACTTACGCGAAATAAAGAACTTACGCGATAACAAGGGGAAAGGACCGCTTGGCGCATGGCGGCGGCTTCCGCGCGGCCACCTTCACCCGCTTCGGGCCGGGCGGCGGGACCGCCAGCCCCCCTGAGCCGGCCTCTTCCCCCGGCCAGCCGCTCCGGTCGCCGGGGCTTGAGACGGCCACTCCTTGCTCCTCCGGTCCTAGAACGCTCCGGGAGGAAGCCCATTCAAAATCATCAAAGTCATCATCATCGTCGTCGTCATCCGTCCAGTCCTTGATGGAGGGGGAAAGAGGGAACTCACCCGCTCCGCTAGGTTCCCCGACTGCGCCAGACCCTCTGGCTCCACCAGGAGCGCCGCCTCATGGGTCCGCCGGCTCGTCGGCTCCTCCCGAGGAGTCCACCCCCTCCTTCGGGGGCCTCCCATCTAGTAGTCTTCAAAGTCAGAGTTTTCACGCTCCGCCTCGAAGATCTGAGGGTGCGGGCCGTCCAGCGTGTTCTGTCACACCAACAGCTGCAGTCAGCACATCAAAGTAAGTTCTCTAATCGGTTGCCAACTGGGGAATATCAAACGGAAAGAAACCGCCTCGACGAAAAACTTACCAGGGGAGGCCGGTTGATGCGGTTGTACGGCTCCATGCCGAAGGACCATGAGGCGAGCTTCAGCTTGAACGTCCTAAGGGCGTTCACCCGCTTTGCCACCTGAGCCGGTGTCATCTCGATGGTGGACATCCGGCGGGGGTCATGCCGACCGGACATGTCGCAGATCCGGTGTGGCCTCAGCTGGAGGGGCGACACCCGGCGCGAGATAAAGGCCGCCACTAGGTCGGCGGCGACCAGCCCCTCGGAGCTCTTCAGCTACATGAGACGGCCAAGCTCCTCCAGGGCCATGCCGTGCGATGCAGCCCCCAGCCAGTTTTGCCTGGAGGACTACCCATCTTCAAAAGGCGGTAGCCAGATGTAGACTATCCTCGGGTCGACGTTCTTCATGTAGAAGAATGTTTGGTGCCACCCCTTGATGGAGGCGATAAGAGAGAGAGAGAGAGGGGAAAGTGAGCGACGCCATGGCAGCACATCACCGTGCCCCCGCATGCGTTGCTCTTCAAAGGTTTGAGGTAGAAAAGGGCATTGAAGAGCTCGATGAAAGGAAGGATACCGAGGTACCCCTCGCACAATGTCACGAAGGCGGAGAGATAAAGAATCGAGTTTGGGACGAGGTTGTGCAGTTGAAGGTCAAAAGTATCAAGGAGGAGGCGAAAGAAGATACTCATCGGGAGCCCAAAGCCCCAGGAGAAGTGCTAGAGAAACACAACGTGTTCCCCTGGCTGTGGCGCCGGCGCTATCTCGTCGCCCGATGCGCGTGCGGCCACTCGCTCCTCCGGTGGTAGCATACATGCGCGGCGAAGCTCGGCTATGTCCGCCTCGACCACGAAGGAGCCTGCCTAGCTTCCGCCGCGTCCATCGGCCATCGCGGCGGCAGTACGGGGTGCGGGCGCGGGTGCATGATCGGGTGCGATGGCGTGCGAGGAAGGCAGGGAGACGACAAGGACGGGTAGCAAGGGGGCAAGCGAGGCGCAGGTACCTCCGCCTCCTGCCTTTCCTATCCTTTTACAGGGGAGACGACGACCAGGGGACGTGGAATTGATTGCGCCCACTCCCCTCGGAAACTCCGCGCGCGTGTGGGTGGCTCCGAGCCGTAACGACCGCTTCAGGGCGTAGAGGATCCTAGCCTGCACCTCGAGGCCTACTGGGCTACGCCTGGGTCCAAGCGGGCTAGGCCCAGGCAATGTCCCGTCTCCCCGTGTGCGCGGGACCCACAACATCATTACTCGCCGCATGGCGTGCCGCGTGCCGGCATGGGTCCCGGGGCGGCGCACCGGTACCCGAGGCGTCGAGTCCGACGACTAACCCAGCTGCCCTTTCGCCTTCGAGCCGGAGGCGGGCATCGCTGAGGAAAAGCCACCAGCTCCCCATCGTCTGCCAGACGCGGGCCCTCGCCAGCTTTAGGGACTACTGACGGGGTTATTACCCCTAGGTAGGCCAAAGCAATAGGGTCTTCCTCCTTTCGATTCGAAGAAAAACTACGCGGCCGGCTGGCCATGGCCGGTTGGAGGACGTCCGCACAAGCTGGTGCCGGCTGGCACCCCGGACAGTTGGACAAGGAGCCGGCTAGACCCTCGGCCGGCTGGGCATGGCCGGCAGCCTCCGGGCCGGCTCTTCCGTTGACCTTGGGATGGACATGCGACGTCCCATCCCTTTGTGCGCGGGTACGACGATGCGAGACGACTGCCATGATGGGTGGCCCTATGGCTACAGTGGCCGTTAACGCACTGCAGTGCGTGGCTACAGACCAACCGTCCCGGCCGCTGACCTCGGCGAGCGCGACCGCGCTTGGGAACAGTGCCGGCATGCCCTCGCCACTCGATTACCTGCCTCGGCGTGGCTACAGTGTAGCCAGTCGTACCGACGACTTTGGCCGGCTGGCGCTAGGTGACGCCAACCCAACGGCCCCTGCTGCGGAAGGTGGGCGAGGGCCAATCATCGGGCCGACTGGCGGGCCCCAGCAGGAGATGGGACTGCATAACTGGTGGCCCCTACAAGCGACAAGACGGCACGAAGGGCAAGACCCTTTGGCCAGCCGGAGAGACTGCCAGCCGGGTCCCCCACCTTTGTACTTAGAACATATTATAAGATCCGGGGGTTGGCCTATAAAACCCCCCGAGCCCCCCCCCATGGAATGGGGGCATACGACGGACGCACGCACGAAAGATCATCTCCACACACACACACCACTCCTTCTAGCAGCGGGGGAAGAGGAGCCGACTGCCCTTCTTCCTCCTCTAGACACAGCTCCAGGAGCACTAATGTATCTATACCCGTCCATCCAACTAAACCAAGCAGGACTAGGGGTATTACCTCCCTCGGAGGGCCCTGAACCTGGGTACATTCGTGTGTCGACACCGGTTGTGCCCAATCTCGCACCCGGAGCCTGTCGGCATCCTTCGGCCCCAACCACCTACGATAAGCCACCCTATGGCATCTGTCATGAGAAAACGACGACACCAGCCGCCCCGGGTCATCAACACGCGCCGGGTGATCCTCTTTGCTCCAGGTTATGTCATATTCTGACCACTTTAAGTACTATGGGAGAGACGGCGTGACGGCATTAACCGCCCACTTGCGCAACTTCTGATCCCGCCTGTTAAGGCTGGTTGAAAAAACATGATACTGACCTGAACTGAGTTGCTTCAGATTACTCTGATATCCAGATTGGTTGTTTTGCTGCTGATTACTACAATTGGTCTGCTGATGATGCCCTCCTTGGTTGCCCTAGCCTTGATAGCCAGATCCTGAACCGACAGGCCCCAAGATGGTACCTGACCTGCCTGGCCCTGACCCGCCCGGCGGGTCTCCGCCGTTGTTGTTATGTTGCCGCACACTGTAATCCCGAAACTTGTGCATAATGTGGCTATGCTCTTGGCAAGGTTTATTAAGCATCTCCTCCAAATTAAAAGGAGCTTTACCCTTATTAAAGGGTTGTCTGAAGTTCCCATTTCCTTTAGCACAATTGTTCCCGGTGCTGGCATTGGCCACCAATTCTGACCTGCCATCTGGATTCTTTGTCTTACCTTGGTTGCCATTGCCTGCCGGACTCTTGCCATTGTCATTCTTCTTGCCCTGACCGGGCTTCTCTTCATCAGAACCTAGATCCTTCATATTATCAGAGTCAGCGTACTTTGTGAGAGCCGCCATGAGCTCTCCCATGTCCTGACACGAGCGCTTGAGCCGGCGCAGCTTCTGCTTCAAAGGCGTGAAGTGACAATTCTTCTCCAGAATCAAAACTACTTGAGCCACCGTAATCTGCTCAGATGAGTGGATAATGGTTGAGACTCGTCGGACCCAATGATGAGCCGACTCGTTCTCCTGCTGAACGCAATGATCCAAATCCACAATCGTCATGGGCTGCTTGCACGTTCCCTAGAAATTTTTGATGAACTTCGCCTTTAACTCGGCCCAGGAATTGATGGTGTTGGGTGGTAAGTCCTTCAACCATGTGTGAGACGGCCCTTCCAGCATCATGATAAAATACTTGGCACACACTGCTTCACTGACATCTATCATCTCCATTGCTAGCTCATAGCTCTCAATCCATGCTTCCGGAGGCAGATCAATAGTATAGCTTGGGATCTTGCATGGGCCCTTGAAATCCTTCGGCAGACGTTTGTTCCGCAAAGCCGGTACCAAGCATGGCACTCCCACGGCCCTGGTGGTTATTCCTGCTCCTATTGAGATAGAAGGTGCCTGCTCTTAATGAGCCGCCGTTGTCGCCAGAGCCGCCTCTTCATGTCGTTCCCTTGCCCGATCCACCAGAGCCTGAGCATCCAGAACCGCCTGGTCATCTTGCGGCGGGTTCCGATGTCGGTCACTGCTAGACACCACCGACAACTCATAACGCCGGCTAAAACTGCGACTGGGGATGGGGGTTGAGTGCACACGACTCCGGATGTAGGTGTATTTCTCCTGTTGGGCCATCGCCGTCTGCAGGTATCCAATGGCATTCCTCACCTCTTCTGCGAAGGGTGCCTCGTCCGGGATAGGAATCATACCAAGCCGGGTTGCCGCCGCCACCATGTTCTCCCCCGGGTTTGATTAATGACCCTCCGGCATTGGAAAAGCCATTGGCGAGGGCTGGTTCCGTCGGGGCGGGTTAGGGCGCTGCTCTCGAGCCGCCGTCCGACTCTCTGGTGCTTTGGTGGTTCGTCCCGCCCCTGGCGTGTTAAAAAGATTCCTGGCCTCGAACTCCTCTGGTAGGCGAGACCAGTGTCTCATCCGCTGAACCGCCGCCGTGGGTTGCTGCTCCAGCTCAAGGTGGAAAGTGTTCGCCTTAAGGCGTTCTGCCTCCGCGTCCATCTGGGCCTTCAATATGATGATCCCTTACTGGACTTCTGTCATCTGGTCCTTTATCCTTGTGATCTCTGTGTTCCGGGCAGCTTGATTCTCTGGTGTCACCTTAGTTGCCATCAGGGCCGTGAGCTCGTTCATCAAATCCATAAGAACTTGAGCCGGTGGCGGGTTAGCCCCTGACCCGGCCGCCCCAGCGGCTGTACTGCTCGTGCCTGGCACTGAACCCGCCATGAAGACGGCTGCATGAAACGGCGGCCCATAGTCCTCCGAGTCATGACACTCTGACTCGGGGTAAATCTCGTCGTAGCCCCCAAGCCTGCCATTGTGAAGCGGGTAGATTGATTCCGTCTTTCTGCTCGAAGATTCTCCCTCCAAATAGACGAGAGTTTCCTGTGACATGGATCCCTCGAGATCTGCGCCTTGAGTAAAACCGACGAAGACATGCTTCCTGCCTGGATTAGCACGGGCGGGTTGCATGTGTTGAGCGGGTTGCATGCGCCGAGACGGCTCGATGATGTTTGTGCAGACGTCCGGCCCGGGTGTAGATCCGCTGACCTTGCCGATGAAAACATGGATCCCATCGAAAGGAATTCGAAAGACATACTCGATAGAGTCAGCCTCGGGGCCCCATCCGGCGTCGTCGATGTAGAGCCGGCCACGACGACTCTTGTTAATCCTGCCTACAACGTATCCCTTGATACCTCGAAGATAGCCCTTTGAGAACTCAACACCATCGAGCGCTAGCCCCATGGTGGGCACCAACTATCATGGTTTTGTCACGGCAGATGTCCGAGGACTTATGTTCGAGGCCATCGCTAAGGTGATGGACTCAAAGGGGTTGGTTGGGACGAAGGACACGAGTTTACCCAGGTTCGGCCCCTCAAGATGAGGTAAAAGCCTACGTCCTTCTTGTGATGTATTGATTGGAGTATCGATTACAAGGGAGCGGGTTCGCTTGACTTAGTTCTCAATCGATTGGTTTATGTCTAAGTCGCCCCATCTCGCCCTTATATAGGAGGCCAAGACCACAGGTTACAAGTCTCATACCGACTCTTACAATGTATCCGACTATATATCTATGTGACCTTACCTTCTTGGGCAAGCCGTCTCCGGGCGGCTTAACCGCCCGGGTCTTCATGCCTTCTTGGTCCGGGCCTCGCCCAGGCCCATCTTGGTAAACTACCGTATGTCTCCAGGCCCATCGGCCTTAGTATGGCTTATGAGCCGCCAAGCGTAACCTGGCCCACCTGGGCGGGTCTCACCACGGGGTTATATCCCCAACAAGAGGCCTCGGAAATTCATGTACCTCACACCCACATAATCACAACGATACAAAACATGGCAGTACATCTGGACGCTCTTGATACGTATCCAACGTATCTATAATTTTTGCTTGTTCCGTGTTGTTATATTATCATTCTTGGATGTTTTACAATCATTTTACCACAACTTTATTTTTTTGGGGACTAACATATTAACCCAGAGCCTAGTGCCAGTTTCTGTTTTTCCTTGTTTCCAAGTATTACAGAAAAGGAATATCAAACGGAGTCCAAATGGAAAAAAATCTATGGTGATTTTTTATGGACCACAAGAGACCCACGGAGCATCCGAGTTGGGCCAGAAGACCCACGAGGCAGTCACAAGCCTCAGGGGCGCGACCACCCCCGTCGGTGCGCCCACCAGGCTTGTGACTCCCTCGTGGCCCATCCTGACTCGTTTCCACCACCATAATTTCCTATAAATCCCAAAAAACCCAACGCAGAACCTAGATCGGGAGTTCCACCGCCGCAATCCTCCAGAGCCACGAAAAACCAATCGGGAGCCCGTTCCGGGATCCTGTCGGAGGGGGAAACCATCACTGGAGGCCATCTTCATCATCCCGGTGGTCTCCATGACGAGGAGGGAGTAGTTCACCCTCAGGGCTGAGGGTATGTACTAGTAGCTATGTGTTTGATCTCTCTCTCTCTCATGTTCTTGAGATGGCACGATCTTGATGTACCGTGAGCTTTGTTGATATAGATCAAATCATATGGAGTTTTCCCCTCTCTATCTTGTTGTGATGAATTGAGTTTTCCCTTTGAAGTTTTCTTATCGGATTGAGTCTTTAAGGATTTGAGAACACTTGATGTATTTCTTGCGATGGGATATCCGTGGTGACAATGGGATGTTCTATTGATCCACTTGATGTATGTTTCGGTGATCAACTTGCGGGTTCCGTGACCTTGGGAATCTATGCATAGGGGTTGGCACACATTTTTGTCTTGACTTTCCGGTAGAAACTTTGGGGCACTCTTTGAAGTTCTTTGTGTTGGATTGAATATGATGAATCTGAAATTATGTGATGCATATCGTATAATCAAGCCCATGGGTACTTGTAGTGACATTGGAGTATCTAGGTGACATTAGGGTTTTGGTTGATGTGTATCTTAAGGTGTTATTTTAGTACGAACTCTAGGCCTGTTTGTGACACTTATTGGGATAGCTCATAAGATTGATCAGAAAAGATAACTTTGAGGTGGTTTCGTACCCTACAATAATTTCTTCATTAGTTCTCCGCTATTTGTGACTTTGGAGTGAACTCTTTGTCGCACGATAGGTACTTACATATGATTCAACCATGTCAATATTGTTTAGATAAATTGCACTAGTGAAAGTATGGACCCTAGGCCTTGTTTCCAAGCATTTATACAATGTTTTGCTCGCTGTTTACTATTTGTTACCTTGCTGTTTTTATACATCCAGATTACAAAAACATATATCTACCATCCATATTGCACTTGTATCACCATCTCTTCGCTGAACTAGTGCACCTATACAATTTACCATTGTATTGGGTGTGTTGGAGACACAAGAGACTCTTTGTTATTTGGTTGCAGGGTTGCTTGAGAGAGACCACCTTCATCCTACACCTCCCGCGGATTGATAAACCTTAGGTCAACCACTTGAGGGAAAATTGCCATTGTCCTACAAAACTCTGCGCTTGGAGGCCCAACACGAGTCTACAAGAAGAAGGTTGTGTAGTAGACATCAGCTCTCCTCGGTACTGGGTAATGCAAAACTCCTCTCGCCACAAATAGTATTGAAGCCATTTTGAACGTCTTCTTCCTGAGATACTAAGGAAACTGAATGATAGCGTATGTGACAAGAAAACCTAGCACCTCAACTCCCCGGAACAAAAGACAAGTCAGACAGGAGGCACCAAGAAGAGAATTCCGGTCACACCGACATCGGAGACGTTCCAAAATACTCGTGTGATCCTAAATTTTTTGAGTGAGAACAATGATAGAATTAATATTCCTATGTCACGAATCCTAGCTATGCATGAGAACTTCTTCCAAAAAAAGAAGCTATGCATGAGGATATCTATCAAAGCTAGCTGGGCCACCAATTTGAAAGATGATATTACCTAATCGAGAGCACTAGGGAAACAATAGATCAATATGCACGTTATATATGTTAGTAAAGCGTACTATATAGATTTCGGAATAGAACATACCACTAGTGTACAAAACCCTACTCGCATGGAAAAAAGGACCTGCTGGCATGGACACACGATGCAACCAATAGGGCGCCATAGTTAAAATTAGTGCTGGCGTCGAAGACGACGCCAGGAGTCTTTTGAATACCTACTATCGTTCGATAGAGTTGCACACCGACACTGTCATATTTAGCTAATAAAAAAATACCAGCTTCACAAAACATACTAAAGATTTCTTTCACAAAAGATACTAAACATTTCATACACAAAAGATAGCAAATTCACAAAAGGGAAGTACCAATTACTTCTCACAATGTATATATCGATCTTACCCTCTGTTGATCGACACTACCTAGCTAGTTTTTCCAAAGGACTTTCTTAAGATGACGAAGCTTATTCCTATCTGCCTCCCCCTCCTTGATGTAATGCGCCTTCACGGTCTTCAGTAGAGTCATATGGTCCGTCAGGACTTGTATCTCCTTATTGGTCTCTGCTATCTCGAGGTTCAGTAACGTGATCTGACCATCGAGACTGAGAATCTTATCATAGACAATAGCATTGTCATCGATAATTTTGTCCTTCTACTTCATCAGGGAGCCATTCAACTCCTGCAAGTCCATGAGGGTACTCTCACGTGACGTGATTAGCTCGTGACTAAACTCGTCCACGTCACCTAAAGACTGCACAACGACAACTAGCGAAGACGAACCTCCTACATATGCCTACCAAGGGTTTCAAATCGTGAACAAATTATTAGTGGTTAGATAGGTATATATATATATGGATGTTTGCAATGCTAATGGTCCCAACTGGTTGGTGCTCATGTCGCATCTATCTTCAGAAGACCCCGACCAATTATCAGAGGAGCCTACCGAGAGGCTAGAGTCGGCCATGTTATTTGGCTAAAGAATGAAAAGAGTGTGTTTAATGCATAAAGAATGAAAGCAGGTTGCATACTTCGGTTGTGTTTGATGGAAATAGTCAAGCATTTTTTAATGAGTAGTCAACCCCACATGTCATAGGGGTTGTTTGGTTTGTGACTGAGTGTAAGTGCATCTAGTGACCCTTAGTGATTTTGGTGTATTGAAGACTTATAGGCTAAGAAACATATGTGTTTGTGAGTGTACACGGGCTCTATAAGTCGATGAGGAGTTTGATATATTCGGAGATTATCGACCCTAAAAATGTATGTCTTCAACTGAAGACTTTGGTGAAGACTTTGGTATTCCCTGAAGACTTTGAAAATGAAGAAGTTCGTGTGACCTTGAAGATATGAACGAGGACTATGAAGCGTGAAGACTTTTGTTTTTATAGTTTCATTTCCTTTCTTTGAGTCATAGAAAACACTGTATTGTTAAAGGGGGCCTAGGTAATACTAAGGAAAATTTACAACTAATGCTCAACTCAAAAGCCTCAACCTATCCAATCCTTCGAGTGAAGCCTTTGGAAATCTCTTGTAGTTCAGTCAAGTTCTTCAATGACAGAGACGAAGTTCTTCTGGTCTCTGAGGAAATTGATCTGACTGGGGAGTTAAGATTTCGCTAGTGCGAATTTCCAACAAGTGAGGAACATGATAAGCCTGAGGACTTTCATAGTTCGAAATTCTAACCGTTGTTGTGCTTACCGCCAGCTGTCCCCAATCATCTTATACACATAACGGTCATATCATTGGAGCATTTATGTCTTATCATGTCAGGTTGCACCCTGGCTATAAATAGCCACCCCCACAACCACTAGTCGGTTGGCTGCTCCGAGAGAGAAGTGACACTTGTCATTTGAGAGCAACCCATCCTCCAAAGACTTTGAGAGAAAATCATAAGTGAGGAAAAACCCAAATCCAAACCACCAAACCCAAAGTGATTGAGCATCACTAAGGATATTGTTCCTGTGTGGAACCGACGCTTGTTACCTATGAAGGCTGTGTATCTTCCATACGGTTAGGCATCATGGTCTAGTGCATCCTGCAGTCAATTGCGGATCACAGAGTGACCTTGGTCTAGAGCATCCAGCAGTCAATTGTGGATCGTCGGGTGACTAGTTTGTGAGGGTTTTGGAAATCTACCCTGAAGACTTACCACGAGTCTTGGGTGAGGACTTTGTGACGTTAGCTCAAGGAGAATACGGTAAGGACTCTATGTCCTGGGACTGTGTGTCCTCTGGTTTAAATACCAGACCGCTCCAAACCAGATGTATGACTGTCACAACAATTGGAACTGGGTCATCAAACCATTGTCTTCATCGAGCTCTCTGGTTCTATTTCCTAAACCCTTTCATTTCCTCATATACCTGTTGATGAAATTGATCTTTACTGTTTGAAGAATTTGACTGAAGACTTTCACAATTTCCTAACCTCAAATTCTTCAAGTTACCCTATTCCCCACCTGCTTATCCTGTATCACGCTACATATAATCTGTGCATGCTTTATTTCATCTTGATGACTATGCTACTACTATGTTTATCATGCACTTGATTACTTATTCTGCTGCTAGTTATTCATCACATTTCAAATTCCTCAAGTTGAAATTCCTCAGTGATGAATTTGTAAAAATCTCCTATTCCCCCCCCTCTAGTCGATATAATGCACTTTCAATTGGTATTGGAGCAAGGTACTCCCTTGTTCTGTGTGATTTTGGTTTAACCACCTAGAGTTCTAGTTATGTCGACTATAGGTATGATCAAGGTTTTTGCAGGTTCTCCTACATTCGATGGGACGGATTACCCCTACTGGAAGAAGAAGATGTGCATGCATCTTGAAGCTATTGACAATAATCTCTGGTACGTTGTGGAAAATGGTGTTCCCCGCACTTCTCCGACTGTTACTTCTGCTGATACGAAGAAATTCAAGGAACTCGATTCTCAAGCAAAGAATATCATCTATGGCCATCTGAGCAAAGGTCAGTATGGCAGAGTGAGTGCTTTGGAGTCTGCTAAGCTTATCTGGGATAGGATGTCCAAAGCCAACGAAGGTGTTTCCAGTCAACGTGACTCTTGTGTTGATATTCTTCGCAATCTCTTCAACCGCTTCAAGAGACTCGACAATGAAAATGTTCAGCACACTTTTGATCATCTCACTAATATCTCCAACGAGCTTCAAGCACTGGGTGCCACTGACATCACCGACCATGAAGTGGTGAAGAAACTGCTTAGATCTCTTGATTCCTCATTCGATAATTTGGCTTTGATGATTCAAGAGCGTGGAGACTACAAGTCACTTGATCCTGCTGATAATCTTGTGAGACTCAATACTCATGAATTCCAACAAGCTGAGAAGAGAGACCTCTATGGGTCAAGCTATGGAAGATCTCATGCTCTGAAGGCAAAAGCAATTTCCTCATCCAGAGGCGAAGATACTAATAATAGCCTTGGTGATCCTGAAGAACCGAGTCAGGAGCTGGCAATGCTCGTGAGGAAATTCCAGAAGTTCTCAAGGAGAGGCCGCTTTGGAAAATCTTCAAAAAGTGGCTTGAGGAAATCATATTCCTCAGACGACTACAACAAGAGAACTTGTCATAAATGTAAGAAATCTAGTCACTTTATCTCTGACTGTCCTCTCTGGGAAAAAGAATCAAAGAAGAAGAAGAAGAAGAAGAAGAAGAAGAAGTAAAAGGACGACAGTTCTGATGACTCAAAGAAAAAGAAGAAATCTTCAAAGTCCTCATCTTCAAAGTCCTCAACGCACAAGAAGAATGGTTCCAGAAAGGCTCGGGCTTTCATTGTCAAGGAAATGGACTCAGAAGAAGAATCTGAAGAATATGAAGAAGAGGAAGAATCTGAGCTAGAATCGGAATCTAGTGTTGCTAGCCTGGCTCTCGCCACTGCTTTCGTTAGCAAGTCCATATTCAACAATGAAGAAAATGACTACTCCAACGACTCTGACATCAGCAATGATGATTATGCTCCCACCTATTGCTTCATGGCTAAAGGTTCCAAGGTACACAAGCATCACTCCTCCTATGAATCAAGTGATGGTGAATCTGTTGAATATGTGAAACCTAGTTATGCCAAACTTGCAAATATTTCCACTAAGCAACAAAGTGCACTTGAAAAGCTTCAGAAACTGCTAGAAAAAAGCGATGATCTATTGAATGAGGAAGTGGATCGGACTCAAACTCTGTTTGACGATCTCAAAAGTCATCAGACAAAGTATGATAACCTTTAGAGTCATCATAATTCCCTCTTAGCTGATGATGAGAAGCTTTCTTATGAATTTCTTCAAAGAAAGCAAGATCTCAAGAAACTAAGAGTGTCTCATGAGGATCTCCAAAGGGAAAACGATTCCTTACTAGTTGTAAGTGCATCTAGTGCCCCTTAGTGATTTTGGTGTATTGAAGACATATATGTTAAGGAACTAATGCGTTTGTGAGTGTACACAGGCTATATTAGTCGATGAGGAGTTTGATATGTTTGGATATTACCGACCCCTAAAAATGTATGTCTTCAACTGAAGACTTTGGTGAAGACTTTGCTGAAGACTTTGACATTCCTAAAGACTTTGAAAATTAAGAAGTTGGTGTGACTTGAAGATACGCACAAGAACTATGAAGCGTGAGACTTTTGTTTTCGTAGTTTCATTTCCTTTCCTTGAGTCATAGGAAACACCATACTATTAAAGGGGACCGAGGTAATACTAAGTAATATTTCCAACAGATGCTCAACTCCAAAAGCCTCAACCTATACAATTCGTCGAGTGAAGCCAATGGAAATCTCTTATAGTTTAGTCAAGTTCTTCAGTGACAGAGACGAAGTTCTTCTGGTCTCTGATGAAATTGATCTGACTAAGGAGTTAGGATTTCGCCAGTGCAAATTGCCTACAGGTGAGGAACATGATAAGCCTGAGGACTTTCATAATTCGAAATTCCGACCGTTGCTGTACTTAGCGCCAGCTATCCCCAATCATCTTATCCACACAACCGTCATATCATTAGGGGCATTTGTGTCTTATCATGTCAGGTTGCACCCTGGCTATAAATAGCCACCCCCACAACCACCAGTTGGTTGGCTGCTCTGAGAGAGAACTGACACTTGTCATTTGAGAGCAACCCATCCTTTGAGGACTTTGAGAGAAAATCATCTGTGAGGAAAAACCCAAATCCAAACCACCAAACCCAAAGTGATTGAGCATCACTGAAGAGATTGTTCCTGTGTGGAATCGACGCTTGTTACCTTTGAGGATTGTGTATCCTCCAGATGGTTAGGCGTCATGGTCTAGTGCATCCTGCAAACAATTGGGGATCATGGAGTGACCTTGGTCTAGATCATCCAGTAATAAATTGTGGATCACCGGGTGACCAGTTTGTGAGGGTTTTGGAAGTCTACCCTACAGACTTACCACGAGTTTTGGGCGAGGACTTTGTGTGCTTAGCTCAAGGATAATACGGTAAGGACTGTGTATCCTGGGACTGTGTGTCCTCTCGTTTAAATACCAAACCACTCCAAACCAGACGTATGACTGTCACAGCAGTTGGAATTGGGTCATCAAACCATTTTCTTCATCGAGCTACCTAGTTCTATTTCCTCAACCTCTCAATTTCCTCGTATACTTGTTGATGAAATTGATTGTTACTGGTTGAAGAATTTGACTGAAGACTTTCCCAATTTCCTCACCTCAAATTCTTCAAGTTACCTTGTTCCTCACCTGCTTATCATGTATCACGCTACCTGTAATATGTGCATGTTCATTTCATTATCATGACTATATTGTTGCTATGTTTCTCATGCACTTGAGTACTTATTCTGCTGCTAGTTATTCATCACATTTCAAATTCCACATGTTGAAATTCCTCAAGTGATGAATTTGTAAAAATCGCCTATTCACCCCCCCCCCTCTAGTCGATATAACGCACTTTCAATTAGTATCAGAGCAAGGTACTCCCTTGTTCTGTGTGATTTTGGTTTAACCACCTAGGGTCCTAGTTATGACCAATGCAGGTATGATCAAGGTTTCCGCAGGGTGTCCTACCTTCGATGGGACAGATTACCCCTACTAGAAGAACAAGATTCGCATGCACCTTGAGGATATTGACAACGATCTTTGGTACGTTGTGTAAAATGGTGTTCCCCGCATTTCTCCGACTATCACTACTACTGATACGAAGAAATTCAAGCAACTCGATTCTCTAGCGAAGAATATCATCTATGGCCATCTGAGAAAAGATCAGTATGGCAGAGTGAGTGCTTTGGAGTTTGCTAAGCTTATCTGGGATAGGCAGTCCAAAGTCAATGAAGGTGTTTCTACTCAACGTGACTCTCGTGTTTATGTTCTTCGTAATCTCTTCAACCGCTTCAAGAGACTCGACAATGAAAATGTTTAGCAAACTTTTGATCGCCTCACTAATATCTCCAATGAGCTTAAAGCATTGGGTGCTAATGATGTCACCGACCACGAAGTAGTGAAGAAATTGCTAAGATCTCTTGATTCCTCATTCGATACTCTGGCCTTGATGATTCAAGAACGTGGAGACTACAAGTCACTTGATCCTCCTAATATTCTTGAGAGACTCAATACTCATGAATTCCAACAAGCTGAGAAGAGACACCTCTATGGGTCAAGCTATGGAATATCTCGTACTCTGAAGGAAAAAGCAATTTCCTCATCCGAAGGCGAAGATTCTGATAGTAGCCTTGGCGATCCTGAAGAACTAAGTCAGGAGCTAGCAATGCTCGTGAGGAAATTCCAGAAGTTCTCAAGGAAAGGTGGATTTGGAAAGTCATCAAAAGGTGGCTTGAGGAAATAAGATTCCTCAGATGACTACAAGAAGAGAACTTGTCACAAATGCAAGAAATCTGGTCACTTCATCTCTGACTGTCCTCTCTAGGAAAAAGAATCAAAGAAGAAGAAGAAGAAGTACAGAGATGACAGTTCTGATGACCCGAAGAAAAAGAAGAAATCTTCAAAGTCCTCGTCTGCAATGTCCTTATCTTGAAAGTCCTCAATGCACAAGAAGAATGGTTCAAGAAAGGCTCGGGATTTCATTGGCAAGGAAATGGACTCAGAAGAAGAATCTGAAGAATACGAAGAAGAGGAAGAATCTGAGGTGGAATCTGAATCTGGTGTTGCTAGCCTCGCTCTTGCTATTGCTTTTGTCAGCAAGTCCATCTTCAACGATGAAGAAAATGACTACTCCAATGACTCTCACGTCAGCAATGATGATTAAAGGTTCATGGCTAAAGTCTCCCACCTATTGCTTCATGGCTAAAGGTTCCAAGGATGAACCTCCAAAAGCTACAGAGTGGGTCCTCGACAGTGGATGCTCAAACCACATGACTAGTGACAAGAATCTACTGATGAATTTGCCACTTGCTCCATCTCATTTGAAGCATATCACCTACGCAGACAAAGGAAAAAAGAAAGGTATTGGATCTAGGTAAGGTTGCAATCTCCAAGGACCCTACCATGGATAAGGTGATGTTAGTCGAATCCCTCGGGTTCAACCTTATGTTTTTCTCAATGCTTGGTGATCTTGATATGGTTGTCGTATTTGGAAACTATCATTGTGTTGTCATCATGGAATCTGACAATTCCAAAGTCCTTGAAGGCTTTAGGAGAGGAGACTTGTATATTGTTGATTTCTCTACAGGTCCTCAGCCTGCCACATGACTACTTGGAAAGTCCTTAGAAGGCTGGTTGTGGAATCGACGACTTGGACATGCTGGTATGAGGAAGTCGCACACACTCGTGAAGAAAAAGCATGTAATTGGCATTGAAGGTGTCAAATTCCTCAAGGACCACCTTTGTGGTGCATGTGAGTCTGGAAAGATGACCAGATCCAAGCATCCCTCGAAGACAATCATGACCACGACTCAACCCTTTGAATTGCTTCACATGGATCTCTTTGGCCCCACTCATTACTCCATGCTAACAAATTCTTCAAGTTTGTATGGCTTTAACATTTTTGATGATTAATCTCGTTACGCTTGGGTGCATATTATTCTGTACAAGTCTGAAGTGCAGGATGTCTTTAGACGATTTGCCTCATGGGCCTCCACGACCTTCGGTGTCAAGATCAAGCATATAGGGAGTGATAATGGGAATGAGTTCAAGAACACCAATCTTGATGAATATCTTCATGAACATGGTATTATTCATGAGTTATCTTCGCCATGTACTCCTCAGCAGAACGGCGCCATGGAGCGCAAGAACTGGATTCTTGTTGAGATGGCTCACACCATGCTTGATGAATACAAGAGTCCTCATCGCTTCTGGCCTGAGGCAATTGATACTTCATGCCACATCATCAACATGGTATATCTTCACAAATTCTTCAAGAAGACTTCGTACGAACTCATGACTGGCAAGAAACCCAAAGTAAGTTATCTCAAAGTCTTCGGTGCAAAATGCTGGATTAGAGATCCTCACCATAGTTCTAAATTTGCACCGAAAGCACATGAAGGTTTTATGCTTGGTTAGAGAAAGGACTCGCACACCTACAGAGTCTTCAACAGCTACCACCACAAGGTTGTTGAAACTGTAGATGTGCGATTCGATGAAACTGATGGCGCCTCGCAAAGAGAGCACCTACCTTCTGTGCTAGATGAACAATCCCCTAAGGAATCCATTAAGCTGAAGGCTACTAAAGACGTCATACCCACTAAGGAAGTCATTCCAATGAATGAAGACATTCATGTTGATACACCTGAAGAAAATGGTGCTGAAGAAAATCCTCAGCCACGTCAACCTGCTCACCCAAGAGTTGCAAATGAAGTGCAGATTGACAAAATCATCGATGACATCAATGCACCAGGTCCCCTCACTCGCTCAAGAGCTTCACATTTGACTAACTTTTGTGGGCACTTTTCTTTTGTCTCAATCATAGAGCCCACCAAAGTTGATGAAGCATTCAAGGAGCCTGAGTGAATTCAAGCTATGCAAGAGGAATTGCATCAATTCAAGATGAACAACATGTGGAACTTGCCAAGCGGCCAGATCCTCGCAAGCATAACATCATAGGTACCAAGTGGATCTACCGCAACAAGCAAGATAAAAATGGCCTTGTGGTGAGAAAGAAGGCTCATCTTGTAGCTCAAGGCTACACACAGGTTGAAGGAATTGATTTTGATGAAACTTTTGCACCTGTTGCTAGACTTGAAGCTATTCGCATATTGCTTGCTTATGCTAACCATCATGATATCATCTTATATCAAATGATGTGAAAAGTGCATTCCTCAATGGTAAGCTTGAGGAAGAAGTATATGTTGCTCAACTCCTAGGTTTTGAAGACCCTAAGCGTCCTAACAAAGTCTTCAGACTCAACAAGGCCCTCTATGGCCTCAAGCAGGCCCCTCAGGCGTGGTACGACACTCTGAAGGAATTCCTCATGAACAAAGGCTTCAAACCCGGTTCACTCGACCCACTATTTTCACAAAATCCTATGACAATGAACTATTCATATGCCAAATATACGTAGACGACATTATCTTTGGTTGTACTGACAAACATTATAGTGATGAATTTGCCTATATGCTGAGTGAAGAATATCAAATGTCTATGATGGGAGAGTTGAAATTCTTCTTAGGTCTTCAAATTCGTCAGCAACACCATGGCATCTTCATATCCCAAGAGAAGTAACTTAAGGATGTTCTGAGGAAATTCGACATGCAAGATTCCAAAGGCGTCAAAACCCCAATGCCTTCAAAAGGCCACCTCTGCACTGGCGAAAATGGTAAAGATTTCGATCAGAAGGTATATCGCTCCATGATTGGCTCTTTATTGTATCTATGTGCATCTAGGCCTGATATTATGCTGAGTGATTGCATGTGTGCCTGATTCCAAGCAACACCGAAGGAATCACACCATAAGGCTATGAAACATATTCTTCGATATTTAGCTCACACACCAACGCTTGGATTATGGTATCCCAAGGGCTCAAATCTTCACCTCGTCGTATACTCTCATGTTGACTATGCTGGAGATCATGTGGATCGCAAGTCAACCTCAGACACATGTTATTTCCTCGGACGATCCTTAGTCTGTTGGTCCTCAAAGAAGCAAAACTACCTGTCACTATCTACTGTTGAAGCTGAGTACATTGCTGCTGGTTCATGTTGCGCTCAGTTGCTATGGATGAAGCAAACCCTCAAGGACTATGGCATCAAGTTGAAGAATGTGCCTCTCTACTGCAACAACGAGAGTGCCATCAAGATTGCTTACAACCCAGTTCAGCATTCCAAGACCAAGCACATCTAGATTCTTCATCACTTTCTTCGAGATCATGTACTCAAGGGTGACATCCCCATCGATCACATCCCTACTGAAGAACAACTGGCCAACATCTTCACAAAGCCCTTGGATGAAAAGATATTTTGCTAGTTGCGGTGTGAGCTAAATATCTTAGAATCTTCGAATGTTCTTTGAAAAAGGACACACATCCTAACACTTACGCAAAATTGATGACTTAATGTGCAACACAAGAAGTAACGTTTTTCTTCAATCAATGAAGAATAAGCCTCTAAGTGTGAAGAAATTAATGAAGAATTTGATTCTCAGAACCCTACGACAATTGTATGCGATGTCTGAAGTCATCATTCTTATACGGTGGGTCACGCCACCAACAATAGTTGAAATTCTTCAAAGTTGAGTTTTTCGTCATTTTGCAAATTCTTCAAATATTCAAATTTCTCAAAGTTTGCAAATTCCTCAACTTTTCAAATTCTTCAAACTTTTCAAATTCTTCAAACTATGTAACTCATGTTCTTCATTGACTATACACATATATATTTATGTTTTTCAATGTCCTCAACAACATTCACTTATTGCTATTTCTTCAAATTGATTTTCATCTAAGTGAATGTGATCGGACCCTTTTCCCCTCTATGCTAAACTCAACCCAGTCTGTTCACAAATTCTTCATATGCGTTCTACTTTGAAACTCGTTCAAAGTCTTCACCGTGTCCTTGACAGGCGAAGAATTTCCGAACAGAAACTTTAAATTTCACTATCAAATTTTCAATGTTTCCCGCTCAAACTATTCCGATTCCCATGACTGGATAACCCAGGATCCCCCAGTATCACCACTACTTAGTACGTGGGTGACACATGTCGCGTGGACATCAAGGGTCAGGGGCAATCTGGTCCAAAATCTTCAGACAGATTGTTTTTCACCTCCACTATAAATAACCTTCCCTTTCACTGTGCTCGATTACTCCTCACTCCTACTCTCTCCCGAGCTCAAACCTAGCGCTGCCGCTAAAATCATCACCGCCGGTGTGGAAGAGCTTCACTTCCTCAACCTCGCCGTCGTCGTACTCGCATCGGCCGCAGAAGTCTTCACCCCGCCGCCGCTGTAGCTGTCTCCCTGTGCCAATCTAGGGCATGGGAGATCTGGACAGACGAACTTCCTCGATTTCTTCTCACAGTTCATCGTGTTCTTCACCAGGGTAAATAAAATCTATTTTTACTACCCTTGTTTGATCTTCAACTTTTCCTCAATTCTCTCAAAGGTGTTTATTCTTCAAGAATCGCATTCTAAAGCACCTTACATGTTCATACACTTGATGTTTTTCCCTAACTTATGATTTTCTTCAAGATTCCTCAGTTGTGTGGATCCTCAAAATTTGCACAACTCTGGAACCTAAGACAAAGAACACTTAGTGAAAATCCTCAAGACACCCATGGTCAAATTCCTCACACTTGATGTTATTGAAAAACTTCTGAGAACGCATATGACCTCTTCAAATTTCTCGCACCTATACTCTGTTCACAGGTACAAACATGTCCGATGATGAATCACTAGGTTCTCATCAACTTAACTCATTTGCAGCATTTCTTAAGGAAAAATTGTGCACTTGCTCAGAATCTTCAAGAGTTGAGAATCCTCAGCCGAAGAAAATGGCTGATGGGAAGAAGCCACAGAAAGGTGGAAAGAAACCTGATGTGCAGACTGCTTTTGAGATACCTGATGACTTGTATGAGGAATATTGCATGCCAGATGAAGAAATTCATGGCAAAGAAACAACAAAGCAGAGAAAGATCCGCTTACAGAAAATTGAGAGGAGATAGGCAAAGGGGTGGAAAGAATATCGCTATGTCACTCCCAAGTATATGATGAAATTTGCAGTTAAACCCCCTTACAGCAGGCCACCCTTGGCTCCAAATCAACCAGCTGATCCCACTAGTCTCAAGACTGGTAATGACTTTCCTCATGAATGGGAAAAACAGCAAGCCAAGCTGGCTAAGAAAGCAAAATAGGCCGTGAAGAAATTCAACGAAGACTCTGCTGCTGCTGGCACTGCCGGAGCCTCTTCAAGTGCTCCGAAGAAAACTATGGTGAAGAAATCAGCGTGAAGTAAAAGTCTTCAACTTCAAAATCATCACAGCAGATTCCTCAAGCAGAGCCTTCAAACGCGTCACCCGATGATTTAGTAGTTGCTCAGTCCTCTGCTGTTGCTAAGTCCTCAACCCATGTGCACCTCGCATCATGTTAGAGGACAAAGGGATACTCAAGTGCTTCAAGGATCTCTACAAGTCCCTCTTCTCAAGCAAAGTGTTCAACAAGTCCTACTATGTTGAAACTGAAGAAAACTGCTGGACGAGGTCAAAGACCAAGTCCTCACACTAGCAAAGCTATAGTGAATGTATCCTCGGCATCTGAGGATGATGATGAGGCTGATCATGAAGAACTGGAAGAAATCATTAGAGAAAGTCAGCAAAAGGCTGCAATATCCCAAGGCAGCTCTATTCCTCTCATGCTGGATCCCAAGATGATCCTCTACTTCACTGACATATGTCATGAGGATCCTAGCACCCCACTTTCCTCACTAAACTTGTGTCTTGGTGTGGACCATGTCCTCACCCACTTTATTGCTGAGGAAAAATGGAAAAGAGATCAAGCTCAGAGAGCTAAGAGGAACAGGGCCCGAAAATAAATTTTTCTAAGGAATAACATGATGAATTTGACTCCAAATAAACTCATCACTATTCAGTTTGAAATTCGCTGCCTCTCTAAGGAACAAGACAAATATGGTGCTAAATGGAAGGGCACCAAAGTGAGATTCGTCAGGGCAGCCCAAGCTGTTGTTAAGGACCACAACTCCAGGGTTGTAGCTCGATCGCAACCACAAATTCCTCAGGCTGATGAATTTGCTCAGCCTGCTGATGAAACTGCTCCCACAGCTAAAGAAACTCAGGCTGCTGAAGAAACTACGAGGCCGGCTGAAGTTTTTGTTGCGCGTGAGGAAATTGATACCACAAGGGCGACTGCATCAGTAATGCGTGAAGAAAATGCACCTCCTTCACCCTCTGCTGAAACAGCTAAATCATCAAGGGTGAAGACAATCATCCTTCCTTCTGCATTAGAAGTGAAGAAAACCAAGGTTGCAAAGAAGAAGGCACTGAAACGAAAAGCATCAACTTCAGATTCCTCAACAGTGAAGAAATTTAAGACACTGTCAAGTTCTTCAACAGAACCATTTGATGCAATGCCTATCAGCTCCATGCCAGCCTATGCAATCGTGTCATTTGGTGTTGACTATGCCATTGCAAATGATGAGGAAAAGGATCAATCTGCTGCTACCTCAGAGCAGATTGATGAAGAAATTGAAGTGGAAGCAAATGCTTCAACTCCACAGGTATCATCGCCCCGGCCTCAGTTGACTTTTGAAGAGTCCGATGTTGAAGAAATTGATGAGGACGTGGACATCGGCAATACAAACCCTGTCATCAATGATGAATATTGGGAAGTTGCTCACCCAAATTCCCCAATGACCACTCCTTTGTCACAGATTCCTTAGTCTCTAGCCCAAACTGAAGAAATTGAACCAGGATCTGATGGCCTTGCTGCCATTGCTACTGAAGAGATCCTAGCTGCATCAGCTGATGAAATTGCTGCTCCAACTGCCACTGAGGAAACTTCTACGCAAATTCCTTAGTCTGAAGAAGTTCCTCCTATGCCTAAGGAGATAGTGGGTCGCTTCAAGCCAAACCTTCAACCAAAGCCAAGAATGCCATTCCAAGGCTCAAACTTCCCCAAATTCATCAAGACCAATTTCTTTAATGATAACATTTTCTTCACTGGACCCAATCCATATGACTCAGCAAGGGCCGGTCGCACCAGATTCTGGACTCCAACATAGATGAATTATTATGCATCAGTACTGTTTGACAAGAAGAAAAGTCTTCGAGCACCATCAAATTCCTCTTTGCGGATATGGAAACAATCCCATCCTTCACGTTGGTGCTCTCAGTTCTTCACGATGCAGGAATTCTTCCGTTCTGTGTGGATATCTGCGATAGGAATGAAGAGCTAATTCTTCAATTCTATGCCACCCTACACATCACAGGTGATGCTTCTAACGTCAAATCATGGTTCTTTGACTGGATGACTGGCTCTACTCACCTCACTGCTCTAGCATCCGAATTCCTTTGGTCAGTCCTAGTTCCAATTCCTTCAGAAGAAGCTCGTTGCCTATTTGACGAACCTGCTCAACCCAACCAAGTGATGCAAGTGCTGATGAAGCCGCTTGCTCCTAGAAAACTGCAACGGACCACCTTCCTTGTGAAGGATCTGCTATATGTGCCCAGGACGGTCTATCACATTCTCACCAACACCCTTTGTCCTCAGAAGGGCCACAACTCTGAAGAAGAAGAAGTGAAGGGAGACATGAATAACATGATTCCCATCAACTTCCATGATTTCTTCATGAGGACATTGGCAAATGCAGCATTAGCCCCATTTGAACTGAAGCCTTATGCTCCCTGGATCATGAAATTCATCAGATCAAGGTCTTCAGTTCCCTTCAAGGCGGACTTCCAAAATCACTTTGGCTTTCTGCCTCCGATTGAAGTCCACAAGAACACAATTGCCTCAGTTGAAGGAAAAGGCAAATCTATCATTGATGAAGGTACTCGTCCATTGGATGGTCAGTTTAGCAAAGCTGCATCTTACTCCACCAATGATGACACTACTACCTAGGACTCTGCTACAAATGCCTCAGTGCAAAAGCCTCAAGAGTCTGCCCCTCGTGTGATGACTTATCGTGAACTTCTCATAAGTCTTCATCAGAAGGTTGATCGCAATCACAAGTGGGTGATGCGTCAATTGCTTCCATTGTTCAGAACATGACAGTGACACAGAACTCTATGAGGAAAAATCACTACTATGTGCATGAAATCTTCGATCGCGCATGGGCCATTCTAGCACATCTCAAGACTCCTGAGGAACTCAAGGACATGGACTTTCAGCAAAACTTTGACTAGGCTCATCCTCCTCAGAAGAAATTCAAGAAGGTTCAAGTTTCTCAGCTGGTTACAAGTTCATATTCTTCATCGTGTGAGACGGATGAAGCTGGGGATGTTGATGACACTGCGACAGACCCTGCATCGACAATGGACCTAGACAACACTGGCGCTCCTTCCTCACCAACAAGATGAAATTCTTCAAGTGACATTAGTCCTCACTTTTCCATCCCTTTTGGTCTTCGATAACAAAGGGGGAGAAAATTTGAGTTAGTCTTCAAGCGGGTCTCTATATATGGGTTGTTTTTGTTTAAGTTACAACTCTCGCTCTTCTGAAGCTTTTGTTGGTTGAGTTGTAAACTTAAGTCCGATGGTGGTCTGACTTTTTTGATCTACTTTCCGCATACTTATTTCCTCAAGCACCTTAATGCATGCATGCTGAATTTCGTCAGACACCATTTTCATCATGCATTTCAAATTCTTCATATCATATGTTCAAATGCATGTATGAATTACAAGATATAGGGGGAGTTCTCCATGTTTTTAACCTGCCATGTGCATTTCCAGTCCAAAGCAAATTCCTCAATTATGCACATCTTCACGGGGAGTTCTTCTATATCTTGCAATCAAATTCCTCAAACTCAGTACTTACACTTTATATGTTTATCCACGTTGAAAACTTAACCTATTTTTCATCAATCACCAAAAAGGGGGAGATTGTAAGTACATCTAGTGCCCCTTAGTGATTTTGGTGTATTGAAGACTTATAGGTTAAGGAACTAATGCTTTTGTGAGTGTAAACATGCTCTATAAGTCGATGAGGAGTTTGATATATTCGGAGATTACCGACCCCTAAAAATGTATGTCTTCAACTAAAGACTTTGGTGAAGACTTTGCTGAAGACTTTGGCATTCCCTGAAGACTTTGAAAATGAAGAAGTTGCTGTGACCTTGAAGATGTGAACAAGGTCTATGAAGCATGAAGACTTTTGTTTTCATAGTTTCATTTCCTTTCCTTGAGTCATAGGAAACACCGTACTATTAAAGGGGGCCGAGGTAATACTAAGGAATATTTCCAACTGATGCTCAACTCCAAAAGCCTCAACCTATCCAATCCTTCGAGTGAAGCCTCTGGAAATCTCTTATAGTTCAGTCAAGTTCTTTAGTGACACAGACGAAGTTCTTCTAGTCTCTGATGAAATTGATCTGACTGAGGAGTTAGGATTTTGCCAGTGCAAATTGCCTACAAGTGAGGAACATCATAAGCCTGAGGACATTCATAGTTCGAAATTCTGACCATTGTTGTGCTTAGCGCCAGCTGTCCCCATTCATCTTATCCACATAACGGTCATATCATTGGGGGCATTTGTGTCTTATCATGTCAGGTTGCACCCTGGCTATAAATAGCCACCCCCACAACCACTAGTTGGTTGGCTACTCCAAGAGAGAACTGACACTTGTCATTTGAGAGCAACCCATCCTCTGAGGACTTTGAGAGAAAATCATCAGTGAGGAAAAACCCAAATCCAAACCACCAAACCCAAAGTGATTGAGCATCACTGAAGAGATTGTTCCTATGTGGAACCGATGCTTGTTACCTTTGAGGACTGTGTATCCTCCACACGGTTAGGCGTCATGGTCTAGTGCATCCTGTAGTCAATTGGGGATCACGGAGTGACCTTGGTCTAGAGCATCCAGCAGTAAATTTTGGATCGCCGGGTAACCAGTTTGTGAGGGTTTTTGAAGTCTACCGTGAAGACTTACTGTCAGGGATATACCCCGCGGTATGACCCGGTCTGGCTACTCACAGGAGACCCGGTAAAGACATGACGTTTTATTGGTGATCCGGCAGGCGGGTCGCGGGACGATCAGGCAAGACCCGGCATGTGAGCAGGTGCCAGGTGGCTCACAAGAGAAGGCCTAAAGGAGAAAGGATTTCCTTACAAGAGAAACAAGACCCGGAATAGGATTCTAAATAGACTAGTCCTAATCCTACTCCTAGTAGGACTCTATTTGTAAACCTACCCTCTCCTCTTATATAAGGAGGGGTAGAGCACCCCTAGAAAGACAAGTTCACAAGTCCACAAGTTTAGACAGACAGATTAGAGGCTCTCGTGATTAGTGGTAGCAAAACAGCACCCTTGTAACCAAGAGATCTTCTTCATCATCAATACCAGACAAGCAGGACGTAGGCTTTTACCTCCATTGGAGGGGCCGAACCTGGGTAAACTCCGTGTCTCTCGATTCCGATCAACCCCTTCAAGCCGCCACATAGTTGCGTCTTCACCCCGAACCTAAGTCCGTTCACCCGAACATCTACCGAGACAAATCCATGACAGTTGGCGCCCACCGTGGGGCCACGCACGATGATGATGTGTTCTTGAAGGGATCTCTCCTAGGGATCGAGAAGATTATGACCTGCCGGATTCGCCAGGGCCGGCTCAAAAGAATCTACACGCACATGGCTTAAATTCTGATGGATTCAATCTGCATCAACAACGATGGAGACTCGCCATACCAACCCCGTAATGTTAACATCAACGCTACGCTATGCGCTCAGTTACAAGAAATATCATCTCCATGCAAAACATACTGCGGCAGTACCCCAAGGCCGACACAGAGTCAATATGCACGGCTTTAGCTAGCTGCCGAGGGGATCTGCTAACCCAAATAAGAAATTTCAAGGACTGAGGGATGCGATTGTTACTGCTTTTGCTATCTTTTCTACCGTGAAAACCGAGTCAAGTTCAGAAGGAAAATCCAAAACACTTCCACTAGTAGTACGTGATGAAGAGGCTACCGGGGGAAAAAATCAATTATAAAAGGCAACCTCCCCTCGAACTCGGACAGGACCAACCGCTCGCCGCCACAACGCGGTGTCGAGGATGCCATCTCGCTCCTGGACTCGGACGTCCCTCTCCTGGCTGACGCCAAGCCGTTTCGATTCAACTCGTCTCTAAGGCCTCGGCGAGCCGGCCCTCGGCCGTGTTTTCCATTTTGCCGCTGCCGTCGGCTGAAGCCGCGTCCCTCTTGTCGGCTCGACTCACAGACGGGTTGAGCTCCTTCCTCCCCGTGGCCCATTACTACAGCTTCTGCAGACCGTCTTCCCCGCCTCTTGTGCCTTCAGGCCACCTCGTCGACCTACCACGGCCACTCGCCACCTTTAAGTCGCCCTGTCATCATGGCCTTAACCCTGCCACCGCCCGGCCCCTGCATCAGAACACCCGCAAGCCACTGCAGCACCCGCTGCACTCCATCTATGCCTATGAGACGCTGCTGCCTGCGAGCCGCCGCGTGCCTCTACCATGGCCGTTCCATCACACCATGCCAAGGCTACCTCCGCCCTGCTCCACACCTACGAGCTGCTTCATCCTGGCCGTGCGCCTATGCACCTGCTCGGCCTGTCCGCCGGCACACCGCGACCACCATCCACCACTCTTGCCAGGAAGCCGCTCCCCGTGTCTCTCCTCTATCCATCATCGAGCTGCTGCCTTCGCAAAGCCTCGGGTCGGCCCACTGTTATAGTTCTGAGCCGTTAGCGCCGCCTTGCAAGCCATGACCGCCTCTCCCGCCGACAGTCCATGTCGTTACCCGCGGTTGCATCCTTGAGCCCCCTCGTTGGCTGCGTCTTCACACCGTCGGCCGCTAGCTCAGTCCCGCCCGCGCCAAGTTGCTCACGCACTCCCCCGCCATTTTCTAGACTGGAGAAAAGGATGGTAGGGAGCTGGTTGGGGATTGAGAAAGAAAAGTCAAAAGAGATCAGGTGCTGCAAAGAGAAGGTTATCTACGGACGTTGCTTACGGATTATTGGTCGTCCAAATAATTCAGCTGATATCTATCTAAAATTTATTTTGTTAGCACGTATTGTTTTTATCAAAGAACAATTACTTTGGTCTGTATATTTTTATATGCAGGTCAATATTTACTACAAACGTGGTTTATACGGAGCACGCGGTGGCACTATAACACACCAGCATTCGTCCGTGCCACATTACCCGGTGAATGGACGAGCGCAAGCCGCTGCCCCCGCGGCCCGGTCTACATCAACACGCCGGGGAAGCGCCTGCTTGTTTGTCCGACCAACGGATGTGCATGAGCCGCCCAATGGATGCGGCAAGCCGCCCTACCCGTGGTATGGTTTTCACCAACAACTCCATGGCCGACTCACCATCCGTGCCGGTTTACAACGCCGTGGCCGACTTGCCATTCACGTCGGCTTATAACGCCATGGCCATCTCTCGCCATCCATGCCGGTTTACAACGCCATGGCCATCTCTCGCCATCCGCGCTGGCTTACAACGACGTGTTGTCTTTCACAATAGCACCATCTTACAATGATGCGATTGGTTTCTACATCTACATCACCACGCTAGTGGCTGTATACACCAGTACAAGCCACCCAACGTACGGTTCTGAATTGCCGCCCTGTGGTCCAATCTATATTAGCATAATAGTGTCGAGCTCACCAGTACAAGCCACCCAACGGACGCGCGCAAGACGCCACCCACAGTTTGACAAATCCACGAAACTTACCACGAGTGTTGGCCGAGGACTTTGTGTCCTTATCTCAAGGAGAATACGGTAAGGACTATGTGTCCTGGGACTATGTGTCCTCTGGTTTAAACACCAAGCCGCTCCAAACTAGACGTACGACTGTCACAGTAGTTGGAACTAGGTCATCAAACCATTGTCTTCATCGAGCTACCTAGTTCTATTTCCTCAACCTCTCTATTTCCTCATATGCTTGTTGATGAAATTGATTGTTACTGGTTGAAGAATTTGACAGAAGACTTTCACAATTTCCTCACCTCAAATTCTTCAAGTTACCTTGTTCCTCACCTACTTATCCTATATCACGCTACCTATAATCTGTGCATGTTCATTTCATCATCATGACTATGTTGTTGCTATGTTTCCCATGCACTTGAGTACTTATTCCTTTGCTAGTTATTCATCACATTTGAAATTACTCAAGTTGAAATTCCTCAAGTGATGAATTTGTAAAAATCTCCTATTCACCCCCTCTAGTCGATATAACGCACTTTCACTGGCTCAACAGATTAGTACCGCTCAGAAAGAATTTGTTACACCTTGTTTGTAATGCATCTAATGTGAAACTGCTAATTCTTCACCTGAATGTTCAAATGCTTCTATTGTTGCATATTCTTCAACTATTCACGTGGTCACAAATTCCTCATATGAGGATACCATAAGTATCACTAACGAAAATGTGGGGTTGAAGGAATTGTATGTGACAGGCATGTACTAAAGTCTCAAAGGGCATCAAACCCTTTGCGATGTGCTCAAAAAGCCGATTCTGAACAAGAACCCTAGGAAATAGGGTATTGCATTTGAGAGGAAACTCAATGCTGATGGATCCTATTGCACACCTGAGCAGTACCCCAAAACCTCATGGGTTGCTGCAAAAGCATCTCATGTAGATCCACCCACTTTATCTGGCTTTACTTGTGAAACTTCATATTCCTCTAATGAGTCACTTGACTCCAACTACAAATTCTTCAAAAATCGGAAAGGTGAAGTATTTGCCAGATTTGTTGGGACTAACTATAGGAACGGTTCACCTATGAAGAAAATCAGGGTTCCCAAGAGCGGCTTACAAAATCGTCAAGTGAATGTCCTCACGACATCCCTTATGAAGAACAGGAACCCCAGATCAAATTCCTCATAAGGACCAAAGTCTTCACTTGGACCAAATTCCTCAGATGGTCAAAAATATCATTCTCGTGCTAATGCATCTGTTTCGCAGGGAAAATCTAAGAGTTCCGAATATGTGCATTATTCTTCAAATCATTATATTCATAAGTCCTCAAATAATTTCTTTGCTTATTCATATGAGTACTCTAACCCTCGTCCTGTGAAACGAAGCACACTAGCTTCAATGCCTCCCTTCTCATATGGTGCTCGCAGAATGATGAACTCTTTGCCACCCCTCCAGATGTGGGTGGTAAAAAATTGAACTAATCTCTTATGCAGGGTCAGGTCTCCAGATGAACTTTAACATCTGATGAATTTGCTAGAGACTTGAGGAAATTCTTGCCAGGACGCAAGCAAATCATGTAGAAATGAATTCCTCATTTCTCACATCCTCACACTTCTTTAGTTACCATATTGTGTGATGAAATTCTGCCTAATGAATTTGATATCATATTCTTCACTTTGAACCATATGAGTTCGTAAGTTGTACTAATTCATCTGCAGGACGAAACTCCAAAAGCTAGTGAGTGGGTCCTCGAAAGTGGATGCACAAACCACATGACTGCTGATAAGAATCTACTGATGAATTTGCCACTTGCCCCCATCTCATCTGAAGCATATCACCTACGCTGACAAAGGAAAAAAGCAAGGTATTGGATCTAGGTAAGGTTGCAATCTCAAAGGACCGACACATGGATAAGGTGATTCTTGTTGAATCCCTCGGGTTCAACCTTATGTCTGTCTCAATGTTTTGTGATCTTGATATGGTTGTCGTCTTTGGAAAATATCGTTGTGTCGTCATCATGGAATCTGAAAATTCCAAAGTCTTCGAAGGCTTTCGGAGAGGAGACTTGTATATCGATGATTTCTCTATAGGTCCTCAGCTTGCCACGTGCCTTCTTGCAAAGTCCTCAGAAGGCTGGTTGTGGCATCGAAGACTTGGACACGCTGGTATGAGGAACTTGCACATGCTCGTGAAGAAAAAGCATGTCATTGGCATTGAAGGTGTCAAATTCCTCAAGGAGCACCTCTATGGTGCATGTGAGTCTAGGAAGATGACTACATCCAAGCATCCCTCGAAGACAATCATGACCACGACTCGACCCTTTGAATTGCTTCATATGGACCTCTTTGGCCCCACTAATTATTCCAGACTAACAAATTCTTCAAGTTTGTATGGCTTTGTCATTTTTGATGATTACTCTCATTACAATTGGGTGCAGCTTATTCTGTACAAGTATGAAGTGCACGATGTCTTTAGATGATTTGCTTCAAGTGCCTCTACAAACTTTGGCTTCAAGATCAAGCATATCAGGAGTGATAATGGGACTGAGTTCAAGAACACAAATCTTGATGAATTTCTTGATGAACTTGGTATTACTCATGAGTTATCTGCCCCATATACTCCTCAGCAGAACGGCGTCGTGCAGCGCAAGAATAGGACTCTTGTTGAGATGGCTCGCACCATGCTTGATGAATACAAGACTCCTCGTCGCTTCTGGCCTGAGGCAATTGATACAGCATGCCACATCATCAATAGGGTATATCTTCACAAATTCTTCAAGAATACTTCATATGAACTCATGACTGGCAAGAAACCCAATGTAAGTTATCTCAAAGTCTTCAGCGTAAAATGCTGGATTAGAGATCCTCACCATAGTTCTAAATTTGCACCGAAAGCACATGAAGGTTTTATGCCTGGTTACGGAAAGGACTCGCACACCTACAGAGTCTTCAACACCTACCACCATAAGGTTGTTAAAACTATATATGTGCGGTTCGATGAAACTGACGGCTCACAAAGAGATCACCTGCCTCTTGTGCTAGATGAACAGTCTCCTGAGGAATCCATTAAGCTGAAGGCTACTGAATATGCCATACCCTCTGAAGAAGTCATTCCAACTAATGAAGACATTCATGCTGATACACCTGAAGAAAATGGTGCTGAAGAAAATCCACAGTCACATCAACCTACTCGTCCAAGAGTTGCAAATGAAGTGCAGATTGACAAAATCATCGACGACAACAATGCACCAGGTCCCCTCACTTGCTCAAGAGCTTCACATTTGACTAACTTTTGTGGGCACTTTGTTTTTGTCTCTATCATAGAGCCCACCAAAGTTGATGAAGCATTCAAGGAGCCTGAGTGGATTCAAGCTATGCAAGAGGAATTGCATCAATTCAAGCTCAACAATGTGTGGGAACTTGTCAAGCGGCCAGATCCTCGCAAGCACAACATCATAGGTACCAAGTGGATCTACCGCAACAAGCAAGATGAAAATGGCCTTGTGGTAAGAAAGAAGGCTCGTCTTATAGCTCAAGGCTACACACAGGTTGAAGGAATTGACTTTGATGAAACTTTTGCACTTGTAGCTAGACTTGAAGCTATTCGCATATTGCTTGCTTATGCTAGTCATCATGATATCATCTTATATCAAATGGATGTGAAAAGCGCATTCCTCAATGGTAAGCTTGAGGAAGAAGTATATGTTGCTCAACCCCCAGGTTTTGAAGACCCTAAGCATCCTAACAAAGTCTTCAGACTCAACAAGGCACTCTATGGCCATAAGCAGGCCCCTCGGGCGTGGTACGACACTCTAAAGGAATTCCTCATGAAGAAAGGCTTCAAACCTGGTTCACTCGACCCAACTCTTTTCACTAAATCCTATGACAATGAACTGTCCATATGCCAAATAGACGTAGATGATATTATCATTGGCTGTACTAACAAACGTTACAGTGGCAAATTTGCCTATATGATGAGTGAAGAATATCAAATGTCTATGATGGGAGAGTTGAAATTCTTCTTAGGTCTTCAAATTCGTCAACAAGACGATGGCATCTTCATCTCTCAAGAGAAATACCTCAAGAATGTTCTGAGGAAATTCGACATGCAAGACTGCAAAGGCGTCAAAACTCCAATGCCTTCAGAAGGCCACCTCTGCACTAACGAAAATGGTAAAGATTTCGATCAGAAGTTATATCGCTCCATGAATTGCTCTTTATTGTATCTATGTGCATCTAGGCATGATATTATGCTGAGTGTTTGCATGTGTGCCCAATTCCAAGCAACACCGAAGGGATCACACCATAAGGCTATGAAACATATTCTTCGATACTTAGCTCACACACCAACGCTTGGATTATGGTATCCCAAGGGCTCGAATCTTCACCTCGTCGGATACTCATATGCTGACTATGCTGGAGATCGTGTGGATCGCAAGTCAACCTCTGACACATGCCATTTCCTTGGATGATCCTTAGTCTGTTGGTCCTCGAAGAAGCAGAACTGTGTGTCACTATCTACTACTAAAGCTGTGTACATTGTTGTTGGTTCATGTTGCGCTTAGTTTCTGTGGATGAAGCAAACCCTCAAGGACTATGGCATCAAGGTGAAGAATGTATCTCTCTACTGCGACAACGAGAGCGCTATAAAGATTGCTTACAACCCAGTTCAGCATTCCAAGACCAAGCACATCCACATTCATCATCATTTTCTTTGAGATCATGTACTCAAGGGTGACATCTCCATCGACCACATCCCTACTCAAGAACAACTGGCCGATATCTTCACAAAGCCCTTGGATGAAAAGAGATTTGGCAAGTTGCGGTGTGAGCTAAATATCTTAGAATCTTCGAATGTTCTTTGAAAAAGACACACATCCTAACACTTATGCAAAATTGATGACTTAGATGTGCAACACACGAAGTAACGTTTTTCTTGAATCAATGAAGAATAAGCCTACGACAATTAATGAAGAATTTTATTCTCAGAACCCTACGACAATTGTACGCGGTGTCTAAAATCATCATTCTTATACAGTGGGTCACGCCACCAACCATAGTTGAAATTCTTCAAAGTTAAGTTTTTCATCATTTTGCAAATTCTTCAATTTTTTGAATTCCTCAAGTTTGCAAATTCCTCAACTTATCAAATTCTTCAAACTATGAAACTGATGTTCTTCGTTGACTATATATATATATATATATTTGAGTTTTCAATGTCCCCAACAACATTCACTTATTGCTAATTCTTTAAGTTGATTTCCATCTAAGTGAATGTGATCGGACCCGTCCCCCTCTATGCTAAACTCAACCCATTTTGTTCACAAATTCTTCATATGCGTTCTACTTTGAAACTCGTTCAAAGTCTTTACTGTGTCCTTGACAACTGAAGAATTTGCATACGGAAACTTTAAGTATTTTTCTATCAAAATTTTCGGTGTTTCCCGCTCAACTATTCCGATTCGCACGGCTGGATAACCCATGATCCCCCACTATCTCTACTACTCAGAACATGGGTGACACATGTCGCGTGGAGAGCAACGGTCAGGGGAAATCTGGTCCAAAATCTTTGGGCGGATTTGTTTTCACCTCCTCTATAAATACCCCTTCCCTTTCACTCTGCTCGGTTACTCCTCACTCATACTCCCTCCCGAGCTCAAACCTAGTGCCTCCGCTAAAACCATCGCCGTCGTTTTGGAAGAGCTTCACTACCTCAACCTTGCCATCGCCGTACTCGCATCGGCCGCGGAAATCTTCACTCCACTGCCGCTATAGCTGTCTCCCTTTGCCAAACTAGGGCGTGGGAGATCTGGATGGACGAACTTCCCTGATTTTATCTCACTGTTCGTCGTGTTCTTCATCAGGCATTCCTTGAAGATAATTTGCACACTTCCTCAGAATCCTCAAAAGTTCAGAATCCTTAGCCAAAGAAAATGACTAATGTGAAAAAGCCACAGAAGGGTGGAAAGAAACCTGAAGTGCAAACTGCATTTGAAATACCTGATGAACTGTATGAGGAATATTGCACTCCAGATGAAGGAACTCATGGCAAGGAAACTGCAAAGCAGCGAAAGGTTCGCATTCAGAAAATTGAGAGGAGATGGGCACATGAATGGAAAGAATATCGATACATCACTCCCAAGTACATGAAGAAATTCGTTGTTAAACCCCCGTGCAACATGCCACCCTTGGCTCCAAACCAAACTGCTGATCCCACTAGCATCAAAACTGGTGTTGACTTTCCTCAAGAATGGGAAAGACAGCAAGCCAAGCTAGCAAAGAAGGCAAAAGGGGCTGTGAAAAAATTCAATGAAGACTGAGCTGTTGATGCCTCTGCCGGATCCTCTGCCAGTGCTCCGAAGAAATCAATGGTGAAGAAATCTACAGTGAAATCAAAGTCCTCATCTTCAAAATCATCACTGCAGATTCCTCAAGCAAAGTCTTCAAAGGCCTCTGCAATGCCTTCTGTGGCTACACAATCATCAGCCGTTGCCTTGAAATCCTAAACACCAGTGCACCTTGCAACATGTCACAGGACCGAGGGCTTCTCAATTGCTTCATGGGTTTTCTGCAAGTTCCTCTGCCCAAGCACAGTCCTCACCAGTCCTTCACTAAAGAAGATGAAAGCTACTGCTGGACAAGGCATTCGACCAAGTCCTCAACCGAAGAAGGTGGTGTTCAAAATACCATCAGATTCTTCAGATGAAGCTGATGATGAGGAACTAGCTGCAATCATTAGAAACAAGCAAGAGCAAGCAAGAAACAAGCAAGAACGAGTACGATTCAGATGAAGCTGATGATGAGGAACTAGTACCATTTGGTGTTGACTATGTCATCCCATATGATGATCTAGAAGAAAAGGATCAGTCTGCTGCTACCTCAGAGTAGATTGATGAAGAAATTGAAGTGGAAACAAATGCTTCAACTCTACCGGTATCATCACCCCAGCCTCAGTTTATTGCTGAAGAGGCCGGCATTGAAGAAATGGAAGAGAAGATGGACATTGGGAACGTAACACCTCCGATCAATGATGAATATTGGGAAGTTGCACACCCAAATTCACCAATGACCACTCCTCTATCACAAATTCCTCAGTCTCCAGCCCATATTGAAGAAATTCAAACAGGATCTGATGACTTGGCTGCAACTGTCATAGAAGATATTCCAGCTGCACCAACTGAGGAAATTGTTGCTCCAACTGCCACTGAGGAACCTCAAGTGCAAATTCCTTAGTCTGAAGAAGTTCCACCGATGCCTAAGGAAATTGTGGGCCACTTCAAACTAAACCTTCAGCCGAAGCCTAGGATGCCATTCAGAGGCTCAAAGTGCCCCAAATTCATCAAGACCAATTTCTTCAATGAGCACATTTTCTTCACTAGACCAAATCCATATGACTCTGCAAGAGCCGGTCGCACAAGATTCTAGACAACCATGCAGATGAATTACTACACGTCAGTTATGTTTGACAAGAAGAAAGTCTTCGAGCACCATCAAATTCCTCATGTGGATATGGAAACTATTCCATCCGTCACACAGGTGCTCACAGTTCTTCATGATACAGGAATTCTTCTGTTCTGTGTGGATATCTGTGATTGGAGCGAAGAGCTGATTCTTCAATTTTATGCCACCTTGCACATCACACACGATGCTTCTAACATGAACTCATGGGTCTTGGACTGGATGACTGGATCTACTCACTACACTACACGAGCATCAGAATTGCTTCGATCTGTCCCAGTTCCAATTCCTTCAGAAGGAGCAAGATGCCTCTTTGATGAATCTGCTCTGCCCAACCACATGATGCAAGTGCTGATGAAGCCTCTGGCTCCTAGAAAACCTCAAAGGACTACCTTCCTTGTGAAGGATTTGCTCTATGTGCCCAGGACAGTCTATCGCATTCTGACCAATACCCTCAGTCCTCAGAAGGGCCACAACTCCGAATAAGAAGAAGTGGAGGGAGTCATGAAGAACATGCTATTCAACATCATTCATGGGATTCCAATTAACTACCACGATTTCTTCATGAGGACTTTGGCCAATGCAGCATTAGCGCCATTTGAATTGAAGCCTTATGCTCCCTTCATCATGAAATTCATCAGATCAAGGTCTTCAATTCCTTTCAAGGCTAACTTTCAGAATCACTTCGGCTTTCTGCGTCTAATTGAAGTCCTCAAGCACACATTTGCTTCAGTTGAAGGAAAAGGCAAATATGTCATTGATGAATGTACTCGTCCATTGGATGGTCAGTTTCGCAAAGCTGCATCTTACTCCACCAATGATGACACTGCAACCCAATACTCCGCTGCAGAAGCCTCGGTGCAAAAGCCTCAAGAGACTGCTCCTCGTGTGATGACTGATCGTGAGCTGCTTATAAGTCTTCATCAAAAGGTTGATCGCAACCACAAATGTGTCAAGCGATAGTTTGGTTCACTTTTTTGAGACATGACTGTCACACACCACACTGTGAGGAAGAACCAATACTACCTCCATGAAGTCTTCAACTGCACTTGGGCCATTCTCTCTCACCTGAAGACTCCTGAAGAATTGAAGAAGATGAACCTTGAGCATCACCTTGACTAGGCTCGTCCTCCTCAGAAGAAATTCAAGAAAGTTCAAGTTCCTCAGTTGGTTAGAAGCTCATATTCTTCATCGCGCAAGACGGGTGAAGCTGAGGATATTGATGACACTGTGGTGGGCCCTGTATCGACAAACGACCCCGACAACGCTGGCGCTTCTTCATCTCCTTCAAGATGAAATTCTTCAAGGGGCGTTAGTCCTCAGTTTTCGTCCCTTTTGGCCTTTGGTGACAAAGGGGGAGAAAATTTGAGTTAGTCTTCAAGCGGGTCTCTATATATGGGATGTGTTTTTTTTAAGTTACAACTCTCGCTCTTCTGAAGCTTTTGTTGGTTGAGTTGTAAACTTAAGTCCGATGGTGGTCTGACTCTTTTGAACTGCTTTCTGCATGCTATTTCCTCAAGTTACCTTAATGCATGCATGTTGCATTTAGTCAGACACCATTTTCATCATGCATTTCAAATTCTTCATATCATATGTTAAATGCGTGTATGAATTACAAGATATAGGGGGAGTTCTCCATGTTTTTAACCTGCCATGTGCATTTGCAGTCCAAAGCAAATTCCTCAAATATGCACATCTTCGGGGGGGGGGGGTTCTTCTATATCTTGCAATCAAATTCCTCAAACTCAGTACTTACACTCCAAATGTTTATCCCCGTTGAAAACTTAACCTATTTTTTATCAATCACCAAAAAGGGGGAGATTGTAAGTGCATCTAGTGCCCCTTAGTGATTTTGGTGTATTGAAGACTTATAGGTTAAGAGACTAATGTGTTTTTGAGTGTACACGGGCTTTATAAGTCGATGAGGAGTTTGATATATTCGGAGATTATCGACCCCTAAAAATGTATGTCTTCAACTGAAGACTTTGCTGAAGACTTTGGTATTCCCTGAAGACTTTGAAAATGAAGAAGTTGGTGTGACTTGAAGATATGAACGAGGACTACGAAGCGTGAAGACTTTTGTTTTTATAGTTTCCTTTCCTTTCTTTGAGTCATAGGAAACACCGTACTATTAAAGGGGGCCGAGGTAATACTAAGGAAAATTTCCAACTGATGCTCAACTCAAAAGCCTCAACCTATCCAATCCTTCGAGTGAAGCCTTTGGATATCTCTTGCAATTCAGTCAAGTTCTTTAGTGACAAAGACGAAGTTCTTCTGGTCACTGAGGAAATTGATCTAGCGTAGGAGTTAGGATTTCGCTAGTGCGAATTGCCTACAAGTGAGGAACATGATAAGCTTGAGGACTTTCATAGTTCGAAATTCTGACCGTTGATGTGCTTAGCGCCAGCTGTCCCCAATCATCTTATCCACATAACGGTCATATCATTGGGGGCATTTATGTCTTATCATGTCAGGTTGCACCCTCGCTATAAATAGCCACCCCCCACAACGAAAATCATCAGTGAGGAAAAACCCAAATCCAAACCACCAAATCCAAAGTGATTGAGCATCACTGAAGAGATTGTTCATGTGTGGAACCGACACTTGTTACCTTTGAAGACTGTGTATCTTCCAGACGGTTAGGCGTCATGGTCTAGTGCATCCTGCAGTCAATTGAGGATCATGGAGTGACCTTGGTCTAGAGCATCCAGCAGTCAATTATGGATCATCGGGTGACCAGTTTGTGAGGGTTTTGGAAGTCTACCCTGAAGACTTACCACGAATGTTGGGCGAGGACTTTGTGACCTTAGCTCAAGGACAATACGATAAGGACTATAAGTCCTGGGACTGTGTGTCCTCTGGTTTAAATACCAGGTCGCTCCAAGCCATACATACGACTGTCACAGCTGTTGGAATTGGTTCTATTTCCTCAACCCTTTTATTTCGTCATATACCTCTTGATGAAATTGATCTTTACTGTTTGAACAATTTGACTAAAGATTTTCACAATTTCCTCACCTCAAGTTCTTCAAGTTACCTTATTCCCCACCTGCTTATCCTGTATCACACTACCTGTAATCTGTGCATGCTTTATTTCATCTTGATGACTATGCTACTGCTATGTTTCTCATACACTTGACTACTTTATTCCGCTGCTAGTTATTCATGACATTTCAAAATCCTCAAGTTGAAATTTCTCAATGATGAATTTATAAAAATCACATATTCAACCCCCCCTCTAGTCGATATAACACACTTTCACTAAGTTTGCCAAAGGTTGCCATAACTAAGGTAAGACAAATTTGACTAAGTTACTTGGGTGTTTGGTAACATCGTGTGGTAACATCGTGTCACAAAGTGTGGTATTGCTAGGTGTAGAACCAAATAGACACAAAAAGTATGGCAAGATTCCCTTAGACTCATGTAAGGCAAGTGTGGCACAAAAACGTGGCAGTATATAGCAAAGATAGTCATAATCCAAACAACCTCTACATATAAAATATGTCTATATACATCCAAACAGCAAAATGAATGAAGCAAAACGAATGAATCTATATACGAAGCAAAATGGACGAACCAATTTAACAATACATGCATGAACCACATAAAAAATGGATGGACCAATTTAACAATACATGCATGAATCTACGTTCCAAGCAAAATGAATGGATCTACATCTAAAATAACTAAAAGCGTTAGAGGGGCAGCGTCGGGCGTGACGTCGGGTCGGGCGGCGTCCGGCGCCGTGTCGGAGGGACGACGTCAGGTCGGGCGGCGTCGGGCGCGGCATCGGAGGGGCGGCGATCGGCTGCGTCGGGCGCGGGGTCGGGCGGGGCAACGACGGGCGGCGTCGAACGGGGCAGCAACGGACAACATCGATGGTGGCGACGGGGATCGAGAGGAGGACGAGGGAGTTGGGGCTCAAGAGAGTGGGGAGTAGGGGATGCGGTGTGAGGATTAGGCAGATTAGTGCTAGCGTGGACCTAATGAGCCTAATGCGCAATGCCAACACTAATCGAATAGCTATGGCGTACGAATTTAACCAACGTCGGCACTATTTAAAAATATTAATGCTGCCGTTGGTGAGAAATGACGCACCACGAATAAGAGTTGTGGCTAGTCATTGCTCCACTAATGTACATACCAGATGAATATGTTTTCTGCATTGTTTTCCTATAGAATCATACCATTCAGAAATAATTGTGAGCTTCCAAATTCTGTTGAGATGATGTATTCTTTAAAGCCATTGCGTAAATGTTATCCAGCCGGAATTCTTCAATCCCTTGAATAGAAATGGCAAATTACCTGGTAATTTTGAGAGGAAAATAGTAGATCCATGGCAGTTTATCTCCACATAGACACGATTAAACAAAATCATATAGCAATCAATTAGACAGTGAGGAACTTCCCGTGTGTATTGCATGTATATTCAGATATTACCTTGGATGACCAGTTGCTTCACAACTCATGCACCTGGCTTTGGCCAAGAAAATAAATAAGATCTCATTCTTTGTGGCGCATAGATCACTCTTTCCAGCTAGTGCCAGGGGCCTTAATTTGCTCAATTGTAGTGCAACACCAATATTTTTTGTAAGGACCACATCAAATAGAAAAAATTATAAGTTACGATGAAACAAAATTGAATCAAGTAAATTTATATCTGCAATGTATAGTAGCTAGCATCTGAATCAGGCTTCGCAGCAGAAGATAAATAAATAAATCCAGGGTGTACACATACCACAACAAAATAGGGGAATCCATTATATAGATGAAACAGAATTTGATCATGGTTTGTTGCATGGTTCTTGGTCAACAGTTCAACACAGTTTGTAGGAATCAAACTTCGAGTTTATACGTGAAATAACAAAGAACTGCATGCATCACTTGCTAGTTAGGTACAGAACAACAAAGTAAAGGCCTTCCATACCTGTTATAGACGACCAGCAACATGTACAGACCCCATAAGGCATATTTTTTGGACACATCAAAGAGAATAATGCACGACACGACACTGTATTACAGGTGAAACATAGATGAGGATTATCACCACGTGCAATCTTCAGTCCCATGAGGGTGTAGTAGAGGAACCAATGATGCTCGGGGAGGAGGCTTGATTGGGGCGCCCAGATTGAGCGTTTGTAGCGACTCACATGAGGGTGCAGCAGAGGAACCAATGGAGCTCAAGGAGGTTGTGGAAAAGCTCGGGGAGGAGGCTTTGGGCATCCAGGTCGAGTTTTGTGGCGGCTCCCGTGAGGCTGCGGGAGAGGAATCAATGGATCTGGGAGGAGGTGCCTAGGTCGAGGGTTCATGGAGGTGCTCAGGTTGTGCGTGGTACATGCATACATGATACATGATGGATAGGTTTCTTAGGTTAGTCCATCAGCTAGAGCATGGGAGACGTGAGGGTAAGTATTCTTAGATTAAACCTGTCGACCGGAATGGGTTGGAGGCGTTGATCAACAAAGTTCGAGCGTTTGCCAAACCGTCGCACCGTCTCCTTAGTTTGTTGGATCTTTCTTTTGCAGTCGGTGGTTGGATTGCGTGCCTTCGTATCAGTCATTTGAGCCTGCGTGCCAGTGAACTATGGTTATTGTACTTTGTGGTGGTTGGCCCTCAGTGTTTTGGGTAAACTGTTTGTATGATGCTGGTTGGTTATTATTCTGTCGTGTGGCTTTATTTATGAAGTCGGACGTATGCCTTTTTTTCAAAAAGTTAGTATTAGATTAATAGCAAAATGACACGTGCGTAGCAACGGGAAAAAATCAAAATTTTAAATGGTCATGATCGTATTTTGCTGCATCACTAAGATACACTATCATTCTCCATTTTGCGAAATCATGAACAAATTTTGAAATCATGAACAGTTTTTAAAACTTGTGCACATAATTGAAATAGTGTACTTTTAAATTCCCGAACATTTTCTTAAATCAAAAACATTTTTTGAATTCATGAACATTTTATGCTATTTGAAAATAGTTTTTAAAATTTGTGAACATTTTTCTCAACAATTTTCCTGAATTGGCAAACATTTCTCGAATCAACGTACATTCTTTATAAATTAGGTGGAATAATTTCTGAATTTCTCTTATATTGTTTTGGTCTGACAAACATTTTTTTGATTCAACAAACATTTTTGGAAATGCATTTTCATTTTTTTCAATTAGCGAACATTTTATGAATGAGTAAACTATTTTGTAAGTCAAGAACGGTTTTTGAATTTTTAGGATATTTTCGAATTGATGAAATGTTTTTCATTTGGCGAAATTTTGTTCAATTTTATTAACATTTTTTCATATACATACTTCAAAAAAACATTATGAACACTTTTTTATTTGCTGAACATTTGTTTTCAAAATTTAGGACAATTGTTTAACAGGCAATTATAATTTTAATTAAAAAATCACGAATATTTTGTGAACATTTTTATAAATTGTGATTTTCTTCATAATATGAGAACAGTTTCTAAAAATACAAAAATCCAAAATTAATTTAAAGAAAGAAAAAACAGAAATAACAAAAGAAAAAAGGGGCATCACGTCCCGTACATGGGCAGGCCCGTGAACACGTGCGGGGTGGAGGTGGCTGCCTCATGGTCAAGACAAAAGCAAAGGGGAAAAAAGACGGAGAACCATGGGTTCGAACCTAGGCATCCTGAGCGGAAGACCAAGGCTGTAGCCAACACGCTACTTGTGTTATGTGGTGTCTTCACGGGCATTATGGTATAAGAACCGTACCCGACGGCGCCGACTTTGAAAAAGAAAATCCAATCATTTTGTTCACTTATGGGTGGCATGATGGGTAATTTATAACAACTCTATGGACAATTTCGATGACGGATAACCAGAAGCTATCCATGCTTTATGATTAGGTAGAGATAGATAACATGTAATTGTTTACCTAAGGAAAATAACCTCCCGTGGAATATACAAACTCCTGTGGGATATGTAATCGCAAAAGGGGATATTTTTTCAATACTTAGACCTAACGGTCATAGATTTTCAGTCAATCCATTAAATAGTCAGCTGTTTCTATTTTTTGTTGTAATTTCTAAGCTTTTATATATTTTTGGTTAGCCCGTAAAATTCTTTTTTTATATAATAGATAGATAGATGCAGAATACTAAAAAATAATAATAAGTTGCCCCTGGTAGAATTTCAACCATTATATTACTGCATCATGATGTTTTGCAAAACACAAATTCTATGGGACCGTAGGATTTATATTTAGGTGATCTCTTTCAACTTAACTTGATCAGTTTTGGACGGTGCTATTTTAACATGAGTTGGCCATGATCCCTTAAAGTATCATATCATGCAATGACAAACTTTTTTTTTGTAATTCACCGCTAACATTATTACCTGCGTGGTTGTGTTCGTTTCTTTTCTGATTAAATAGTTTTGCTGCTTTGTGAGCAAATGATCCATGTCTTTCTACAATTGTGACAGTCTACAATTTATCACCTTCTTACTATTTCTTAATGTATTTTAGGCTCTCATATTTTTTTGGTCATGTTCAACAAGAAATTTAATCTTCTTTGCTGCCATCAATCTGGGTGGCCTTCAAAATCTCAACAATACATGGACATTCTAGCTACAAGCAACATACAATAGTCCAGTGCCTTGACTAGCCGCTGGAACTCATCGCCACCTTTTACCTGTGTGGAAACCTTCTCCTTGGTTGCTAGCACCCAATTGTATCTTTCTTCCCTGCCTTTAGTTCTTTAGCTGGTCTATTTGGTTAACAACTTCATGTAGGTTTAGACAGGGTTGGGTTGGTTTCTATATATATCATACGCTTCACTAAGTTAAGAATTTTATCCATGTTTCAATTTTGAAGTGACAATTATATACACATGTGAGAGGACTTGCTCTACATTTTTGGCACATACTTTCCATAATTCACGGCTAGCAGTTCAATGTTATCAAAGTGCATAATAACCAAGTATTCATTGAGTGATGAAGGCATACATTTTCTGATATTATGATTCTTCATAACCATTTTATACTTAAGTGCTACTGACATGCCACATAATAAAATTATATTTTGGCAGTTTAGCTGATAAACATGGATCAAGGCTTCCCTTCAGAAAATTATGAATCAAGGGCTTCCCTTCCGAATATTATGAATTGAGGGTGAGTTGTCCTAAAGATGACCTTTTTAGTCTTTTCAACCTCTATTGCTCCGATTTTTATTTTTTTCTGCATGCGTTGCTCGTCATACATGTAAGAGCAACAAGTCAACATAGTAATGTTGATGCAGTTTTTACCTTGTACTTGCTATGAATTTCCTACAACATCTAGATAATGTAATCAGACCAGTTGTGAACTATACAAGTTGTGTGTTGTGTTTTTTCTTCACACGGAATTTTTATAGCTTCATATGCCTTCAAAATCATCAAGAAAGAGAGTTCAAACTAGCCCCTCTACTATCACACTACTTGGTTGCAAGACTATTAATTTCCTCCTCTTCAATTGCTAATCAATACATAGGTTAGATTATGCAAATTTACTTAATATTTTGTCTGAAAGTTTGTATCATGAGCTTTATTAACAAAGTTGGGTCTTATGATGTTTATCTCCTCTATTTTTTTGTGGTGAATTGAGTCATGCTCTTTGAGGTTTCTTTATGTTGGATTGAATACTTTGGATTTGAAATTACATGGTGCATGTCTATTAATTAACTTGCGGGTATCCGTGATGGGGGTACTCTTAGCATAAATGTTGAACGATAAGTATCATATTTGCCATCGTAGTATGATTTCTAGGACTATCCGTGGCACTTTGCGGGTGGTTCAATATGTCAAGATTAGAAAGACAGTATGCAATGTCATCCTACACTGTCCAATACAAATAGAAACTTCGGAGTGATTTTTTCCCGCACTTTAAGAAATTATCATGTGGTTTAATTATCTTAAATATGAACCCTCGTCCTTCTTTCCAAGAATTGAGACACCGTTTTTGTTCACTGTTGTTACTTGTTACCTTGCTGTATTTCTACAATCCATATTACATATCTATCACCATCTCTTCACCGAACCAGTGCACCTATACAACTCACAATTGTATTAGGTGTGTTGGATACACAAGAGACCACTTATATTTATTGCAGGGTTGTTTGTGAGAGAACCACCTTCATCCTATACCTCTCGTGGATTGATAAATCTCAGGTCATCCACTTGAGGAAATTTGTTGTTGTCCTACATAACTCTACGCTTGGAGGCCGAACAAAGTCTAGAAAAATAAATTTCTGAAGTAGACATCAATTGTGGTTGCGATCATGTACCAAACTGAATGTGTGACCGGATGATGTTACTATGAGTTGGTGCACATGTTGTCTAGTCATCTGAATCAGTGCACCATAATTGCCTTGGGAATATTTATCTTTGGTGTGTTGTGTGTCAACCTCTTAATAAATGGAACCAAATGTCGTATACATTTAGAGATCATTGAGGCCTAGATGTGGACAAGTGGTATTGGTCTATTAAACCTGCTAGGTCCCGCGTGTTAGTTGTTGGGTTACAGTTTTTTAAGATAGCTTGGGTAAATTATCAATGTTTACAGTCCCTTGTGTATCCTCCTAGGGGGTGTCAAATATTTGCCTCTCAATAGAAGGTTGCACCCTTTCAAAATGGCAGCAAAATTATATAGGAGTGCCCATGGATACAAAGGTGAAAACTTCGTGAACCCACTACAGATAGCAGACTAAACAAGATGTGGGGGTTTATCCAAAGTCATTCGTAATATGTCAGTTTAACAATTATATTGGGGGCTAACCAAAGTCCTTTGTAGTATGTTGGTTTAACGATAGGGCTAAATATTATGTTCGTGTTTCTCACCCATACGATCATTTCGGCAAGTCAGTAGGAAAAAAACATTGCTCCTTCTATAAGGGTGCAATCTTTGCTCAAAGATCCTGGTGAGCCACAAGAAAGAGTTCCTTGTTTATTGTTTGACAACTTAGGTGCAATATATCTTTCAGTCAACCTCGTATTTCGTGCAAGGGAAAACAAATTGAGGTAGATTTTCACTTTTTATAATAAAGGGTAGCTCTTCTAAGGTTAGATATTGTATTCATACCATCATATGATGAAATGGGCAATGGTTTGTACCAAATCTTGCTCTTCCGGTTGGAATTTTTGCAAACTTTGGCACAATGTCAGATAAGGAAAAGTTCTCATTGAGGAGGGCTATGGGGAATAGAGATAGGGAGGTTATGTTTGCTATGTTATCATTAAATCGACCGATTGTGGATAAAGTTCCGATCGTTTAATCCTCCCTTGTAACAGAAGTTGTGCAAACCCTAGGCCGATTGCCCCCTCAATATATACACGCTGCATCCTACCGAGTGTAGACACTCCATCAATTATTATAAAAAGTTTGAGAAAACCATATCATTACACACGCGTGCATAATTCAAGAGAGCAATGTACTGTGTAATTAGCACTTACGTGGTGTTCATTCAGTACTATTATTATGAGCGCGAGAAGGTTAACGACATGGTGTTTTAATTTGTGAACAAGGTGGGAGAAGTAAAAAAAGTCCAATTCGGTGGAACATGTCCTTGCATATGGCTTCAACATGTGTCCTAGACTTGCACATGTTATGGAGGTTGAGCTCGAGGTAATAAAGTATAATAGAAGGTATAACCCTCACAAATGAGGAAGAAACCATATTTATGGCATGTGGGGTCTAGAAAATTCAATGCCAACATGTTTTAGAGAATGCTTTCACCAAACTGCGTCATTGATCCTTATGCCAAAGGTAGGAATGACCTAATTTCTCGGGCATTTACCGCTCGCCCAATGATATCGTGCATTGGTTAGAAAATATGGCTACAAGATACGAGATACATAACTTCACACAAGTCCAGCCTACTTCTTTCCTTTTGTTTGTACATGCTTTCCCACATCTGTAGTTTTTTCCTACATTTAATTTTGATTGTTGTTGTATGGGTTCTCGTAATCCTTAGAAGACTTTTTCGAGTGCCTTTTAGATTGAAATAGTATTTCGGGTGACCAAGACATAAGCTAAAAACTAAAATATTATAGTATGATATCAAGAAACATGTTACTTCACACAATACCATCCTTCTCTCCTTTTGTTTGTTCCTCCTTTCAAGCCATGTAAAGTTCTTCCTTGTCTAGTTTTTTCTTGTTCTCTTAACTTTGGATGTTGTTTTTTGGGTGCTCGTAATCCTGATCAGAATTTTCCGAATGTCTTTCGGATTGAAATATGTTTTCGGTGTGATCAAGACATAGGCTAAACATTAAAGGAAAGAAAACAAATTGACCAATTAGGATAATTTTCAAAATGTAATTATGCACGAAAAGATGAACCATCCAGCAAATTCAACTTGTTCCAGGACATTACAACTTCAAAATGTTCATGCCGAAAAGATGGAAAATCTGGTCTTGAAAAAGGAAGGCCTAGCTAGCAGTACTTTCCAACACATGACCAAAGAGCCTAGTTTCTTAGTTCAATTATAGCAGGAGTTGTAGCGCTCAAGTAACTATGAGTGGTAGTAGAGTGTCGTATACACACAACTATGTAAGTATGGACACAACTATGCAAGTATGGCTGCTGATAAAACATGTATATAGACATAGCCGATGTAGTGTATGGGTGACAAACAAATGATTAAATAAATATCGGATATATCAAAGAAACAAATCATGGTTGAAGAAACCAACATAAAAATTTCAACGACTAGAAAAAATGCTTTCGCTCAAAGAGCACGACCGAGACCAAATGTCTCAGATTATTGACGATACCATTCCTGCATCTTAATCATGCTAAAACTAAATAAAAATGAGATGAGACACATAATTATGCACTACATGTGAGGAACTGAGGATTGATCATGTACTCAAAGAAGATGCTCTAGGATCGGTGCCTCATTGCAACCTGGACCCCATATTGTCGAGGGACTACATTAGATCATCGAAGGGGAAGCTAACACTAGAGATGGTGCCTGCCCACTATGGGCGCGAGTACTGTTAGCAATGTAGAGCCACATGCTGTGGCCCCCCTCAGACATCTGTGTGTCAATACAAACTTCATGATTCTACGGCAACGCCTGATAACATCGATGAAAGACATTTTGCCGCTTCGGTGACGTATGACACCTGGTGTTGGAAGACAGGTGGCTGCTAGCCTAGTTGCTGCTGCGGCATCACATGTAATGTTAGAAGAGGGCCTGTGTCGACGTTATCAATGACATGTGGCACCTCGGGCGAAAAGACAGGTGGCTGCTAACCATGCTGCTACTGCTACGACGACACCTGATACATCGGCAAAGGTCCCATGTGAAATCGATGGCACCTGGGGATGGAAGACCGATGGCTGCCACCCTTGTTGCTGCTGCTTTACCTAATATGTTCGAAGAGGCACCATGTCTACACTACAGGTGACGTATGGCGCCTGGGGCTGAAAGACTAGTGGCTGCTATTGATGTCTACTATGCAACCTTCTTGTTGTAGACTCGTGTTGGGCATCCAAGCACAGAGTTTTTAGGACAGTAGAAAAATTCCCTCAAGTGGATAACCTAAGGTTTATCAATCCATGGGAGGCATAGGATGAAGATGTTCTCTCTCGAACAACCCTGCAACCAAATGATAAAGAGTCTCTTGTGTCCCCAACACACCCAATACAATGGTAAATTGTATATGTGCACTAGTTCGACAAAGAGATGGTGATACAAGTGCAATATGGATGGTAGATATAGGTTTTTGTAATCTGAAAATATAAAAAAAGAAAGGTAACAAATAGTAAACATCGAGCAAAAAGTTGTATAAATGCTTGGAAACAAGGCCTAGGGAACATACTTTCACTAGTGCATTTTCTCTCAACATTATTGACATAGTTGAATCATATGTAAATACCTCTCGTGCGACAAAGAGTTCAGTCCAACATCACAAATAGCGGAGAACTAACGAAGAAATTATTGTAGGGTATGAAACCACCTCAAAGTTATCTTTTTTGGTCAATCTTATGAGCTATCCATATAAGTGTCACGGATAGCTCTAGAGTTCGTACTAAAATAACACCTTAAGATACACATCAACCAAAACCCTAATGTCACCTAGATACTCCAATGTCATCACAAGTACCCATGGGATTGATTATACGATATGCATAACATAATTTCAGATTTATCATGTTCAATCCAGCACAAAGAACTTTAAAGAGTGCCCCAAAGTTTCTACGAGAAAGTCAAGACAAAAACGTGTGCCAATCCCTATGCATAGATTCCCAAGGTCACAGAACCCGCAAGTTGATCACCAAAACATACATCAAGTGGATCAATAGAACATCCCACTGTCACCACGGATATCCCATCGCAAGACATACATCAAGTGTTCTCAATTCCTTAAAGACTCAATCCGATAAGAAAACTTCAAAGGGAAAACTCAATTCATCACAAAAAGATAGAGGGAAAACTCCATATGATTCATCTATATCAATAAAGCTCGCGGTACATCAAGATCGTGCCATCTCAAGAACACGAGAGAGAGAGAGAGAGAGAGATCAAACACATAGCTACTAGTACATACCCTCAGCCCCGAGGGTAAAACTACTCCCTCCTCGTCATGGAGAGCACCGGGATGATGAAGATGGCCTTCAGTGATGGTTTCCCCCACTGGCAGGGTGCCGGAACGGGCTCCCGATTGGTTTTTCGTGGCTCCGGAGGCTTGCAGCGGTAGAACTCCCGATCTAGGTTTCTTTTCGGGGGTTTCTATATTTATAGGAATTTTTGGCATTGGAATCACGTCAATGGGTGCCACGAGGCGATGACAAGCCTACTAGGCGTGGCCAGGGGGTGGTCGCGCTTGTCAGGCTTGTGACCTCCTCGTGGCTCTTCTAACCCAACTCCAATGCTTCGGTGGTCTATTTTGGTCCCAAAAAATCATACTAAATTTTCAGCCCATTCCGAGAACTTTTATTTCTGCACAAAAAATGACACCATGATAGTTCTGCTGAAAACAATGTCAGTCCGGGTTAGTTCTAATAAAACCATACCAAAATCATATAAAATTATTATAAACATGGCATGAATACTTCATAAATTTTTGATATGTTGGAGACGTATCAGCTATCCCTATTGTAGCTATTGCGATACCTGATACGTCTGCCAAGGCCCCATGTCAATACTGCTAGTGACTTATGGTGCTTGGGGCTGGAAGACGGGTGGTTGCACATTGTTTTTTGCGATGCGCTTGACAAGGCTTTTGAGAATCTCTTCCAACTTACAACCAACCCCTGCGACCTCCTCGGCATTTAGTTTGCCATCGAGCATGGCCTACAAATAAAAATGAGAAAAGGTCATTTCTATACAACAACAATGCATTTGTGCCAATAGCATTGAAACCCGCCATCTCATATATAAGAAAAGAGACTTATACCAAAGGTTGTGTAGCTACCACCATGCATAGGAAATCGACTCTCTTAACAAGATACATGTTTTAGCTCGTTATACATATTGCAAAAAAACATTTAATTTTCTCTAAATTTGGATTAGTATCCAAACTTGTACATCATCTCATCACCACCACATTAAGAAAATATCAATAAGTAACATATCAAATAAATTATCTTCTAATGCAGTGGTAAGCAAAATAAATAAATCTAATAAGATATAAAATAAATTAAACCCGAATTTCTCATGCACATTCTGTTAATAGAGTTCTGCCAATTTTCCTACATATGACTTAGTTATGTAGTCCAAGTAAGTAATTGCTTTTGGCCGTTCGCATGTGTTAATTAGTATTGCTTTGAGGACATCTACGCCCCCAACAACGAATGTGTTGGATCGACAATGACCTAATAAGGCATTGATATGAACAAGTACATTTACGCCTCAAATGGGGCAGTATATATGTGCATTATACCTTCTTGGTAATCTTTTTTTGCACACCCTTAACCGGTCATTGCATATTAAAATTATTCTTCACGTTACACATGAAACTGAAAATCTCATTTATGTGCACCATCTTACTACTGATAATAGAACTATTAAGGAACTTCATTGTATCTTGTTTTTGATCAAGGATCATGCCACGGGGAGGGTAATTCGTCGAAGTAGGTGTGAAGGAGGTTTGTATCCTCTCGGTACATAACCATATTCTTCATACAACAAGTCTACAAGTGTGGCATCATCATTTAGGTCATCCTTCTTTCAATATATTCATTCATGTCTTTTGAAGTAATAAGCTTCCATGCACACGTCAGTGATATGGTGTGTTAGTGTGCTTGTCAGAAAGCTAAGGGTCATCAATTTGGTTATCTAAAATATGTAAGTTTGTCCACATCACCAAGTTTTCTATTTTCCATATTAGGGTACCAACAACTCTTCTGCTATCGGTCATCATGTCTTCTATTTAAGAATTATAGATGAGTATGGTAAGTCTGTCTGGAATAATCGTGCGAAAAAGTCGGATGCATTCTCTATGTTCTCAAATTTCAGTTTCTCATAAAGTGATAATTTAATTGTGAAGTCCTTTCCATGCAAACTGATTAGGTTGATGATTATTACGAGTTAAACTATTTTTGAAATAAAACTGACATTTCTCACGATTTTTTATGTCTCAATGCTCACCAACAAATCTGCTGAGCAAAAGAAATATAAAGATAATGTTGATGGTCATATAGTCATATAGTGAAGAAGCCATGGAAAATTTCTCTCAAAGACCCATGCATGCATCTTTATTAAAAATCTATGTGTTTTAGGAAGCTACACATTGCAAATTTAATTTTACATATAATTTTATCTAAAGTTTGGTTGGTATTCAAACATGTACATCGTCCCATCACCACGTTAAGAAAATATCAATAAATAGCATACTACATAGATTATTTCATAATGCAGTGGTACTCAAAATAAAACATGAGTACACAAAAGTTATATATTTTTCATTAATAGAAGAAGACTTATAACATGGGATTACAACCACCGACTTAGCCATGTGCACATAGACGCATGTAAGAGAGCATAGGAGCAAATGGATAGGGGTTGCTCAACCCCAATACAAACACAAGCTAACATTCGCGGAGGATATTCTTTCCCCCGGTGGTGCCAACCTTATACCAGAGGCGCGCCTCGTCTATCATGGTTGTGAAGATAAGAGAAACCAGGACTGTCACCTTCGAGACATGAAAATGTTGTGATGTTTTCATAGCAACCAAGTGTGAGAATGATGAGGGAGGCCAATCCCTTACGAGAAGATATCAGCATGTGATCGTAGGACACAACCCACCAGGACTGGAAAGACGTGTCATCATGTGGTAAGTTAGCCATTAATCTCGCCCACCCTAGAATCTTGTGTCAAACTTGCCTGGAGAAGGAGCAGCATGATAGCAGGTTTTGCATGGTCTCGGGGTTCTTGATCACATAGGGCGAAGATAGTCTCGTGAGGGAGCATGTGGCAAGCGAGGCGGTTCCCATCCAATAACAGTCCTACATAGCCAACCATAGAAAGAACTAGATTCACAATGGCGCCCACGACTTCTAGGTGAGTATCAAGCGCGGGTCTTTGCAAGCTCCAACGAAGACTGCTTGGTAGTACGAAACAACTGAGTATGTGGCAAAGGTGGCCCAATACCAGCATAAGGTATCAAATGCAACTAAGAGGCCAACGTGGTGCAGATGCCGCAAGATGTCAATGTACTAGACCATGCTAGCTGAACCAAGCCCCTTGAATATCAGGTATCCTGTAGATGTGGAGGCCCTCCTGAATGGGAAGAGACTTGCAATGACACCGAGGGACAAACATGAAGATGAGTGGGGCGATCTCATTTGCGGATCTTCCCATGATCCAATGTTCAACACAAAACTTGCAAAAGCTACCATTGCCTAGGTTGTAGGTGGTAGATTACCTAAAGATTACACTGACCTTTTAATCGTCAGAAATATGTAGGTGGATCCATGGGCAGAAGGGATCCATGCACTATGGCCAAAGCCAGCACATCCGAAGAGTGTTGCCTGATCATTGCAGGTCTATGATGCCCTGCCCCCAAATAGAGGTGGGGTGGCATACTCGTTGCCAGTTGACAAGACATTGGCCCCATGATCCAATGTTCAACACAAAACTTGCAAAAGCTGCCACTGCCTAGGTTGTAGTTGGTAGATTACATTGACCTTTTAATCATTAGAAATATGTAGGTGGATCCATGGGCAGCAGTGATCCATGCACTATGGCCATAGCCAGCACATCCGAAGAGTGTTGCCTGATCTCTGCAGGTCTATGGTGCCCTGCCCCCAAATAGAGGTGGGGTGGCATACTCGTTGCCAGTTGACAAGACATTGGCCTCCATAGATTATTCGATTGAGTCTCTTAGGGGTAGATTGGTTGAAGGCGATGGTGATATGGAAATATGGAGGGATGGCACCGGTGTGAGATGGCCAGGCGATCTCTTTTGGAAACATTGAGGCTTGCCATGTCAATAGCTTCCGCTAAATCTTTCCAAGGAGTGGAAACATAATCAAATTGGACGGCTTGAAGATGGAGAGTGGCAGGACAAGGTATTGTATCAGGAATTGTGTTACCGGTCAGTGTATCTCAGACATGATAGTTGCGATCTATTCGTTGGTGCAATGAATGGGCATGACAGATCACTTGCTGAAATTTGTGTGGAGGATGGAGGCCACCCCCAAAACACACGCATCAGCTTGTGCGTGGTTGAGATATTGTGTTGGTTGCATGGTAGAAGATGGCAATATTGCATAAAGTGATATACTTGAGTCCGTTGTCGTGTGGTGAGGTATTGGAGAAGGCTGAGAGACCGACGACACGGAGCAACATCGAGTTGGGAACACTGATGACCAAGGCGAAGATCGTCAAGGATAGTGTGTCTCCCTATGTTCGGCCACACACATGGACAATTGGTTTTCCTAGGTGGCATTTGATCGTGAACAACATGGAGAAGTGGATAGTTGGATGGTAATTCAGTCTTGCCATCTGCTGCAAAAACCGAGGTGCTGAAGTTTCTAAAGGGGAAACAACCAGGAGACATGGTCGAAGGCCCTCCCAATATAAAGGTTTAGTAGCATGTGAGACACCTTGAGATTATGAAGCAGTCGGTCCGTCTGTTGGACCAATAAATTTTTTCCATGGATGCAATCCCCCAAGATGAATGCACTTTCATTGTACAATAGTACGGCTCCCGACCATGGCATAAGACTCGGTGATAAAATCTACATGAATAGCTTTGCAATACGATATATAAGGCTAATAGGTCAGAAGTCGGAGAGATATTTTGTGCCTGCTCTCTTTGGCAGCATGTTGAGAAGGGCCTCATTAAGCTTCTGAAAAGTGAATTCCATTCATGGCGTAGAATCTTATGAATTTCTCACACATGTTGTGTTTGACAAAGTCCCAATACGCACAGAAGAATTTCGATGTGAAGCCATCGGGGCCAAGGACCCCTCAATATATACACATGCCACCTCCTAAAGAGTGTAGACACTCCACCGATTACCAAAAGAAGTTTTAGAAATTCATATCATTATACATGTGTGCATTATTCATGAGAACAATGTAGTATGTAACTAGCACTTATGTGTTGTTCATTCAATACTGTTATTATGAGCGCAAGAAGTTTAACAACATGGTGTTTTTCATTTGTCCTCAAGATGGGAGAAGGAACAAATCCAATTCAGTGGCACATGTCCTTGCACATGGCTTCAACCCTAGTAAGTGTCCTAGGTTAGCATTGTGATTGCATCATCATCATCATCATTGCATCAATGTGAAATGGGGAGAAAGAAAAGAAACCCCAAGCACTTAATGAATTAAAGAAATTCAAGATAAATGAAATTTCAACAAATCCAAAATGCCCATCAAAAATGTTCCCTATGTCTGATAATTGAGGGCATGGATATACCAGGGATCATTCTAATTATTTGGACATTTCAAATAATTTAAATTAAAGATTTAAGCCTCTGAAATTGATAAATAAAAACATTATCATTACTACTGTTTTCAAATTAACCTAAAACTTTTATACAGGTTTGGAATATTCAAACTTGAATATACAAAAGTTTGGGAATATTTTGAAAAGTCAATTGGACCTACAAATAAAATAAAGAAAAGTCAGAAAACAGAAAACAGAAAACAGAAACAAAAAAAGAAGAACCTACCTGGGCCAGGGGAGAGAAGCCGGCCCAGCCCACAGGGGCGAACCGGTCATCCCCCACCTCTAGCCAGGAGGACGCGGGTGTGTGGTCGCCGCACGCCGGCCACCTCCTCCCTGCCTGACTCCTTGCTGGAGGGCTGGGAGTGCGCCAGCACGAAGCACCTCACCGCCGTGCCCCTTCTCCTCTCTTCCTCCCGCGAGCGCTCTCTCTCGCACGCGCGCATTCCCCCCTCTGACCCGCCATGGCCGCGCTGCTCCTCGCCGTCGTGCTGTCGTTCAAGCCGCCCCCGAGCCCGTCTGAACCAGCCAAAAGCTCCACCCGGACCTCCTCTTCCTCCTAGCCGAGCAACGCATCGCCGAAAGGCTCCTATCGCCGTCGCGCCATCATCTTCCTCCTCGGGTTGCCGGAAAGGAATTCAGAGGCCGCCGCTGTTCCAGGTCCTCCCCGAGCTCGTTTGCGACGCTGCTGCATCCGCCGTGAGCCCCTGGTCTTTCCCCCCTTTTCCCCCTTGAATAGAGCCTCGTAGCGCTGATTCTCCCCGAGCCCGAAAGCTCCCCGCCGCCGGCGAGGTCGTGGGCGCCGTTGTGGCGATCCAAGCTTGCTTCTGAGCACGCGATCGTGCTCAGGAGGCTCCCAGGTAGCCTCTGGAGGCCTCAGATGCCCCGTTTGAGCTTCGGCTCGACGAGCCCGTGCTCGCCCGAGCTCCGGTCGCCGCTGCCCTCAACGCCGGTGCCGTTTCCGGCCATCCCAGCCTCGGGGGTGTGCCCAGATGGATGGGTGTGGGCGTGGGCGTCATTTTGAGCCCATCCGCCGGCCGTTTGGTCATCGGAGAGGGGATCCCGATCCCCTCCGGCGTGTCTGGTGCCGCCGGCGGCTAAACGCCGGTGGGCATAGCCGTTTGACCACGAGGGTTGACCCTCTAGGTCACTGGCAAGTGGGCCCGGCTCTGTTAAAACTAATCTAAGTTAAAAATTAAACTAATTAGTTTAATTAACCTAATTAGACATTGAACTGTGGGCCCAGTGTCATTAACTAATCAGGAATTAATTTAATTAGTTAGTTAAAGTGTCTGAGTCACTGACATGTGGACCCCACATGTCAGGTTTGACTCTGGCCCGGTCAGCTGACCAGCTGATGTCATCATGCTGACACAATAAAACAATTTCTAGTTTAAAAATAATTCCAAAAATTATTTAAAACTTTGAAAAATCATATAAAATAATCTGTAAGTCAGATGAAAATAATTTATATATGAAAGTTTATCAGAAAAATCCAATGAAGCCAATGGTGCTATTATCATGCATGTTAGAGAAACATAACTAGGTGAACATGGACAATTATCATTAGGTTAATATAAGGAAGTTGAAATGAGAACAACTTTGAACCTATATTCAAATCTATTTTAAATTGACATGATCACTAGTTACATTAGCTCACCCATGCATATTAGTATGCCATGATCATGCATCATATTTTTGCATTTGCTTGTATTGAATGCTCTTATCTGCGTTGCAGTAGGCCCTAATCCGGAAGATACTACCCAGTATCCCGACGAAGGAGAGAACTCCTCCGCAACTCTGCAAGGCAAGCAACCCCATTGATCATTCTGATAACATCCCACTCTCTCGCTCATGCTCTTGTTTATTGCATTAGGACAAACGATCACATGTTAGTCATACACGGTAGATGATCCTATTCTTATGCATGACCTGACCTTGTCACAGTAAATAGTTAAACCTTGCAACCTAGCATACCTGGTAGATGCTTGTGCCATGATGTGCTTAGCTTACTTTCATGCCATGCTGCTATGCTTAGAGTTGTGTCAGGTCGGATTCATCTGCGTGATGAACTGAGTGGAACGGTGTTGTGCGAGGTAAAGAGCACATAATGAATACGATTTGGTAAAGGTAGCGATGAGAGGCTATGTAGGAGTACATAGTGGGTTGTCTCATTGGGACCGTTCTTAGGAACTGGGTTCCGTGTTTGTGATCCAAGACTAGTTACTACCACACATTGGGTTCCGGTAACTCGACCTCTCTCGACTTATCAGTCGCTTAGTCCTTAGTCCAGGAGTTGCAAGTAGTTTCTGGTGCTTATAGCATGCTGGAGGCCGTGCGTAGCGCTAACCCTCGGGGTGGGTTACAACGCGGTAGGCAGTGGCACGGTGTACCAAGGGTCATCCGAATGGTGGGCTTGGGAACCCTGCGCACATCGTTTGGGACCGTAGCAGAAACTTCGGCCGGACTTCCGTGCGGGTTCAGTCTCAAATAGGCGATAACCTGGACTAGAGGTCTTATGTGATTGACGGTCATGGACGACTCCCTAGCTGGGCATCCGCTTGAAGGTTGCCGAGGTGCATGGTTTATGGCACACAGCGATAAGTGGCGAGAGCGTGTGTGAAGAAGTACACCCCTGCAGGGTATGAAACTATTTGAATAGCCGCGTCCTCAGATATGGACTACTTGGAGAACTTATGCTGTTCATAGATAATCAAATGGATACTTCTAAAAATATCAAGACAAGTGTGAGTACCATGGATGGCACTCTTCCAGGATAGGAAGATGAATCCATGTTGGTGTATTGTTGTGGAGTTAGTGGACTCGAGTGCGATACTTAAAATATTAACAAAGGGTTAAAATTGAGTAGTGTAGGATAGCCATGAGTCAAAGCTGGCATTTCTGCATGAACTCCACCACCCCCTTGTTGATACATGAGCATAAATAGACTAGGTCTGTTTTAAAGACTTGCTGAGTACGATTGTACTCATCCTTGCTTAATAAATGTTGTAGAAGAGAACGAGGACCCATCAGGTGGGTTCTATCTAGACGTTGACGATGCCGAATAGCTGGTGTCCCAGCTACGATCTTGCCCGTGTGGTGGGTTATAGATAGTCAGGCCGTGTGCCTCCTTTCTATTTTCGCTGGCTTGTATGACTTTGTTTGTATGACTTGAGTGTCGGGTCATGTGATCCCTATCTGTAAGAACATATTATGCAAGGCTCGTCTGAGCCTCTTAAATAAAAGTCATGTTGTTGTATGGTTATGTTGTGATGCCATAGTTGTATCTATGCATATCGGGCATGTTGTGCATACGTGTGACGTGCAACGGTATGTATGGGATCCGACACCTAGTCGTGTGCCTTTAGTAGTACTCTTTACGGGAAACTGCCTCTTTGTGCTTCCACCGAGCCATGGTAGCTTGCTACTGCTCCAGACACATTGATTGACCGACATGTATCCTTCTTTGCTGTTGTGTCTGTCCCTTTTGGGAAATGTCTCGCAGTGTAATGGAGTCCCTGTAGCCTGCTACGACTCGTCTACGTACAGTGATGACATTCGTGTCTCGCGACGTAATGGAGTCCTTGTAGCTTGCTATGACTCGTCTACACACGCATGAGGCCCACACCTGCATTGTTGGGTTATGTATGCCTGTTTTCGTATGGATGTGCCACCTGGGTTCTATGACTAGTCATGTCGGCCCGGGTTCTTTGTTGTGTGATAGCCAGCGACATGTTCACATACGTGAGCCAAAAGACGCAAACGGTCCCGACCAAGGTAAGGCTGCAGCCATGGAGTACCGTGTGTGAGGCCGCAAAGTGATGTGGCTTGTTACAGTATGGAATCATATGACCTAGGATCGGGGTCCCGACAGCGTTGGTATCAGAGCCTGACTGACTGTAGGACTACCAAGCCAAACCGGTCGAAGTTGAGTCTAGAAACACTATAGATAAGTTGGGGAATTGATTGTGGAAGGGAACGTAAGGCTCTTTTTCACTCCTCTTCCCAAGTTATTCTATGTTGGGTCATTCTCATCTCTTCTACGGGGATAGGAACTAGGATTCTCATCTATTTCTTAGGATGATGAGTTACTAGCCGTGGACCAATAGCTAGCTTGGTTGTAAGTGAGTGCAGTTATTCAAGTATTGCTGGTGTGACAAACAGATGGAGAAGAGATTTGAGTCTAGATAGTCGAGTGGTTATGCCTTTCCAATCTTTTTCAATTGTCTCAAAAAAATTCTTGAGCAATTACAGCCATTATGCTGTCCAATTTCTGCTAGGATCTCTAATGTCTTTGCATCATTCTCTGTTTCAGATGCCCTCTCGTCCTTTCCGTCAGGTGGTCCGTCTGACCAGGTGCATCGATGTGCCGGGTCACACGGCCATGTTGGTTAGAGTCATGATGGAGGCTGGATACCGTTGGTACCCAGAGTATACAGTGGAGGAGCAGTATCGAGATTTCAACCAGAGTCAATATTTGTGTATCGTTAGGATATATCCTTCATATCCTGGAGCTGTAGAGCCGCTTCACTGGACTCATGGATTGGGAGTTACCATAGATATGGCCGTTCAGGAAGCCGCCTACACTATGCTGACTATTATGAGGTTTCACCATGGTCTGCTACAGAACACGGAGTTCTGCTATGTTCCTGCTTCCATGGGAGGAGAGGATGGATATCTTAGTGTAGCCTACTTTGATCATTCTCATGAGGACCCTAGGCTGCAGGTGACCGCTCAGATGTTGGAGAATAGGGATCGTGATGCACGTGCCCTTCGCATGGAGCTTTATGCTACCCATGCCCGCCTTTGGACAGCCTTGACGCAGTTGGCACCTGTCGTGCAGACAGGCTATGGAGATTTGGAGATGCTGACCCCATCACGGACTCATTTGCCAGCACACGTAGACTGGCCTGATGTTGGAGGCATCACCCCTCTTCGAGGACCGCTGTTGCCGCCTACAAGGGGACCTAGGCCACATCCGTGTCCTTATGGTTTCCAGGGATCCCAGGCTAGAGTGTTTCCAGATCCTCAGGTTCAGCTCCCAGGTCATGGGGGTAACCTGTACGAGGCATTCTACGGTGATGTTTGAGTGTGTGGATGTTAGTCCTAGTATGGTAGTAGCCGTATCGCCACAGTCCTGTGTGTCTTGTGGGATATGACCAAGGTCGAGAGTTGAGTTCCGGAGGTGTAGATAGATAATGTATAGGAATCTTGTAATGCCTCTGATGAGTTGTGTCATCTCTCTGTAGTTGTTATCAGCTTGGGCTTGTACTGAACTAAGTCATGGTGTGTATGAAACCTAATATTCATATGGTAGTTGCTTTACCATGTTGATTGGTGTTTATCCTACCTGCCATGTTGACCAGTACATTTCTTAATTCATGTCTTAGAGTTGATGTTCTCTATGTCTAAGCTGTGGATTGCTTTTCCCAGGATGGTAGCAACTGGGAACAATCCCGTGCCTGCTCCTGAGCAGGGCGAAAGTAGCCAGCCAAGGCAAGAGGAGCTGCCACATGCACCATCCCTGGCAGAGGTGATGCTAGAGGCTGAAAGGAATAAGAGGGAGACCAACAGGCTGTTGGAGAGAATTGAGCAAAACACAGCTTGTGCTCCCCACAATGATCACCACGATGGAGAATCACTTGGTGACTTTATCAAGCTGTGTCCGCCCAAGTATCATCATTCGATCGACCCCCTCGATGCGGATGATTGGCTGACGAGTATGTTCCGCAAGATACGGGCTGCTAATGTGCCCGAGGCCAACAGGGTGTCTTTTGCCACCTACTTTCTGGAGGGACCTGCCAACCTGTGGTGGGAAAGCTATGAGGCTATGCGTCCCCAGGGACCTGCACCAACCTGGGCAGAGTTCAGCGTCGCATTTCGTATCCAGCACATCCCGGAAGGGCTGATGGATTGCAAAAGAGAGGAATTATGTGCCTTCACCCAGGGCAGATTGTCAGTGGATGCATACAGTCGCCAGTTTGGTAATCTTGCTCACTATGCTCCAGAGGAAGTCTCAACTGATGCTAAGAAGCAGGCTAGGTTCCGCAAGGGACTTAATGCTGAGCTTCGCCGAGATCTTCGTCTGCACGAGTGCACCACCTTCTAGGCTCTCGTCAATAAGGCCATCAATGCTGAGTCCGGACAAACTGACTACGAGGCTACGAGGAAGCATAACCGTGACTTCAACCCTGCATCGGGTTCAGGCCCTAACAAACACCGAGTTTGGGTGCCCAATGCAGCTTTGCCGCCAAGATACACCGCGAGGCCATCCTTCCAGGCACCTCGTCCAGTTCAGTCCAACCCTCCACCTAGACCATTTGGAGGACCGCCTACAAATGTTGCACCTCGTAGCACAGTGGTATGCTACAAATGTGGAGAACCGGGACACTATTCTCGTGAGTGTCCCCAGAACAATGCTAAGCCCGCTGGACGTGGGAAACCAGGAAAAGCTTACTATGTGAAGCCAACTCCTGCCCATGGGCGAGTGAATTATGTGTCTACTGAAGAAGCCCTTGAAGATCCTGATGTCATTCTAGGTACGCTTCTTGTTAATAGCCATCTAGCATCTGTTCTATTTGATAGTAGGCATCTCATTCATTCATCTCAGAAAGTTATGCACAGTTGCATAACATGTCCTTCTGTGACATGCCCACTCCCTTAGTAGTTCAGATTCCTGGTTCAAAATGGAAAACTTCTAGAGTGAGTCATGACAATGAAATTCTGGTGGATAGACTAGTATTCCTAGCATCCTTGATAGCTCTTAAGTCTTCGAACATTAATATCATTCTAGGTATGGATTGGATGAAAGCCCACTATGCCAAGATTGATACTCATTCTAGGAATGTTCAACTTACACATCCCTCGGGAGAGATAGTTAATGTCTCCACTCGAACAACCAAGCGCCAACTCTATTCCCTAAATGCAAGCCCTCTTCCTGAGTTAGAGGATATTCCGGTAGTCCGTGATTTTCCGGACGTCTTCCCAGAAGAACTGCCAGGTATTCCACCTGTCAGAGATGTTGAGTTCGTGATAGAGCTTATTCCAGGGACAGTCCCAATAGCCAGAAGACCCTATAAGATGGCACCCTTAGAACTAGCCGAGCTAAAAACCCAACTTGATGAAGCTTTGAAGAAAGGTTTCATTCGTCCTAGCTCTTCTCCTTGGGCTTGCCCCGTCCTCTTCGTTAAGAAGAAGGATGGATCAGATCGGATGGTTGTGGATTACCGACCAGTGAATTTGGTCACTATCAAGAACAAGTATCCGCTCCCCAGGATCAACGATTTGTATGATCAACTCGCTGGATCCTCTGTCTTTTCCAAAATGGATTTGAGGTTGGGATACCATCAAATCAGAATTAGACACGGGGACATTCCAAAAACGGCTTTTGTCACTCGTTATGGCCAATACGAGTACGTCGTCATGTCCTTCGGTTTAACCAATGCCCCAGCCACCTTCTCTCGTCTGATGAATTCGATCTTCATGGAGTATTTGGATAAATTCCTCGTGGTTTACCTCGACGACATACACATCTACTCGAAGAACGAACAAGAACATGCCGAGCATTTAAGGCTGGTATTGATGAAACTTCGGGAGCACCGCTTATATGCCAAATTCTCCAAGTGTGAATTTTGGTTGCCAGAAGTGACCTATTTGGGCCACGTGATCTCTGGCTAAGGTATTGCTATCAATCCCGAGAGAGTTTAGGCCGTCCTTGATTGGACTCAACCTGAATCGGTTAAGCAAGTTCGGAGCTTCCTTGGCTTAGCGAGCTATTGTCACCGCTTTGTTGAGAATTTCTCCAAGGTTGCGAAACCTCTAACTGAACTCCTCAAGAAAGATAAAAAGTTCGAGTGGACCCCACAATGCGAGCATAGTTTTCAGGAGTTGAAAAGACGACTAACCTCTGCTCCCGTTCTGGTGCCACCAGATTTTTCCAAGGACTTTATTATCTACTGCGACGCCTCGTGACAAGGATTAGGTTGCATTCTCATGCAAGATCGTCATGTGATTGCATACGCATCTCGACAGTTGTGTCCACATGAGGATAATTATCCAACACATGATCTTGAGCTTGCAGCTGTAGTCCATGCACTAAAAACATGGCGACATTACCTTCTGGGTAGTCGTTGCGAGATATACGCTGATCACCAAAGTCTGAAATATATTTTCACCCAGCCGGATTTGAATCTCAGGCAAAGACGTTGGGTAGAGTTGATTACAGACTACGACTTATGGATAACTTACACCCCGGGGAAAGCCAATGTCATGGCTGATGCACTAAGTCGTAAGTCTTATTGTAACAATCTGATGTTACAACAAGGTCAACAGATTCTCTACGAGGAATTCAGGAAGTTAAATCTTCACATTGTTCCTCAAGGATTCCTATCCAACCTGGTGGCGAAACCTACTCTTTTGGATCAAATCATAGAAGCCCAGAAGCATGATGCCAGGATATCTCGGATCAAGAAAAACATTAAGAAGGGTAATGTTAGATGCTTCTTGGAAGATGATCGGGGTGTTGTCTTCTTTGAGAATCGCTTGGTGATCCCAAAGAAACAACATCTACGACAATTGATCCTTAAGGAGGCTCATGATTCACCTCTCACAATTCATCCGGGTAGTACCAAAATGTATCAGGACCTACGCCAAAGGTTCTGGTGGACTAGGATGAAGAGAGAAATTGCTCAGTATGTTGCTATCTGCGACGTTTGTCGTCGTGTGAAAGAAGAACATCAAAGGCCTGCTGGCACCCTTCAACCTTTAGCTATTCCTGAGTGGAAATGGGACAAGGTCGGTATGGATTTCATCACCGGTTTTCCCAGGACCAAGAGAGGGAACAATGCTATATTTGTAGTCATTGATCGTCTCTCCAAAGTGGCTCATTTTCTTCCTGTTCGTGAAAGCATTACTGCTAGCCAGCTAGCGGAGTTATATGTTTCTCGAATAGTTTCTTTTCATGGTGTTCCTCTGGAGATTAACTCAGACCGCAGAAGTATCTTTACTTCTCGATTTTGGGAAAGTTTTCAAACCGCTATGGGGACTCATCTATCCATTAGCATTGCTTTCCACCCTCAATCAAGTGGTCAAGTAGAGCGAGTCAATCAAATTCTCGAAGACATGCTCCGAGCTTGTGTTATATATTTCGGTATGAATTGGGAGAACTGCCTTCCATTTGCTGAATTCGCATATAACAACAGTTATCAGTCAAGCTTGGGAGAAGCCCCTTTTGAATTCTCTATGGACGAAAATGTCGAACACCTCTTAACTAGTCAGAAACCGGAGAGAGGCAACTCTTTGGCCCGGACATGATCCAGGATGCAGAGGAGCAAGTTCGCGTTATTCGTGAAAAGTTGAAAACAGCCCAATCTCGTCAAAAGAGTCAATATGACCGTCATCATAAGTCTGTGACCTATGAAGTTGACGAGAAGGCTTACCTTCGGGTTACACCTCTGAAGGGTACCCATCGATTCGGTATCAAAGGCAGGTTGGCTCCTCGTTACATTGGACCTTTTCACATTCTTGCTAAACGAGGAGAGGTTGCCTACCAATTGGAACTTCCGCCGCATCTTTCCAAAGTTCATGATGTCTTCCACGTCTCGCAACTCAGGCGTTGCTTTTCGGACCCTGTCCGAGAAGTGGACCACGAAGCGCTTGATCTCCAAGATAACCTTACATACCGAGAATACCCTATTCGTATTCTCGACCAAGCTAAGCGTACCACTCGACGTTGGAACATCAAGTTTCTCAAGGTTCAGTGGTCGCATCATTCTGAAAAGGAGGCGACATGGGAAAGAGAAGATCGTCTTCGACTAGAGTACCCCACGCTCTTCCCGATGACTTCAAAATCTCGGGACGAGATTCTTTTGAGTGGGGGTGAGTTGTCACAACCCTAGTAAGTGTCCTAGGTTAGCATTGTGATTGCATCATCATCATCATCATTGCATCAATGTGAAATGGGGAGAAAGAAAAGAAACCCCAAGCACTTAATGAATTAAAGAAATTCAAGATAAATGAAATTTCAACAAATCCAAAATGCCCATAAAAAATGTTCCATATGTCTGATAATTGAGGGCATGGATATACCAGGGATCATTCTAATTATTTGGACATTTCAAATAATTTAAATTAAAGATTTAAGCCTCTGAAATTGATAAATAAAAACATTATCATTACTATTGTTTTCAAATTAACCTGAAACTTTTATACACGTTTGGAATATTCAAACTTGAATATACAAAAGTTTTGGAATATTTTGAAAAGTCAATTGGACCTGCAAATAAAATAAAGAAAAGTCAAAAAATAGAAAATAGAAACAAAAAAAAAGAACCTACCTGGGCCAGGGGAGAGAAGCCGGCCCAGCCCACAGGGGCGAACCGGTCATCTCCCACCTCTGGCCAGGAGGACGCGGGCGTGTGGTCGCCGCGCGCTGGCCACCTCCTCCCTGCCCGACTCCTTGCTGGAGGGCTGGGAGTGCGCCACCACGAAGCACCTCACCCCGTGCCCCTTCTCCTCTCTTCCTCCCGCGAGCACTCTCTCTCTCTCTCACGCGCTTTCCCCCCCTCTGACCTACCATGGCCGCGCTGCTCCTCGCCGTCGTGCCGTCGTTCTAGCCGCCCCCGAGCCCGTCTGAACCAGCCAACAGCTCCGCCCGGACCTCCTCTTCCTCCTAGCCGAGCCATGCATCGCCGGAAGGCTCCTATCGTCGTCACGCCATCATCTTCCTCCTCGGGTCGCCGGAAAGGAATTCGGAGGCCGCCGCCGTTCCAGGTCCTCCCCGAGCTCGTTTGCGACGCCGCTGCATCCGCCGTGAGCCCCTGGTCTTTTCCCCCCTTTCCCCCCCTTGAATAGAGCCTCGTAGCGCTGATTCTCCCCGAGCCCGAAAGCTCCCCGCCGCTGGCGAGGTCGTGGGCACCGTTGTGGCGACCCAAGCTTGCTTCTGAGCACACAGTCGTGCTCAGGAGGCTCCCAGGTAGCCTCTGGAGGCCTCATTTGCCCCGTTTGAGGTCCAGCTCGATGAGCCCGTGCTCGCCCGAGCTCCGGCCGCCGCTGCCCTCAACGCCGGCGCCGTTTCCGGCCACCCCAGCGTCGGGGGTGTGCCCAGATGGATGGGCATGTGCGTGGGCGTCATTTTGAGCCCATCCACCGCCCGTTTGGTCATCGAAGAGGGGATTCCGATCCCCTCCGCCGTGTCTGGTGCCGCCGACGGCTAAACGCCGGTGGGCACAGCCGTTTGACCACGAGGGTTGACCCTCTAGGTTACTCGCAAGTGGGCCCGGCTCTGTTAAAACTAATCTAAGTTAAAAAATTAAACTAATTAGTTTAATTAACCTAATTAGACACTGACCTGTGGGCCCAGTGTCATTAACTAATCAGGAATTAATTTAATTAGTTAGTTAAAGTGTTTGAGTCACTGACATGTGGACCCCACATGTCAGGTTTGATTCTGGCCCGGTCAGCTGACTAGCTGATGTCATCATGACATCATGCTGATGCAATTAAACAATTTCTAGTTTAAAAATAATTCCAAAAATTATTTAAAACTTTGAAAAATCATATAAAATAATCTGTAAGTCAGATGAAAATAATTTATATATGAAAGTTTATCATAAAAATCCAATGAAGCCAATGGTGCTATTATCATGCATGTTAGAGCAACATAACTAGGTGAACATGGACAATTATCATTAGGTTAATATAAGGAACTTGAAATGAGAACAACTTTGAACCTATATTCAAATCTATTTTAAATTGACATGATCACTAGTTACATTAGCTCACCCATGCATATTAATATGCCATGATCATGCATCATATTGTTGCATTTGCTTGTATTGAACACTCTTATTTGCGTTGCGGTAGGCCCTAATCCGGAAGATACTACCCCGTATCCCGACGAAGGAGAGAACTCCTCCGCAACTCAGCAAGGCAAGCAACCGCATTGATCATTCTGATAACATCCCACTCTCTCGCTCATGCTCTTGTTTATTATTAGGACAAACGATCACATGTCAGTCATACACGGTACATGATCCTATTCTTATGCATGACCTGACCTTGTCACAGTAAATAGTTAAACCTTGCAACCTAGCATACCTAGTAGATGCTTGTGCCATGATGTGCTTAGCTTACTTTCATGCCATGCTGCTATGCTTAGAGTTGTGTCAGGTCGGATTCATCTGGGTGATGAACTGAGTGGAACGGTGTTGTCTGAGGTGAAGAGCACATAATGAATACGATTTGGTAAAGGTAGCGATGAGAGGCTATGTAGGAGTACATAGTGGGTTGTCTCATTGGGACCGTTCTTAGGAACTGGGTTCCGTGTTTGTGATTCAAGACTAGTTACTACCACACATTGGGTTCCGGTAACTCGACCCCTCTCGACTTATCAGTCGCTTAGTCCTTAGTCCAGGAGTTACAAGTAGTTTCTGATGTTTATAGCATGCTGGAGGCTGTGCGTAGCGCTGGCCCTCGGGGTGGGTTACGACGTGGTAGGCAGTGGCACGGTGTACCAAGGGTCACCCGAATGGTGGGCTTGGGAACCCTGCGCACATCATTTGGGACCGTAGCGGAAACTTCGGCCGGACTTCCGTGTGGGTTCAGTCTCAAATAGGCGATAGCCTGGACTAGAGGTCTTAAGTGATTGACGGTCGTGGCCGACTCCCTCGCTGGGCATTGGCTTGAAGGTTGCCGAGGTGCGTGGTTTATGGCACACAGCGATAAGTGGCGAGAGCGTGTGTGAAGAAGTACACCTCTGCAGGGTATGAAACTATTTGAATAGCCGCGTCCTCGGATATGGACTACTTGGAGAACTTATGCTGTTCATAGATAATCAAATGGATACTTCTAAAAATATCAAGACAAGTGTGAGTACCGTGGATGGCACTCTTCCAGGATAGGAAGATGAATCCATGGTGGTGTATTGTTGTGGAGTTAGTGGACTCGAGTGCGATACTTAAAATATTAACAAAGGGTTAAAATTGAGTAGTGTAGGATAGCCATGAGTCAAAGCTGGCATTTCTGCATGAACTCCACCACCCCCTTGTTGATACATGAGCATAAATAGACTAGGTCTGTTTTAAAGACTTGCTGAGTACGATTGTACTCATCCTTGCTTAATAAATGTTGTAGAAGAGAACCAGGACCCATCAGGTGGGTTCTATCTAGATGTTGACGATGCCGAATAGCTGGTGTCCCAGCTACGATCTTGCCCGTGTGGTGGGCTGTAGATAGTCAGGCCGTGTGCCTCCTTTCTATTTTCGCCGTCTGTACTCAGACAGCTTAAGTTTCCGCTGGCTTGTATGACTTTCTTTGTATGACTTGAGTTCTTTGCCGTCTGCTAGCGGACGGCAAAGAACAAAGTGGGCCCCACGAGGCACGACACTGGCTAGGTCAAGCTCTTTGCCATCTACCACTTCTTTGCCGTCTGCTAGCGGACAGCAAAGAGGTGAGGAGCGCCCACAATGTCATGACGGGGGGCGGACTAACGGTTACCCTCTTTGCCGTCTGCTCGCAGATGGCAAAGAGTTCTTTGTCGTCTGCCAGCGGACGGCAAAGAAATGAACTTAAATTTCAGCCCCGCCCCCCGTGCCTCTCTCTCTCACACACATCTCTCTCTCTCTCCCTCTCTCTCTCAGCGCCGCCGCCCTGCCCTCCCGCCGCAGCCCTCCTTCACCACCGCCCCCTCCCTGTGGCCCTTCTCCACCACCGCCAGAGCCAGGCCGCGGCGCCGCCCGCCCCCTCCCCACGGCCCTCCTCCACCACCTCGGCCCCTTCGCCCCCGCCGCCCCCTGCCCCGCCGCTCCGCCGCGTTGGGGCGCCGGCGAGCAGGCACCCCCGACGACCCAGCTCCGCCCTCCCCCTCCGCCGCCCGCGCCGCCGCCCGACCCCCTCCAATGAGCTTGACCCTCCCTTTTATGTTTTTTCTGTTTTTATTAGTTCATATTAGTTTGTTTAGATTAGTTAGTTATTAGTTCATATTAGTAGTATATATTAGGTAGAAAAAACTTAGATAGAAAAGAAAAAAAAAAAAAAAGAAAAAAAAAAAAAAAAAGAAAAAAAGGAAAAGAAAAAAAAAAAAGAACAAAAGTAATAAGAAAGAAGAAGAAAACAGAAGAAGAGGAGGAGGAGAAGAAAAAAGAAGAAGAAGAAGAAGAAGAAGAAAAGAGGAGAGGAGGAGAAGAAGAAGAGGAAAAAAGGAAAGGAAGAAGAAGAAGAGGAGGAGGAGGAGGAGGAGAAGAAAAAAGAAGAAGAGGAAGAAGAAGAAGAAGAAGAAGAAGAAGAAGAAGAAGAAGAAGAAGAAGAAGAAGAAAGAGGAGAGGAGGAGAAGAAGAAGAGGAAAAAGGAAAGGAGGAAGAAGAAGAAGAAGAAGAAGGAAAAAAGGAAGAAAGTGAAGAAAAGGAAGAAGAGGAAGAAGAAGAAAAGAAAAAAGAGGAAAAACCCTGACCCCGACCCGACCCGACACCCCGACCCCGACCACGACCCTGACCCGACACCCCCACCCCGACACGGCATCCTGACACCCCGACCCCGACACGGCACCCCCGACACCCCCGACCCCGACACGGCATCCCCGACACCTTGACCCCGACACGACACCCCCGACACCACGACCCCAACACGGCACCCCCGACCCTGACACGACACCACCTACACCCCGACACTGACACAACACCCCGACACGGTACCCCCGACCACGACACAGCACCCCGACGCCGACACGACACCCCCGACACCCCGACCCCGACACGACACCCCGACACCCCGACACGGGACCCCCGACCACGACACAGCAACCCTACCCCGAAACGACTTCCCGGACACCCCGACCCCGACACGACACCCCGACACCCCGACCCCGACACGGCACCCCCGACACCCCGACCCCGACACGACACCCCCTACACCCCGACCCCGACACGACACCCCGACACCCCAACACGGCACCCCCGACCACGACACATCACCCCGACCCCGACACGACACCCCCGACACCCGACCCCGAAAAGGCACCCCCGACACCCGACCCCGACACGACACCCCCGACACCGCGACCCCGACACGACACCCCCGACACCCCGACCCCCACACGACACCCTCGACACCCCGACCCCGACACGACACCCCGACACCCCGACCCCGACACGACACCCCGACACCCTGACACGGCACCTCCGACCACGACACAACACCCCTACCCCGACACGACACCCCCGACACCCTGACCCCGACACGACACCCCCTACACCCCGACCCCGACACGACACCCCGACACCCTGACACGGCACCCCCGACCACGACACAACACCCGTACCCCGACACGACACCCCCGACACCCTGACCCCGACACGACACCCCCGAGACCCCGACCCCGACACGACACCCCGACACCCTGACACGGCACCCTCGACCACGACACAACACCCCTACCCCGACACGACACCCCTGACACCCCGACCCCGACACGACACCCCCGACATCCCAACCCTGACATGACACCCCTGATGTCGATGGAACCCTAAATAGCAAGTATCGTCGGTGCGAGATACATGTGGCCGTCGGTGTCGAACACTACATCCATGTCCCACAAGTTACGCCAGCGTCCGGCGTCCCGCAGCAACAGTTCTCGGGGTCGATGGCGGTTGAACACCTATGCGAATTTGTCTTGCAGCCTCTGCGATGACGATTAAAAGCCAAGTGTTGAAACTTGAAACACCCTAACTGACTCAAGTCGGTTTGGTTGTTTGAAGTTTCAAAACTTGGCTTTAATCCTCATCGCAGACGCTACCAGACAAATTTTCCAAGGTGTTCGACCGTCATCGGCCCCCAGAACTATTACCGTGAGAGAGTGCCCACCAACATATATACACCACCATATCAGTGTGAGAGAGAGTGCACCAACACACCATGACATATGAGAGTTACTTAAGGAAAGCCTCGACGAACCGAAAGTCACACACACATTATACCGATGTACATCCACCCATGATGTAATACCAATTACTATTATGTACATATATATTATTAATTAGTTCATGTTATTAGGTATTCAATTTTTTTATGTTGAAAGAATTTCGTTCACTCTTTGTCATTGCAGGTGTTGATAGATGGTGGGCGGGGGTCGAGAGGGCTCTGAGCCTCCTTCCTCGGCGCGTGCTGGGAGGGGTGCTATTATTCCACCCCAGCAACTTCGGAGAGCGCTGGTACACAGCATGCAGACACCGGCGGGCGCTTCTTCTTCTACCGGGAGAGGTCAGGGGAAGCCGAAGTGAGGTGCTAGAGGTAGGAAGGCTACCGCGCCTTCCTCGCCGCCACCCCCAGCTGATTCTCCCGACCACAGGAGTGCTCTGTCTTAGGTGGACCCATCTGACTTGGACCCGTCTCAGACTCCGGTCCACGAGCCTCGGGTAACCGAGCCTTCGTCCCAGGAGACTCGGGTCCCAAAGTCTTCGTCCCAGGAGACTCGGGTCCCAAAGTCTTCATCCCACATGACTCCGGAGGCTAGTGGCCATGCTGATGGTGGCGAGGAAAATTACTTGTCTGAGGACACCTATAGCGAGGGTGAGCTGGTTGAGGAGGGCAAGAAGGTCTACCAGCGTGGTTGTACAAAGCTGCCTCCCGTGCCAACGACCCACGAGCATAGGTGGTTGATTGCGCCTAATGCGGAGAAGTAAGTGCATTTACTCTTTTTTAACCTTTTGCCTTCATGTTTCTTCAAATTAATATCTAATGTGTTGGCCTTGTCATACTGTAGGGGTTGGAAACACGAGCGTGGTGTCCGCTGGCCCAACCAGGTCCTTGGTGTGCTTCTCCGCCACCACTTCCCGGGGAAGGTCTAGTTTCCCGGTGAGGGTGAGGCTCGACAGGTAGCACTGACATGGGAGCTGTACAAGGCTGCCACGGCCCCGCCGAAGGAGATGGTCGACGGTGTCTTGTGCGAGACGGTGGCTGACATTGTGATCCGTTGCTTTTGGGTAATTTCTCCTTTACAGAATTAAAAATCAACAATAACTAGTGATTGTACTAATCAGTGTCTAATATGTTGTCTTGTTTGATTGCAGACCTTCTACAGGTGTCTTGAGGAAGACGAGGCGAGAGCGGCTTTTGTTCTCGAAGCCGAGTGCAAGCGCTTACTTCAGAACTTACGGCACGAGGCTCGGGTGCAGACTATTCGAGACTACTACGCCTCGAGTAACATTAAGAGGGCCAAGAAGAAGTGCCGCAAAAATTATCTGAGTAAGGAGAAGTTTATGAAGGTAATTATCTATTCTTAAGGCCTTGTACTTAGTTTCTTTGATTTGATTCGTAGGCGTAGCGCTGAAATTTCTCTTGTCTAACTTAGGTGCCCCCGAGATGGTGTGCGGATAGGATGGACTATTGGGAGGCATTGGTGGGTGAGTGGTGCTCTCCCGAATGGCTAGTCGAACACAACAAGGCCAAGGAGAAGCATGCCCAAATGAGAGGTGTGCCACACCATCAAGGGAGTTCCAACCTGTTTGAGTACGGGGATAACTGGGTATGTGGTTTGCTTCATGATTCATGCAATTTCATTCCTCATGCTAGCTTGAGCCCTTAACTAATATTTTGTTCACCTCTTTTAGGCGCGAGAAAACAAGAAGGAGGTGCCACCTCTGTTCGACCTCTATGCCATGGCCCATACTGCCTCGTACAAGAAGGCCAAGGCATTCTCTGAGGATGACCTCGATCATCCAGAGAGCTTCAGCAACATCTCCTCCCACAACAAGCTCGTGAGGTATAGAGATGAGGGGAAGGCGAGGAAAGGGGAGGACTTCAACTCGAGCCAGAGTCCTTTTGATCCAGAGCTCGTGATGATATCTAGTGGTGGGAGGCCCCATGGCTCAATAGCCATTGGGGATGGACTGATACGTTGTCCTAGAACTCTCCCAGAGATCAAGAAGTGCCAGACGAGCTCTGATCCTGAGATAAGGCCTCGTCCACAGCCAATGGAGCTTGCCATTGAGGCTAGGGCCCAGGAGCTTCTGGCGGAGGCAAACAGGTAGGCGGCGCAGAGGGAGAGGGACATGGAGGGAGGACGGCTAGGCTGTTGGAGGAGGAGAGGAACCGGAACGACGCGTCTCACCGGGCCCTATACGAGCTCCTCGTGGTAAGTTTCTCCTGCATATTAGCCAAATCATGCACGTAATGTTCGTTTCATCACTAACTAATATGAATGACTCGTAAAAAAAATGTGCAGACCGTGTACCAGAACAATGGTCAGACCCCTCCGTCGATGCCCCATATTGCTATAGCAACCACGGTGAGTTTCATTTAAATGGTCATTAGTTACTAGTATTCACATTTGAGTTGCATCATGCTAAGGAGACATTGCAAATGATCTTTGGTGCATCGTGCCTCCCGACAAGCATCGACCGATCCTTCTGCGTCTGCCGCAACCCCGAACGGTCCTTCTACATCTCACCCTGGCCCAAACCCTACCGGTCCTTCACCTCCATGTTGATGGTAAGTTTTTCCAAGTGTTTTCATTAACAAATGCATACTTAGCTTAAGAAATGACCTACTTGGCTCCAAAATGACCTATACTTAGCTTATTTTCCTCAAAAATGACTTGATATGCTTAGTTAGCTAGAAAAGGGTATATTCTACCTAGGATAGCTATAAAATGACCTATGCTTAGCATTTTTCCTCCAAAATGACTTGATATGCTTAGTTAGATAGAAAATGGCATTAGTACCTAGTATAGCTCAATAATGATCTATAGCTAGCTTAGCTAGTTTATTTATGACATAATTAGCTCACTTAGGTACAAAATGGCATAACTACCTAGGATAGCTCAATAATGATCTATAATTAGCTTAGCTAGTTCATTTATGACATAATATGCTCACTTAGGTAAAAAAATGGCAAAATAACCTTGGTTTAGCTCCAAAAAGACCTATACTTAGCTTATTTTCCTCAAAAATAGATAATAACCTTACTTAGCTCCAAAATGATATATTCTACCTAGGATAACTCTAAAATGACCTATACTTAGCATTTTTTTCCTCCAAAATGACTTGATATGCTTAGTTAGCTAGAAAATGACATTACTACCTTGGAGAAGAGGAGAGGAAAGGAGAAAAAGAAAGAGAAGATAAATTCTTCTTCTTTTTCTTCTTTTTCTTCTACCTAGTCTTCTTCTTCTTCTAACTCTCATCTTTCCTACTTTGCAGATTTGCTATAGATGAGAAAGCTTGCATTGATGGAGTGTACTCTTCTACTTCTGCTTCCTTTGTGTTTATTGGATATGTTGGAAACTTGTTTTGGATATGTACGTTGGACACTTGTTTTCGATATGTATGTTGGATATGTTGTTCGAAACTTGTATATGTTGTTGGAACTTATTTGGTATGCTTGTTGGAACTTGTTGAATGATATGTATGTTTTGGATATATGTATGTTGGATATGTATATGTTGGTTATATATGAGTATTCTGTCAAATTGAACGATTTTAAGAAAAACAAAAAAATAGGGGCTATATGGCCACTTCCCAGCAGACGGCAAAGCGGCCACGTGGCAGCTACCTGTGCAAACTGGGGCTGGCCTAGGTGGGTTCTTTGCCGTCAGCTGGCAGACGGCAAAGAACCTAAGGTCTTTGCCGTCCGCCAGCGGATGGCAAAGAACCCACGTAGGCTAGCAAAAAAAATGTTCTTTGCCGTCTGTTGAACCTAAGGTCTTTGCCGTCTGCCAGCTGACGGCAAAACATGCCGTTAAGCCCCCTAATGGAGCTAAGTTGCCACGTGTGCCGTCCAGGCCCTTTGCCGTCCGTTGGCGGACGGCAAAGATTCAAAGGTCTTTGCCGTCCGCTGGCGGACGACAAAGAGGCCTTTACCGTGGTTCATTCAGCCGGACGGTTTGCCGTCCGCTGGCGGACGGCAAAGCCTTTGCCGTCCGGGATTCATGCCTTTGCCGTCCGGGATGACGGACGGCAAAATATCTGTTTCCTGTAGTGAATCGGGGTGATTATCAATATGTAATTAAGTTATGAATGTTTATCCAGGCAAAGATGAACCATCCAACACATTCAACTTGTTCCGTTATTGCAAATTCGAATGTTCATGTAGAAAAAATGAAAAAAATCTGGTCACGGGAAAAGGAAGGCCTAGCTAGTAGTAGTTTCCAACACACGACCAAAAAGCCTAGGTTCTTTATTCAATGATTGCAATAGCTGTGGCACTCAAGTAACTAGTAGAATGTCGGTACGGTTCATCGGGCTCATCTGAGCCCGGGTTCAGGAGTGAATTATCGAATATTAGCAGGTTATTTACTGTAAATATAAAAAATTAAAATTAATTTTATTTCATCATCAATTTGTTTGTGTGTAATTATTATGAATGTACATAGTAGATCTGTAATTTGCAAACTAATTTAAATTATTTTAGCCTTAATCGTATGGATTGAAAGAATGAAAATTAGTATATTGTAGCTTCTTTAACATCCTTTCTTGATGTTAGAGGACCCGGTTGAGGTGCCACACCTCACCAGCAGCGTCGAAATGGGGCCTCTGCCGGCGTATCAGATGTCGTCCCAGCAGCAACAGCAAGGCTGGAAGCCATCGGTCTTCCAGCCCGAGGCACCATACGTCACCGGAAGCGTCGACACGGGGCCTCTGCGGACGTATCAGGTGTTGCCGCAGCAGTAGCATGGCTGGAAGCCACCGGTCTTCTAGCCCGAGGCACCATACGTCACGGATAGTGTTGAAATGGGGCATCCGCCGATGTATCAGGCGCCGCCGGAGCAGCAGGAGGGCTGGCTTACTACCCAGAGGTCCGAGGGGGACCACGGCGTGCGGCTCTACAATGCTAATAGTACATGTACCCACAACGGCGCCGACACCAGCTCTAGTGCCAGCTTCCCCTTCGATGATCTGATGCAATTCTTTGACAATATGGGTCTACTGCTTTGCATACGATCATTCCTGGGCCCTGCTGTTGTGGCGACAACACCTGATACGTCGCCTCAGGCCCCATGTCGACACTGCCGGTGACGTATGTCACTTGGGGCTGGAAGACAGGCGGTTGCACACTGGTTTTTGCGATGCGCTTGCTGAGGCTCTTGAGAAACTCCTCCAACTTACAACCAACCCTAGCTACCTCCTCGGCATTCAGGTTGCCACCAAGCATGGCCTTGTGCAAAAGGATCCTGGTCTCGTGGTCCTCACGCTCCTGCTGGAGCTTGTCGGCCTCACGTTGGAGCTTGGCGACACGCTTGGTGGGGAACTCCTCCTGGGTCACAACCTTCTTGAGCCGCGCCATGTTTGGTGTGTCCTTGTACCTATTCAGGAATCAGGATAGCCACGGCCTCCTCGTGGGACGGGTAAACGTCCGGCACCGATGCGCCCTCGTCATACATCAGCACACAGGCCTTGGCGTTGCAGAGGATGTCCACCTCGCCCGCCTTCTTCATCAGGTTGTTGCGGCGCTTCTCGTACGTACGACGCCGCTTTGATTCGTTGCCGTTGCCGATGTATCGGAGGGGCACCTTCTTGCGGGCCATTGCCGGACGATGGGTAATACTAGCAGAAGGTCGAAAGGGAGGTCAGTGGCTTTGGCGAATTGAGAGCAAGGGTAGGGACGGGCCCAGGAATTAAAGACTGTGTATTCAAATTTTGAAAACTTTTTTTTACAAGTCTATGGCCTTTCTTTTGGGTGTATAACCAATGATAGAATCATATTGTACTAGTTCTAAACTATATAAAACATACCACATAATATAGTTTAGTCATCAAAATTGATCATAACTTGGTATTGTTCAACATATGGAAGTAAAACATTATTCAACATATCATTGCAAAATCTAAGATATATAGAGGACCGAAAATAGTAAATGATAGAAAAGCCTTACAAATTACTAGTGTTCAACATATCATGGCAAAATCTAAGATATATAGAAGCTCATTCTAACAAATTTTGAGTTTATAAAGATTCTCTCATTACAAACTGAAATGAAAAATGGAACACTGCCATGTCCAAACAATTCATAATTGACTGCATACTAGTAGTGTCTAATTTCATTATAATTAAATAAGAAAGACAAGTGGTTAAACTAACTTACTTAGGAGCTCAAACTCTGCTCCTGCAACACAACAGTGTAGCCTACCCAATAGCGAGAAGAAAACCCTGACTGTACATCAAAAGAAATCAATTCAATTTAGCTTGCAGAAGCATTAATACATAATCAACAATGTAGCCTGCAGAAGCATTAATACATCTAATTAATCATTTGTGAATCAACGGAAATAAATTCAGTTTTGAAGCTGGCCATATTAATGCTTCAACTTCATACTATGATAATGAGAAAATAGGTGATCATCTGCGTGTGAATCCGACCTGCTGCCCCTGCCGTTTCCTACTTCAGGTTGAGGAAACGATTCAATCTATGGTTGTGGCTATGAAACCGAATCAATGCGCCTGCTGCTCCTGGCCCCCTGCCGTTGCTTACTTCAGGTTTAGAAATAAGATCAGAAAAAGATGGAGGACGTGAGGGATGGATTCGTCGTGGCGGCGTGCCGTGTGCACGCGCGATCGTCGACCAGGCGAGGCGACCACAACAACCCTGGCTGGCCGGCGATCGCCTATCGAATGGGCTGTGGCGGCGGTTCGTGCGCGATCTGATGGATGTATGCAGGGAGGGGAGGTGCCGGTTTGTTCGCATCTGATTCTATCGATCGACTATTTTATTGGGAGGGCGACGATGTACGCATGCGTCCAAGCGGGTGCGCTCGTGGGCCAAGTCTTGGACTCAAGGAGAGGTGGGCTACTGGACTAGTGGGCTACGTTTGGCGTATCGTTTTCGTTTTTTCTTATACACACACAGTATATGTACTATATATACCTAATTGTTTGCCAAAAATAATGGGTATTCAGCTTGAATTGAACTGGGCCCGCCCCTGAGCAAGGGAGGAGTCGTGTATTTATAGGGAAGGATTGACCAGGATGAGGAAGTTGCACCCTTCCGGCCCTCATTGTGCTCATCTCTAACTTTGGTGTCCATTTACAACTCTTTACTCCACGTCCATATGATAATTGTGCTCATTTAATGAGTCATAACACCACATATTTTCTACCAAATTATGCCAAAATTGCTAAAAATCGACCTAGTAAAAAACGGCAAAAAACTTTTCCGTAATTGTACGTATATAGTCATATAGTGAATAACCTATGGAGAATTTCTCTCAAAGACCCACTCACATGCATCTTTATTAACAAGATAAGTGTTTTAGCTCGCTATACATATTGCAAAATTAATTTTGCATTTAACTTTCTCTAAACTTGGATTGGTATTAAAAAAATGTACATCATCTGATCACTACCACATTAAGAAAATATCAGTAAATAACATACCACATAAATTATCACCTAATGCACTGGTAAGCAAAAATTCAGATCTAAAAAGATATATAAGAATTAAACCAGAATTTATCATCCACCTTCTGTTAATAGAGTTCTGCCAACTTTTCCTACATATGAATTAATGTTATTCCAAATATACAGGTTGAACTACGTGCCATTGCTCGATGGCCCAGTGGTTTGTGGTTATTGTGTTCACTAACGCACACTTACTTTCAGACTTGGTTATGTAGTCCAAGTAAGTAATCGTTTTCAGCCCTGCGCGTTTGTCGCTTCAAGAACATCTACGCCACCAACAACAAGTGTGTTGGATCAACAACGACCTAATAGGGCGTTGATATGAACTGGTACATTTGTGCCTCAAACGGAGTAGTTATATATGGGCATTATACCATGTTGGTTATATTATTTTTGACACCCCTAACCGGTCGCTACTTATTAAAAATGTTCTCCATGCTACACATGACACTGAAAATCTCATTTTGTTTACACCGTCTGTTGGGAATGTTCCCCACGGATGAGATCCAACATTAGCATGACCCGGACTTTTGGGCAGATAGCAGGCTCTCAGGGCCATGGTGTTTCTGGGTCACAGGAGAACTTTATTACGAAGACCCGAGGAGTAGGAATGAGACCCGGCAAAGCATGTGCCGGCTCTCAGATGGGCCTATGGGCCGACTCATGAAGCGTCTCAAGGAAGATTTTCATAACTTGGAGAACAAGATCATTATGAGATAGATTGGATACGGGTTAGGAGTATGACCCAAATTTATCTATAATCCAGGGACTCCATCTATTATATAAAGGGGAGTTCCTGAGAAAAAGAGGTTAAGTTAGAAACACTCAAGAGCTAGGTAGCAAAAGTAAATACCTTGTAATCGAGATCATCGTCAATATCAACCAAGCAGGGCCGAACCTGGGTAAGCTTGCGTCTCTCATTTTTTAACAACTCCTTTCAAGCAATCACCTAACAACGATGGCCTCATGACTTAGTTCTTACACGAGAACATCTGTCGAGACAAAACCACGACAGTTTGCGCCCACCATTGGGCCAACACACGTTGATGTTGAGTTCTTCGAGGGAGCCCTTCTAGGGATCGAGAGGTACATGATCGGCTGGATGACAAAGAGCTGGCAGGGAAAGCTCTACACCGATGACGCGGCCTAGAGTCCCGAGGTCGGTTCCATAGAGTCAGGATATCGGGGGCAATATCCACGTCTTCATCGGTGACATTGGTGGGTCAGCTTTGGAGCTAGCCACCGCCGCCGACTCGCTCAAGGTTGCCTGCCGGGTTGAGCCCCGTCGGGTAAAATCTTGTCGGGTCAGCACTTTTGTCGGCTTCAGCAGTGGAGCCGCCTAGGAGTCAAACCTAGATACCGACTCGGCGACTAGGGATGACACGCTCATCAATTATGATGATGAGTCGTAAGTAGGAGATACCGAGTCAATCCTTTCACTCTTTGAAGGAAGGCTGGGAGGGTACTCTGATGATGAGACTTACCCAAAACTATATGAGTTAACTTGTCATGCAGCAGTCTATATGTCCGGGAGTCAGAATCAACCTCACTACGATGAGCAAGGAAATCTGGTGACGGGTACGTCGATAAGCCAAATTTTGTCTCAAGTTATGCCAGTTCAAGTATCTACCACAACATTGGTTGTTACCACGACTTTGGCGACGACCGACTCTAGAAGCACATATGCCTAGGCTCAGGTAAAGATGCAGAAAACCTTGCTGCCCTACTTACAGATGTGGTGACCCCAGAAAATGCGGAAGCCCGTAATGGCGAGATAACAAATTGTCAAGAACAGTTGGCCAAGATCCAGGAGATAATCAACACTGAGAACACACTATTAGAGAAAGCCCGGGCAGAGGTTCTCAGGGAGGCTTAACATTTGGAGAACTAGTGAATTCATCTCACTTTTCGCCAAAACAAAACAACCAACTTCCAACGACTTTGGAGCCAAGCAGGTTATCCCAGTCACCATAGGGGGCTAGTACACCTGGGGCAGCACCTGTCATACCTCAATTGACATAAGATATTCCCACAAACACGGCTCAGGTTAAGCCACCAGCTGAACAATAGCAACTAGTTCGACACCAGCCGGCTCAAAACCAGACCGAGTGTTTTTTGACACCGACGGACACTACTCAAACCCAATAGACAACATGCTGGTAGCAACACATAACCTTGCGGAAATACCTATACATGGAAACAGTCCGATGGAGGTGGATACCAGGAACGCGACCGAGATGTTGAAAACAACGGTTACTCAATATTCAAATTATTCTCGAAGTCACGACCGACTCCACTCTACTTAACATCCGAGCCGGAGTAGGAGTCGACGTGGAGAATCACTAGTGGATTCAAGAAGCGCACGGTGTCAGAGGGAGTTGTATCCAAATCAGTAGCCTTGGCCACAACCAGTGGTGTCAGATGCACATACCATTGTTGATAATGCACGCGCTATGCAGCTGGCTGGCACAGGCAACCCAAGGGTTGAGTACATTCCTAAAACAATGGAAATCCCTCTCACCACAACCCAACCCATTTCAGGATATACCGCCAACACGGGACCGACTATTGGTACTCCCTGCTTAGGTCTACCTCTCAGCAATGAGCGCATGCTTCAGATTTCAAAGGACATTGCAAAGTTCCCAATTATACTGCCGACCTAGAGCCCGAGAGTTATGAATTGTCCATGTATATGTTGGAGGTTAGTGATGCTGTCTTTGCTTGCTATCTAAACATGATGTTAGAATGATCGACACGTACCTGGTTGAAGAATTTTCCTGGAAACTCAATCAATTCATGGCATGATTTGAAAAAACGGCTCATCAAGAATTTCCAAGGCACATGCAAGCGCCCAACCACCATCCTTGATTTGGAGCATTGCGTTCAGAGGGAAGATGAGTCGGTCCATCATTGGGCATGACAAATAGCCAAGATAGTTTATTCGTCCGATAACATTACAGATCGGATGATTGTCCTTGTTTTGGAGCGAAATTGTCATTTCCAACCTTTGGTGACTCGGGCGTATGAATAAGAAAGTAAAAGAGATGAGTGCACCCATGGATGTTTTGGCCAGATACTCCGAGTCTGACAACACCAAAGATTTATCCTCGGATGATGATGAGTCTGGTAAGGGCAAGAAAAATGGTGGCAAGAGTTATCAGAATAATGGCAACATAAATACTAATCACAACAACAAGAGAAACAAATCTAAAGGAGGATCAAATCTCGTTGCCAATTTCCAATACTAGTTTTAAGAATCAACATCAGAATGACAATTTCAAAAGGTGGTTTATCGCCCTCGAAATTATGAGGAGTCTCTCAAAGGTCTATGCCCAAAACATAGTAAAGAAAACAAGATGGTTAATCTTTCTTGGGAGAATTGTTATATCATGCAGGAATATAAAAAGAACATCTTTGGAGGAAGCAATAATGGCGGAGGCGCTAGCGAACACCCTAGAAACAGTCAAGTCGGCGGGTCACGAGCCAGCTTCCCCAATGTCGGATTTCAAGGGGTCGGGTTCCTAGGCGCAGGAGGCCCGGGACCCAGGTTTCACGGGGTTGGTGGCAATGTCACCAATAACCGGTGTAATGGTGAAAATAATCAGAATCAGGCAGGGGCATCATGTTTCCAAAGCAACCCAAAGTAGTTGAACAGTGGTCAATATCACGTCTTTACTACCAGTACCAACAAACAGGACATGAAGCTTTAGCGGCAAGCGGTCAACGCAACAATGCCAGCTATTCCAGAGTATTTGAATTGGTCAGAGCAACATATAACCTAGAGTCAAGAAGATCATCCTCCTCAATAGATAGGTCAGGGAGCCTTGCCCTGGTTGTCGTGCTACAAGTTGGTGGTTACAAGTTAACAAAGGTCCTAATGGATGGCGGCACTAGTATCAACATCTTGTACTATGATACATTCAAGCGGATGAATCGGTCAGACAAACAGTTGAAACCTTCATCCATAGTTTTCCACGATATTGTCCAAGGCAAATCAGCTTTTCCCATCAGTCTGATTTCTCTCGAAGTTGCCTTCGACATTGAATTCAATTTCCGATCAGAGTTTCTGACTTTCGAAGTGGTTAAGCTCAAGAGTCCTTATCATGCCCTGGTTGGACGCTTGGGTTATGCATGGTTCATGGCAAGGCCATGTTATGTTTATCTGAAGCTCAAAATTCCAGGTCCTGAAGGAACCATCATAGTTCATGGGGACCGGACATAACTATTTAGTGCGAGGAAGGAGATTCAACTTATGCCGAGTCATCTTGCGTTGTTAAGCAGTTGAAGTTTTACAAAGATAATGTTGATCCTGCAGATATGATCTCACTCAAGAAACCTACTACCGAGTCTGATTCTTTGCTCAAGTTTAAGTCAGCTCGATACACCAAGCAAGTGGAATTTACACCTGGTGATTCATCGCAACAGTTCACCATTGGGCAAACATCGGATCCTAAATAGGAGAGCGTGCTCATCGAGTTGTTCCATGAGAATTGGGACATCTTTGCATGGAAACCTTCTGACATGCCTGGTGTAATGAGTGAACGCGCCAAGCACTTATTAAATGTTGGTCCTAAGATGAACATGTATGACAATATCTCCGTCGCTTCAATGAAGAGACAAGGAATGCTATATTTCATGATCCCGATCCTAAGCCATACAAGTCTAGCATGTAAAACATCATATCACTTTCCGGCCTCACGCACGGTATTTCCCACGGCTGCCAACTTACCTTGGCTATGACCATTTGCTTCTTTTGGCTCACGTATATGAATATGTCGCTAGCAATCATATGTCAAAGAACCAGTGTCGACATGACTAGTTATAGACCCAAGCGACACAACCATAGAGGGACATTCATACATAACCCAACAGTGCAGGTGTCGGTCATCAACGTGTGTAGACGAGTCGTAGCAAGCTACATGGACTCCATTACACCACGTGATATTTCCTCGAAGGTACAAACACTACAAGAAATACGTCAACTTGTGACCATCACTATTGGTCACTAAATGGTCATTGTTTTCCATTTGTGACCTTTTTGTGACCAAAAACAGAAGGCCAAAAGCTGGCCGTCGTAAACTAAAATTAACGACCTTTCTTTTGGAATGATCGTAGACGTTTATGACCAAAAAAGGTCATAGATATAACGACCAATTATTTTGGTCACTATCAATCCGCCCACGCCACGTCAGATCCACCATGGCAAGCTAATGTGGCAGAATTATGACCAAATGAAAAGGTCATAAAATAGAATCAGCCCAGTCCATTTCGGCCGTCTACATGGGCCAAGCCCAATAATTCATCCCATTTAATGTTTTTTCTCTTCATTTTGCTTATCTGCATGGGCCTGGCCCAATAATTTGGCCTTTTATTTTCTAGGATGGAGCCTTTTTCTGATGAATTTTTTTATAGTCCACTATTGTTTTGGGCCACAGCCTTTTTAGTCTAGTTCTAATTTGGGACTTGGCCTTTTTATTTTCTAGGATGCAGCCTTTTACAAACTTTTTTCTTACATTCAACTCTTTTTTTAGGCCCAAGCCTTTTTAATCTAATTCTTGTTTGGGCCTCGGCCTTTTTAGAGCCCAGGTTCATATTTTGCATAACTTCAAAAAATGCATAACTATAAACAACAAGGCCCAGGTTCACAAGTGATCCACAAGCCTAGGTTCAAACAGCAAGATCAACATAACTTCACAGAAATAAACACAAGTACTCCCAGGTTCAAACACAAGTGCTCACAGGTTCACAAGTGCAAAATGCAACAAACTACATAAGATGACAGGTTCACAGGACCATCAAACTACCTTAGCTCCAAAGAGATCTAAAGAGAGCCATCAAACTATGACAAAGTGCATAAGATCACAGGTTCAAAGACAAACTGCACAGCCATCAAACTACCTTAGCTCCAAAGAGAGTCATCAAGTGGGCTAACTTCTCATCCTCCTCTTGAGACTTCTTGTGCAGCAGCTCAAGTTCCTTGTGGCGTGCAGCTTCAGCTTCTTCCGCCTTCATCTTGATTGCCGCCAATTCTTCTTGCATCACTTCAGCTTGAAGCTCCGACCTCTCCAGCTTCTTCTCAAGATCACGAACATGAGCAGCCACAGTAGCAGTTGCTTTGTCGGAGTTGTTCCTAGATGACTGGAACCCAACATTCCTGAGGAATGTGCTTTGCTTGACTTCGGTCTTGAGCACTTCTTTAACAATTTAAGCAGCAGAGTTTGGCTCTTCACCTTCTGGTACCGGCGCATCCTTCATTTTTTCCATCTCAAGCTAGCATATGGAGGAAAATGATAGGCATTAGTGGCAGATCTATTTCACATTTTGCAAACCAATCCAAGCAGGAGAAACCAAACCAGCACACAAATGGATTATTTGAAGTTACCAAACCAACACACAAAATCTATACATAGATATTTTACTCAAACTCAAACAGAAGAAGATGATGACTAGTAACTTGACAGCATTATTTGACTAGTAACTTATGTGACCTGGAGACATGCAATTGGAACAATATGATCGCTTCATTAAGCCTAGAATGGTGGTTCTATATAAGATGGCTTCCCGAGTGAGCCGGTCATCAAACTAACATTCAGATCAAATTTCATCATATCATAAAAAATGCAACAAATAGCTACAACAAGTTCTGATATCTTTGTTGAACTATCAAACAACATCAAAGCATGGAACATAGTGTGTGTTCTTGACTGGCTCCGAATCAAACAACATGAAAGCATCAAAGCATCAAACAACATCAAAGCTGGTTGTGAATCAAACAGGGCTGAGGTTTCTAGACAAAAGTTTGAACTAGCTGAACAAAGCATGTTGTGACTTACTATAGCAGTCTTGACTGGCTCCGAAAACCCGTGCTTCTTGCTGTTGTGGGTGGCCTTAAACAAGTCAATCGCAGACAGCTCCTCACCCTTACGCTCTTCTTTCCGAAATGTTTTTCAACAAAAATCAAAATGTTATTTAGCAAGAATCAGAAATGTTATTCAATGAGGATCAAACGGTAAGGTCTCTAGAGAAAATTTCTCACAGTGGCAAAAATGTGTGATGTGTAGTGCCTGGAACCAGTTCTCTGATTGTACATGACTTTTTCTCGATTCATCTTGTTCGACACACAGGTTTCCTACAAAAAAGCATATTGTCAGCATGATCTAGCACTAGCATATCATGTGCAAAACATAAAGCAGCAAACAAAGTAGAGACAAACCTTGTGTCTTGGGGTAGACCACATCTCCACCAGAGCTTGTCATTCATCGTCCGTCAGATCTGGCACTGGAGACTTGATGCTGACTTTGTTTGTGGCTACGGTATGAAAATACTTCTTCTTGATCTGATGGCGTTTGTTCTTTGAATTTTTCTACAGAATATCTTTGCACGCGGTCTTGATGGTCCCCGAGTCCGTGTTCATCTCAAAATTTCCCTACCAAGATAGCAAACAAGGTAGGAACAATATTAGTGATCATGCATAGGTGTAATAGAAAATAGATAGCACATTAACTAAGAAACAAGTAGCTTACAACAACTTTCCCAATGTAGTTCTCCGATAGACTAGCATTTTTTTGTATAGCTTGAAGTGAGGAAGAACTGGCAGATGGCTTCTTGCAACGAGTCCACACTCAGAAGCAAGCTTTGCTGCCTGCAAAGGCTTCTCTAGACGCTTCATCCCTTTGCCAATTTGGATAGGCACCTTGCTACCAAGCGACTTGGTGATTCTCTCTAGCCCTTTGCCCTTTCTAAGTCTAGTCTTGGTAGTCATTGCATATGAAAATGAAATTGAACTCATAAATTAGAATAGAAATCGACAAATGCAGGAATGGTTTTGCTAAACATGTAAGCATACATGATCATTCCATTGGAAAATGCACTAGTAAAAGAGAGCATTGCAAAGGTCAACTTGCCTGATTGAAGCACAAGCTACTGTTCTTCTTCATTGATGACAACATTCCTGTCAATAGAAGGTGCAACAGGGCTGAGGTCTGTGTGGACAGTGCCTGCTTCATCTATGCAGATAGTTCCTCCTTCATCTAGGCAGATAGTGCCACTTTCATCCATGCAGACAGTGGTTTCTTCATCCATGGGCGGCAACTCATCACCCATTTGCACCAAGGTCTGAGAGTCCATGCGCATCAGACTTTCCTGATGGTCTGTCACAGTCGCCATCTTTGTTTTCTGTCGTGTGACTCTATCAAGGGCAGGTTAATCAGGTTCCAGGATCCTCTTTGTTTGTCTTGGAGGTGGGGCCATCACCCTTCCTGGAGGCATTGCAGCAGATGTTTTTGAGCTCTTCTTCTTCTTGCTGACTGTCTTCTTGTTGACTGTCTTCTTAACACCAGGCCTCTTCTTCCTAGATTCCTTCAGTACCTGGAATAAACAACATGAAAAAACATTAGATCACAAGAGAAATATGTGAGCACAAGGAAACACATAGCATACAAGAACCCCAACCCTCCAAGCAAGATAGAGTTTGCACCTTAATAGTCTTCTGCACTACAACATCATCCACTTCCTCTCCATCAATAACTTCATCCTCCTTAGGATTGTACTCGGGGTCATCATTGATAACTCCACTATCTTCTTGAAACTCATCACTTCTACCTTCTTGTACATCATTCGTTTTCCTAATCATTGACACTATTGCACCGATGCCAAGGGACTGGAACATCCGATTGTTACTCATCATATTTCTAGCCCTAACCTTATCGTACTCGATGAGAGGCTCTTCTTTGCATGATAAAGGAAACATGACTATTAGGTCAATGTTTGGAATGCATGGACAGACATCCAAACATATCTTATGATATTTTATTATCATTTAATCCTAGTTATTCGGGGAAGGAAGACTAAAAGAACACATGCACAATTAAGCCACCTTATTCAAATTGCAGCAATACATTTCACTTAGCATATTAAGACACATATTTTATAAAACTAACAGTATAACCACAAGGAGCAAGTTGCATACCAACTGTTGGCCTCATATTTGACCTTGTCCTCTTTTCCATGGATGATCTTGAGGTTGTGCTTGCAAAATAGAATAAACAACAATCAAATACAACAGGGATAAAGTAAAATGATGCACTTGTATCAATAAAGGAAAGCATTTGGACCATCATGCACATACATGTAATACATGTGAAACAAACTTGATGGATAAACAATAGAGTGATCTAGTGTTATTAATTAAGCAAACATGTAAGTTCACTAAACAAGCATGCATGTACACTAGAAAGATATGAAGCATCTCTTAATATCTTCACTACATCAAGTAGGAGGTAGTAATGTACATCAAGAAATCTTCCTAGTGCCTCTATAAAGTACACAACAAGCAAGCAAAGTGCTAGTAGTACTGCTGATGCAAACCCTAACCCTATGTATGCTAGCAAGCAACTGAATTGAAGCAAACTATATATGTGAAGCAATGCATTAGCAGTAATATATGTGAAGCAAACTACATCAAGCTAAGTGAATTAAGGTTGTGGTACCAGAGACAAGAACATAACTCACATGTATTACAATTATATATAGTTGGATACAAATATAGTGCACACGAATTATACTTCAGCAATGTGGATAAGCAAAAACAACTATTTACAACAACTACTTTTATGTTTTAACTTGCAATTTTATCCATGTACCTACAATCATCTATAAGCAAATGAATTACTCAACTATTTTCCCTAATGGAGGCAAGCGTATGCATTTAGAGCAACTGATTGCCCAACAGTTGATGAATAAAGAAGCAAGCAGTGTTAATAATAATACTAGGCCTTGAAATCATGCTTACGCAGGCAATTTAGAAAAGTATATCATGAGGACCTTCAAAACAACTAAATGTTGCCACTGGTAAAGCATGAAACAACTATACTTGCAGAAGTACAAAAGCAGATGACAAAACTATACTCAACTATTGATTATGTTGCCTCTACACACCAAAAATGGCTATAGACTAGAAGAACACAAATTCAGGCATTTCAACAATTAGAAGCAATTTATATTACAGCACCCAAAATTATCTAGCACCAATATAGTATATATTAAAACTGGTCATACTGCCTTAACACACCAGGAATTCCAATACCACAATAAGTACTAAGCATTCTTTTGTTCACTGGAAAGAAGAACACAAGCTTCAAACTTGAACAATCAGGATGGGCTGCTGGTACAACAATGATATATCAATCACCATGCGCATATCATAAAAGAAGTACACTCCTACAAACCCCATGGGCACATCATAAAAGAAGTCTTCTACTTGAACAATTAGGATGGGCTGCTGGTACAACAGTGATATATCAATCAGCATTCAAACCCCTACAACATCTGCTGCAATGGCGTGCAACAAGAACCCTAACCCCATCATGTTCTAGCCATGAACCAGAGGGAGATCATCCCCACGAACCCCATTAAACCTAACCCTGACCCCATGAACCCTAACCCTAACCCCATGAACCAGACGGAGATCATCCCCAATTCCCCATGCAACAATAAACATGACCCCTAACCCCATGAACAAGGACCAGGAGATCCTAACCCTAGAAGATCCTAAACCATGATTCACCGAACCACCATAGGGGACATGGATCCACCAGAGGAGGGGAGATGGATCCACCGAACGACCAATCCTATCCCTAACCCTAGAATATCGATGGGAGATGAAGAAGTACCTAGGGGCGGATGATGTTGATGATGCAGCGGTGGTCGTCGTTGATGTAGCCGCCATCATTGATGTAGCCTCCATCGTCGTCGATGTAGTCAATGTTGATGCGGGCGATGTAGCCGTCGAGGGGAGGGGATTCATCGTCGGGGAGGGCGGTGCAACGCGGCACGGCGGGGCGACGCAGCGTCATGGCGGGGCGGCACAGAGCAGGGGAGGGAGTGGGGGTGGGGCGGCGCGGAGCATGGGAGGGGGCGGAAGCTAGGGTTCCTCAGGGAGGGGAATGGAATGGGTAAATTTTGGGGAGTGGGTGAGGAGGGGAGAAGCTAGGATCGCACGTGTTTAGTGGGAGAGGGGTGGTGAGTCTCGCATGGTAGTGGGAGAGGAGTGGTGGGAAATTTTGGTGGGGTGGGAGGGAAAATTTGGTGCTATGAGGGAAAATTTGGTGGGGTGGGAGGGAAATTTTCAACAGTTTTTAGAGGTTTGGGGGCAGAAAAAATCAGGTTTTTTTGTAAATTGTGTAGAAATCATGGTTAAAATCATACCGAATAGCTCAAGAAAACATCGGTATTGCAAGTTTAGTATTTTTGCTAGTTGGTAGGCCACATTTGATGATGTGACGTGGAGGTCTCCCATTCTTTTGATTTTTTACGGTGTTTTCAAAAACCGGCCAATTTTGTCACGGCGGCCGTCCGTGGCTATGGTTTGAGTCATGCAATTTTGTTGTCGATTCTGTGATGAAATGCCTACCTGTGAAGCTAAAAATGATTTTTGGCAAAAATAACGGGTAAGCTATGGAGAACCCGCAGTTCAAATTCCAGTCGGTTCCAACTGAATCGGCCGAAGGTTGTCTGAATGGCCGGGAGTAGCTACAAGGGTCAGAAATGCATGATTTTTGGTGACCGTCTGTAAAATAGGGTCTACTTTGAGATAGACATGGAATGGCGCCGTTTGGGGTGACCCTCCTTGTAGCCGCTTCACGAAAAACACATATTTTTAGCATTCAAAAAATGAAAAACGGTTTGTTTGTGAAATAACTTGGAACCTATCTTTGGCAACATTGTTTGACATCACAAGACAGAGGCATGCGCCAAATTTGGGCATATTATCAAAGACTATTCAATGAATGTGGCCATATCATTGCTCATTTGGCTTGAAAGCCATGAATCTTCGTTCATGGTAGGTCGATTTTGAGAACACCTTTTCAAGAAAACATCGGTATTGCGAGTTTAGTATTTTTGCTAGTTGGTAGGCCACATTTGATGATGTGACGTGGAGGTCTCCCATTTTTTTAATTTTTTACGGTGTTTTCAAAAACCGGTCGATTTCGTCGCGGCGGCCGTCCATGCCTAGGGTTTGAGTCATGAAAATATGTTGTTGATTCTGTGATGAAATGCCTACCTGTGAAGCTAAAAATGATTTTTGGCAAAAATAACGGGCAAGCTATGGAGGACCCGTAGTTCAAATTCCAGCCGGTTCCAACTGAATCGGTCGAAGGTTGTCTGAATGGCCGGGAGTATCTATGAGGGTCGGAAATGCATGCTTTTTTGTGACCATTCGTAAAATAGGGTCTACCTTCAGATAGACATGGAATGGCACCATTTGGGGTGACCCTCCTTGTAGCCGCTTCACAAAAACCGCATGTTTGTAGCATTCAAAAAATGAAAAACGGTTTTTTTGTGAAACAAGTTGGAACCTAGCTTTGGGAACATTGTTTGGCATCACAAGACGGAGGCATGCGCCAAATTTTGGCATATTATTACAGACTATTCAATAAATGCGGCCATATCATTGCTCGTTTGACTTGAAAGCCATGGATCTTCATTCATGGTAGGTCGTTTTTGAGAACACCTTTTCAAGAAAACATCGGTATTGCAAGTTTAGTATTTTTTCTAGTTGTGTTGGAAATATGCCCTAGAGGCAATAAATAAAGTTTTTATTATTGTATTTCCTTGTTCATGATAATCGTTTATTATCCATGCTATAATTGTATTAATTGGAAACATGGATACATGTGTGGATACATAGACAAACACAATGTCCCTAGTATGCCTCTAGTGAACTAGCTCGTTGATCGAAAGATGGTTAAGGTTTCCTAGCCATGGACATGGGATGTCATTTGATAACAGGATCACATCATTAGGAGAATGATGTGATGGACAGGACCCAAACAACAAACGTAGCTTATGATCGTGTAAGTTTATTGCTACTGTTTTCTGCATGTCAAGTATATGTTCCTATGACCATGAGATCACGCAACTCACAGATATCGGAGGAGTACCTTGTGTGTATCAAACATCGCAACGTAACTGGGTGACTATAAAGGTGCTCTACAGGTGTCTTCGAGGGTGTCTGTTGAGTTGGCATCGATCAAGAATGGGATTTGTTACTCCCTGTGACGGAGAGGTATCTCAGGGCCCACTCGGTAATGCAACATCACAATAAGCCTTGCAAGCAATGTGACTAAGTGTTAGTTGCGAGATCTTGTATTACGGAACGAGTAAAGAGACTTGCCAGTAACGAGGTTGAACTAGGTATGGAGATACCGACGATCGAATCTCGGGCAAGTAACATACCGAAGAACAAAGGGAACATCATACGGGATTAACTGAATCCTTAACATAGAGGTTCGACCGATAAAGATCTTCGTAGAATATGTAGGAACCAATGTGGACATCTAGGTCCCGCCATTGGTTATTGACCGTAGAGGTGTGTCGGTCATGTCTACATAGTTCTCGAACTCGAAGGGTCTGCACACTTAAGGTTTGGTGACGTTTCAGTAGTATAGAGTTATGTATGGTGGTGACCGAAGTTTGTTCAGAGTCCCGGATGAGATCCCAGACATCACGAGGAGCTCCGGAATGGTCCGTAGGTAAAGATTCATATATAGGAAGTCCTGTTTTGGTCGCCGGAAAAGTTCCGGGCTTATCGGTAGTGTACCGGGAGTGCCGGTAGTGTACCGGGAGATCTCCGGGAGGGGTATTTCGACCCAAGAGGCTTCATGGGCTGTGGGAAAGTAATAACCAGCCCTTAGTGGGCTGGTGGAACAACCACAATAGGCCCATGTGGCTGGAAGAAAGAAACCCAAAGGAAAAAGGTGAAAAAAAGGCAAAAAGGAGGAATCCTAGTCCTACTAGGAGTGGAGGAGGAGAGTCCTCCTCCACCTCCCACTTCGGCCGAAGCCTACAAGGCTTGGAGGCAAGGCTGCCTCTCCTAGTACCTCCCTCCTATATATACTAGTGGATTTCTAGGGTTTTGCACTAGTTTTTTTCCAGCCATGTGCAACCCTAATCTCTAGTGCATAGTTTCTCCTCTAGATCGGTTTTCTACAGTGCTTAGGCGAAGCCCTGCCGGAATTGCTCCACCACCATCGCCGGAGCGCCGTCAGGCTGCCGGAGAACTCTTCTTCCTCTCCACTCCCTCTGGCTGGATCAAGACAGTGGAGATCATCATCAAGCTGTACGTGTGCTGAACGCGGAGGTGTCGTCCGTTCGGTGCTAGATCGGAAGGATCGTGATCAAGTTCGTGAGACGGATCGTGATCAAGTTCATGGGACGGATCGTGATCAAGAGCGTGGGATGGATCGTGATTGGATGGCGGGACGAATCATGATTGGATCTTGGGACGCACGGCGATTTGGATCGCGAAGACGTTCGACTACACCAACCACGTTTCTTAACGCTTCCCGCTTAGCAATCTACAAGGGTATGTAGATCCACTCTCCCTCTCGTAGATGCTCATCACCATGGATAGATCTGCGTGTGCGTAGGAATTTTTTTCCCATGCAACGTTCCCCAACAAGTTGGTAGGCCACATTTGATGATGTGACGCAGAGGTCTCCCATTTTTTATTTTTTATTTTGAATTTTTTACGATGTTTTCAAAACCGTCCGATTTCGTCGCAGCGGCCGTCCGTGGCTAGGGTTTGAATCATGCAAATGTGTTGTTGATTCTTTACGAAAAACCATGTTCAGATGACACTGTCATAATTGAGCATGAAACTTATATTGTTTCATAATGTTGTTGATTCTTAATGAACAATCTTAATGAAAAACCATGTTTTTAACAATCACAAAATGGAACTTATATTGTTTCATACATGAGCATGCACAAAAACCCATAATTTTATCTTTCATCCATGAGCATGCACAAAATATCAATTCCCATCAATTACCAAACTGAATATTCATAATTAAGAAACTGAATATTCATACTTGAGCATCCATGAGCATACACTGTCATACTTAAGAGGTTTACACTAACAAGCTTAAACCTGACATACTAAACATTGACATGTTCAGATTAACATGCTTAACATTGCCACTTGATGTCTTAACATCTTCACTCGTTCTTCTCCTTATTCTCCTTCATCATCCTGATGCGCTCAGAGTGGCGAATGCCGACGCGGATATACTCCTCTACCACTATTGGCATGGTCTTGTCGCCCAGCTGTGGGATCGTCGGCGCCACCACATCGCGAGGTCATCGTCAGGCACCACCATCACGAGGTCAACATTAGGCACCACAATCGCGAGGTTGTCGCCAGCCACCATAACAGGTTCGCGTCAGCCACCACCATAGCAAGGTCATCGTCAACCACCACCATAGCAAGGTCGTCGTCAGCTAGAATAGGCTGCACCTCCCCACTGTTCTCCTCTTCTTGCCCGCTCTGCTCCTCGTCATCCCCGCTCTTCTCCTCTTCTTCCCCACTCTGCTCCTTGTCATCCCCGCTGCTACTCCCATTGCATGGCCAAATGCAACAAAGTGTGAACATGGTGTTGTCGTCGTGCTAGTAGAGGAAGCCAAAAGGACAGGAAGAAGAGAGGCAGAGAGCTTACTGGCATCATTGTCGTGCTGGTAGTACATGTGGCACACGGTGTTGTCAAACATCTTCATGGTGAACTTGGCATCGTCGTCGTAGCAGAAGACAAGGAAGTGCCCGAGCTGCAAGTCATGGGCATGAGCAAAATGCTCCCAGCCGGGCCCTAGGTACATGTGTCCTTCGCCGTCGAACACCACCAAAACGTCCCACAGCCTACGACGCCCGCTGCAGGCCTCCTCCAGCTTCACTTTGTGGGGCTCACGGCTGGCGAGCATCTTCGCAAACTTGTTAGGCAACCTCCGCAGCGAGGGTCAAGCAGTGGTTAATTGTACCAATCAAGCACTATACAACAGAGTGATGATAAAGAGATGGGTGAAGGGGAGATATTGTCTTGAATATACCTGCCTACTACAAGATTTCAAAATTACGATCTCGAAGAACTCAAAACCTTCAAAGCCAGCCATCTCACTTCTCTGAAAAGCAGCATTGTAATTAAACAACAAGTTACCATAAATAGAACTGTACATAAATAGGAAACAAGCACTTCAAAAAAGGTAGAATATATACTACATGTGTTTGCAATGGCCTCAATTTGAAGAACACATAAACCCATCCATCAAAATATTGTTTCTGAACATTGGCATCAAATCAACACAAACACTGAATTAACATGCACAAATGACAGAAAAGGTATTAAGGCACAAATATACTACAAACAATATATAACAGCCAACATTTCAATCCATGGACATCAACTGACAGAAAAGGTATTAAGGCACTTGCTACGTAAGTGGAGATATATACAGTTTACTTCAGAAACCATCAAACTTGGACAGATATGTTCATAAGTGGAGATATATGGACAACAACCATCAAATTTCTAACATCTCCAGTTTACTTCAGAAACTGAACCATATCTGCCCATGTCTACTATAAAAGGCATATTTGCCCATATCTATAAATGAACATATCTATATCTATAAATGAACACTAACACCTTCTTCAGTGATAATCTATTTATTGTGCAGAAGCCTAATCTGTTTATTGTGCTAACGAATATCTTCAGAGTTTAGACAAAACCGACTTTGAATACTGAACACTACTGATTTTTTTTCTAGAGAGAAGTACATCAGTGGAGAACCATAAGCTCTTGACTTGAGCAGAAGCCTAATCCAACCCTAATCAGCTTAGTTCCACACAACAACAGCGGCGGCAAGAACCCTAATCCAACCCTAATCAAAACCTAGTCCAACAACCCTAATCCAATCAGTTCAACCCTAATTCAATGGAGTCTAACCCTAATCTAAACAGCAGCAGAAAACCAAATGGAGAGGAAGGAGTCAGCGGTGGATACATACCTCTACGGGAGAGGAAGGAGTCTGCGACGGCGGCAGCGGTGGTGGGGAGGAAGCGTGGACTCGTCGGGGAGGCCGTCGCCATCGATGGAGGAGAAGGGGATGCCGTCACCGTCGCCGTCGATGGAGGAGAAGTGTCGGGCAATTGACAGGCAGTTTAGATAAGGGTTCTATTTCATATAGAGAGGGGGAGTGGGTCCCACTTGTCAGTCAGTTCTATTTGATATAGTAAAATGTTCCTGTACTCAGCCAACAACCTCTTCCTAGCCTAGTGGTAGAAACCAAGTGAAATAAGGGCTCGGTCGTGGGTTTGAGTCCCCGCTCGCACATTATATTTTGGTAGCTATATCACCACTTGTCAGCGAGTGGTTAGAGTGGGTAGAGTACAAAAATGGCCCACTTGTCAGCGAGTGGGTCGAGTGGCCCACTTGTCAGCGAGGTGTGTGTTCGATACTTGACTGGTTTGATGATTTGAAAAGAGGTGACATAGAGTAGAAAACTAGTAGCCTCTTCCTAGCCCAGTGGTAGAAACACAGTGAAATGAGCGCACGGTCACGGGTTCGAGTCCCCGCACGCGCAATTTTTTTTGCTCAAAGTGAAATGGAGCCGCACGTGGGATCAGACGGGTTGTCTGATGGAGCGCGCCCATTTAGTGCAAAATTCAGTTAAGGATCACATCATTTTGCAAAATCATTCTAACCAAAACAACTCTGAAAACAACATCTTCAGTTCAAAAAAACTTAAGGATCACATCATTTTGCAATCTTTTGCATTACAAGACAACATTTGTAATCAGGATCACATCACAACCAAAACTACATGATCACCAAAACTAAGAATAACAGCTCTAAAAACAACATCTTCAGTTCACCAGAACTACATCACCACTACCAGAGCATGATGGGTATTTTGCCTCTTCATCACCAAAACTTCATGATCACCAAAACTACCTCATTTTGTGTTGTATCTTCAATCATCATCTACCACTCCATCACTACACAGTCTCATGCATTTTGGTACCTGGAGAGAATTGTAATACAAAAAATACCTCAGGATCACGTCAACAACAACTACCTGGGGAGGCAAAATAGCATTAGCTCACCAAGGAGACAAAAATTACCTTCGCTACTCATCGTAGTCGATACGAAAACAAGGAACTCTATGCCCACTCCTGTTTTCCTCATCATCACTACAATATTGTAGCATTGTATGATCAATCCTATTTTCCTCATACTCACTTTCATGTCCATCCGCTACCACCTTTCTTCTTTTCTTGATGCCTTCAACTGTTGTAGCATCAACGAGCACATGTTCTCGGTCCCTTCGCACTCTGCTTTGCACCGGAACTTCCATAGAGTCATCATCAGCTTGCAACGGAACTTCCGTAGAGTCATCATCCTAGTATGTTAGTCCATCACCACCGGGGCCCTTTTCCACTTCAGTTTCAGTCACACTTCACAAGTGTCTGTGCTCAAAGTTTTGCACAACTCGCCATTTTCCATGCAAAAGAGTGTCCGGAAGATAAAACACCATTGTTGCTTGTGTTGTTAGAATAAAGGGATCACTCTTATACCAGCACCTTGCAGTGTTGATGCTTTTGAAGTGTCCATCATATTTGACAAAAGAGTCTCTCTTCTTGCTACCAAGGTCAAGCCAGTCACAACGCAATAAGACAACCGAGCGATGGGTGCCTCCACTAGAGTTGTACTGCAACTCTACGATGCTTCTCAACTGACCATAGAAGTCAATGATCTCACGATCATGTGACCCCTCAGTGACGATTCCACTATTCTATGGCTTCCTTTTTTCCTCACGGTCAACGGTGTGGTACCGGGCACCGTCAGCAATGCATGCTGAATACACTCTCACTCGCTTATCCGGTAAGCATGCTTGCAAATAGATCATCACTGACCTTCTTCTCCTCATGCAACTTCTCAATCTACACAAATAAAATATTTGGAAACAATGGTATTTAACAGTTGGTAAATAACATAGAAAACATAAAACATGTGACTAAAGATCTCACATGATTCTTAAACCACTTAGCAAACCCTTGGCAACCCTTTTATCAACATGGATCTTGCTTTCTTCATGATTTAACTCTTCCTTGCATTTCCTACAATGCCAACATTAGGCTGGTGCCAACCCAAGCAAAAAAAATATAATGAGTGCACAAGATATAACATACTCGATATAAGGTAGAACCTCAGCACAATTGTTGAGCACATACCAAACCATCTTGTCATACTCATCACCAGCCTCCAAGTATTGTGAGGCTCCAAGAAAGTTCACACCATGGTTGAAAACAGAGACATCACCACTTTGCGAATCAGACCGCTCTCTATTTCTGCTCGGCCGGTTCCATCTTGTTTCCACAACGCCAAAGTATCTAGAGCAAAAAGTCAAGCACTCGTCAACGACATATGCTCAGCAATCGAACCTTCAGGTCTTGCGGTGTTTCGCACATAACGCTTACAAGTAATTAAGCGGCCTTCGTTCGATTGGGTACATCCAACCGTATTGCACAGGGCCTCTAAGCATTGCCTCTTTTAGTAAGTGCACCGCCAAATGGACCATCATAGTGAAGAAAGCTGGAGGGAAAATCTTCTCGAGCTTGCAAAGAATAATTGGGATTTCTTATGCAAGTCTTTCCAGGACAGTTAACTTGAGTGTTTTGCAGCACGGTTCTCTAAAGAAATTTCCCAGCTCAGCAACCGCTTCATATATATATATATATCCTTGTCCATGATTCCTCGGAGTCCCGCCGGTAAAATCCTTTGGAGGAGCATGTGAAAATCATGGGTTTTTAGTACTGAAAGCTTGAATCCATGAGAAGTAACACACTTTGCTAGGTTAGCAGCATAACCATCTAGAAATTTCACCGCTCTTAGGAATTCATAGAATGCAAGCTTTTGTTCTTTACTCATTGTATACCATGCTCATGGCATTTCAAATGAATCTTCATCTTCATTGTGCTGTAGATGCAAATCTCCTCTTATACCCATGTCCTCCAAATCAAGCCTATAACTAACCGTGTCCTTTGTCTTCCCTTCAATGTTCAGAAACGTCCCTAGCAGATTCTCGCATATGTTTTTCTCAATGTGCATTACATCGAGATTATGCCTTAATTTCTGATCAGCCTAGTATGGCAGGTCCCACAAACAAGACCTCCGGTCCCAACATTGACCTTCCTCACACTTTCTTTTCTTCGCAAGCTTTCCTGGTCTCACATCTTTCACCTTTTCAAGTTGTTTCTCTAGCTCTTCTTCATTGAATTCAGCTGGCTTGTCACGGGTTTCATTCTCACCATTAAAATCTTTGCTTCTTTGCTAGCGATGGTTTCGGGGAAGAAAGCAGCGGTGCCCAATATAGCAGATCTTTCTCCTTATTCTTTGAGCAAGGGTCTTTGTCACAATGGACACAAGCCTGATAACCCGCTGTGATCCTCCCAAAAAGAGTGTGTAGAGACGGGAAATCATGGATGGACCATATGATTGCAACACGTAGATTGAATTTTTCTTCCGGACTCAAGGCATCATATGTAGGTACACCAGTCTAGAGTTGGAGCAGTTCTTCTATGAGGGGCTCCATAAAGACATCAAAATCCTTTTTTGGAGACTCTGGACCCGAGATAAGCAACGACATCATGAAGTTGGACTGATCCATGCATGCCCGTGGTGGCAGGTTGTACGGCACCACAAAATTTGGCCACATGCTATTAGACGTGCTCATGTTCCCAAATGGATTAAAGCCATCTGTGGCAATGCCAAGTTTTATGTTCCTTGGATCTGCAGCAAAATCTACATGTATACTGCCAAACTCCTTCCATGCCTCTCCATCCGCTGGATGGCTTAGCTCATTATCCACAAGTTACTGCTTCAGCTTGTGCCATTGTACCTCAAGCGTTGATTTCTTAGAGATAAACATCCGTTGCAGCCTTGGTATCAACGGAAAGTGCCTCAGTACCTTCTCCGGTATTGACTTCTTCCCATCAGCATCTTTCCACCTAGAGGCATTGCATTTTGGACAATTGTCATGCTTTGCTAAATCATTCCGAAACAAGACACAGTTATTTGGCCACACATGTATTGAAACATAACCTATCCCCAGCCTACGGATTATGCTCAATGCTTCAACATAAGATCTAGGAACATAGCTATCAGGGAATTGCAAGCTCAAACGGCGGAGTATTGTGTTGAATGCAGCATTGCTAATCCGGTAGAAAGACTTGATGTGGAGTAACTTCATGGTGAAGGTAAATCTTGAAAATTTACCCCATTCATGAGTTGCGTGCTTCGCCTCCTCTAACACCTCAGCAAACAATGACTTCTATCCATCAGCACGATTTTTAGCGTCATACAGATCCTTCAGTAGGTCAGGAATCCTATGATCTTCATGACCATCCTCTTCCTCCAAACCAGCATTATCTTGCAAAACCTTTTCCATGAAATCAATGACAGCATCACCACCACCCATCATATGAGGGGCCTGTGTATCAGCTTCAAAATGTTGAGGTTGTCCGTCTAAAGGTTCTCCATGATATATCCATCTATCATACGTGCTGGACATCCCATTAAGAAGCAGATGATCTTCCACTCTTCCTTGAGCCTTTCTTAAACGGTTGAGGCATTCACAACATGGGCAAAGAATGTGAGCATCGTTGGAAAAAATTTCTTGAACAAATGCCATGAAATCATCTCCTTTCATATGTTCTTTCGAAAACTTTCTAACTCCTTTTCTAATCCAGCTTCTGTCCATCTGCCAAAAGCAACAAATTGGCAACTTAGGAAATCAATCTAGGTGCGTCAACATTAATTAATGAAAATGGATGGCAGTAATGACACCCAACTTTATATGCTAACTGCCTAACCACAACATTCATCTATTTCAATTTCTCACTACTTTAGTCCAGTTCACATGGTTTACTAATTTCACATGGGAGCAATAAAAAGTAGTTCACAAGAATTACAGATTTCACATGGGAGAAAAGAAAAGCTAACAAAAACTTGCTGGTTCACAAAAAAACAAAGGTGGTTTACAAAGAACTACTGTGGTTAAACCACCAACAATGACAACATATGCTGCCACAAAGTTAAATGACTCCCTTCATATTTTCCAAGTTTACATCAAATCTACATCAACCCCAGGATCCCGTTTCAGCGAAAGACCAACTTGGTGGACAAAATAAATCAGCATTCAATATTTACTCATGGCATGAATCAGTTAAATGGATCAGGATCTTATTACTCAACATTCATTATTTACTCATGGACAAAATAAATCAGGAATTTAGAAGGATCCTGTTTTAGGGAAAGACCAACAACAATTTATTCATGGACAAAATAGAACAGAGAGCTCTGTTCTATTGATTGTTGACAACATAATTCACCGCTAACAATTGACTGGATTCCAAAAGAATTCTTAACAATTTCATCAATAGCAATTCTCCTAACAATTTTATCAACAGAAATTCTCTTCACAATTTCTACCAAATTCATCAATGCCATTTCCAAGAGATTTTTCCAAGCTTACAAAAAACCTACATCAAATCAGTATGTGTGTGTGGAGATTCTACTAACAAATCTAAATGAAATCAATGACATAAACAGAGAGGAGAGGGGGAGGAGAGGGGTGCATACGTGGGTGAGGTCTGCTTGCGGTGGCGGCGAATCCCCCATGCTCGGCGGTGGCGAGTCCCCCATGCGTGGGAGAGGTCACCATTCCTATCGTGGGCGAGGAGAGCGGTGAGGTCGCCATTCCTATCGTGGTCGAGTCCCCCTGCGCCACCACCAACGGTAACCGCCCCCACCCCGCCCCTACTGGTCGCTCTGCCTCCACGCCCACGCGCCTACCTCGCCTCTGCCCCCGAGGCCATGGGCGAGGTCACCTGCGGCGAGGTCGTGGGCAAGGCGAGTGGCCCCTGCTGGTCGCTTCGGCCGCCGGCCCCACCCTCGTCCACTACCCCCGTCGGTTGCATCCGCTCGCTGCCCGCCACCCGCCGGCCCGGCCCTCGTCCATCGGCCCCTGTTGGTTGCTTCCACCCGCCGCCCGCCGCCACCTGGTCGGAAGACCTAGAAAAATGCTAAGTGTTGCTCTGTTCGATGCCACCTGGTCGGACGGTCCCACTTGTCACTAATACGAGAGAGTCATGGTTTTATATAATGTATAGATAAATTCCCATATATGAGCAATAGTCCCTCTCTATCCCAGTGGTAGCGAGCGAGCCAAGCCTATCAAATGGGTCCCGCCTTTCAGTGTGTGCCCCGTCTGTCTGTTGAATATTAACATTTAAGAAAAAATGACACCTAGACACTGACACATAAGCGAGGTTGCTGAGGTGGCTGCCTAATCATCCTAATGCGTTCAAACTCAAGTGTAGTGACCATTTTATATTGGTCGTTATCAGCTAGGCATGAGGCAGCTGCCCGCTTTATCACCATTTCCTCTAATGAATCTACGACCTTCCTGACCAAAATGGTCGTTATGGTTCAGGGTTTGGAGGCCCCTGAACAGCTTTTGATCAATTGGTATAAAATGGTCATAAATTTATGACCAACTCTTCCAGGGTCTCTGACAGAAGGTCACAAGTTGACATATTTCTTGTAGTGAAACACAACAGCAAAGAAGGATACATGCTGGTCAATCAATGTGTCCGGAGCAGTAGCAAGCTACCTGGGTTCAACGGAAGCACAAAGAGGCATTTCCTTGTAAAGTAGGCTACCGTAGGCATACAACTAGGTGTTGAATCCCACACATACCAATGCATTTCAAACATAGACACAATATGCACGATATGCCTAGATACAACATGGCATCACAACATAACTCTATGACTCAAGTATTTATTAAAGACTCATAAAGCCAACATAATGTGGTATTACAAACAGGGGTCACAAGTACCAACACTCAAGTCATACAAGCAACAAGCATGTATAGGTACAGACATCTAATAAAAGTGGCTGGAGGACCCTGAGAGGATACAATGACCCTACCAAAGGAACCAGACCTCTTTCTAGGATTCCCAAGCTAATCTGGTCAACATCGAAGTTCACGTCGTAGGAATCACTAATGAGACTGACGTCTTGTCTGCAAAACATAAATTAAGCAACCGAGAGTACAAAGGTACTTAACAAGACTTACATCAGAACTAACTGCATATGCATCATTGTCAACAAAGGGGTTGTGGAGTTTATTGTAGCAAGCCAACTTTGACTCTTGGCTAACCTATACTACAACTACAAGTAGTATCTTTGAGGTGGAATAGTGCACACGAGTCCATATATTCACCAAATCAATACACCACTATGGATCCAATCATGTCTCCCTACGAGAAGGCCATCCATAGCACTCACGCTTATCTTGCGTATTTTCGAAGTATCCATTTCACTCGTGTTTGAACCACATACGTTCTAAGTAGTCCATATCGGAGGACGTGGCTATTCGAACAGATTCATAATCCTGCAGGGGTGTACTTCTTCACACATGCTCCTGCCACTTATCGCCATGTGCACGTACAAAGGCACCTCGACAACCTTGAAGCGGAAGCCCGACGAGGGAGTCGACCACGACCGTCAATCACACAAGACCCTAGTCCAGGTTTATCGCCAATTTGAGACTGAACCCGCAAGGAAGTCCATGCGAAGTTTCCTCTATGTCCCAAAATGATGTGCATAGGGTTCCACAAGTCCACCATCTGGTTGACACTTGGTACACCATGCCACTATGCATCCACCACATCGAAGCCCACCCTGTCGGGCAGCGCTAAGCACGGTCGCCAACACTTTTCCTACAAACACCAGAAACTAGTTGCAACTCCTGGACAAAGATCTAGGCAATTAATAAGTCGAGCGGGGTAATATTTCAGGGCCCAACGTGTGGTAGTAATTGTCTTGGATCACATACACAAAGCTCAGTTCTTAAGGACGCTCCAATGAGACAACCCGCCATGTACTCCTACATGGCCTCTCATTGCTACCTTTACCAAATCGGATTCACACACTTAGCTCTCACACTGTAGGGTATGAACACATCCATTCCGATGCATCGCCCAGATGTATCAGACCCGACACGACTCTAATCATAGCAGGAACAGTAAGCAAGCATGGATGAGTAAGCACAACAAGGCTCAAGCAGTTTCTACTCATTCTACGTGGTTTCAACTATTTACCTTGACAAAGATAGGTCATGCAAAGGAATGGGTTCAACTACCGGAAACATGTAACCGTTGAATCGTTATTGTCCTAATGTAGTAAAATAGAGCAGGAGCGAGAGAGTGGGTTTATATCAGTAAGCACAAGGGGGGTTGCTTGCCTGACAGCTCTAAAGATATTTGACGTGGCTTGAGTCTGCGTCGGTATTTCCCCAAAGAGGAAGGGATGACGTAGCACAGCGACAGTAAGTATTTCCCTCAATTATGAAACAAAGGTATCAATCTGTAGAGGAAGATCACCCACCCACATAAACAACAGCTGCACACAAACAACAAATTAATACTTGCAACCTGAAATGAAAGAGAGGTTGTCATGCTCTCTACGGTAGTAAGATAGATTAGGTGATGATAGTTTTGGTAAATAAATCTTGCAAGAACACAAAGTAAAATAAATAAACAAAAACTACAGCAAGATATTTTTGGTTTTTTTGGACTAATAGATCTGAAAACAAAAGTTGCAAGTAGTAGATCAAAAAGCAATATGTTGGAAAACTAGACCCCTGGGCCGTAGGGTTCACTAGTGGCTTCTCTCATGAGTATAGCACACGGTGGGTGAACAAATTGCTATTGGGAAATTGATAGAAGATCAAATAATCATGAAGATATCCAGGCAATGATCATTATATAGGCATCACATCCAAGATAAGTAGATTGAAACGATTCTGCATCTACTTATATTACTCCACACATCGACCACTATCTAGCATGCATCTAGCATATTCAGTTCATGGGAAAACGGAATAATGCAATAAGAATGGTGACATGATATAGACAAGATCTATTCATGTAGTAATAGACCCCATCTTTTTATCCTTAAAGGCAACGATATATGCGTGTCTTGCTACCCCTTCTATCACTGGGAAAGAAAACCACAAGATCGAACCTATCACAAAGCACCTCCTCCTATGCAAAGAAAAATCAATCTATTTTGCCTAACTAAACCAAAGATTCGAAGAAGAAATACGAGGCTATAAGTAGTCATGCAAATAAGAGATGAAAGAAGACTCAAATCATATTCATGGATGGAAACTGATCATGAACTCAAAATTCATCAGATCCCAACAAACACACCGCAAAAGTCATTACATCAAATAGATCTCCAAGAGACCATTGTATTGAGAAACATAGAGAGAGAGAGAGGAAACCATCTAGCTACTGCCTACGGACCCGTAGATCTATGGTGGAATACTCACATATCATCGGAGAGGTACCCATGAAGAAGATGAACCCCGTTGTGGTGGTGTTAGATTGGATCTCGAGATTCTAGAACTTGCGTCGGCTAGAATTGTGTTTCGTCAACTCCCCTAGGGTTTTTGGATTTTATGGGAATTTATAGGCTCGATAGTCACTTGAGGGGGTACCCGAGGTGCTCACCTTGTACCAGGCCGTGCCAGGGGCCTCTGGCGCGCCCTGTGGGAGGGTGGCCACACTGGGGCCCCTCTTCTAGTGTTATTTGGCCCATCTGCTTCCTTCTGGTCCAAAAATCCACACAAATTCCCCGCGGCATTTGGGCTCCATTTGGTACTGATTTTCTGTGAAGTAAAAAACAAGCAAAAACAACAACTAGCACTTTGGCACTATGTCAATAGGTTAGTCCCAAAACATGATATAAAGTTTCTATAAAATGATTGTAAAACATCCAAGATTGATAATATAACAGAATGGAACAAGCAAAATTATAGATACGTTGGAGACGTATCAGCATCCCCAAGCTTAATCCTAATCGTCACCGAGTAGGTAAATGATAAAAAAACATAATTTTCAATGTCGAATGCTGCCTATCATGTTCATCACATATTCTTTTCTTTATAGCATGGACATTTGGACTTTTCATATGGTTCCAAGCAACAGTCCACTATTGACATGAAAACTTGAATACTCAAGCATATCAACAAGCAACCATGTCATTCAAAATATCAACGCTAAAGCAAGTTATCCCTAGCCCATCATGATCAATCATTTGTCCATTGGCAATACACACTCAAATATTAGCTACACCTAATGCTCAAGTACGATCATAGTGCCCCCTAGTTGGTGCTTTATAAGAGAAGATGGAGACTCAAATTGAAAAATAAAAATTGCATAAAGTAAATTGATAGGCCCTTCGTAGATGGAAGTAGGGATTTGTAGAGGTACCAGAGCTCAAGTTTTTAAATTGATAGAGAAAAAAATAATTTGAGTGGCATGCCTTTCGTGTCAATGAAAACGACTGAGAGATTTCAATATCTTTCCACACTAGATGCATCATAGGCGGTTCCCAAGCAGAAAATAAAGTTTATTCCTTTTTCCACCATACTTAAAATTCCCATGGCTAGTCGAATCCACGGTTGCCTTCCATACCAACACTTTCCAAGGAATTTATTATTTGACAACATAAAGTAAATATTTTTTGTTTTTCATTTTGGGACTGGGCATCCCTATTACTGCCATACTCGCATGCAATGACAAGTGCATAAACACTCATCTTGAGAATAACACACCTAGCATGAAAAAATATTGGTCACCCCCTACCATTTCAAAAATGGTACGAGCACACAAAAAGGAAAATTTATTTTGAATGTTTAGAGATGGCACATTCTAATTTTCTTGGAACGGCATGGAAATATCGTATGTAGGTAGGTATAGTGGACTCATATGGCAAAACTTGGTTTAAGGATTTTGGATGCACAAGTAGTATTTCTACTTAGTACAAGTGAAGGCTAGCAAGAGATTGAGAAGTATCCAACCAAGAAACAAAAAATCACATAAGCGATCATTAAGCATAACTAACATTGAATAATGCACCATAAGTAGGATGTAATTTCGTAGCACAACTATTGAATTTCGTGCTTGCATAGGGAATCACAAACCTTAACGCCGATATTCTTACTAAGCATAATTACTCACTAACATAACTCACATATCACTATTGTCATGTCTCAAAACTATTACAAGGAATCAAGTTTAATTTGTCCAATGATCTTCATGAAAGTTCTTATTATATCCCTCTTGAATATCTATCACTTTGGGACTAGTTCCATATGTTGCAATTGCTTTTGATAAGCTCACATAGATATAAGTGTAGAACATGAGCATACAAGTTTCATCTCTCAAAATAATATAGGTGAGGCATGAGAGGATTTCTTCAAAATTACTAACTCTCAAATTGATATAAGTGAAGCACTAGAGCAATTCCTTTGCTCAAATAGATTTAAGTGAAGCATAAAGAGTAATTCTAACAAATCATGGCATATTTTGGCTCTCTAAATAGTTGTGTGCAGCAAGGATAAAAGAAAACAAAGCAAAGATACAAGACGCTCCAAGAAAAACTCATGATATGTGACGAATAAAAATATAGTTCCAACTAGTATACCGATGGTTGTTAGAAGAAAGAGGGAATACCACTCGGGGCATCCCCAAGCTTAGTTGCTTGTTACTATTTGGATATTACCTTGGGGTGCTGTAGAATCCCCGAGCTTTGACTCTTCTATCTCCTTACTCCTTCATCCATCATGACCTCACCCAAAACTTGAAAACTTCAATCACACAAAACTTGACAAATTTTTCGTCAGATCCGTTAGTATCAAATAGAAAATTACCACTTTAGGTACTATTGTAAACCCATTCGTATTTTATTATTGTATTATACCTACTTTATTCTAACTTTACCATGACTTATACCCCCCGATACAAGCCATAGACTCGTCTAAACAAGCACACAATGCAATGAAAACAGAATCTATTTCACACAGGACAGTGTGTAGTAATCTGTACTCTAACCGTACTACTGGAACTTTACAAATTCTGACAAATTAGCAAAATGTAAGAATTTGTATAGAAATACTCTATTAAAATTTCAGCTCAATATCACGTTCCAGGTTCCAGCAAATAATGAAAATTTGTGCACTGGGAACAAAGTTTCTGTTTGAGATTCAGCATTGTTTCTACTCATCTTATGGATCATGCTAAAGGCATTACTTGGCACAAACACTAAATAAAACATAAAAATAGAATCATAATTGTTCAAAACACTCAAAAACAGAAAGCAAAAGATGAAAACAATTTATTCATTGTGTTGCCTCCGAACAAGCGCTATCGATTTACACTCCTAGCTAGGCATAACACATAGATTCAAGTATTGTCATCCTTAGTTTCCAACTCCTTAAGAACACAATGTGAATTTTTCAAGGATCTATCATGTTCAATTACAATATATCTAGGAATAAGATTGAAAAAAATGTTCTTGCCATGAAGGTTGCTTACCACTTCAACAAAATTTGGATGGATACTAATCATTTTGAGATCCTCATTGTTTCTACTAGAAATGGTACCCTTGTTCTTATGAATTTTCATGGATTTGCAATCTTTGATAATAGGAGTTTTTTCAATAGTTTTATCGGTAGGGAAAGCCGAACTTAAGTTATGAAAGATTTCATCCAACTTATCAATTCTAGTGGGGCTTTCTTCAATTCTTCTATTGATTACGGGTTCCTTTTCCTTTAATATTTTAAGTGCGTCTACCACTTTTGACCCAATTATATTAGCAAGATTATGCATCATTTTATCCAAGTTCTCGATATTTTCCTCGGTGAGCATTTTCTTTTCAATAGCATCTAACATTTTCATAACCTGCTCAAGAGTTAAAATTGTTTCATTGACAATGGTAGGTGGAAAACCCACTAAATTTCCCAAAGTGTTATAAGCATTCAAAGGAGGGCACATCAAGAAGTTTCCATTGGTAATCGTATCAAGGACAAATCTATACCAAGTGGTGATGCCCACATAAAAATAGCAAAGAAGAACTATGGTAGATTCTTTGTGAGTAGATCTATTATGAGCATTGCAAATCCTATATCAAGCATCTTTAAGGTTCTCCCATCCCCTTCCATTCTCGGGAGTAAACGTAATAATAGAGGAACTAGCCATAGTGAAGAGATACGCTAACAAGAGATCTGACGAGAAAAAGGCAAACGAAAAAGAGAGGGCGAATAAAACGACAAATTTGTGAAGTGGGGAAACGAAAATGAGAGCCAAATGGAAAATAATGTAAATTGCAATGAGATGCGATTTGTTATTAGGAACCTAGTAGATGATATTGCTTCCTCCCCGGCAACGGTGCTAGAAATTCCTTTGACTTGGCTTGAGACTGCGTCAGTATTTCGCCAAAGAGGAAGGTATGCTGCAGCACAACGACGGTAAGTATTTCCCTTAGTTATGAAACCAAGGTATCAATCCATAGAGGAAGATCATGCACCCACGTAAACAACACCTGCACACAAACAAAAATTACTTGCAACCCGATGCGAAAGAGAGGTTGTCACGCTCTCTACGGTAATAAGATAGATTAGGTAAAGATAGTTTTGGCAAATAGATCTCGCGAGAACACAAAGTAAAATAAATAAACAAAAAGTGCAGCAAGGTATTTTTGGTTTTTTTGGATCAATATATCTGAAAATAAAAGTTGCAAAAAGTAGATCGGAAAGCAATATGTTGGAAAAGTATACTCGGGGGCCGTAGGTTTCACTAGTGGCTCCTCTCGTGAGTATAGAACACATTGGGTGAACGAATTACTGTTCGGCAATTGATATAAGATCAAATTATCATTACAATATCCAGGCAATGATCATTATATAAGCATCCCTTCCAAGATAAGTAGACCGAAATGATTCTGCATCTACTTCTATTACTACACACATCGACCGCTATCTAGCATGCATCTAGTGTATTAAGTTCTTGGGGAAATGGAGTAATGCAATAAGAACAGTGACATGATGTAGAAAATATCTATTCATCTAGGTATAGACCCCATATTTTTATCCTTAATGGCAACGATACATGTGTGTCTTGCTGCCCCTCCTGTCACCGGCAAAGAACATTGCAAGATCTAACCCATCACAAAGCACCTCTTCCCATGGCAAGAAAAATCGATCTGGTTGGCCTAAATAAACCAAATATTCGAAGAAGAAATACGAGGCTATAAGTAATCATGCAAATAAGATATCAAAGAAGACTCAAATCATATTCATGGATAGAAACTGATCATGAACTCAAAATTCATCGGATCCTAACAAACACACCGCAAAAGTCACTACATTAAATAGATATCCAAGAGACCATTGTATTGAGAAACATAGAGAGGGAGGAAGCCATCTAGTTACTGGATTTGGACCCATAGATCTATGGTGGAATACTCACGGATCATCGGAGAGGCACCTATGAAGAAGATGAACCCCTTCGTGTTGGTGTTAGATTGGACCTCGAGATTTTGGAAATTGCGGCACCTGTAATTGTGTTTCGTCGACTCCCCTGGGGAATTTTATAGGCCCGATAGTCGGTTTAGGGGGCGCCCGAGGTGCCCACTTTCTACCAAGCTGCGCCAGGGGCCTCTGGCGCGCCCTAGTGGAGGGTGGCCACCCTGGCCGCCCTCTTCTGGTGTTGTTTGGCCCATCTGATTACTTGTGGTCCAAAAAAATGCACAAAAATCCCCGCAATGTTTGGGCTCCATTTGGTACTGATTTTCTGTGAAGTAAAAAACAAGCAAAAACACCAACTAGCACATTGGTACTATGTCAATAGGTTAGTCCCAAAAATGATATAAAGTTGCTATAAAATGATTGTAAAACATCTAAGACTGATAACATAACAACATGGAACAAGCGAAAATTATAAATACGTTGGATACGTATCAATATTACTTCTCTTCATTAGTGTCAACGATCATAGTGTCGAAACCATCATCTATCGAGAAGGAACAACACCGGCAAAACAAGAAAGGAACACATTCAATGTAATGCAACAAACATGATGCATGATATTGCATGTTAAGGTACCGAATTCACCTAGCACAATATTTAGTCATATTAATTGAAGTGGAATTTAAATAGGCATCAAATTCCAACTCCAAACTATTTATAAAATTTGTCCTAATCATGATATGTCCTAGTAGGTTATGTTAACTTGATCAAACATGCACGATCATGGCATAAACATATTTATTTAATTTTTCTAATCATTTTTCATATATAAATTATTTTCATTCAATTTATAGATTGTTTTGTATGATTTTTAGAAGTTGTATACATTTTCTGAATAGATAAATCATTTAAGATTTATTTAAATTTTAAAAAGGGATTAATGCTTCAGCATTGCATCAACAGTACGTCAGCGGGTCCGCCGGGCCGTCGAGGTCAAACCTGACCATCTGGGCCCACACACGAGTGTAATAGGGTCGGCTAAAGAGGCTGACACGTGGGGCCAGGTCTACTGACTAGCTCAGGTCAAACCTGACCAGTGGGGCCCACTAGTCAGTGACCCATTAAGTTAACATGGGTTATTTTCTCTAATTTAAACTTTTCCGGTTAATTAAGTTTGCGGGACCCATTGTTAGTATCTCTAAGTGGGAATTAGTAGTGCCATTAGTGCTAATGAGGTGACACGTCGGCGGCTAAACGACGGCGACCAAAACCGATGCCAGAGTTGCTCAGAACGACGCTAGGGGCCATGGATTTGGGTGCGGTTTGGCTCTACGGAACGCACACACTCGCGCGCATTCAACACAGCAGGTGACAACAGCTGGGGTGCAGTGCTGCGACCACGGTGGCCGAAGCTCCAGCTCAAGCGGGTCCGGGACTACGAGGAAGGGGCGGCTCGTCATTGGGCTCTACGGCGTCTTGGGGAGGCCCTGAGCATGACTGCGTGATCGAGTTAGCCGGGAGGGGCTTCTAGAGACGGAGAGTTTGCTGGCGGCAGCAGAAGCTCGGGTCCGGCGCTGAGGCTATATAGGGCTTGGAATCGATGAGGAGGAGAGAGGGGAAAGACATGTAAGCTCACTGCGGATCGACCGGTGGTCTTAGAGGGCTCGGGGATGGGTGGAGCACGGTGAATCGACGGTGATGTTCCGGTGATCGAAGCGGCAAGGGAGACGACGATGGTGACGATGGAGGCCGTCCAGGCTTGTGTGAGTTGACGAGGAGCTTCAGGGCGACGTTACGGACCCGGTTGACACTACGGCGGGGCAAGGGGTGGCCGGTGTCTACGGCAACATAGAGTGACAATGACGCGGGGATCGGCCATGGCGGGGAGAAGGCGAGAGAGCGAGGGGGAGGGTAAATGGAGTGGTTGCCAGGATCCAGACGGCACTGCGGGCTCTATCCATGGTGTCGACGTGGAGAGGGGAAGCATGAAGTGGCCTGGGCACGTGCACGTGCGCACTGACCACGCGCTCGTCCTCCTGGCGCAAGCTAGGAGATGACTGGCAAGAGGTTGGTGGGCTGGGCCACCAACTAGGCCGGCCAGGTAAGTCCTTCTCCCCTTTGCTTTTCCTTTTATTTCTATTTTTCTATTTATCTAAACTCTGTTTGATATGATTCCATATAAATTCATTTTTGAAGATTCTAAAAACTTGTTCCTGTGGTTGAGTGGCTTATTCCACACATAGAGAACATTATTTATTTATTTATTTTTGGCATCTTTATTTATTTATGAAAACCATAGGTAACTAAAATAATTCCAGCAATATTTTCATTGGTTTCAAATATTTCTTTTGAAACCTAAATTTTGTTGGTTTGGACTAGTTATTTGATTTGAGGCAAATCCCATCTGTTAGGGTTTTATGAAGGCCATTTGAATTCATTGACTCAAATTTGTTTTGAATTTGGTTTAATCCATTTGGGGTTGGGTTAGGTCCCCCATTCCAGGCTTCAGGAATTTGAACATGATGCATGGATGCTCACCGATGCAAGTAATTTAATCATTTGCAAAAAAATTCTAGGGCTATGACAACTCACCCCCACGAAACAAGAATCTCGTCCCGAGATTCAGGCGTAGGGTAAGAGAACAACAGGGAACACAACACTAACACAATCATGACGATCCAGTTGCCCTTCTCGAAGATGTTGATTCATTGCATCATGTTGATCTTGACATCCTTGCCTTTGATATCTTCATCAAAACACAACGACAACAGGAACGGAAAACTCTACATGAGTCGATCTTCTCGAAGATCGGACAACTCACGATCAGCCCATAGAGTGAGACGTAAGAACGTCTCTTGAGCTGAGACACCTAAGACAAATTGAGTACGTGAGAATGAGGCAAACAATGGAGGTTCAATTGGTAGGCAACAATTCCATGCTTAAGCAGATGGAGAATGGGTTTCAAAGTAGCGAGGAGTTAGTTGCCCTTCATACCATAACGGGCACCTTCAGGAAGATGACTGATAGGATTATCCCTTAAGTGGCAAAAAGATTTACTCTTGACACGGAGATCATTGAAACTCTTCATATAAGCCTAAGACAATTCACAATGACCGTTTGAAGGAATGCAAAAGAATGGCATACTCAGATCAGAGGGAAACTAGAGTTATAGAACAACTCAGCAACAGAAAGCACATTCCAATTGATACCGAGGGTATAACCCGGTGTCTGAGCGTGCTCTCAAGAACTTGAGCATTTCCACATTCAGCAGGGTCTTACACAAATCCATGCCAACAATCCTGGCAACACATCATACTACCATGATGAATAACGATAGAGGATGCAAATGCAAAGAAAGACAACACTTTCTCAGAGTTCACCTTAGCTAGGCCAAGGAAACGAAATCTGTGTTGGGAGACGTAGTAATAAATCAAAAAATTCCTATGTCTTCACCAAGATCCATCTATGGAGAAACCAGCAATGACTAAGGGGAGAGTGCATCTTCATACCTTTGAAGATCGCAAAGCGGAAGCATTACTGGAAAGCGGTTGGTGGAGTCGTACTCGCAGCGATTCAGATCGCGGTGGAATCCGATCTAAGCGCTGAATAACGGTGCCTCCGCGTTCAACACACGTGCAGCCCGGTGACGTCTCATATGACTTGATCTAGCAAGGAGGAAGGATAGGTTGAGGAAGAGCTCTGGCAGCATGACGGCGTGGTGATGGTGGAGCTGCGTGGTTCTCCCGCAGAGCTTCGCTAAGCACTACGGAGGACGAGGAGAGGGAGGAGTAGGGCTACGCCGTGGGAGAGAGAGATGCTTGTCTACGGCTGCCCCAAGTGCTCCTCTATTTATAGGAGGAGGAGGAGGAAGGGCTGCGCACTAGGGTTCCCACCCTAGGGTGGTGAGGCAGCCCCCGGATCCCATCTTGCTGGCAGCCACAGAGGGAGAGGGGTGCGGCTGCCCTAGGGTGGGCCTTAGGGCCCATCTGCCCTAGGGTTTGCCTCCTCCCACCTTCAGCTGTGCCTTGGGCCCTTGTGGGGGCGCACCAACCCACCAAGGGTCTGGTTCCCTCCCACTTGTGGCCCATGCAGCCCTCTGGTACTGGTGGCCCCACTTGGTGGACCCCCGCAACCCGTCCGGTGGTCCCGATACGTTACCGGTAATCCCCGAAACACTTCCGGTGACCAAAACCTCACTTCCTATATATGAATCTTTACCTCTGGACTATTCCGGAGCTCCTCGTGACGTCCGGGATCTCATCCGGGACTCCAAACAACCTTCGGTAACCATGCACACTATTTCCCTATAACCCTAGCGTCGTCGAACCTTAAGTGTGTAGACCCTACGGGTTTGGGAGACACGTAGACATGACCGAGACACCTCTCCGGTCAATAACCAACAGCGGAATCTGGATACCCATGTTGGCTCCCACATGCTCCATGATGATCTCATCGGATGAACCACGATGTCGGGGATTCAATCAATCCCGTATACAGTTCCCTTTGTCTACCGGTATGATACTTGCCCGAGATTCGATCGTCGGTATTCCTATACCTTGTTCAATATCGTTACCGGCAAGTCTCTTTACTCGTTCCGTAACACATCATCCCTTGGCTAACTCCTTAGTCACATTGAGCTCATTATGATGATGTCTTACCGAGTGGGCCCAGAGATACCTCTCCGTCATACGGAGTGACAAATCCCAGTCTCGATTCGTGCCAACCCAACAGATACTTTCAAGGATACCCGTAGCATTCCTTTATAGCCACCCAGTTACATTGTGATGTTTGGCACATGCAAACTATTCCTATGGTATTCGGGAGTTGCACAATCTCATGGTCTAAGGAAACGATTCTTGACATTAGAAAACCTTTAACAGATGAACTACACGATCTTATGCTATGCTTACGATTGGGTCTTGTCCATCACATCATTCTCCTAATGATGTGATCCTGTTATCATTGACATCCAATTTCCATGGTCATGAAACATGACCATCTATTGATCAATGAGCTAGCCAACTAGAGGCTCACTAGGGACATGTTGTGTTTAATGTATTCAGACATGCATTACGATTTCCGGTTAACACAATTATAGCATGAACAATAGACAATTATCATGAACAAGGAAATACAATAATAACCATTTTATTATTGCCTCCAGGGCATATTTCCAAAAGTCTCCCACTTGCACTAGAGTCAATAATCTAGTTACATTGTGATGAATCGAACACCCATAGCATTCTGGTGTTGATCATGTTTTGCTCGTGAAAGAGGTTTAGTCAACGATCTGTGACATTCAGATCTGTATGTACTTTACAAATATCTATATGTCCCTCGTGAATGTAATCACGGATGGAGTTGAAGCGGTGCTGGATGTGTCTTGTCTTCTTGTGAAACCTAGGCTCCTTGGCAAGGGCAATAGTTCTAGTGTTGTCACAGAATAGAGTCATTGGGCCCGACACATTGGGAATTACTCCTAGGTCGGTGATGTACTCCTTCATCGAGACTCCTTCCTTTGCTGCTTCCGAAGCAGCTATATACTCCGATTCACATGTAGATGCCGCCACGACGCTTTGCTTGCTGCTGCACCAGCTTACTGCCCCTCCGTTGAAAATATACACGTATCCGATTTGTGACTTGGAGTCATCCATATCTGTGTTAAAGCTAGCATCGACGTAACCCTTTATGACGAGCTCTTCGGCACCTCCATAAACGAGAAACATGTCCTTGGTCCTTTTCAGGTACTTCAGGATATTCTTGACCGTTGCGCAGTGTTCCACTCCAGGATCACTTTGGTACCTCCCTACCAAACTTATGGCAAGGTTCACATCAGGTCTGGTACACAACATGGCATACATAATAGAGCCTATGGCTGAAGCATAGGGGATGACACTCATATCTTCTCTATCCTTTGCTGTGGTCGGGCATTGAGTCGTAGTCAATCTCACACCCTGTAACACAGGCAAGAACCCCTTCTTGGACTGATCCATATTAACCTTCTTCAATATTTTGTCAATGTATGTTCTCTGTGAAAGACCTATGAGGCGTCTTGATCTATCTCTGTAAATCTTGATGCCTAATATGTAAGAAGCTTCGCCAAGGTCCTTCATTGAAAAACATTTATTCAAGTAGGACTTTACACTTTCCAAGATTTCTATATCATTTTCCATCAACAATATGTCAACTACATATAATATGAGGAATGCTACAGAGCTCCCACTCACTTTCTTGTAAATACAGGGTTCTCCATAAACTTCTATAAATCCAAACGCTTTAATCACCTCATTAAAGCGAATGTTCCAACTCCAAGATGCTTGCACCAACCCATAGATGGAGCGCTGGAGCTTGCATACCTTGTTAGCATCTTTAGGATCAACAAAACCTTCCGGATCCATTATATACAGTTCTTCCTTAAGGAAACCATTAAGGAATGACGTTTTGACGTCCATTTGCCAAATCTCATAATCATAAAATGCGGCAATTGCTAACATGATTCAGACAGACTTCAGCATCGCTACGGGTGAGAAAGTCTCATCGTAGTCAACTCCTTGAACTTGTCGATAACCCTTAGCGACAAGCCGAGCCTTATAGACGGTCACATTACCATCCGCGTCAATCTACTTCTTAAAGATCCATTTATTTTCTATGGCTCGCTTGTCATCAGACAAGTCCACCAAAGTCCATACTTTGTTCTCATATATGGATCCTATCTTGGATTTCATGGCTTCAAGCCATTTGTTGGAATCTGGGCCCGCCATCGCTTCTTCATAGTTCGAAGGTTCGCCCTTGTCCAACAACATGATCTCCAGGACAGGGTTGTCGTACCTCTCTGGTGCGGAACGTGTCCTAGTGGACCTTCGACGTTCAATAGCAACTTGATCTAAAGTTTCATGATCATCATATTTAACTTCCTCTCCAGCCAGTGTAGGCTCCACAAAAACAACTTGCTGTGCTGCGCTACTCTCCGGTTCGACTGGAGGTACAATTACCTCATCAAGTCCTATTTTCCTCCCACTTACTTCTTTCGAGAGAAACTCTTTCTCTAGAAAGGATCCATTCTTGGCAACAAATACTTTACCTTCAGATCCGAGGTAGAAGGTATACCCAATAGTTTCCTTGGGGTATCCTATGAAGACGCACTTTTCCGCTTTGGGTTCGAGCTTCTCAAGTTGAAGTTTCTTCACATAAGCATTGCATCCCCAAACTTTTAGAAACAACATCTTAGGTTTCTTTCCAAACCATAATTCACACGGTGTCGTCTCAACGGACTTTGACGGTGCCCTATTTAAAGTGAATGCGGCAGTCTCTAATGCATATCCCCAAAATGATAGCGGTAAGTCAGTAAGAGACATCATATATTGCACCATATCCAATAGAGTGCGATTATGACGTTTAGACACACCATTTCGCTGAGGTGTGCCAGGCGGCGTGAGTTGTTAAACAATTCCACATTTCCTTAGGTGTGTGCCAAACTCGTGACTCAAACATGCTCCGCCCCGATCAGATCATAGGCACTTTATTTTCTAGTCATGTTGATTCTCTACCTCACTCTCAAATTCCTTGAACCTTTCAAAGGTTTTAGACTTGTGTTTCATTAAGTAGACATACCCATATCTTCTCAAGTCATCAGTGAGGGTGAGAACATAACTGTAGCCACCGCGAGCCTCAACGCTCATTGGACCGCATACATCGGTATGTATTATCTCCAACTAGTCAGTTGCTCGCTCCATTGTTTCGGAGAACGAAGTCTTGGTCATCTTGCCCACGAGGCATGGTTCGCACGTGTCAAATGATTCGAAATCAAGAGACTCCAAAAGTCCATCAGCATGGATCTTCTTCATGCGTTTGACACCAATGTGACCAAGGCGGCAGTGCCACATGTAAGTGGGACTATCATTATTAACCTTACACTTTTCTGTACTCACACTATGAACATGTGTAACATCACGTTCGAGATTCATCAAAAATAAACCATTGACCAGCAGGGCATGACCATAAAACATTTCTCTCATATAAATAGAACAACCATTATTCTCAGATTTAAATGAGTAGCCATCTCGCATCAAACAAGATCTAGCTACAATGTTCATGCTCAAAGCTGGTACTAAATAACAATTATTGAGGTTTAAAACTAATCCCGAAGGTAGATGTAGAGGTAGTGTGCCAACGACGATCACATCAACCTTGGAACCATTCCCGACGTGCATCGTCACCTCGTCCTTTGCCAGTCTCCGCTTATTCCACAACTCTTGCATGGAGTTACAAATGTGAGCAACTGCACCGGAATCAAATACCCAGGAGCTACTACGAGCGCTGGTAAGGTACACATCAATGACAAGTATATCACATATACCTTTAACATTGCCAGCCTTCTTATCCGCTAATTACTTGGGGCAGTTCTGCTTCAAGTGACTGGTACCCTTGCAATAAAAGCACTCAGTCTGAGGCTTGGGTCCATTCTTGTTCTTCTTCCCGGAAACTTGCTTACCGGGCGCGTCAACTGCTTTGTCATCCTTCTTGAAGTTCTTATTACCCTTGCCTTTCTTGAAACTAGTGGTCTTATTGACCATCAACACTTGATGCTCCTTTTTGATCTCGACCTCCGCTGATTTCAGCATCGAGTACAACTCAGGAATGGACTTCTCCATCCCCTAAATGTTGTATTTCATTACAAAGCTCTTTTAGCTAGGTGGAAGCGACTGGAGGATTCTGTCAATGACCGAGTCATCCGGGAGATTAACTCCCAGCTGAGTCAAGCGGTTGTGCAACCCAGACATTTTGAGTATGTGCTCACTGACAGAACTATTCTCCTCCATCTTACAGCTGAAGAACTTGTTGGAGACGTCATGTGTCTCGACCTGGGCATGAGCTTGGAAAACCAGTTTCAACTCTTGGAACATCTCATGTGCTCCGTGTTGCTCAAAACGCTTTTGGAGCCCCGGTTCTAAACTGTAAAGCATGCCGCACTGAACCAGGGAGTAATCATCACAGTGTGACTATCAAGCGTTCTTAATGTCTTGGTCCGCTGGAAAAATGGGTGGGTCAGCTAGTGGTGCATCAAGGACATACAATCTCTTGGAAGCTATGAGGATGATCCTCAAGCTACGGACCTAGTCTGCATAGTTGCTTCCATCGTCTTTCAGCTTGGTTTTCTCTAGGAACGCATTGAAGTTGAGGGTGACATTAGCGTTGGCCATTGGATCTACAATATAGATTATAAAGACAATTTTAGACTAAGTTCATGATAATTAAGTTCACATAATCAAATTATTTAGTGAGCTCCCACTTAGATAGACATCTGTCTAGTCATCCAAGTGATACATGATCCATGTCAACTAGCCCGTGTCCTATCATCACGTGAAATGGACTAGTCATCCATGGTGAACATCTCCATGTTGATCGCATCTACTATACAACTCATGTTCGACCTTTCGGTCTTCTATGTTCTGAGGCCATGTATGTACATGCTAGGTTCGTCAAGCCAACCTAAGTGTTTCGCGTGTATAAATCTGGCTTACACCCATTGTATGCGAACATTAGAACCTATCACACACAATCATCACGTGGTGCTTCGGAACAACGATCCTTAGCAACGATGCATAGTTAGGGTGAACACATTTCTTGAAATTTTATTGAGAGATCATCTTATTTACTACCGTCGTTCTAAGCAAATAAGATGTAAACATGATAAACATCACATGCAATCAATATAGTGACATGATATGGCCAATATCATCTTGCTCCTTTGATCTCCATCTTCGGGGCACCATGATCATCACTGCCACCGGCACGACACCATGATCTCCATCATCGTGTCTTCATGTAGTTGTCTCTCCAACTATTACTTCTACTACTACTGCTAACGTTTAGCAATAAAGTAAAGTAATTACATGGCGTTTATGATTGACACGGAGGTCATACAATAAAATAAGACAACTCCTATGGCTCATGCCGGTTGTCATACTCATCGACATGCAAGTCGTGCATCCTATTACAAGGACATGATTAATCTCATACATCACAATGCATCACATCACATCCTTTGGCCATATCACATCACAAGGCATATGCTGCAAAAAACAAGTTAGACGTCCTCTAATTTGTAGTTGCAAGTTTTATGTGGCTTCTATAGGTTTCTAGCAAGAACTTTTCTTACCTACGCCAAAACTACAACATGATATGCCAATTGCTATTTACCCTTCATAAGGACCCTTTTCATCAAAACCGATCAGACTAAGGTGGGAGATACAGACACCCTCTAGCCACCTTATGCAACAAGTGCATGTCAGGCGGGAACCGGTCTCACGTAAGCATACGTGTAAAGTTGGTCCGGGCCGCTTCATCCCACAATACCGCCGAATCAAGATAAGACTAGTAACGGTACGAAAATTAACAAGATCGATGCCCACAACAACTTGTGTTCTACTCGTGCATAGACTCTACGCATAGACCTAGCTCATGATGCCACTGTTGGGAGACGTAGTAGTAAATCAAAAAAATTCCTACGTGTTCACAGAGATCCATCTATGGAGAAACCAGCAACGAGTAAGGGGAGAGTGCATCTTCATACCTTTGAAGATCGCAAAGAGGAAACGTTACTGGAATGCGGTTGGTGGAGTCGTACTCGCAGCAATTCAGATCACGGTGGAATCCGATCTAAGCGCCGAACAACAGCGGCTCCGCGTTCAACACACGTGCAGCCCGGTGACGTCTCCTACGCCTTGATCCAGCAAGGAGGAAGGAGAGGTTGAGGGAGAGCTCTGGCAGCAGGACGACATGGTGATGGTGGAGCTGCGTGTTTCTCCGGCAGAGCTTCGCTAAGCACTACGGAGGACGAGGAGAGGGAGGAGTAGGGCTGCACCGTGGGAGAGAGAGATGCGTGTCTCCGGCTGTCCCAAGTGCTCCTCTATTCATAGGAGGAGGAGGAGGGAGGGCTGCACCCTAGGGTTCCCACCCTAGGGTGGTGCGGCAGCCCACCTAGGGGCTATTTACCTCCCACTTGCGGCTCATGCAGCCCTCTGGTGCTGGTGGCCCCACTTGGTGGACCCCCGGAACCCTTCTGGTGGTCCCGGTACGTTACTGGTAATCCCCGAAACACTTCCGGTGACCAAAACCTCACTTCCAATATATGAATATTTATCTCCAGACTATTCCAAAGCTCCTCATGACGTCCGGGATCTCATCCGGGACTCCAAACAACCTTCGGTAACCACATACACTATTTCCCTATAACCCTAGCATCATCGAACCTTAAGTGTGTAGACCCTACGGGTTTGGGAGACACGTAGACATGACCGAGACACCTCTCCGGTCAATAACCAACAGCGGGATCTGGATACCCATGTTGGCTCCCACATGCTCCACGATGATCTCATCGGATGAACCACGATGTCGGGGATTCAATCAATCCCGTATACAATTCCCTTTGTCTACCGGTATGATACTTGCCCGAGATTCGATCATCGGTATTCCTATACCTTGTTCAATATCGTTACCGGCAAGTCTCTTTACTCGTTCCATAACACATCATCCCTTGGCTAACTCCTTAGTCACATTGAGCTCATTATGATGATGTCTTACCGAGTGGGCCCAGAGATACCTCTCCGTTACACGGAGTGACAAATCCCAGTTTCGATTCGTGCCAACCCAACAGATACTTTCAAGGATACCCGTAGCATTCCTTTATAGCCACCCAGTTACATTGTGATGTTTGGCACACACAAACTATTCCTACGGTATCCGGGAGTTGCACAATCTCATGGTCTAAGGAAACGATACTTGACATTAGAAAAGCTTTAACAGATGAACTACACAATCTTATTATTCACACATGCATTACGGTTTCTGGTTAACACAATTATAGCATGAACAATAGACAATTATCATGAACAAGTAAATATAATAATAACCATTTTATTATTGTCTTTAGGGAATATTTCCAACAATCTGGATGATCGACCGAGAGACATTTAGCACTCCGCTTATAATGTTCTCCTTGATGTACTAGCATAACCCAAATATCAGTAATGCTTGGTAGCTACAACATCAAGTAAAATGTCGGACTTCGGGGCCTCAAAGGGGGCCATGAGGAACACCTTCTAGAATAAGTCATACGGAGTCCTGATGGGGAAGTGGCCGAGTTGCTAAATGAATAAACTATAATAATAGGTCTTCCGTCTAGGTGTGTTGTCCACAACACCACTTTACCGGGTTACAGAGAGACCAATACTATAATTCTTGGGAAATGTTCCAACCATCATGTCTGCCTAAGATTCAAAGATGGTAGGTGCCAGGATATTCCAGACTCAGCATGTCTAAAAGTGAAAGGTTGCAATACTAATCGACGAGATGACATTGCGAGATTCTCGGGAAATGAACTAAGGGAGCCAACTCCAAAACATGAGCTGGATTACAAGATACATGTGAACACACTATCCAAGACAAGCATGACCATATAGAAGTCTTACAATGAAACACTACCCGAGTTCTGGGTGGGAACCATCATTGGACGTAGCGAAGTATTGTGCGCATCCGTTAGGATCCTTCAGGATTAACATTTAACTTCTTTTCCTTGAACAAATCAACCAGTGGCTTGGGTGCTAGGGAATGCATATGGGTTAGAGGTTGCAAAGTGATTCGTCTCCAACATATCTATAATTTATGAAGTATTTATGCCATGTTTAGAATAATTCTATATGATTTTGGTATGATTTTATTAGAACTAACCTAGACTAACGCTGTTTTTAGCAGAACTGTTGTGGTGTTGTTTTTGTGCAGAAATAAAAGTTCTCAGAATGAGCTGCAAATTTACGGAGAATATTTTTGGAAAATATAAAAAAATACTAGAGCGAAGAGTCATCGGAGAGGAAGGCCAAGGAACCCACAGGCCACAGGGGCGCTCCCACCCCCTAGGGCGCGCACCTTGGCTTGTGACTTTCTCGTGGACCCCCTACCGGAGAGACTTGTTTCCGCCACCACAAACTCTTATAAATACCAAAAAACAAAAAGAAACCTAGATCAGGGGTTCTGCCGCCGCAAACCTCCAGAGCCATGAAAAACCAATCGGGAGCCCGTTTCAGCACCCTACCGGAGGGCGAAACCATCACCGGAGGCCATCTTCATCATCCCGGCGGTCTCCATGATGAGGAGGGAGTAGTTCACCCTCGGGGCTGAGGGTATGTACCAGTAGATATGTGTTTGATCTCTCTCTCTCTTAGGTTCTTGAGATGGAACGATCTTGATGTACCACGAGCTTTATTGATATAGATGAATCATATGGAGTTTTCCCCTCTCTATCTTGTTGTGATGAATTGAGTTTTCCCATTGAAGTTTTCTTATCGGATTGAGTCTTTAAGGATTTGAGAAACACTTGATGTATGTCTTGCAATGGGATATCCATGGTGACAATGGGATATTATATTGATCCACTTGATGTATGTTTTGGTGATCAACTTGCGGGTTCTGTGACCTTGGGAATCTATGCATAGGGGTTGGCACACATTTTTATCTTGACGTTCTGGTAGAAACTTTGGGGAATTCTTTGAAGTTCTTTGTGTTGGATTGAACATGATGAATCTGAAATTATGTGATTCATATCATATAATCAAGCCCGTGGGTACTTGTGGTGACATTGGAGTATCTATGTGAAATTATGCTTTTGGTTGATGTGTATCTTAAGGTGTTATTTCAGTATGAACTCTAGGGCTGTTTGTGACACTTATAGGGATAGTTCATAAGATTGATAGAAAAAGATAACTTTGAGGTGGTTTCATACCCTACAATAATTTTTCGTTAGTTCTCCACTATTTGCGACTTTGGAGTGAACTCTTTGTCGCACGAGAGGCATTAACATATGATTCAACTATGTTAGTATTGTTGAGAGAAATTGCACTAGTGAAAGTATGGACCCTGGGCCTTGTTTCCAAGCATTTATACAATGTTTTGCTCACTGTTTACTATTTGTTACATTGTTGTTTTGATATTTTCAGATTACAAAAACTATATCTACCATCCATATTACACTTGTATCACCATCTCTTCGTCAAACTAGTGCACCTATACAATTTACCATTGTATTGGGTGTGTTGGGTACATAAGAGACTCTTTGTTATTTGGTTGCAGGGTTGTTTGAGAGATACCATCTTCATCCTACACCTCCCACGGATTGATAAACCTTAGGTCATCCACTTGAGGGAAAATTGTCACTGTCCTACAAAACTCTGTGCTTGGAGGCCCAACACGGTTCTACAAGAAGAAGGTTGTGTAGTAGACATCAAGCTCTTTTTTGGCGTTGTTGCCGGGGAGGTGAGTGCTTGAAGGTATATCGTTAGATCTTGCAATCAAATCTTTTAGTTTCTTTTTTTTCACTAGTTTGGTTTCATAAAACAAAACTACAAAAAAAATGGAATTGAGGTTGCCTCATATGCTCCATCTTTTTAATGTGTTTCGTGAAAATGATGGAAAGGTAAATTGTCCTCAAGTGCTACAAGAAGAAGTTATTAAAATGTTTGGCACTAAATATTTGAGTGATGAGCATGATTTCAATATTGTTAGTATGAATTCTCTGAATATTCATGATGCTAATGATATGCAAATCCACAAGCTTGGGGATGCTATGTTTGATGAAGAAGATATTTTTAGTCCCCCAAGTTTTGATGAGCAAAACTATTATGATTATGACATTCCTCCTACCTATGATGATTATTGTGATAACACATATGCTATAAAGAGTAATGACAACCATGAAACTTGTCATCATGATTTTAATATTCAAAGTGGTTATGTCAATCAAGTATCTCATGATAGTTATTTTTTGAGTTTGCTCCCACTATTATGAATGAGAAGAAAATTGCTTCTGAGGAGAGTAGTAAAATTCTATGCTTGTAGATCATGAAAAGAATGCTTTATGTGCTGGTTATATTATGGAATTACTTCATGATGCTATTGGAAATTATTATGAGGGAGGAACATATGCTTGTAGGAATTGCAATAATATCAAGTTTCCTCTCTATGTGTTCAAAGACTTGAAGTTGTGCTTGTTTTGCCTTCCTATGCAAGTTGATTCTTGTTCCCATGATTTGGTTGATCACAAAATACCTATGCATAGTAAGTGGGTTAGACTTAAATGTGCTTGTCATTATATTCATGATGCTCTTTTGCATGTTTCAACAATTATTCCTATACAAGCATCGTTGAAATCATCATGCCTGGCTAAAAGGCATTAAAGAAAAGCGCTTGTTGGGAGAAAACCCAACACTTTTACCTAATGTTTTGATGTGTTCACATGATTAAGATACTTTATTATTAATGTTTTGTGTCTTTTATTCCAATAAAGTTCCAAGTAAAGCCTTTGGGATAGTGTTGATACTTGCTTGTTTGATTCTGTGTAAAAACAGAAAGTTTTGAGTCCAGTATATGAATTATCGGATTTTACTGGATCGTCAAACAATTATGAAATTTTTACAAAACCTTTATATGAAAATTCCTTGAGTTTTCCTAAATTTTCAGAAGTTTTAGAGTGAGGGAAGTATGCGATCATTCAGATCTTTACAGACTGTTCTGTTTTTGACATATTCTGTTTTGCATGCATAGTTTGCTTGTTTCAAGTGTTCCTATAGATTACATTGAGTAATATAAATTGTGGTAATGATATAATACAGTAGGTATTATGTGAGAACAATTATGAATCTTTTCTTGACAGTACCTAAGTGAATGATCTATCTTTATTACACTAACCCTTCTCACAAAGTTTCATTAAGTTTTTTGTGATTGAAGTTTTCAAGTTTTGGGAGAGATACCGATATGAGGTGAATAAGGAGTGAAAATAACCTAAGATTTGGGATTCAAAAGTAACCCCCAAGTTAATATTCAAGTAGGACTCAAGCGTCTAAGCTTGGGGATGCCCCGGAAGGCATCCCCTCTTTCGTCTTCAACACTATCGGTATATCTTATTTGGAGCTATATTTTTATTCGGCACATAATATGAGTTTTTCTTGGAGAGTCATTTTTTTACTTTGTTATATGTTATTTATAATCTTTTTTTTCAATAAAAAAGTTCCAAGAATTGCCTTAGGATGCTTGCATTGCAAGTTTTGATATGTGCTGGGTAAAAATAGAAACTTATGTTGTAGTGTTGGAATTTTAATGTTTTACTGGAACGTGGAAAGTTTCTGAAATTTTACACAGTGTTATCGAATAAAATATTTACCATGTGGTAAATTTTTATAATGTTTTGAGTTACATAAGTACACTGTTTTCATAAATTGCTACAGACTGTTCTGTTTGGACAGATTGATGTCATAGTTTTGTTATCTACTTATCATATAGTTTCCATAGCCTATATTGGTAAATATAAATTGTGGAAATGATAGTTTACAGTACCTAATGTTTGAAAATTATTGTTCAACTTGTCTTGACAGTACATAAAGATTTGATTATTTATTATGTGTACTAACCTATCTAACGAGTTCTTTTCCAGTTTTGTGTGGATGAAGTTTTTGAGAATAGGTGAAACCATGATATGAGGGGAATGAACGAGATACAAAAGCTCAATATTGGGGATTCCCAAGGCACCCCAAGTAAATATTTCAAGAAGTATCAAGCATCTAATCTTGGGGATGCTACGCATATCACCTCTCTTTATCAACAATTATCGGTTAGCCTATGTTGAGACTAAATTTTTATTTGTCCACATGATATGTGCTATTCTTGGAGTGCTATTTTTCTTTTGCTTGCTGTTAAGTAAAATACTTAGATCTGAATATCTTTATTTATAGAGAGACAGAGATAGAGAGAGAAAGTCCTCACATATCTACTTAATTGTTTGACCACTCATTAATCTTCACTTATATGTTTTGGAGTAGTTTTGTCATTCACTCTCGTGCTTAACTTATATCCTATGAGTAAATGGTTGAATGAATTGAATATCATAAATCTGAAATTATATATGTTTTATATGCTTATACCATGGGGAGTAATAACTTCACATATAGGAAGTATAGGTGGTAAAATTTATTGAAAGTTAGCAAACACCGCATTGGTCACTTGAACAATTCATGAAAGAATATTGATGGAAGAGAGATTTCACATACAAATATACTATCTTGGACATATTCTATCATTGTGAATACCCATTAATTATTTTCAAGATTGAGAAAATTAGTTGAAGTTGGACAAGGAAGACAATGTAATGAGTTATGCTTGGGTATATTTGTATAGAAGTTATATTGTTACGGATCCTCCAACATGTGGTGCTTGCTTCCACCTCATACTAGCCAAAACTTCCGCACCAAGTAGAAATACTACTTGTGCATCCAAACACCCTTCAACTCGAAGTTATTCCATATGAGTCCACCATACCTAGCTATATGCGGTATTTACCTGCCGTTCCAAGTAAATTTGCATGTGCCAAACTCTAAACCTTCAAATAATATTCTATTTTGTATGCCCGAATCGCTCATATAATGACTAGAGGTTGTCAGTATCTTCCATGCTAGGTGGCTTATTGTCATGATATGTGTTGATTCACTATCATTCACGAGAGAGTGGCTGGTAATAGGGATTCCTAGTTCGGAAATCAAAGAAAACAATGTGCAAATAATTAAACAAAACTCCCCCAAGAATGTTGTTGGTATGGACGGTACCCGTGGATTCGGCTCACCGTGGAGTGTGATTGATTGGTGGAGGGGGAGTAAAAACTTTACCATTGTGTTTGGGAACCGCCTATAATGTATCTAGCATGGAAGATACCGAGATCTCTCGGTTGTTAAGGTTACAATGAACGCATACTGCCCAAAATTATTATTGATCTCTATTTTAAAAGCTCGAGCGCTGACACCTTTGCAAATAAATGCTTCCCTCTGCGAAGGGCCTATCTTTTACTTTCTAGTACTTACCTTTACGCAAGAGTCATGGTGATCTTCACCACTTCCTATATTCTGCCTTTTTTTCTTGGCAAGTGTCATGTGTTGGGGAATGATCTAGACATATATATCCACACAAATATATTTGATCATGAATTATTATTGTTGACAATTATCCATATGATAAATAAGTTGGGAGGCGAAACATTAAGCCCCTACCTTTCTCTGTGTTCGATGGATGCTATTTGTTCTAAAAATATGCTTTAAGTGTCAATAATGATGGAATACTATATGATAGTTGAGTATGTGGAATTTGCTAAACCAAAGCTCTTACATACTCCTGAAAATAAGATGAATTGCAATTGTTTGATGACTAGGAATATGGTTTCTTAGTTTTCCAGAAGCTTTTTGGTCTATACTTTAACATGTAAATAGCTTTTTACTTGATCATGAGAAGTATTATGAGATGAGCTACTGTTTATGATTTATATTGATGCTAGAAAAAGTGATTGGAATCATCAGTGATCAAACTTGTGCACTTGCTAGCATTCGAACTTCATAAATTATGTATTTTATCATTTACCTACTCGAGACGAGCTGGAACTAAGCTTGGGGATGCTGATATGTCTCCAACGTATCTATAATTTATGAAGTATTCATGCCATGTTTAGAATAATTCTATATGATTTTGGTATGATTTTATTGGAACTAACCCAGACTAACGCTGTTTTTAGCAGAACTACCGTGGTGTTGTTTTTGTGCAGAAATAAAAGTTTTGGGAATGAGCTAAAATTTATGGAGAATATTTTTGGAAAATATAAAAAATACTACATCATGTTGTGATCTTTCGTTCATGAGGAACTTCTGCCATGATGGTTCATGGTATTGGAAGAATGGCATACCACATACCTCGAGGACTAGAACAAGGTTAGTAATATCCCAAAGGAACAAGAAAATGCTATCAACAGGAGTAAGCAGAATGAGCCATGGGCTCGAGAACCAAGAGACAGAGTACCTACTAACTAAGTAGCATCACAGGCTGCTTTCGATAATGATGGCAAGAATTTTCACACTAGGAACGCAAAACACAACTAGACTGCTGGGTGGTTCACTTGAATAACATGGTTTCCTAAACACCTTCATCAAACACGTTGAGGTAATAAAGTACCCCAACACAATAATTAGTGTCCTTTTTCTGGCCAAAAGACATTAACTCGAGATGAAAGGGATTGCAATTGCATCAGATAATTTGGAAACCTTGGAAAACTCGGACAACATAATGGTTGTACGAGCATGAAATATGAGGCAACCTGTACAAGGAGACTGACTACATCATATTGAATTCTTATGTAGAAACCGATCCAAGAAGACAACAACTTTCCTATAGGTCTCTATCATAGTAACTCGTCATCCTGATAGATAGATGAGAGAGACTCATTCTTAATCCCCATAGAAAAGAAGAGGGTGACTCAAAATTAGAATGACACAAGGAAAGGAGTAAAAAGAATCTTACATTCCCTTCCACAATCAATTTCCTTATCTAACTAAAGTAGTTCTAGACTCAACATCGACCAGTTTGGCTTGGTAATCCTATAGGCACTCAAGGTGTGATAGCAACATTGTCGGGACCCCGATCCTAAGTCATACAAGTCTAGAATGTAATACATCATATCACTTTTTGGCATCACGCATGGTAATCCCCACGTCTGCCACCTTACCTTGGTCGGGAACATTTGCACCTTTTGGCTCACATATATGAATATGTCGCTAGCAATCATATGTTAAAGAACCCGGGTCGACATGACTAGTTAGATACCCAAGTGGAAAAACCATACAGGGGCAGGCATACATAACCCAATAGTGCAGCTGTCGATCATCAACGTGTGTAGGCGAGTCGTAGCAAGCTACATGGACTCCAGTACACCATGTGACATTTCCCCAAAGGGACATCCACAACATAAAATAAGGATACACGCTGGTCAATCAATGTGTCCAGAGCAGTAGCAAGCTACTAGGGCTCAACGGAAGCATAGAGGGGTATTTCTCTGTAAACAAGGCTACGATAGGCATACAACTAGGTGTTGAATCCCACACATACCAATGCATTTCAAACATACACAGACTATGCATGATATGCATAGATACAACATGGCATCACAACAAACTCTATGACTCAAGTCTTTATTAAAGACTCATAAGAGCGAACATATTGTGGTATTACAAACAGTGGTCACAAGACCCAACACTCAAGCCATACAAGCAACAAGCAGAAGCAAAGCATGTCTGGTTACAGACATCTACTAAAAGTGACCCGAGGAGCCTAAAAAGCTACAACGACCCCACCAAAGGAACCAGACCTCTGTCTGGGATTCCCAAGCTAATTCGGTCAACATCAAACTTCACATCGTAGGAATCACTAATGAGGCTGACGTCTCCTCTGTGAAACATAAATTAAGCAACCATGAGTACGACGGTACTTAGCAAGACTTACATCATAACTAACTACATATGGATCATTGTCAACAAAGGGGTTGTGGAGTTTATTGCAGCAAGCCATCTTTGACTCTTGGCTAACATGTACTATGACTACAAGTGGTATCTTTGAGGTGGGATAGTGCACACGAGTCCACATATCCACCAAATCAATACACCACTATGGATCCACTCCCGTCTCCCTACAAGACGGCCATCCATAGCACTCACGCTTATCTTGCGTATTTTGGAAGTATCCATTTCACTTGTCTATGAACCACATAAGTTCTCCAAGTAGTCCCTATTCGAGGACGCGACTATTCGAACAGGTTCATAACCCTGCATGGGTGTACTTCTTCAGACATGCTCCCGCCACTTATCGCCATGTGCACACAAAAAGGCACCTCGGCAACCTTCAAGTGGAAGGACAGTGAGGGAGTTGTCCACGACCGTCAATTACACAAGACCCTAGTCAAGGTTTATCGCCTTTTTGAGACTGAACCCGCAAGGAAGTCCGGCTGAAGTTTCCTCTACGACACCAAATGATGTGCGCAGGGTTTCACAAGTCGACCATCCGGGTGACACTTGGTACACCGTGCCACCATGCATCTATTGCATCGAAGCCCACCACATGAGGCAGCGCTAAGCATGGCCGCTAGCACTTTTCCTACAAATACCAGAAACTAGTTGTAACTCCTGGACAGAGATCTAAGCAATTGATAAGTTGAGGGGGTCATATTTCTGGGCCCAACGTGTGGTTGTAACTGTCTTGGATCACATATAGAGATCTCAGTTCTTAAGGACGGTTCCAATGAGACAACCCGCCATTTACTCCTACATGGCCTCTCATCGCTACCTTAACCAAATCGGATTCACACACTTAGCTCTCACACTTTAGGGTATGAACACATCCATTGCGATTCATCGCCCAGATGGATCAGACCTGGCATGACTCTAAGCATAGCAGGCACAGTAAGCAAGCGTGGATGAGTAAGCACAAAAAGTCTCAAGCAATTGCTACTCATGCTAAGTGGTTTCAACTATTTACTGTGACAAAGATAGGTCATGCAAAGGAATGGGTTCAACTACCAGAAACATGTAACAATTGAATCGTTTTTGTCCTAATGCAGTAAAAGAGAGCAAGAGCGAGAGAGTGGTTTTATATCAGTATGCTCAAGGGTGTTTGCTTTCTTGACAGCTCTAAAGAAATTACTTCTCTTCATTAGTGTCAACGGTCATAGCGTTGGAACCATCATCTACTGAGAAGGAACAACACCAGTAAAACAAGAAAGGAACACATTCAATGCAATGCAACAAACATGATGCATGATATGGCATGTTAAGGTACTAAGTTCACCTAGTACAATATTTATTCATATTAATTGAAGTGGAATTTAAATAGGCATCAAATTCCAACTCAAAACTATTTATCAAAATTGTCCTAATCATGAAATGTCCTAGTTGGTTATGTTAACTTGATTAAACATGCACGATCATGGCATAAATAGATTCATTGGATTTTTCTGATCATTTTTCATATATAAATTATTTTCTTCCGAGTTATAGATTATTTTCTATGATTTTTAGAAGTTTTATACATTTTCTAAAATAGATAAATCATTTAAAATTTCTTTAAATTCCAGAAAGGGATTAATGTGTCAGCATTGCATCAGCACTACGTCAGCGGGTTAGTCGGGCCGTCCAGGTCAAACCTGACCATCTGAGCCCACACGCTAGTGTAATAGGGTTGGCTAGAGAGGCTGACACATGGGCCGGGTCTACTGCCCAGCTCAGGTCAAACCTGACCAGTGGGGCCCATTGGTTAGTGGCCCATTAAGTTAACAGGGGTTATTTTCTTAGATTTAAACCTTTCTGGTTAATTAAGCTTGTGGGACCCACTATTAGTGTCTCTAGGGGGTAATTAGCAGTTACATTAGTGCTAATGAGGTGCCACGTCGGCGGCTAAACAACGACGACCAAAATCGACGGCAGAGGGACGCCAGAGTTGCTCGGAACGATGCCAGGGGCCACGGATTGGGCGCGGTTTGTGTTGGAAATATGCCCTAGAGGCAATAATAAATGGTTATTATTATATTTCCTTGTTCATGATAATCGTTTATTATCCATGCTATAATTGTATTGATCGGAAACTGAGATACATATGTGGATACATAGACAACACTATGTCCCTAGTATGCCTCTAGTAGACTAGCTCGTTGATCAAAGATGGTCATGTTTTCCTAGCCATAGACATAAGATGTCATTTGGTAATGGGATCGCATTATTGGGAGAATGATGTGATGGACAAGACCCAAACTATAAACATAGCATATCATCGTGTCAGTTTATTGCTATAGTTTTCTCCATGTCAAGTATTTGTTCCTATGACCATGAGATCATGCAACTCACTGACACCAAAGGAGTACCTTGTGTGTATCAAATGTCGCAACATAATTGGGTGACTATAAAGATGCTCTACATGTATCTCTGAGGGTGTTTGTTGAGTGGGCACGGACCAAGACTGGGTTTGTTACTCCCAATGACGGAGAGATATCTCAGGGCCCACTCGGTAATACAACATCACAACAAGACTTGCAAGCAATGTGACTAAAGTATTAGCCATGGGATCTTTTATTATGAAACAAGTAAAGAGACTTGCCAGTAACGAGATTGAACTAGGTATAGAGATACCGATGATCGAATCTCGGGTAAGTAACATACTGAAGAACAAAGAGAACAACATACAAGATTAACTGAATCCTTGACATAAAGGTTCAACAGATAAATATCTTCGTAGAATATGTAGGAACCAATATGGGCATCCAGGTCCTGCTATTGGTTATTGACCGTAGAGGTGTCTTGGTCATGTCTACATAGTTCTCGAACCCGCGGGGTGTGCATACTTAAGGTTAGGTGACATTTTGGTAGTATTGAGTTATGCATTGTGGTGAACGAAGGTTGTTCGGAGTCCCGAATGAGATCTCGAATGTCATGAGGAGCTCCAAAATGTTCTGGAGGTAAAGATTGATATAGAGGAAGTCCCGTTTTGGTCACCGGAAAAGTTCCGGGTATTTATGGTAGTGTATCGGGAGTGCTGGAGGGCCATCGGGAGGGACCACCCATGCTGGGAGGCTACATGGGCCTGAGGGGGGTGCACCAGCCCTTAGTGGGCTGGGCAAACCAGCCCCACAAGGCCCATGCGGCTAGGAGGGTGGAAAAGGAAAAAAAACAAGAGAGGGAAGGGTTTCCAAGTGGGAGAAGGAATCCTAATAGGAGTAGGATTGGTGGAAACCTCCACCTCTCCCACTTCTGCCGAAGCAATCTAGGGGAAACCCTACGGCTGCCTCCTGCCCTATCCCTCCTATATATACTAGAGGAATAGAGTGCCCAAATACACAAGTCCACATGCTAGTTCTCTATTCCCTAGTTCCTCCTCCATCTAGATCCGACGGTGCTTAGGCGAAGCCCTACCGGAATAGTTCCACCACCACCGCCGCCGTGCCGTTGCGCAGCCGGAGAACTCATCTACCTATGCGCTTCCTCTTGCTGGAGCAAGAAGGTGGAGATCGTCATCGAGCTTTACATGTGCTGAATGCGAAGGTGTTGTCCGTTTGGTACTAGATCGGGACGGATCGTGATTGGATCGTGATTGGATCGACTACATCAACCGCGTTTCTTAAAGCTTCCCGCTTAGAGATCTACAAGGGTATGTAGATCCACTCTCCCTCTCATAGATGCTCATCACCCTAGATATATCTTGCGTGTGCGTAGGAAAGTTTTTGTTTCCCATGCAATGTTCCCCAATAGTTTGGCTCTATAGAACGCACGCGCTCGCGCGCATCCAACGCACCAGGCGACAGCAGCTGGGGTGCACTACACCGACGCCGGCGTCGGTGTCCGGAGCTCGGGCTCGAGAGGATTTAGCACTCCGCTTCTGATGTCCTCCTTGATGTACTAGCATAACCCAAATATCAGTAATGCTTGGTAGCTACAACATCAAGTAAAAGGCTGGACTTTGGGGCCTCAAAAGGGACCATGAGGAACAACTTCTAGAATAATTCATATGGTGTCCTCACGGGGAAGTGGCCAAGTTGCTGAATGAAGAAACTATAATAATAGGTCTGCCAGCTAGGTGTGTTGGCCACAACACCACTTTACCAGGTTACATAGAGGCCAATACTATAATTCTTGGGAAATGTTCCAATCATCATGTCTGCCTAAGATTCAGATTTGGTTGGTACAAGGATATTGCAGACTTGGCTTGTCGAAAATTGAAAGGTTGCAACACTAATCGACGAGTTGACATTGCAAGATTCTTGGGAAATGAACTACGGGAGACAACTACAAAATATGAGTTGGATTGCAAGATACATGTGAACACACAGTCCAAGACAAGCATGACCATATAGAAGTCTTACAACAAAACACTACCAAGTTCTGGGTGGGAACCATCATTGGAGGTAGCAAATTATTGTGCGCATCCGTTAGGATCCTTCGGGATTAACACTTAACTTCTTTTCCTTGAACAAATCAACCAGTGACTTGGGTGCTAGGGAATGCATACGGGTTAGAGGTTGCAAAGCTATCAAACCATAGCATACTTTGCACATGCATGTCTGACTTGAGAGGATTCCAGAGGAAGCAAATTAACTATCCTTGAATTCACGGTGACAACTTGAGTTAGATGCACGTGACTGAGATGGAGTTACTTCTTACACCTAATATATACTTCATGTACACGACACGAAGATATTGTCTACAAAGTTTCCAACACTAGTTTATGTTCATCATAAGTTATGGAGAAGATAAAGGTGTTGCTGATGGGCTCAATAACAATTCATCGAGATATCCACATGGATGGAATTCCACAACTATGAGAACAAGGTGATAGCATTGGTCAGACCAAAAGATATAACGATGTATGCTTGAGGATACACCCACGAGTAAAAACAACATTGGAAAGATCTTTGGTTCTGATTTTGATTTCATGATGGGCCACACTCAAATCAAATATTGGGCAAGATGATAGGTGCAACAATTGATCAGCAGGATCAACCGGTGAAGTTATCATCTTTCTTCGACACACAGACAAGATATCCCTTCTGAACGAACTAAGTTAGGCAAATCTGTTATCTTCCAACTCTCCAAGTTGTTTGTAGCTTAACCAACTAACCAAGGGTATCCAACACATGTTCTTGGATAAGGGGTGGTTTATAGAAAAACCATATTGATCACAAACTCAACACAACGGTCAAGGAACACCCTGGTAATACTTCCGAGAAGATATCCAGAAAATCATGATCCAACGATATGTTATCAAGCTTGAGAACAATCTTGATTTTCAAGGCAAGACGATATGATCAATAGAGCGAAGGATTGACACAATCCTAACTCATTGATCGAAAAGTGCACCCTGGAAAATGGACTAGGTAGAACGATCAATCTTTAGAGTGGTTATTCAATAACCATCACACTAGGAATGAGATTATTGTCCATTAACTTCAAAGCAATGGAGTTGCTAGGAGTATTGATTTCACACATAACGGTTCACTTGTTAGTATTTCGGTTACAACCAACTAAGGTACCGAGGGATGAATAATGATGGCGAGAAGTATCACTACATCAAGAGGTCATAAGAGGGAGTGCAGTTCTCATGACAATCTTGACATGAAGAGTGTAATACCTGAAGGTATAACCGAGCAAAAGCTGGATTGACATTTTGATCCGCAGAATACAACTCCTTTGACCCAATCCTGGAAATGGATGAGGTACTGGATTTTTTTCTCCTAGTCATTTTGAGATAGAATGGTTGACGGACCATGATAATAGTAGGCATCGATAAACACGAATGCACAACTAGTATTGACTATCCACTGGTAGACGAAGGTCAGAATATAGTTGAAAAGGGCAACTTAAGAGCACATGATTTTTCCTGAGTTGTAGATGCATAGATTGAATACATCGAACAAAGTTCAACATGTTTCTTCCAGATAATCCATGCAGAAAAGTAGGAATGGCAGATTCACAATTGTGGAATGGACAACTGATCAAGAGCACTCATGTTGTGATCTTTCGTTCATGAGGAACTTCTGCCATGATGGTTCATGGTATTGGAAGAATGACATACCACATACCTTGAGGACTAGAACAAGCTTACTACTATCCTAAAGGAATGAGAAAATGCTATCAACAGGAGTAAGAAGAATGAGTCATGGGTTCGAGAATCCAGAGATAGAGTACCTACTGACTAAGTAGCATCATAGGATGCTTTCGATAATGATGGCCAGAATTCACACTGGGAACACAAAACACAACTAGACTGCTGGGTGGTTCACTTGAATGACATAGTTTTCTAAACACCTTCATCAAACACGTCGAGGTAAAAAGTACCCCAACACAACAATTAGTGTGTGTTTTCTGGCCAAAAGACATTAACTTGAGATGAAAGGATTTGCAATTGCATCAGATAATTTAGAAACCTTGGACAACTCGGACAGTATAACGGTTGTACGGGCATGAAATATGAGGCAACCTGCACAAGGAAACTAACGACATCATATTGAATTTTTATGGAGACACCGATCGAAGAAGACAACAACTTTCCTATAGGTGTCCAACATAGTAACTCGTCATCCTGATACATAGATGAGAGAGCCTCATTCTTAATCCCCTTGGAGAAGAAGAGGGTGACTCGGAATTAGAATGACACAAGGAAAGGAGTAAAAAGAGTCTTACATTCCCTTCTAGAATTAATTCCTTTATATAACTAAATCAGTTCTAGACTCAACATGGACCAATTTGGCTTGGTAATCCTACAGGCAGTCAAGCTTTGATACCAACATTGTCGGGACCCCTATCCTAAGTCATACAAGTCTAGCATGTAATACAGCATATCACTTTTTGGCATCACGCATGGTAATCCCCATGGCTCCCACCTTACCTTGGTCGGGACCGTTTGCACCTTTTGGCTCACATATATGAATATGTCGCTAGCAATCATATGTCAAAGAACCCGGATCGACATGACTAGTTATAGACCAAAGTAGCACAACTATACAGGGATAGTCATACATAACCTACTAGTGCAGGTGTCGATCATCAACGTGTGTAGACTAGTCGTAGAAAGCTACAGGGACTCCATTACACCATGTGACATTTCCCCGAAGGGACAGACACAACATCAAAGAAGGATACATGTTGGTCAATCAATGTGTCCGGAGTAGTAGCAAGCTACCAGGGCTCAATAGAATCCTAGAGGGGCATTTCCCTGTAAAGAAGGCTACCATAGGCATACAAGTAGGTGTTGAATCCCACACATACAAGTGCATTTCAAACATACACACAATATGCACAATATGAGTAGATACAACATGGCATCACAACAAACTCTATGACTCAAGTCTTTATTAAACACTCATAAGAGCCAACATATTGTGGTATTATAACCAGGGGTCACAAGACCCAACACTCGAGTCATACAAGCAATAAGCGGAACCAAAGCATGTCTGGGTACAGACATCTACTAAAAGTGGCTGGAGGAGCCTGAAAGCTACAATGACCCCACCAAAGGAACTAGACATCTGTGTGGGATTCCCAAGCGAATTCAGTCAACAACAAACTTCACATCGAAGGAATCAGTAATCAGGCTAACGTCTCCTTTAAAAAACATAAATTAAGCAACCGTGAGTACGAAGGTACTCAGCAAGACTTCATTAGAACTAACTACATATGCATCATTGTGAACAAAGGGGTTGTGGAGTTTATTGCAGGAAGCCAGCTTTGACTCTTGGCTTACCTGTACTATGACGACAAGTATTATCTTTGAGGTGGGATAGCACACACGAGTCCACATATTCACCAAATAAATACACCACTATAGATCCACTCCCGTCTCCGTACGAGAAGGCCATCCATAGCACTCATGCTTATCTTGCATATTTTAGAAGTATCCATTTCACTTGTCTATGAACCACATAAGTTCTCCAAGTAGTCCATATTCGAGGACGTGGCTATTCGAACAGACTCATAACCCTGCAGGGGTGTACTTCTTCACACATGCTAAAAAGGCACCTCGGCAACCTTCAAGCGGAAGCTTAGTGAGGGAGTCAGCCATGACTGTCAATAACACAAGACCTAGTCCAGGTTTATCACCTATTTGAGACTGAACCTGCAAGGAAGTACAGCTGAAGTTCCCTCTACGGCTCCAAATGATGTGCGCATGGTTCCACAAGTCCACCATCCGGGTGACACTTGGTACACCATGCGAGTGTGCATTTACCACACCAAAGCCCACCACGTCGGGTAGTGCTAAGAACGTCCGCTAGCAGTTTTCCTACAAACACTAGAAACTAGTTGCAACTCCTGGACAGAGATCTAGGCAATTAATAAGTCAAGCAGGGTCATATTTCTGGGACCTACGTGTGGTAGTAACTTTCTTGGTTCACATACACAGATCTCAGTTCTTAAGGATGGTCCCAATGAGACAACCGTCCATGTACTCCTACATGGCCTCTCATCGCTACCTTTACCAAATCGTATTCACGCACTTAGTGCTCACACTGTAGGGTATGAACACATCCATTCCGATTCATCGCCCATATGGATCAGACCCGACACGACTCTAAGCATAACAGGCACACTAAGAAAGCGTGATGAGTAAGCATAACAAGGCTCAAGCAGTTGCAACTCATGCTAAGTGGTTTCAACTATTTACAGTGACAAAGATAGGTCATGCAAAGGAATGGGTTGAACTACCGGAAACATGTAACAGTTGAATCGTTATTGTCCTGATGCAGTAAAAGAGAGCAGGAGTGAGAGAGTGGTTTTATATCAGTATGCTTAAGGGGGCTTGCTTGCCTGACAACTCTAAATATATTACTTCTCTTCATTAGTGTCAACATTCATAGCGTCAGAACCATCGTCTACCGAGAAGGAACAACACCGGCAAAACAAGAAAGGAACACATTCAATGCAATGCAACAAAGATGATGCATTCTATGACATGTTAAGGTACTGAATTCACCTAGAATAATATTTAGTCATATTAATTGAAGTGAAATCTAAATAGGCATCAAATTCCAATTCCAAACTATTTATCAAATTTGTCCTAATCATGAAATATCCTAGTTGGTTATGTTAACTTGATTAAACATGCACGATCATGGCATAAACAGATTCATTGGATTTTGCTGATCCTTTTTCATATATAAATTATTTTCATTCGAGTTATAGATTATTTTATATGATTTTTAGAAGTTTTATACATTTTCTAAAATAGACAAATCATTTAAGATTTATTTAAATTCTACAAAGGGATTAATGTGTCAGCATTGCATCAGCACTACATCAACGGGTCAACTGGGTCATCCAGGTCAAACCTGACCATCTCGGCCCACATGCTAGTGTAATAGGGTTGGCTAGAGAGGCTAACATATGGGGCCAAGTCAACTGACCAGCTCACGTCAAACCTGACCATTGGGGCCCACTATTCAGTAACCCATTAAGTTAATAGGGGTTATTTTCTCTAATTTAAACTTTTCTAGTTAATTAAGCTTGTGGGACCGACTGTTAATGTCTCTAGGGGGTAATTAGAAGTGCCATTAGTGCTAATGAGGTGTTACGTCGGCGGCTAAACAACGGCGACCAAAATCGATGGTAGAGGGATGCCAGAGTTGCTCGGAACGATGCTAGATACCACGGATTTGGTCGGGGTTTGGCTCTATGGAACGCACATGCTCGCGCGCATCCAACGCAGCAGGCGGGGGCAGTTGGGGTGCACTGCACCGACGGCGGCGGCGGCCATGGCGTCTGGAGCTCGGGCTCGAGCAGGTCCGGGGCTACAGGGCAAGGGGCGGCTCGCCATTGGGCTCTACAGCTTCCTAGGAGGCCCTGACCATGACTACGTACTTGGGTTAGCCCGGAGGGGCTTCTAGCGACGGCTGATAACCCACAAGTATAGGGGATCGCAACAGTTTTTGAGGGTAGAATATTCAACCCAAATTTATCGATTCGACACAAGGGGAGCCAAAGAATATTCTCGAGTATTAGAAGTTGAGTTGTCAATTCAGCCACACCTGAAAGACTTAATATCTGCAGCAAAGTATTCAATAGCAAAGTAGTATGGAAGTAACGATAACGGTGGCAAAAGTGATAGTAGCAGTTTTGTAGTGTTTGTAACAGTAGCAACGGAAAAGTAACTTAGCAAAGATTAATATATGGAAAGCTCGTAGGCAATGGATCACTCATGGATAATTATGTCGGATGGCATTCATCATGCAACAGTTATAACATAGGGTGACACAGAACTAGCTCCAATTCATCAATGTAATGTAGGCATGTATTCCATATATAGTCATACGTGCTTATGGAAAAGAACTTGCATGACATATTTTGTCCTACCCTCCTGTGGCGGTGCGGTCCTATTGGAAACTAATGGATATTAAGGCCTCCTTTTAATTGAGAACCGTACCAAAGCATTAGCACTTAGTGAATACATGAACTCCTCAAACTACGGTAATCACCGGAAAGAATCCTAGTTATTGTCACCCTGGGGGATGCGGATCATAACTCGTAATAGGTGTCTACAACTTGCAAGATAGGATCAAGAACACATATATATTCATGAAAACATAATAGGTTCAGATCTAAAATCATAGCACTCGGGTCCTAGTGACAAACATTAAGCATAGCAAAGTCATAGCAACATCAATCTTAGAACATAGTGGGTACTAGGGATCAAACCCTAACAAAACTAACTCGATTACATGATAAATCTCATCCAACCCATCACCGTCCAGCAAGCCTACGATGAGATTACTCACGAACGGTGGAAAGCATCATGGAATTGGTGATGAAGGATGGTTGGTGATGACAAAGGCATCGATTTCCCCTCTCCGGAGCCCAAAACGGACTCCAGATCTGGTCTCCCAAGGAAGAACAGGAGATGGCAGCGGCTCTATATCGTGAAACGTGATGAACTCTTCTTTCTGATTTTTCTCCCTGAATAGGAATATATAGGAGTGGAAACAACCTCGAAGGAGCAGGAGGGGGCCCACAAGCCTGCCTGACGCGCCCACCAGGCTTGTGGCTAGGTGGTGGGCCCCTGTAGTTGATTCTTTCGCTAATATTTTTCATTAATTCCAGAAATAATCTCCGTAAATTTTCAGGTCAATCCGAGAACTTTTATTTCTGCACAAAAATAACACAAGGCAATTCTGCTGAAAACAGCGTCAGTCCGGGTTAGTTCCATTCAATTCATGCAAATTAGAGTCCAAAACAAGGGCAAAAGAGTTTAGAAAAGTAGATACGTTGAAGATGTATCAACTCCCCCAAGCTTAAACCTTTTCTTGTCCTCAAGCAATTCAGTTGATAAACTGAAAGTGATAAAGAAAAAAATTTACAAACTCTGTTTGATCTTGTTGTTGTAAATATGTCTAACTTATGTTCAGACTTTCAGCAAATATTATAGAATAACCACATTCACAATAACATTTAGGTCTCACATTTACTCATATTAATGGCATAATCAACTAGCGAGCAATAATAATAAGTCTCGGATGACAACAATTTTATGAAAACAATCATGATACAATATGGCATAATGGTATATCGCTATCCCTTTCTGAGACCGCAAAACATAAATGCAGAGCACGTCTGGAGAACAAGGACTGACTAAACATTGTAATTTACGGTGAGAGAGATCCAGTCATGGTCATACTCAATATCAATTAATAGCAAGGCATACAAATGATGATGGTGCTCTCTGACTGGTGCTTTTTATAAGAGGATGATGACTCAACAATAAAGTAGATAGATAGGCCCTTCGCAGAGGGAAGCATTGATTTGTAGAGGTGCCAGAGCTCAAGCTTTTAAAACAGAGATAGGTAATGATTTTGGAGTGGTATGATTTCATTGCTCACATAACGACGAAGAGGTTTTCAATATATTCCATGCTAGATACATTATAGGAGGTTCCCAAAAATAATGGTAAAGTTTTTACTCCCCCTCCACCAATCAGTCACACTCCACGGCGGGCCGAATCCATGGGTACAGTCCATACAAACATAGTCCCAGGGTAGTTTTGTTTAATTATAATTTGCTTTTACTTTCGAGCATGGGACTGGGCATCTCGATTACCAGCCAATTTCTCGTGAATGATAGTGAATCAACACATATCGTGAGAATAACCCACCTATCATGGAAGATACTGACATCCCCCAGTCACCACATGAGAGATTTGGGCATACAAAACAAAATGTTTATTTGAAGGTTTAAAGTTTAGCACATGCAAATTTACTTGAACGGTAGGTAAATACCGCATATAGGTAGATATGTTGGAATCATATGGAACAACTTTGGGTTTATTGAGATGGATGCACAAGCATTATTCCCTCTTAGTACAAGTGAATGCTAGCAAAAACTGGGGTGCGACCAACTAGAGAGCGACACAGTCATCAACATGCTTTGAGATTAACCAACATTGAATCCAAGCATGAGTAGGATATAATTCACTATGAACATAAACATCATGGAGGCTATGTTGATTTGTTTCAACAACATGCATGAACATGTGCCAAGTCAAGCCACTTGAATCATTCAGAGGAGGATACCATTCTATCATACTACATCACAACCATTTTAATGCGCATGTTGGCACTCAAGACGAACCATTTTCCACTCTTAGCTAATTAAGCATGGCATAAATAACTATAATCTATACATTGCAAACACGTTCAACCCGTAATGTATTGAATTCGGAACGATGAGCAAGATAGGTCGAGTTCATACCAGCTTTTCTTCATCTCAATCTTTTCATCAAATATCGTCATTATTGCCTTTCACTTGCGTGACCGAACGATGTGAATAATAATAAGAGTGCACGTGCATTGGACTAAGCTGGAATCTAAAAACGATAAACCAAAGGAGAAGACAAGGCAATATGGGCTCTTTGTAAGATAAACAATAATGCATATGAGAGCCACTCAACATGTCATCATGATCTTCTCCTTATGACCCAAAGAAAAGAAAGGAAAAATACTTACACGGGAAAGCTCCCAACAAGCAAGAAGAAGAACGAGAAATCTTTTTGGGTTTTGTCTATAATGCTACAACTAAGCAACTAGGAAATAAAGCTAGAACTTTTTTTGTATTTTCCTCAAAGTTAATTAAACACACAAGAAGAAAGAAAAACTAGAAATAAACTACCATGGATAGTACAATGAAAAAGTATGAACACTGACAACTGAAATGAGTGTGTGAACATGAATGTAATGTCGATGAGAAATACGTCCTCCCCCAAGCTTAGGCTTTTGGCCTAAGTTGGTCTAGGGCCATGGCTGGAAATAACCTTGTCCGGGATACTCCAGAGGACACTAAGGGTTCCACTGATTAGCGACCTCCTGTGGCTCCCACTGAAAAACCGGGACCTGATATGGATCAAGGGCCGGTACCTTCTCAGGTGGTGGTGGTTGTGACAAACCCCAATATCGGTAGATGTCATCGGGCATAACAGTGTACCTACCTGAATGAATATCGAACAGAGAAGAAGCAGGCAGAGTAATAATCCCACAAGTACCCTGACTAAATACTAAATTGTAACTCAGCCTCCTATCATCATTCTTCTTATTAACATCATATAAGTGAAATTCTACTGTAGGAGGGTCTTCCCTAGGATGAAAGTGAAATTTTTTGAACAAAGGTATTACTGAGCAAGAGGTACTGGTCACACTTATTGTTGAGGAAGTCGGTGATGCCTGCATTCTCGGCCAAATAATAGAAATCTTCATAAATTCCGATCGCCCTCAAGAATGTATCAAACGGTCACTCACATCGTCGAATTCTGCTACGCGAGGAAGATTATATTTGGGTTCTCCTTCATTTCATTTTCGCCTTCCTTAGAACGTCGGCTTGAAGAATCTATTAGTAATCTTCTCAACATCTATTCTTTCTCTCAAAAAATTCTGAAATTTTAGTAAACAAAAAATAAGGGTGAACAAAACTCAACAAAACGCATAGCAACAACTCCCTGAAGTGCCTAGAGACTATATCATGCATCAAAACTACTTGGGACCATACAAATTTGACATGTAAGCTCAAAAACACAGTCACCACAACAGCAAAAATTTGCAATATACAAGGCACTAGAACAAAAACTAATTGGACCATTGGAGGAGTGACATACCGATGAGCAATCCCCTAAAACAGTTTTGCGAATGAAGCTTTGAGCAAGGAGATCGAAAATGGAAACAAGATGAGCTAGAACACGGGTTTGAGCAATGGTGGGATTTTTTGGGGGGGATGATGAAGTGAATGGGTGCTGGAATAAGTGGAGGAGGGCCAGGTGGGACCCACAAGCCACTAGGGCGCACCCAGGGGCATGGGCGCGCCCTGCAGGCTTGTGGCCCACTGGTGCAGCCTCGTGATGCATACTCGGTGCCAAAAATTCTTAAATATTCCAAAAAAAATCATACTCCCTTTTCAGGACATTTGAAAAACTTTTATTTCCACGTTACGTTTTATTGCATGAGAAACTCAGAAAATAGAAAAATAATAGTATTTTTACTTATTATCATCTAGGTAACAGAAAGTAAAAGTTAGGTACAGGAAGTTGTGCTTTCTAAATTCATCCATCTCATGCTCATCAAAAGGAATCCATCAATAAGGTTGATCAAGTCTTATTAACAAACTTCTTTCGAATAACATGAAACCGAAGAATTTTTGAAGAACACTAAGTACCTCAATGGGAATATGCATTTCCCCAACAAGAAGTATCTCATATTTCTTGTTGACGGTAGGAAGAGGGAACTCAAAGTCTCCAATAATAATCGTTGGAATTTTTTCAATAGAGTTGATACTATGAACTTGAGGTTGTTTCTTCGGAAAGTGTACCGTATGCTCATTACCATTAATATGAAAAGTGAAATTGCCCTTTTTGCAATCAATAACAGCCCCTGTAGTATTCAAAAAGGGTCTACCAAGGATGATCGACATACTGTTGTCCTCGGGAATACCAAGAGTAACAAAGTCCGTCGAGATAGTAGCATTTGCAACTACGACAGGTACATCCTCACAAATACCGATAGGTAGAGCAGTTGATTTATCAGCCATTTGCAAAGAGATCTCAGTAGGTGTCAACTTATTCAAATCAAGTCTACGGTATAAAGAGAAAGGCATAACACTAACACCAGCTCCAAGATCACATAAAGCAGTTTTAACATAATTTCCTTTAATAGAGCATGGTATAGTAGGTACTCCGGGATCTCCTAATTTCTTAGGTATTCCACCTTTAAAAGTACAATTAGAAAGCATGGTGGAAATCTCAGCTTCTGGTATCTTTCTTTTATTTGTCACAATATCTTTCATATACTTAGAGTAAGGAGACATTTTCAAAACATCAGTCAAGCGCATACGTAAAAAGACAGGTCTAAGCATTTCAGCAAAGTGCTCAAAATCCTCATCATCCTTTTTGTTCGATGGTTTGGGAGGAAAGGGCATGGGTTTCTGAACCTATGGTTCTCTTTATCTACCATGTTTCCTAGCAATGAAGTCTCTTTTATCGTATCTTTTATTCTTAGGTTGTGGGTTATCAAGATCATCAGTAGGTTCAATCTCCACATCATTATCATTACTAGGTTGAGAATCAACATGAACATAAATATTAATGTTATCACTAGGCTCATGTTCATCACTAGATTGTGTCTCAGCATCAGAAATAGAAATATCATTTGGATTCTCAGATGTATCTATAACAGGTTCACTATCAGCATGCAAAGTACTATCATTATTCTTTTTTCTACTCTTATTGGAGGGAATAGGTGCATCACTATTGACTCTCTGAGAATCTTGCTCAATTCTCTTAGGATGGCCCTCAGGATACAAATGTTCCTAAGTCATTCTACCACCTCTAGTCACAACTTTAACAAAATTATCATTGTGTTTACTATTCATCTCATTACGCAAATCATTTTGAGACTTAAGTACTTATTCTACTTGAGTGGTTACCATGGAAGCATGTTTACTAATAAGCTTAAGATCATTGACAGTTCTACTCAAATAATCACCCAAGCGATCAAGCATATAACCATTATGTTTCAATTGTCTACAAACATAGGCATTGAAATTTTCTTGCTTCACAATAAAATTATCAAATTCATCCAAGCATTGGCTAGCAGACTTACTATAAGGAATATCTCCTTCATCAAATCTACCGAGAGAATTTACCTCTACTAGCTATGTCGGGTTATCAAGACCATGTATTTCTTCAATAGGTGGTAGATTCTAAACATCTTTATATTTAATACCCTTTTCTTTCATATATTTCTTTGCGTCTTGCATATCTTCAGGAATGAGGAATAGAATACCTCTTTTCTTTGGAGTTGGCTTTGGAGGTGGTTCGGGAATGGTCCAATCATTATCATTGCTCAATATATTATTCAATAGTAATTCAGCTTGCTCAATAGTTTGTTCCCTGAAAACACAACCAACAAAACTATCTAAGTGGTCCCAAGAAGTGTCGGTTAGTCCATTATAAAAGATATCAAGTATTTCATTTTTCTTGAGAGGATGATCAGGCAAAGCATTAAGTAATTGGAGAAGCCTCCCCCAAGCTTGTGGGATGATCTCTTCTTCAATTAGCACAAAGTTAAATACTTCCTGTAAGGCAGCTTGTTTCTTATGGGCAGGAAAATATTTTTCAAATAAGTAATAAATCATGTCCTGGGGACTACGCACACAACTAGGAGCAATAGAATTAAACCATATCTTGGCATCACCATTTAATGATAAAGGAAACAACTTAAGAATATAGTAATAGCTTTTTTTTTCCTCATGAGTAAATAGGGTGGCTATATCATTCAATTTGGTAAGATGTGCAACAACAGTTTCAGATTCATAACCATGGGAAGGATCAGATTCAACCAAGGTAATTAACTCAGGATTGACAGAGAATTCATAATCCTTATCAGTAACAAAGATAGGTGAAGTAGAAAACTTAGGATCATATTGCATTCTAGCATTCAAAGATTTTTCCTCCCACTTGCGAAGCAATTTCTTAAGATCATCTCTATCCTTACAAGCGAGAAAGTCCCTAGCTACTTCTCCTTCCATAACATAACCCTCAGGTATATCAGGCAATTCATATCTAGGAGAGCTAGGTCTAGCAGGTGTATCATAGTGTTCAGTTTCAATAATTTCATCAGATTCAGAAATACTATCAGTTTCAGCATTGGCTCTAGCAATTTGTTCATCAAGAAATTCACCTTGTGGCACAGTATCATCAAGCAAAGTATCATCATAAGCATCATTCATAGCAGAAATAGCATCATCAATTACTTGCGACATATCAAAGTTACTAGCAGGTGGTGGTGTCGCAAATTTACTCATAAAAGAAGGTGAATCAAGTGCAGAGCTAGCTGGCAGTTCTTTACCTGTCCTCGTAGTTGAGTGATAGATCTTGGTTTTTGGGTCTTTAAGATTCCTCATTTTGATCAACAGATATATATCCCAAGTGACTCAGAGAATAGAGCTATGCTCCCTGGCAACGGCGCCACAAAAAGGTCTTGATAACCCACAAGTATAGGGGATCGCAACAGTTCTCGAGGGTACAATATTAAACCCAAATTTATTGATTCGACACAAGGGGAGCCAAAGAATATTCTCGAGTATTAGAAGCTGAGTTGTCAATTCAACCACACCTGAAAGACTTAATATCTACAGCAAAGTATTCAGTAGCAAAGTAGTATGGAAGTAACAGTAACGGTGGCAAAAGTGATAGTAGCAGTTTTGTAGTGTTTGTAACAGTAGCAGCGTAAAAGTAACTTAGCAAAGATTAATATATGGAAAGCTCGTAGGCAATGGATCAATGATGGATAATTATGTTGGATGGCATTCATCATGCAACAGTTATAACATAGGGTGACACAGAACTAGCTCCAATTCATCAATGTAATGTAGGCATGTATTCCATATATAGTCATACGTGCTTATGGAAAAGAACTTGCATGACATCTTTTGTCCTACCCTCTCATGGCAGCGGGGTCCTATTGGAAACTAAGGGATATTAATGCCTCCTTTTAATAGAGAACCGTACCAAAGCATTAGCGCTTAGTGAATACATGAACTCCTCAAACTACGGTAATCACTCGAAAGAATCTTTGTTATTGTCACCCTAGGTGATGCGGATCATAAATTGTAATAGGTGTCTACAACTTGCAAGATAGGATCAAGAACACATATATATTCATGAGAACATAATAGGTTCAGATCTGAAATCATGGCACTCGGGCCCTAGTGACAAGCATTAAGCATAGCAAAGTCATAGCAACATCAATCTCAGAACATAGTGGGTACTAGGGTTCAAACCCTAACAAAACTAACTCAATTACATGATAAATCTCATCCAACCCATCACCTTCCAGCAAGCCTACGATGAGATTAGTCACGAACGGTGGATAGCATCTTGGAATTGGTGATGAAGGATGGTTGGTGATGACGAAGACGTCGATTTCCCCTCTCCGCAGCCCAAAACGGACTCTAGATCTGGTCTCCCGAGGAAGAACAGGAGATGGCGGCGGCTCCGTATCGTGAAACGCAATGAACTCTTCTTTCTGATTTTTTTCTCCCCGAATAGGAATATATACGAGTGGAAACAAGGTCGAAGGAGCAGTAGGGGGCCCACAATCCTGCCCGGCACGCCCTAAGGGGGTGGGCGCGCCCACTAGGCTTGTGGCCAGGTGGTGGGCCCCCTGCAGTTGACTCTTTCGCCAATATTTTTCATTAATTCCAGAAATAATCTTCGTAAATTTTCAGGTCAATCCGAGAACTTTTATTTTTGCACAAAAATAACCCCAAGGCAATTTTGCTGAAAACAGCGTTAGTCCAGGTTAGTTCCATTCAAATCATGCAAATTAGAGTCCAAAACAAGGGCAAAAGAGTTTGGAAAAGTAGATACATTGGAGACGTATCAACAGCGAGCTTGGTGGTGGCGACGGAGACTCTTGGGTCCGACGGTGAGGCTAGCTAGGGCATCATGCTAGGAAACGACTGGCATGGGTTCCAATTTATGCCCATGGGTATTGAAATGGGTGGGTACACAAAGTTTCTGTGGGTATGGTTTTGGGTAGAAAAAGGTTGTACCCACCCATTCCCTACCCATTGCCATCCCTAAGGGCATGGAATCGACGAGGGGCGAGAGAGGGGAAAGACATGTAAGCTCACTGCGCATCGACCGGTGGTCTTAGTGGGCTCGGGGATGGGCGGAGCGCGGCAAATCGACGATGATGTTCTGATGGTCGGAGCGGCAAGGGAGATGGTGATGGCGACAATGGAGGCCAACCTAGCTAGCATGAGTCGACGGGGAGCTTTAGGGTGACGTTGCGGACCTGGTGGACACTACGATGGGGCAAGGAGTGGTCGGTGGCTACGACAACAGAGAGCGGCGGCGACGACGGGGCTTGGCCATGGCAGGGAGATGGCGAGAGAGCAAGCGGGGGGAAAATGGAGGGGTCGGTAGGATCCAGACGGCACTGGGGGCTCTATCCGTGGTGTCGACGTGGAGAGGGGAAGCAGGAGGTGGCCTGGGCTTGTGCGCGAGCACTGACCATGCGCTCGTCCTCCTGGCGCGTGCTAGGAGACGACTGGCAAGAGGTTGGTGGGTTGGGCCACCAACTGTCCTAGCCGGGTAAGTCCTTGTCCCCTCTGATTTTCCTTTTATTTCTGTTTTTCTATTTATTTAAACTCTGTTTGATATGATTCCATAACAATTCGTTTTTGCAGATTCTGAAACTTGCTCCTGTGGTTGAGTAGCTTATTCCACACATAGAGAACATTTCTTATTTAATTATTTTGCACAACTTTATTTATTTATGAAAGCCAGAAGTCACTAAAATAATTCCAACAATATTTTTCACTGGTTTCAAATGTTTCTTTTTGAAACCTAATTTTTGTTGGTTTGGACCAGTTATTGGATTTGAGGTAAATCCCATTTGTTAGGGTTTTATGAAGTCCATTTGAATTCATTGTCTCAAATTTATTTTGCATTTGGTTTAATCCATTTGTGGTTGTGTTAGGTCACCCCCATTCCAGGTTTCAGGAATTTGAACATGATGCATGGATGCTCACTGATGCAACTAATTTAGTTATTTGCAAACAAATTCTAGGGCTGTGACACTATTGGTGAAGAAGTTGCCCGGCTCCTACCTGCTGGGTTTATTGTTGAAGTTTTCATCCTGGGTGGTTGGCTAATCTAGTCCTTGTCCTAAATAAAAATGGTACTTGGTGTATGTGTGTTGACTATACTGATCTCAACAAAGCTTGTCTCAAGGATCTGTTTACTCTTCCACGCATTCACAAGATCATATATTCCACTGCTGATTGTGCAAGTATGTGTTTCTTGGATGCTTACTTCGGTTAGCATCAAATCAAGATGAAGAATGAAGACCAAGAGAATACCACATTCATCACACCCTTTGGAGCTTTCTGTTACACATCAATGCCTTTCAGGCTGAAAAGTACAGGTGCAACATATCAACTTTGTGTTCAAAATTGCTTAAACACTTAGATTGGACGCAACCTTCACGCTTATGTGGCTAATATTGTGGTTAAGTCACAAAAGAAGGAAACTCTGTTGGATGACCTAAAGGAGACGTTTGCTAATCTGCGAGTTTATCACATGAAGTTAAACCCAACCAAATGTATTTTTGGTGTTCCCGTAGGGAAGTACTTGGTTTCCTAGTCTCTGAATGTGGCACTAAAACTAACCCGGATAAGATCCAGACAATTACCTCCTTGAAGAAGCTGACTAATATCAACGGGGTTTAGAATCTTACACGCTGCATCGCAGCTTTGAGTCAGTTTATAAGCCGTCTAAGCGAGAAGGCAATTCCCATGTATCAAGTTTTAGAAAACACAGATGACTTTGTCTAGGACAATACAGCTGATAGATCCTTTGAGTCCCTCAAAAAGCAATTATCTGAAGTGCCTATCTTAGAAGAAATAGCCAATGATCTTTTACATCACTGCCAATAATAAAACGATTAGTGTGGCGACTGTTGTTGAGTGCAAAGAGGAAGGCAAGGAATATCTCAACGCCCAGTTTATTATCTCAGTGAAGTCCTCACCAAGTCCAAGCAATGATACCCACATTGTTAGAAGCTGGTTTTTGACGTATTCATGACTAGTTGAAAGCTGAAGCATGATTTCTGAGAGCACCCTAGCAACATTGTCAGTTCAGCACTTTTGGGTGATATCAGTCAGAATAGGGAAGCAATAGGGAGAATTTCTAAGTGGGCTATTGTGCTTGGACCACACCATCTGAAGTACTCCCCACGTACAACCATCAAATCTCAAGCATTGGTGGATTTCATCAATGACTGGATTGAATTATAAGCCCCTCCAGGGAAGCCACATAACATGTATTGGATGCTGCATTTTGATGGTTCTAGGCAATTGGAGGGCTCAGGGGCTGGATTAGTTCTATATTCCCTATGAGGTGACAAGTTCATTTATATTTTGCGACTTATGTTTACTTGTACTAACGATGAAGCAGAGTATGTGACTCTCCTTCATAGACTGTGATTGGCCAAGGAAATGAATATAAGTCGGATTCGCTACCTCGGTGACTTGGACCTTGTGGCTTAGTAAGTTTCTGGGACTTGAGATTCTAAAGATCCACTTATTGCAGCTTATAGACATGTTGTCACTCTGGTGGCTGGTCACTTCAAGGGATATCAAGTGGATCACATTTATTGCCAACTTAACAAGGTAGCAGATGCAGTGTCTCTCTTGGGCTACCAGTGCAAACCTGTCCCAACCAATATTTTTCAGGATATTTTGCATAACCCATTGATGTCTACTACACAACCTTCTTCTTGTAGACTCGTGTTGGGCCTCCAAGCACAGAGTTTTGTAGGACAACAACAATTTTCCCTCAAGTGGATGACCTAAGGTTTATCAATTCGTGGGATGCGTAGGATGAAGATGGTCTCTCTTGAACAACCCTGCAACCAAATAACAAAGAGTCACTTGTGTCCCCAACACACCCAATACAAAGGTAAGTTGTATAGGTGCACTCGTTCGGCGAAGAGATGGTGATACAAGTGTAATATGGATGGTAGATATAGGTTTTTGTAATCTGAAAATATAAAAACAACAAGGTAACTAATGATAAAAGTGAGCACAAACGGTATTCCAATGCTTGAAAACAAGGCCTAGGGGTCCATACATTCACTAGTGCAAGTTCTCTCAACAATACCGACATAGTTGAATCATATGTAAATACTTGTCGTGCAAAAAAGAGTTCACTCCAAAGTCACAAATAGTGGAGAACTAACGAAGAAATTATTGTAGGGTACAAAATCACCTCAAAGTTATCTTTTCCGATCAATCTTATGAGCTATCCCTATAAGTGTCACAAACATCCCTAGAGTTCATACTAAAATAACACCTTAATATACACATCAGCCAAAACCCTAATGTCATCTCGATACTCCAATGTCACCACAAGTACCCATGGGCTTGATTATACGATATACATCACATAATTTCAGATTCATATATTCAATCCAACACAAAGAACTTCAAAGAGTGCCCCAAAGTTTCTACCGTGGATTCAAGACGAAAACATGTGCCAACCCCTATGCATAGATTCCCAAGGTCACGGAACCTGCAAGTTGATCACCAAAACATGCATCAAGTGGATCAATAGAACATCCCATTGTCACCACGAATATCCCATCACAAGACATACATCAAGTGTTCTCAAATCCTTAAAGACTCAATCCAATAAGAAAACTTCAAGGGAAAACTCAATTCATCACAAGAAGATAGAGAGGGGAAAAACTCCATATGATTCATCTATATCAATAAAGTTTGCGTTACATCATGATCGTGTTATCTCAAGAACACGAGAGAGAGAGAGAGAGATCAAACACATAGCTATTGGTGCATACCCTCAACCCCGAGGGTGAACTACTCCCTCCTCGTCATGGAGAGCATCGGGATGATGAAGATGGCCTCCGGTGATGGTTTCCCCCTTCGGCAGGGTGCCGGAACGGGCTCCCGATTAGTTTTTCGTGGCTCTAGAGGCTTGCGGTGGCGGAAGTCCCGATCTTGGTTTCTTTTCGAAGGTTTCAGCATTTATAGGAATTTTTGGTGTTGATCTCACGTCAATGGGGGGCACGAGGCGGTGACAAGCCTGCTAGCCGCTCTTCTAGCCCAGCTCGAATGCTTCGGGGTCTCTTTTGGCCCACAAAAAATCATACTAAATTTTCAGCCCGTTCCAAGAACTTTTATTTTTGCACAAAAAATGACACCATGGTAGTTCTGCTGAAAACAGCGCCAGTCCGGGTTAGTTCTAATAAAATCATGCCAATATCATATAGAAATATTGTAAACATGACATGAATACTTCATAAATTATAGATACGTTGGAGATGTATCAGCATCCCCAAGCTTAATTGTTGCTCATCCTCGAGTAGGTAAATGATAATTTATGAAGTGTGAATGCTAGCATAGTGCATAAATTTGATCCATGATAGTTTCAAAACCTTTTTCTAGCATCATTATATATCATAAACAGTAGCTCATCTCATAAACCTTCTCATGATGAAATAACAAGCTATCCACATGTTAAAGTATGGACTACCAAACTGTGCTTTCAGTCACCAAGCAATTGCAATACATCTAATTTTCGGGCAGGGTCTATGTAAGAGCTTTGATTTAGCAAATTCCACATACTCAACTATCATATAGTCTCCCATGATTGCTAACTCTCAAAGCATATTTTTAGAGAAAATAGCATCCATCAAACACAGAGAAAGATAGGGGTTTAATGTTTTGCCTCCCAACTTATTTATCATATAGATAATTGTCAACAATAATAATTCATGATCAAATATATTTGAATGGCCATATATGCTTTGATCTTTCCCACCACATGATGCTTGACAAGTAAAGAATAACTGAGGTTTAACTAAGAAGGAATGTTATTGACTCTTGCATAAAAGTAAATACATGAAAGTAAAAGATAGACCCTTCACAGAGGGAAGCATTGATTTGCAGAGGTGCCAGAGCTCGAGCTTTTAAAATAGAGATGAATAATAATTTTGAGTAGTATGCTTTCATTGTCACCATAATGTCACGCCCAAGATGCGATCATATCCTTATTTTGGCAAGAGGGCCTCGACAGGGATATAAGCGCATCTCATCGTGTTGCAAGAATGGATATCATTACAAGTACAGGTACAGAAGAGATGAGTATATGGAATGGGCTTACACTCGCCACAAGCTACAACAATATCACATCAATACAACAACGTATTCAAACATCATACAGAAGAGCAGGGTCCCACTACGGACGAAATCAAACGATAAAACGACATCCATCCTTGCTATCCCAGGCTACCGCTTGGAACCCATCCTAGATCGATGAAGAAGAAGAAGAACTCCAAACAAACAAGCATCGCTCTCATGTCAATTACATGTACTTGACACTGTTGTTGTGGTAATCTGTGAGCCACAAGGACTCAACAATCTCGTTTCCAAGGGTATCAAGACTATTAATGCTTAATGGGTGAGATATGGATAAGTGGCAAGGCTACAGCAAGCGACTAAGCATTTATTTGAGTGGCTAACTTACGAATACAGAAAGTAAAGTATGGTGGTCTACGCATAATAGACGTGAGCTAGTAATGATGACTAATTGACCCTAAACACCTAATTATGTCAAACATAACCCCACTATGTTCTCTCTCAAATAAGGACTCGCGATAAGAGACAGTCACGGTTACGCACACAGTTGGTGTATTTTATTTGAGTTTACTTCAAGTTTACTATGACCGGGTGTTAAATAAAGTTTCCAAGTTTGTCACATAACTGAGGGCACGACTTTCTGAAAGATTTAACCCTACAGGGGAGCTCCAACTCGTCCATCACAAATTAACCACATGCCGTGAGAATAACCTCGACCAGGGATCTCGTGATCTTCATAGGCAATTCCAAAGGAAATCCAACACCTCGAGATAGCCCAAAGAAGATCAGAATTCCTCACGGAAGACCTTCGAGAAAGGTAAAAGATGTCCAACAAGACCGCCCAACGTGTCGACGAACCCGATAGGAGCCACGTATCTCATTCTCAGGACACGACCGGAGAAGCATAGCGTATAGTGGCCTGATAGAAATCTCCCGAGTTGCTCTGGGTTGGCCCCACTCACAGCTCTAGTTTGGACCAACACTCATAAGGAGCATTGGGTCAGGGGTTGATTAATTATCCATGGGGTCCGGAAAGTCCCTATGGAAGTTTATTAGTTTTTAGGCAAATGTAGTGCCAAAGTTGGGCCTTGCCAGACAAGCTTTATCCTAGAACGAAAATCAAGGGGGTCCCCATAACAACCCCGAGCATGTTAGGAGCGCTCAATTATGGAACAGAACACCGGTTCACAAGTAAATAGGGCGGCAAGAGTGGAACAAAACACCAAGAAAAAGGCCAAGCCTTCCACCCTTTACCAAGTGTATAAGTGCATTAAATTAAATAGCAATAATATTGTGATAACAAAAGAATGTCCATGTTGTCACATGGAAGCAATTGCACCTGCAGATAGAAATGCTATAAGAAGGGCTGAGCAAGCGGTAATGTAGAGAAACAAAGGTTTTGCTGGGATGTGGAAGGGTTATAGGCTTTTCATGGCAGGCTTGACAAACAAGTGGTAGGTAGTGAGACATGACGATAAAAGCGGTACAACTAGCATAGCAATGATAGTAGTGGTATCCAGGGAAATGTTTCATCTTGCCTCAGACCGCTCTTGGAAGAAGCACGAGTCCATGAAGAAGACGAGCCAACGTAGTCGAACGAATGCTCACACTCTGAACGCTTTCGGTACTCTATCGAGAAGGAACAATCCGAAACAACAATCAACACATGACAGACCACAACATATGCATGACATGATGTGCAACCAAATATGATGCATGTCCGGTTTACTATGCAACGCATGGCATGGCATGATAAGCACAACAAACAACTACTACATATTAAGTGAAGTTCAATATGCAACGAGTTGCATATTGACGAAACTCCACGTTTGAATTATTTAGTTCACTCTCGTTAGGTAGTCATCAATATTAAATGTTGTTTAACATGGGAAGAGGTGAAGCATGAACAACTATATCATCTAGGCATTTTAAATGGGGCCGGAAGCAACATATAGCATATCCGAAACGTCCCCATATGCAAATTATGAATTTGGTCCTGATCTGCCTAAGACAAATTACATTTATTAAACATGGAAATAAAGTGTGGCATGAGATTCGACATGTTTTTCTATTCAAGTTACATATATGAAACATTTGCATCGGAGCTTTTCTGTAATTGCAAAATCCTGAATATTGTGAATCTACACAAGATTCCAGTCATTTTACATGTATAAAATTTTTACATACGATGCACGGTTGAAAAGTTATTAATGCATGAAGATGGAGGACTTTTCTGTAATTGCAAAATCCTGGATAATTGGACAAATCGCTCACAGGAAAAAAAATGCTACTGGGCTGAAACTGGAGTGCACAGCGTAACTATATTATGCTCAGGCCAGGGGATAGGAGTCGTGGGTGCTCACCTTGCTGGGCTGGGCCCAGTTCGGTGATTGTTGCTGGGCCTTAGCGATCGATGCGGCCCACGCGTGGGCGAGCGTTGGAGGCGGGCGGAGCAAATGCTTCGTGCTCCCTGCTCGACCCGAGAAGGGCCATGGCGTGGTGGCGTTAAGCCAACGGCCACGAACGGCAACACGGGGAGATGGAATCCGGCAAGGGGGAGGCCAGGGAAGGCCGGATCCGGCAAGGCCAGAGCCATTCCCGGCGGCGACGCGGTGGCTTGGTGCTGGCTCAGGCGCGGCACTGAGGAGGCTAGCGATGGCATGGCGACGAGGCGAAGATCCGATGGCGGCACGGCATCGTCGGCTGACGGCGGCAAGGTCCTCCGGCGACCGGGGCTAGGTGCGGGGTGGCGCACGGGAGGAGGCACGCACGATGGTGCTCTGGATCGGGGCTCCTCCCCGATCTGGACCTCGGGGAGCGGCGGTGGTTCGGGCCTGGGTGGGCCTCCAGATGGGCTCGGCGGGCCCGCATGAGGTGGGAGGAGGAGGCTGGCGGCGGCTGAGGGTTGGGGGCACGGATTACAAGGCCGGGGGTTAGGGTTTGCCCAATTAGGCAGGTGGGGGTTAAATAGGAAATGGGGCTAGGTTAGGGGGATTTTGCATAGATTAGAGCCGTGCGATCACAATCGGACGGCTCCGGTCATGGGGTTGGGTTAGGTGGGCTAGGTGGGCTGTGTTAGAGGAGTTGGGCTGAGATGAGAGAGAGATGGTGCAGCCCGTGATAAGTTTTAAAACGTCAAAACATCCAAGAAATAAACAGATGACCGCACTACTACGGTTGACCGTTGGGGTATCAAACAGACTAAGAATGCGATGAAATTTGGCAGGCGGCCTACCTACAATATAACAAAACGGCACAACAAGTTCTGACCCAATTCGAGAATATTTTTAATGCACTTGAAAGCAATATTTTATCGGTGCCGCGGGCGCGGGCGTGTGTGGTTGGTCTTGAAATAGTCGACGACACGAACGGTGAGAACCGGCAACTACGAACGGATGCAAGTTTTCAAAAACGAGTGATGGTGCCATGTAGATGATGAAAATGATGCAATGATGAATGCGACAACCAAACAAATCGCACGACGACAATAGGATGAAAGGGCAATCTTCTGAAGCGTTGGTCCCGGGCTGTTACAACTCTCCTCCGCTACACGAGGATCTCGTCCTGAGATCTAAGAATGAGAAGGGGAAGATAAATATCAAGAGTTGAACTTAGTTGCTTCTCTTACAAACGAGTGAAACCAATGATAATTGAAGGTTTCAACGAGATAAAGAATGACATGAGGAACAAGCAAGAATTCACAAGAAATTTCATCAGCACTTTGGTAGGACAGAGGGGTAAAATTTGATAAGATGGGAGAACTTGAAAAGATGACACAACACTCCGGCTAAAATGAATAAGCAAGAAAGAACATGATCTTGACAAGGCATGATGATAGATTGAAGAGAGCAACATCACAAGGCCTCCGTAACAAGAGAATAAAAACTGGATTAATGGAAGGAAAAGAGTGGATAAGAAAATGACAACTTCCAGCACAAATGAATTTGAAAAGCATAGGTTGAATGGAGTTGATGAACAATCAACAATGAAAAGAATAGCTTGTTATGGGCTTATGTAAAACATCTCAAAATTATGAGGTGACAACCTGCCACAACAGAAACAATTGATTGATTGAGAGTTACCAGATATGCAAAGCTTCCTTCACCAAGAGGTGGATGAGACACTTGAATCATTTATGAGACCATGATAGCAACAATCCTTAGGAAATGCTTTAGGCGACATCCAACCCAAGATAACTCTGAGAAGACAACATGGATTTACTTATCTTATTCTTGAAAATTTCCTTCGAGACTCCTCATAATGAAGAATTTAATAACACCATCTCATAAGACAATGGAGAAGGAATTGAACTTAGAAATTCAAGATAAAGAACGCTTGAGCATCTCCAACAAGAATCTTGAAGAACACTCGAGAAGAATTACATCTTTAACAAACAACCATGAAGAACCTCCGGAAATGAGAGGATGATAGAAAAATAATTCAAGGATGCAAAATACAAGATTGAGGCTTGCTAAGATATAGATGAAGCTTTGCGAAGAGATATTTGAGAAAACACAGAACTCCGAAAGAAAAAGATAAGCAACTTAGAATTGAGAATTGATACCATGAACGACTCCAGAAGAAGGATTGAGATCACCTTGACCAACAAGAATAAGAATTATGTAATGCTTATCCTTCATCAAGTTAAATTGATGACAAGCAACGGCTTTTGCACACCACTTATTCTTCTTGAAAAGATTGAAGAGAGAGATAGAACACAAATTTGAAGAAGTCTTGAATGAGAGCAACGATAAGAATTAGAAACTAAAGAGGATAATACAAATGAATGATGCAACATGAGAACGAAGAGAGCATGATCCACCTAATAGAAAAATTGAACGAAGCACCATAATAATTGAGATACGAACGAAGGAACAACACTTGAGAAGAATTTTAGAACGAAATCTCCAAGCTGAGAATGAAGAAGTCTTCTGGGATGATGGCCTTCGGAGGATCGAGAAATGAGAACAATTATGAAATGCACTGGATAGATATCGGAGGAATTACTCATGATCAAAACAATTTTAGATGAATGCAACAAACTGAAACCATGAATCTTTGGTAAAACGAACAATAATTTAAGAGAAACTCTCCTTCAGTCTTCAATGCTGAGAATGATGACGAGAAACAACACCATGAATTACTGAGATACTCCGAAGGAATGAATAAGGAAAGGTTGAGCCAATGATGAAATTAATTCGAAGCGACCATGGAGACAGAATATGATTGATGAAAATCATTCTTACATCATATTTATAAAAAACTTGAGAACATCTCCGGAAAGCTTAGAAGAGCCAGGTAAGATCCTGAGGAAAAACCTATGGATTATGGGCCCACTGAAAAGAAACCACCGTTCAATTGATTTCTTAGAAAGAGAGATTGCACCAGTACAAGATGAAACTTGATGAGGTGAGAACCTCGAAATAATTATAAAGATTTTTGAACGGAAACATGATTCTTCTGAGATATCTTCAATACCTCGGATAGAATAGACAAAGACGACAACCAAGAGATACTTTGACAAGAATTACCAACAAGGAAATTTTTTAGGGAATGAAAAGGATAAAACAAACACCGATAGCTTGACTTGGATTCACCAGACAAGAAAACAGAGACGAAGAAATGATGAACTTGAAGCACTTGAGAATCTTCACAATGAATCACCGGATCGATACAGAAGAAATGATATAGCGTAAGCATCACATGAATAGAGAAGGCACTTGGATGAGAATTCAATCATTGAAGAAAAAGGGCGGGAGGGTGGTGAAAACAAGAAAACTTGAAACAGATGAGACAAACTCCGGAGAAGAATATGGGGATAGATCTTGCAAAAATTGGAGAGGATTGAATTCACTTGAAGAGAGCACACTGGTAGGAAAAGAATTGATATGATAACTTGACTGAGCACAAAAATTAGCAATCCCACAGAAATATGAGAACACTTGTTAGGAAAGATATGAGATCACCAGTTGACATCGAAGCACCACAAATTACCATATACAAAACAAAACAAAGGATGAGGCTTACAAAACAAGCCAGAACAAGTTCATGATAGGGATTTTGTCCGATATTTTCGTGGTAAGGTTCACACGGGCTCGATCGTACATTGGATTGTCATAGTGAAATGACTCTCGAATATGCTCCCTAGGCGTAGTGAACTACAAGGCTTGACGAAGCATATCTGATGACATAAATCGAGACTGTCCTCTGTAAGAAAGACCGTGAACAAATGAATCCACTAGATGTCGGACCCCAAACTCACATCATGATTTGTTGGAAGATAGCCTAGGTAACTACTTGAATTCACACCTAAGAACTCCCGAAATCTTCCGGTTATGCAATCGGGTCCACGGATACAAGGAGCAAAATCCATCACTCAACTCCTAACAATAATACTATGCTCTAATGTAACACATCTGTCAACACATAACCAGAGGTCTCGGAAACTCATCTATCTCGGACCCTCAAAAACACAACGATACTAAGAATGACAGTACATCCGAACTCTCTCCACCAGTACTGGGGATGTCGGACTCCTCTCGCCACTACTAGTATTGAAGCAATTTCGAACATCCTCCGTCTTGAGATAGTAAAGAAACTGAATGATAACAATGTGTTAGCAATCCCCTGGAGCTCAACTCCTCGGAATAAATCAAGTCAGACAGGGGGCACCAAGACAGAACTCGGTCACATCGGCCTCATATAGTTTCCAAAATACCCGCATGATCCTAAAAAACTTTTGAGCGAGAATAGGAGTAGTATGAAAATTCCTAAGTCGATTACCTCACCAGAGCATAGAAGAGGAGTAAAAAGAATCCTACTCTCCGATATAACTATACTCAAAACAGTTTTTCACTAGACTCGACTCAACCAAGTTCGATCAATCAAGGGGGGCTCCTAGGTCAGTATAGGCTCTGATACCAACTTGCCACGCCCAAGATGTGATCCTATCCTTATTTTAGCACGAGGGCCTCGACAGGGATAGAAGTGCATCTCGTCATGTTGCAAGAATGGATATCATTACAAGTACATGTAAAGAAGAGATGAGTATATGGAATTAGCTTACACTCGCCACAAGCTCCAATAATATCACATCAATACAACAACGTATTCAAACATCATACAGAAGAGCAGGGTCCGACTACGAACGAAATCAAATGATAAAATGACATCCATCCTTGCTATCCCAGGCTGCCGCCTGGAACCCATCCTAAATCGATGAAGAAGAAGAAGAACTCTAAACAAACAAGCATCGCTCTCACGTCAAAGCGTCGCATTACCTGTACTTGCAACTATTGTTGTAGTAATCTATGAACCACAGGGACTCAGTAATATCATTTCCAAGGGTATCAAGACTATTAATGCTTAATGGGTGAGATATGGATAAGTGGTGAGGGCGCAGCAAGCGACTAAGCATTTATTTGAGTGGCTAACTTACGAATACAGAAAGTAAAGTATGGTGCTCTATGCATAACGGATGTGATCTAGTAATGATCACTAAGTGACCCTGAACACCTACTTACGTCAAACATAACCCCATCGTGTTCTCTCTCGGATAAGGACTCATGAGAAGAGACAGTCACGGTTACGCACACAGTTGGTGTATTTTATTTGAATTTACTTCAATTTTACTATGATCGGGTGTTAAACAAAGTTTCCAAGTTTGACACATAACCGCGGGCACGGCTTTCCGAAAGATTTAAACCTGCAGGGGTGCTCTAGCTCGTCCATCACAAATCAACCACACGCCGCGAGAATAACCTCGATCACGGATCTCGTGATCTTCATAGGAAATTCCAAAGGAAATTTGACACCTCGAGATAGCCCTAAGAATATCGTAATTCCTCATGGAAGACCTTCCAGAAAGGTAAAACAAGTCTAGTAAGACCGCCCGACGTGTCGACGAACCCGATAGGAGCCGCATACCTCGTTATCAGGAAACGACCGGATAAGCATAGCGTATGGTGGCCTGATAGAAATCTCCCGAGTTACCCCGGGTTGGCCCCACACACGGCTCTAGTTTGGACCAACACTCATGATCAAAGTTGTCAGAATCGTGATTCCGAATCGGATCGGAGCTCTATATCTAGGATCGTGAATCGTAGAATCTTAACTATCAGGATCGTAGAAACTTAGATTCTATGAGGAAAATCATAGAATCGGAGGGGCCAGTTTTGATCGTAAGATCGTAAGATTCTAAGACTTGAGTCACGATTCTGACAACTTTTCTCATGAGGAGCACTGGCCCGGGGGTTGATTAATTATCCACGTGGTCCGGAAAGTCCCTATGCAAGTTTATTAGTTATTAGGCAAATGTAGTGCCAAAGTTCGACCTTGCCAGACAAGATTTATCCTAAAACAAAAATCAAGGGGGTCCCCATAATAACCCCGAGCATGTTAGGAGCGCTCAATTATGGAACATAACACCGGTTCACAAGAGCTAGGGTGGCAAGAGTGGAACAAAACACCGAGCAAAAGGCCAAGCCTTCCACCCTTTACCTAGTGTATAAGTGTGTTAAATTAAATAGAAATAATATTGTGATAACAAAAGAATGTCCATGTTGCCACATGGAAGCAATTGCACCTGCAGCTAGAAACGCAATAAGAAGGCTAAGCAAGCGGTAACGTAGCCAAACAAAGGTTTTGCTGGGATATGGAGGGGTTAGAGGCTTTTCATGGCAATATTGGAAGGCTTGACAAACAAGTAGTAGGTAGCAAGACATAATGACAAAAGCGGGACAACTAGCATAGCAATGATAGTAGTGGTATCCAGGGAAATGTGTCATCTTGCCTGAGATCCCGCTTGGAAGAAGCACGAATCCATGAAGAAGATGAGCCAACGTATTCGAACGAATCCTCACACTCCGAACGCTTTTGGTACTCTATCGAGAAGGAACAATCCGAAACAACAATCAACACACGGCACACCACAACATATGCATGACATGATGCGCAACCAAATATGATGCATGTCCGGTTCACTATGCAACGCATCGCATGGCATGGTAAGCACAACAAATAACTACTACATATTAAGTGAAGTTCAATATGCAACGAGTTGCATATTGATGAAACTCCATGTTTGAATTATTTAGTTCACTCTCGTTAGGTAGTCATCAATATTAAATGTTGTTTAACATGGGAAGAGGTGAAGCATGAACAACTATATCATCTTGGCATTTTAAATGGGGCCGGAAGCAACATATAGCATATCCGAAACGTGCCCATATGCAAATTATGAATTTGGTCCAGATCTGTCCTAACACAATTTTATATTTATTAAACATGGAAATAAAGTGTGGCATGATATTTGACATGTTTTTCTAGTCAAGTTACGTATATAAAACATTTGCATCGGAGCTACGGTTTAAAAGTTATGAAATAAATCATTTTACATTGCATTTACGCAAATTACATGAAAACAGCAAGTTAAACATTTTAAACACATGTGAGAGTTGAATATTGTGAATCTACATGAAATTCCTGTCATTTTACATGTATAAGTTTTTACATACAATGCACGGTTGAAAAGTTATTAATGCATGAAGATGGAGGACTTTTCTGTAATATCAAAATCCTGGATAATTGGACAAATCGCTCACAGGAAAAAAAAATACTACTGTGCTGAAACTAGAGTGCACAACATAACTATATTACGCTCAGGCCGGGGGATAGGAGTTGCGGGTGCTCACCTTGCTGGGCTGGGTCCAGATCGGTGATGGTTGCTGGGCCTTGGCGGTCGATGCGGCCCATGCGCGGGCGAGTGCTGGAGGCGGGCGGAGAGGCTTCGTTCTCCCTGCTCGACTCGAGAAGGGCCATGGCGCGGCGGCAGCAAGCCAACGGTGATGAATTGCGGCACGGGGAGACGGGATCCGGCGAGGGGGAGGTCGGGGAAGGCCCGGAACCGACAAGGCCGGAGCCATTCCCGACGGCGGCGCGGTTGCTTGGTGCGGGCTAGGGCGCGGCGCTAAGGAGGCTAGCGATGGCACGGTGGCAAGGCGGAGGTGCGGAGGCAGCAACGGCGCGGGGTCATCGGCTGGTGGCGCGAGGTCTTCGAAGTCCGGGGCTCACCAAAGTCGACCGGAGGCAGCAAGGCGGCGGGGCTAGGTGCGGGGTGGCGCACGAGAGGAGGCGCGGGCGATGGGGCTCTGGATCTGGGCTCCTCCCCGATCTAGAGCTCGGGCAGCGGCGGTGGTTCGGGCCCGGGCAGGCCTCCAAATGGGCTAGGCGGGCCCATGTGAGGTGGGAGGAGGAGGCTGGCGAAGATGAGGGTTGGGGTGCTGATTACGAGGACTGGGGTTAGGTTTGCCCAATTAGGCAGGTTGGGGTTTTTAATAGGAAATGGGGCTAGGTTAGGGGGATTTTGCATTGATTCGAGCTGTGCGATCGCAATAGGATGGCTCCAGTCGTGGGGTTGGGCTAGGTGGGCTAGGTGGGCTATGTTAGAAGAGTTGGGCTGAGATGAGAGAGAGATGGTGCGGTCCATGACAAGTTTTAAAACGTCAAAACGTCCGACAAATAAATAGATCACCGCACTACTACGGTTGACCGCTGGGGTATCAAACAAACTCAGAATGCGACGAAATTTGGCAGGCGGCCTACCTACAATATAACAAGACCGCACACCAAGTTCCGACCCAATCCGAGAATATTTTAAATGCACTTGAAAGCAATATTTCATCGGTGCCACGGGCGCTTGCGTGTATGGTTGTTCTCAAAACGGTCGACGACACGAACGGTGAGACCCGGCAACTACGAACGGATGCAAGTTGTCAAAAACGAGTGACGGTGCCATGCAGATGATGCGAATGATGCAATGATGAATGTGACAACCAAACGAATCGCACGACGACAACAAGATAAAAGGGGAATCTTCTGGAGCCTCAGTCCCAGGTTCTTACACATAACAACCGAGAGATCTCGGTATCTTCCATGCTAGATACATTATAGGCGGTTCCCAAACAGAATGGTAAAGTTTGTACTCCTCCTCCACCAATCAATCACACTCCATGATGGATCGAATCCACGAGTAGCATCCATACCAACAACATTCCTAGGGGAGTTTTGTTTAATTATTTGCATTTTTTCTTTGATTTTGGGACTGGGAATCCCTATTACCAACCACTTTCTCATGAATGATAGTGAATCAACACATCTCGTGAGAATAAACCACCTAGCATGGAAGATACTGACAGCCCCTAGTTACAATACGAGTGATTCGGGCATACAAAACATAATATTATTTGAAGGTTTAGAGTTTGGCACATGCAAATTTACTTGGAACGACACGTAAATACCGCATATAGGTAGGTATGGTGATCTCATATGGAAAAACTTTGGGTTTGAGGGTGTTTGGATGCACAAGTAGTATTTCTACTTGGTGCGGAAGTTTTGGCTAATACGAGGCGGAAGCAAGCACCAAATGTTGGAGGATCCATAACAATATAACTTCTATACAAATATACCCAAGCATAACTAATTACGTTGTCTTCCTTGTCCAACTTCAACTTAATTTGATCAAGTTTGAAAATAATTAATGGGTATTCACAATCATATAAGATGTCCAAGATAGTATATTTATATGTTAAATCTCTCTTCCTTCATTATTCTTTCATGAAAGGTTCAAGTGATCAATGCAGTGTTTGCTAACTTTCAATAAATTTTACCACCTATACTTCTTATATGTGAAGTCATTACTACCCATGGGATAGGCATATAAAACATGTATAATTTCTGATTTATGATATTCAATTCATTCAACCATTCACTCATAGGATATAAGTGAAGCATGAGAGTAAATGACAAAACTACTCCAAAACATATAAGTGAAGCTCAATGAGTAGTCAAACAATTAAATAGTTATGTGAGGACTTTATCTCTCTCTCTATAAAGATTTTTGTATCTGAGTATTTTATTTAAAAAACAAGCAAAACAAAAATAGCACTCCAAGAATAGCACACATCATGTGAACGAATAAAAATGTAGGCTCAACATAGGCTAACCGATAGTTGACGAAGAGAGGTGGGATGCGTAGCATCCCCAAGCTTAGATGCTTGAGAGTTCTTGAAATATTTACTTGGTGTTCCTTGGGCATCCCCAAGCTTGAGCTTTTGTATCTTTTTCAATCCTCACATATCCCGGTTTCACCTATTCTCAAAAACTTCATCCACGCAAAACTCAAAAAGAACTCGTGAGATAGGTTAGGACACATAAGAACAAATCAACACTTCATGTACTGCCGAGATAAGTTGCACAATAATTTTCAAACATTAGGTACTGTATACTATCATTTCCACAATTTATATCTAGCAATATTGGATATGGAAACTATAGGACAAGTAGATAATCAAAACTATGACAGCAATCTGTCCAAACCAGACAGTCTGTACAAATTTATTAAACCAGTGTACTTTTGTAACTCTAAAAATTCTGACAATGTAGGACATGCTAAATAATTTATATGAAAATAGTTTGTAAAAATTTCAGAAACTTTCCATGTTCCAGTAAAATACGAAAATTCAAACACTACAGCAAAAGTTTCTGTTTTTACACAGCACACATCAAACATGCAATTCAAGCATCCTAAAGAAAATTCTTGGAACTTTTTATTGAAAAACAAGATTATAAATAACACCTAACAGAGAGCAACAAAATAAAATTACACTCCAAGCAAAAATCATATTATGTGACAAATAAAAATATAGCTCCAAGTAAGATATACCGATAGTGTTGAAGACGAAAGAGGGGATGCCTTCCGGAGCATCCCCAAGCTTAGACGCTTGAGTCTTACTTGGATATTACCTTGGGGTGCCTTGGTAATCCCCAATCTTAGGTCCTTTATGCTCCTTATTCACCTCATATCGGTATCTCACCCAAAACTTGAAAACTTCAATCACACAAAACTTAACGGAACTTTGTTAGAAGGGTTAGTGTAATAAAGATAAATCATTCACTTAGGTACTATCAAGAAAATATTCATAATTACTCCCACATGATACCTACTGTATTCCATCAGTGCCACAATTTATATTACTCAATATAAGCTATAGGAACACTTGAAACAAGCAAACTATGCATGCAAAACAGAATCTTTCAAAAACAGAACAGACTGTAAAGATATGAATGATCACCATACTTAAATAACTCTAAAGTTTCTGGAAATTTAGGACAGCGCAAGGAATTTGCTTCTACATGTTGTGTAAAATTTCAGAATTGTTTGACTCTCCAGTAAAATCAAATACTGGACTCAAAACTTTTTGTTTTTGCACAAAATCAAACAAGCAAGTATCCACACTATCCCAAAGGCTTTACTTGGCACTTTATTGAAATAAAAGATACAAAACATGATTACTACAGTATCTTAATCATGTGAACACATAAAAACAGAAAGTAAAAGTGTTGGGTTGTCTCCCAACAAGCGCATTTCTTTAATGCCTTTTAGCTAGGCATGATGATTTCAATGATGCTCGTATAGGAATAATAATTGAAACATGCAAAAGAGCATCATGAATTTAATGAAAAGCACATTTAAGTCTAAACCACTTCCTATGCATAGGGATTTTGTGAGAAAACAATTTATGGGAACAAGAATCAACTAGCATAGGAAGACAAAACAAGCATAACTTCAAAACCTTGAACACATAGTGAGGAAACTTGATATTATTGCAATTCCTACAAGCATATGTTCCTCCCTCATAATAATTTTCAGTAGCATCATGAAGGAATTTAACAACATAACCAGCACATAAAGCATTCTTTTCATGATCTACAAGCATAGAAATTTTTTCACTCTCCAGATCAGCAATTTTCTTCTCATTCATAATAGTGGGAGCAAACTCAACAAAATAACTATCATGAGATACTTGATTGACATAAGCACATTTAATATTAAAATCATGATGACAAGTTTCATGCTTACTATCACTATTTATAGCATACATGTCATCATCATAATCATCATAGATAGTAGGCATCTCATCATCATAATAGTTTTGCTCATCAAAACTTGGGGGACTAAAAATATCATATTCATCAAACATAGCATTCCCAAGATTGTGGCTTTGCATATCATTAGCATCATGAATATTCAGAGAATTCATACTAACAATATAGAAATCATGCTCATCATTCAAGGATTTAGTGCCAAACATTTTAATAACTTCTTCTTCTAAAACTTGAGCACAATTTTCCTTTCCATCATTTTCACGGAAGACATTAAAAAGATGAAGCATATGAGGAAACCTCAATTCCATTTTTTTGTAGTTTTAATTTATAAAACCAAACAAGTGAAAAACAAGAAACTGAAAGATTTGATTGCAAGATCTAAATATATACCTTCAAATACTCACCTCCCCGACAACGGCGCCAGAAAAGAGCTTGATGTCTACTAGACAACCTTCTTCTTGTAGACTCGTGTTGGGCCTCCAAGCCTAGAGTTTTGTAGGACAGTAGCAATTTTCCCTCAAGTGGATGACCTAAGGTTTATCAATCCGTGGGAGGCATAGGATGAAGATGGTCTCTCTCGAACAACCCTGCAACCAAATAACAAAGAGTCTCTTGTGTCCCCAACACACCCATACAATGGTAAGTTGTATAGGTGCACTAGTTCGGCGAAGAGATGGTGATACAAGTGTAATATGAATGGTAGATATAGGTTTTTGTAATCTTAAAATATAAAAACATCAAAGTAACTAATGATAAAAGTGAGCATAAACGGTATTGCAATGCTTGAAAACAAGGCCTAGGGTCCATACTTTCACTAGTGCAAGTTCTCTCAACAATACTAACATAGTTGAATCATATGTAAATACCTCTCGTGTGACAAAGAGTTCACTCCAAACTCACAAATAGCGGAGAACTAACGAAGAAATTATTGTAGGGTACGAAACCACCTCAAAGTTATCTTTTCCGGTCAATCTTATGAGCTATCCCTATAAGTGTCACAAACAGCCCTAGAGTTCATACTAAAATAACACCTTAATATACACATCAACCAAAACCCTAATGTCACCTAGATACTCCAATGTCACCACAAGTACCGATGGGCTTGATTATACAATATGCGTCACATAATTTCAGATTCATCATATTCAATCCAACACAAAGAACTTCAAAGAGTGCCCCAAAGTTTCTACCGGAGATTCAAGACGAAAACATGTGCCAACCCCTATGCGTAGATTCCCAAGGTCACGGAACACGCAAGTTGATCACCAGAACATACAACAAGTGGATCAATAAAACATCCCATTGTCACTACGGATATCCCATCACAAGACATACATCAAGTGTTATCAAATCCTTAAAGACTCAATATGATAAGAAAACTTCAAGGGAAAACTCAATTCATTACAAGAAGATAGAGAGGGCAAAACTCCATATGATTCATCTATATCAATAAAGCTCGCGGTACATCAAGATCGTGTCATCTCAAGAACACGAGAGAGAGAGAGAGAGAGAGATCAAATACATTGCTACTGGTACATACCCTCAGCCCCGAGGGTGAAATACTCCCTCCTCATCATGGAGAGCACAGGGATGATGAAGATGGCCTCCGTTGATGGTTTTCCCCTCCAACACGGTGCCGGAACGGGCTCCCGATTGGTTTTTCGTGGCTCTGGAGGCTTGTGGCAGCAGAACTCCCGATCTAGGTTTCTTTTTGTTGGTTTCAGCATTTATAGGAATTTTTGGCGATCGATCTGACGTCAAGGGGGGGCATGAGGCGGTGGCAAGCCTGCTAGGCGCTTTTCTGGCCCAACTCCAATGCTTCGGGGATCTCTTTTGGTCCACAAAAAATCATACTAAATTTTCAATCCATTCCAAGAACTTTTATTTCTGCACAAAAAACGACACCATGGTAGTTGTGCTGAAAATAGCGTCAGTCTGGGTTAGTTCTAATAAAATCATACCAAAATCATATAGAATTATTGTAAATATGACATGAATACTTCATAAATTATAGATACGTTGGAGACGTATCACCCATCATCCAAGTTATGGGCGGAAGACGACATCGCTATTCTGACTCGGAATCTGCATTGGTACCTGCAGTTCATGCCACACCCGAATGGACAATACCTTACTTGGCTTATGTTACCCGTGGTGAACTCCCTGATTAGGAAATCATCACTTGGCAGATTATCCAGAGGTCTAAGTCTACGATAATGGTCAATGGCGAGTTGCACAAGCGAAGTGTTTTAGGCGTTTTTCAATGTTATGTTTCTCTTGAAGAGGGGCGTGAGATTCTCAATGAGATCCACTATGGAGACTGTGGACATCATGTCGGCTCCAATATTTGGTTGCAATAGCATTCCGACACTGTTTTTACTAGTTTACAACTCATGCACTTGCAGAGGACATTGTTTGCAAGTGCAATGGGTGCTAGAAATTTGCACGTCAAGGTCATGTGTCGGCTTAGGAACTTCGAATGATCCCAATTACTTGGCCATTTGCATTTTGGGGGCTTGACATTGTCAATCCTTTCAAGCCATCATCCTGCAAGAAGACTCGCCTTCTAGTAGTTGTGGATATATTCACCAAGTGGGTCGAGGCAAAACCAGTCAGCAATTGTGGCACTGAAACATCAGTCAAATTTTCGAAGAAGATCATCTTTTGTTTTAGATATCCTCACATTATCATCACCGAGAGTGGCACAAATTTATCTAAGGGTGCTATGGAATAGTTTTGCCAGAGAGAACATATACGGCTTGATCTTGCTATAGTTGCGCGTCCACAATCCAACGGGAAGGTAGAGCATGCAAATTAGGAGTTACTTCATGGGATTAAACCAAGTCTCATGGTTATTATCAAGCGTACCCCTGGCTGTTGGATGTAGGAACTTCCTTCTATACTTTGGAGCATACGGACTACTGCCAACAGGTCAACTGGCTATACGTTGTTCTTCCTGCTCTATGATGAAGAAGCCATTTTACCATGCGATATTCAGCATGATTCTCCAAGAGTGATTGCTTATGTTGCAGCAGACAATGAGCATGCTCGTCAAGATTCAATCGATGCCTTGGATGAGGAACGTGATATTGCATCATCAAGATCAACAATCGATAAACAAGACATATGCCGCTATCACAACTGTAGAGTACAAAGTCATACTTTTTAGGAAGGAGATTTAGTGCTTCGTCGATAAAGAACACGCGGTTGTGCATAAGTTGTCCGCTCCTTGGGATGGACCCTTCGTCATCAGCAAAAACCTGAACAATGGGTCATATTACTTTGTTGACATATGTGAAAGACAAAAATCACATACTCCTGGAGAAGAGAGTAACAGACCATAGAACATTGCACACCTTCGTCCTTATTTTACTTAGGTTTATTTCAAACATTGTTTATATGCTATCTACTTTATCTTTTATTATGTAAATACTATTGTGATCTAAAAAAATAAAGTCGGCATTTTTGGACCCTGGAACTTTGTGCCATTTCTCCTTAATAGTTATGTGTTTACTTTTTATTTCTTTGATCATTGATCACTTAGAGGCTTCCAACTCATCAAGTTTAGCTATAACATCCCCTTTGAACCATAGATGACATCATAATACTTGGTTATACCTGCCTATTAGCTTGATGCAACTCAAAAATAAGGTGGGCCGACTATATGTTTTATAAGTCAATCACACTCATGCCAATCATGGACTATGTTGACCCTGAACTTATCAAAGTTGAAACCTTGACTTAAGTCACGTGGGAGCCATCTTTTCACATAGCAAGGACAAACCAAAAGAGGCTACAAAGCCTTTTTTCACATCAAATCAAATATCAAAGAGTCACCTCGAAAGCTAGCATTTAACCTACATTTAAATTAAATTCTATATTTTGGGTCATTTTGCCAGTTACCTTGAATTCTAACTTATCCAAATGTTTCCATCTATCTATATATATTTGTTCTTGCAGAAGCCAGCTTTGTATTGAGCCGGGTCTAATATATATTCCTATGAGTTATGCAATTCAAAGCAAAACTTGAGGATTTCCACAAAGATAAAGCATCGGGTTGCATTGCAACCATGGTCCAGGATTCATTCCAACAACATTTGACCAAGTTCAGACTACTTGATAAATAGCACTCAATGGCACTAACAGATTTGGCCATTTTTTCAAAACACAAAGTTATTACAAGGCACACATGGGCTATTTCATCATAATGTTTTTCTGACTCGAACTTCGAGCTTCAGGTGCTGATGTAGGTTGTGACCCATCGATCTAAGCTCCCGGGTTGGGTTCAGTTCCTTCCGCTTGACTCAGCGACAGGTTTCAGGTGATGCATGCTCATGCGCTCGTTGTCTTCATTAAAGCCGACTTGGAATTATGTCAAATCCAAGCCGTCGACAATCTCGGTGGCACCAGACCATGTCTCCTGCATACAACGATGGAAATATGCCTTACTGAAAGACGAGTCATCTACATTGAGCTCAGGGAAGCCATTTCCCAGAAGTCTATAGTCTAACTCTGGGTGATAGGCTTTTGCTAGCGCCACTGCACTCATGGCCCCATTCCCACAAGCAGATATCTTGAGTTACTTAATCCACTCTGGGACCATGGAGAAGTCATTGATAGTGCTCATAATCTTGCAAGGGGGACCTGCCACATTCTTTGCCGACATTGTATAGGGGACTCCTCCCACATACACCCTCACACGTACAGGTGCTCCAAGAATTTGTATACGGCTTGCAGTTTGATGAGTGGAAGTTGCCTGAGAATACCATTCCTTTTACATCTTTCAAGCAACACAACCATATATATAACGTGGGATTTTATGATAGTTACAACATGATAGGAATATGATAACAAAGTAGACTCATCTTACCAAAGATGGCTATTCACATATTATTAACGTGTCCCTTCAATGCCTTCCTCTCCTGGACCACCGACTAAAGCTTTGAGCCAGCTTCTACAATGCGTATTAGCAAAGCCGCCTTTTCCTCTTCGAAAGCAGGTTTGGCCTTCTCAAGTGAGTCCATGCTTTTCATCAGGGATTCCTAGAAGTCTTAGGATAGCTATTCAGCTGTCTCTCATGATTTATTTTCATCTATCACATGTTTCTTCAATACGACAATTTCCTAGTTGACATGATTCAGCATTTCCTGCATAAAATGAATTGGTTATATTCAGCTTAAGTCCCAAGTCACCATAGGCTAGTGACCTGGCACTTGGGGGATAAATAATATTTGACTTTACTATCGATTTGTAATCAAGGGTGATTCACAAATCAAAGTCCCAAGTCACTGCATGCTAGTGACCCGACACTTCGGGGCTACAGTAATTAGTTCAAAGATTATGCAAAATTTCTTCAAGTTCCGTATCACCGTAGGCTTGTGACTCGACACTTGGGGGATATAACATACAATTGTTAAACCAAGTCATAAGGTTGTATTTGAAGACCTGGTTCATCACATAATGATGAGCCGACCCTTGGGGACTACCGTTTGCTCCTAACAAAGACGAAATTTTTTTACAAGAAGTTCCAGCTCATTATCACAAGTGACCCCACACTTGGGGGCTGCCTATCATAAAGAGGAATTTACTAATTGATTAAAAAGAGAATCATGTGTGAATACTAGGATAATTTTGAAGTTACAATCATTTTCAAACAAGTCTTCAGTTATCACTACTTTCTAAAATGTAGACTTGGGGGATACATAAGTATATCTGAGAAGAGGCAACAAAATGCACCTCATATTTTCTGTTTAGAAGACCCACCATTGCACTTTCAGTTTCCCGACTCCCAGACAACCGGGTCAAAAAGCTTTAGTGCAGCGAGTTCACATCCAAGTTTTCATTTGACTCTAGATAGATACGGGTTTTCCATTTTTCCTAGCTTAGAGACTCGTCTTTGGCCATTACTTTTGCAAGGGTGGTCGAAGTTTCCGGAACGGCGTAGTGGCATTCAACAGTAATTACCACATCATCCTACATCATCTCAAACATCTTCTCCTGGGCCGGGTCATCCTTGGGCTCTCCCTCAACAATGGAATCAGGAAGAGTTTGTTCTTGATCCATGGGGTCATTCTGCCCACCGGGTCATCCTGAGTCGCGGGATCATCCTGTGCCACCGGGTCATCACACTACTAGGGGAAAGCTTAGTAGTAGCGCTGGAATTACCCTTAGTAGTAGCGCTGGTGGTAGCACTACTACTAAGGCGCTATAGCTAAGTTGTAGCAGTAGCGCTGGGTAACCAACGCTACTGGTAAGTAGGGTTAGCAGTAGCGCTGGAAAAGAAACAACGCTACTGATAAACTAGCGATGCTGCTATATGCAGACCAGCGCTACTGCTAATATTCCTGCTTTGTAAGATTACATTCCCCTCTATGTATTTGTCCATGCTCCATATAGTAGTTTCATCATATGACAACATCAATAATTATTGTGCCAACAACTACATTTAGATTAAAGTGCATGGATGAAAGTGATCATGTTGAATTAGAAGAAAACATCATAATAGTAATCATCCTAATCGATCATACAATTTAACTAAACTTTTCTCTCATAGGACCTAGTCCTCCCTTCTAGGTAAAATGACATAAAACAAAATAACACCTATGTCTCCATGATGAAGCAAAGAGATCCAACGGTCTCCAACTTGTGGCTTGTGATCCTTCTTTATTTGTCCCCATGCTTCAATTTGGAGCCATCTTGGTGGTTTGCGCTCACTCGAGTATGCAAAAGAGAACTCGGGCCTCATATGGATTTTAATTGTCATATTACCTTCGGGTTGCATCAACGAAGGCAGAACTTCATTTGGCAGTTTCTGTTGAAGAACATAATAGTAGCCTAGTTAGCAATGTAATCAATACCATTTATGCAATAGTAGTGTACTTAATTAGCAACTCTTACCAAGATATTTCGGCGAATGTCATCCGCCCTCAACCTATGCACTAGTGTCATGTACAATGTATAATTTGGGCTAGTTCCCAAATTATACGGGAAGATCTCCCTACCAACTAGGACACCAATAACAAAGTTGATAAGATCATCCTTCTCCTCCAAAGTTAGATTAGATCCATAAGTGTAGTGTGTCGTGTCAATTATGTTCTGTGTTTCACTTGAAGAAACTAAATAAGATGTAAATTATAAATTAACAAATTTAGTATGGATAAAAATCAACTATTTTTAAATATAGAATGCAAATTACTTGACAAATGTGCATGGTTGACAAACTCACATGGAGGTAAAATAGGAAGCATATCGACATCCACCCAAATGTCGATGTTACCTTCAATATGATCTTCACGGCGAAGATCGAAGGTTATTTCCATATCCTCCTGAAATCCATATGCCTTGCAAAGAGCTTCCCAATTTGAGCACCCCAATTCTATGTTATTAAGTGCATTCATTACTTTCATCAGAAATGTGTGACCATGTTTAGTCCTCAGGTTGGTTGTCCTCGTCTCGAGACTCTCGTGCTCTTCGAAACCAAGCCTCTCCAAGAAATACCGTCTTGCATGATAGGGGATGAACTAGTCGAATTGTATAAAACATAAATTACACATTAAAGCAAAGAAACATAAGTCATGCTTAATTACGAAAAAACAGTTGTCATCGTTGTGTACCATAGAAATATCAAAGTCCTCGTAAAGCTTCATGGTGAAGAACCTACCATCTCACAGCCCAGGCTGGTCACAAAGACCCTTATCTTCACCGCAAAATTCACACGCTTGGATCCTATCGTTGTCTGATGATAACAACATTTCCTGTGTTCATGATTGAAAAATTACGACACATGCTTGGATCCTAATGCGTGTGTGACTTTCGGTCCGTCGAGGATTTACTTAAATAACTCTCATATCTCATGGTGTGTTGGTGCGCACTCTCTCACACTGATATGGTGGTGTATATATGTTGGTGGACACTCTCTCATAGTAGTAGTTCAGTCGTCGGTGATGGATGCCCCCATCTCCTCTTCTTGCGCATTATACCGACGAATACATTGCAAAGAAGAGAATAAGAGGAGGCGCCCCCACGACAACAGTCGGGATTCCTCCATCAAGAACACACATGAAAGTCACACAAGGAGCAACGACAGACCGAAAGTCACACATGCATTATACTGATAAAATATCACTAATACATTTTTAATGCACTTGAATATAATATCACTAATACATCATCTCGAATAATTGAGTTAATGCATCATTAAATATTAACTAATACATCTCGAATATTATCATATAAGATCATTAATACAGATTGAATACTATCGAATAATCTAAGTCACTAGCGGTTCCTGAGTCACGGGTGGTGGACACCCAAAGATAAGGAACCATCACAGGATCATAACTCGGGTGAGATCCTTGAAGAATCTACCAGGTATTGTTGAACCTGGTGTCCAATGTCACCATGTAGAGATGGACGTGCTCGTCCTCCTCCCTGACACGGCGACGTACCACCTCCGCGGGGTCCCACTCCCTCTGCACCGAAAGTGGACCACGTGACCGCCACCACAGAAGTTCTGGGTTGACGACAAGACTCGGATTCCTCACCAAGCTCCGAGTCCGGGAAGGTAGCACCTCCAAGTGCCAGCCCTGCGGAGCTCAGTCCTGGACATGGAGCCTATCAAGCAGGCTCTCGCCGACCACTCGACGACGAGGATGTGGGCCAAGCATCATCAATGTCGAGACAAATTCCTATGAGAAAATTTTCTTATCGTTCAATGTTTTACTTTCTAGTTATCATTTGTACAGCAATCATCTCATTTGAATTTAGCTAACACCCACTAACATATTTTTCGCAACATGCAAGTATGACACCTCATCAAGCAAATATATATACAATAATAAAACACAATATATGTATTGCAAATATTCCCGCAACAACATCCGGGGCATCATCTAGTCCCTATGTGATAGCCTGGCTTATTAGGGTTGATAGACTACTCATATCAATAAGGAATTCCTTCTTTTCCGGGAGCTCATTCAAACAGAACTCCCAGGTTAAGCGTGCTTGGCTTGGAGTAGTTCTAGGATGGGTGACCGATCGGGAAGTTGGTCCCGGGTGCGCATGAGTGAGGACAAAGTGCATAGAAAAGACTAGTATTGATCTGTGAGGCCAGTCTAGATCCTGTCAGGAGTAACGACTACCGGCGAGTGTGTCTGGGGCATTTCAAGTTGGTATCAGAGCCAACCCTTGCGGTTACACAGATGTTTGCCGACAGGTGCACGGTCATGTTTTTCACGAAGTTGGTGACCCGTCATGGCACACGGAATGACACATGTATCAGACTGCAGTAGTTCTAGGATGGGTGACCGACCGGGAAGTTGGTCCCGGGTGCGCATGAGTGAGGACAAAGTGCACAGAAAAGACTAGTATTGATCTGTGAAGCCATTCTAGATCCTGCCAGGAGTAACGACTACCAGCGAGTGTGTCCGGGGCGTTACAAGTTGGTATCAGAGCCGACCCTTGCGGTTACATAGATGTTTGCCGACAGGTGCACAGTCATGTTTTTCACGAAGTTGGTGACCCGTTGTGGCACACGGAATGACACATGTATCGGATTGGAGTGTGTCCAGGCATTACAAGTTGGTATCAGAGCCGACCCTTGCGGTTACACAGATGTTTGCCGATAGGTGCACGGTCATGTTTTTCACGAAGTTGGTGACCCGTCGTGGCACACGGAATGACACATGTATCGGACTGGAAGCACAGACGTTTGTGCCAAGAGGGAACGTTCCTGTGACCCAACGAGGACGTCGGTTCCTTTGAGTGGTGGTGTATGTGATAGCCTGGCTTATTAGGGTTGATAGACTACTCATATCAATAAGAAATTCCTTCTTTTCCGGGAGCCTATGGGTGACCGATCGGGAAGTTGGTCCCAGGTGCGCATGAGTGAGGACAAAGTGCACAGAAAAGACTAGTATTGATTTGTGAGGCCAGTCTAGATCCTGCCAGGAGTAACGACTACCGGCGAGTGTCCGGGGCGTTACACCCTAGCAAGAACCCTATAGGCGTGGGGATGTCTCACTAGAGGCCGAGGCCGGTGTCAGGGTCGGGGTCGGGGGCGAGGTCGCTGGGGAGGACCTACGGCGGCGGCGCAGAGTGGAGAGGGATAGTGAGGAGGGGGAGAGGGGGAGTGAGGGGTGGGGCGGCAGTGTAGAGTGGAGAGGGAGAGAGTGAGGAGGGGAGAGGAAGCGAATGAGGGGCTAGGCGGCGGCACCGAGTGGAGAGGAGGGAGTAAGGGGCGGCGGTGGCGGTGTAGAGTGTGGAGAGGGAGGGAGTGAGGAGGGAAAGGGAGAGAGTGAGAGAGAGGGGTCGTGCGGGGAAAAGAGGATAAGTGCACAGCCCACTTAGCAGTAGCGCTGGTCGAAAACACACGCTACTATTATCTTAGCAGTAGTGCGGGTCGTTAAAACGCGCTGCTACTAAATCTAGTCTAACGGTAATGGTGGGGCTACATTAGTAGTAGCGCGTTTCTGAAAGCCGCGCTACTGCTAAGATGTTAGCAGCAGGGCTTTTTTTGGACGCGCGCTACTGATATGTAGCAGTAGCGCCTCCTTTTATCCAGCGCTACTTCTAAGGTTCTGTGTATAAGGTTTTCCCTAGTAGTGTCATGTGTCACCGGGTCATCTTGGATGACCGGCTTATCTACTTAAGCATAATGAGATGGGATTTCCATCTGACTATCTATCATAGAAGTGGAGGAATTGTCAGTTTTGTTCTTCACGGAGGCCTTAGCCCCGAAATAATAGACATGGTGGTGAATAAATGAACAAAGCATGTTACGAATTGACAAGTTTTGTAGAACTTACCCAAGAATGATGGTGAAAGGCGGCACCTGCTTATTGGGGCTATACGAAATCACGTGTAGTATTTAGGGAAATTTTCATTATTGGATCTTTGTTGGCCAGATCTGCTTTTTTAGCACAACATGCTAGATGTTATTCGGTTCCATGGAAAGAATTACAGGGATGATGTTTGGATCATTTAGTTGACCCAACCAAGTGTGTCTTCCCTGATCTAGAGAGAGAGTTAGAGAGAGATAGAGAGAGAGGGAGGGAATCTAGCTAAACTGTATGCTTCACTACTACAAGTTCTACTTTCAAAAGCAAAGATACAAGAAGTAAAAGTTTGCATACAATATCTAATCTCCTTGATGAACACCCCATGATCTGTGAAATGCATCCGAGCATTCATGAATGTCACGAATTACCGTCTGACAATCCGAGGCAATATATAAAATCTGATTTCCTAGATCACTTGCAAGTGCTAAGATGCCTCCCGACAAGCAATAGCTTTGAGTATAGTTGGGTCAGACAAGCCATGGACCACTAAAGGAGAACAACCCATTTTGTTCCTTGCTCATCTCGGCAAACCACCAAAGTTGTGCCCCTGTTCCCATTCCTTACAATGCCTGCATTCACATTGAACTTGTAATGCCTAGTCGGTGGAGCCATCTAGCGCCCCCTAGTTGAGGTTGTAGGAACTGTCGGTCTTGCCTGGGCTGATTGCTTTAATTGGAAAAGTTCTTGTATGAAATGCATGATAAAAAATATTTGTAGCCCTCGAGCTTTGGTTGATGCCTTCACAAAGCATCTTTCTTCTAGCCGTCCAAATGTCCCAGAGAGTAACAACCAGATGAACCAAAACTTCGTCATTTAAAGCATCAATCATAGAAAAAAATGTAGTTACATGCATTGGGATCCCTTGTAGCAATGATCTATTCGAGAAGCTCCGATACGACCAACGCCCACAGACTAATACCATGACACATTTCTACCACAAATAGCACATGTGTTGGTCATGGACATCCTTGCCCTCAATTATGACTCGCTAAATTTATGAAAGGAGTATCATATGGCCATCATATCTGCTTTTTTAGGCAATTCAACAAAGCTTTATTAATTTGTCACAACGTTTATAGGGACGAAAGAAAGATTTCCAGAATGCCCTAACGAAACATGGCGACCACCATCGAGATTAAGGGCATGCTTCGCTAAAATGTGAGCTTCATAGTTTTATCTCCTAAATTCATGAACCATATTACAAAAATTGAAGGAAAGTGAATGATATATGATCTCCTGAATTATTGCACCATAACTTGCCAAATTACGCCTCTGTATGTCCCCGACCACCCCCTTGCAATCTGATGCGATGTGAATTCTATGAACATAAAGGTCATCCGCAAGAGACATGGCTTCCTTGGCAGTGAGCGCTTCAAGTGTCGTAGGGTCTGAGATAAACCTGACATAATGGCGGATGCTCCCAAGTAAGCTCCTAATTGGCACCTGCATGTAGATCCTATTACTCCATAACCATGTCGGGACACAACAGTATCCACATTTATTTTCACACAATTCATAATCGGAGGGATCCAATTTATCATTGCTTGCGGTGTTGAGTTTGCCGGTGCACTGGTCGTTCTCAAGTTCACCACCTGAAGCTCAAATAAGTAGTTTATGATGAAACCATGAATTGTATGGGGTGATTGGAAAATATCCTCATGAATTTCTTTTCTCCTCATTCCCCAAATATCCCATAGGGTTACCACCACTGGGACAAATTCATTGTGGTAATATTTCATGTAGTGCAAAGATCTAGTCTTTCAAACTTTCCTTTGTGTGATCGTGCATTCGTTCAACCATGTCCTCCAGTGGTAAAACACAGACGCTGCTTGCAGGCAAGATAGCAATGCATGTCTCCAAGTATCCCTCGCGCCACACAACATACAAGTTTCCATCGTCCCCATGTTACGATCGTTCAGTAAAACCCTACAGGTTATAGATTGCCTTGATAGTCTCCACACAAAGACACGCAACTTAGACAACACCTGAATGTGCCAGATCGAGGTCCAACGAGTGCTTTTAAATTGTGCGTTCCACGAGCCCACATCTTCAAATATCTAACTCTCCCTGTTGACTTTTGTACGGATGGTCATCCGACATGTCGATCGAACAGTGAAGATCCCCTGGCTCCCCTCAGGCCAAGCCCAAAAGTCGGTTACCGTCATTGTGCAAAGTGGTATCTTGAGAATCTTGGACGCAACAAGTTATGTGAAAACTGTTCATATCAAGTCCTCATTTTAGGAAGTAGTTGTTGCATCAATGAGTTGAGATACCCTCACATGTGGGTTTGGAACCAAAGATGTGATGTGTCGTTTGAAACCATCTCTTGGTATCCAATTATGTGTCCATATTCCAATGCCCTCTCCATTTCTGATTAGACAAAACCGTCAGATCTGTTGTGTTTATCAATCTCTAGCGTAGTTTAAAATACCTAAACCAACTGTTCTATTGGACTACTACTCCATGAGAAAAATGGAGGCCTATGGTTAACTGGGCCGCCTCCCTAGCCCAGTTAGCTAACCAACGGCGGTTTAGAGAGACATATCCCTATGCTCCCAACCCCGCCTCCGGGAAGAGAGCGCTCCATAGAGAGGAACAAACTAGTCATCGACAGTGGAAAAAATAGCGCGCTATAGCGTTTCGAACAATGCCTCACTAAATAAATCACTATACAATGTTTTGCAATAGCATTCTATAGCACGATATAGCACACTAATAGCATATTTTAAGGGCCACACTATTTTGTAATAGCATGCTAATTTTTTCATTGGTCATCGGTGGCAGAGGTGATCGAGGCACGCGTGATGAGAGATGTCGCATGAGGAGGCCCAACCATGGTGGGAGCACGACTGACTAACTTGGACAACAATGATCTTGGGATGTCATGCAAACAACGCCGCCACTGGGTCAGTCGACGCCCTCCCCCTCTTTCTCTTGTGTGAGGCGTTGCAGCCAACATCCTTCAGTCACACACCATCCCTCTCGCGGCGGGGGGGCTACTCCTTGGTGCTCATCTAGAGGAGAAGGAGGAGACCCCGGGGTGAGATCGATAGTGCAAGCAGCGACTACATCCTTCCCCAGTCCTATGGCGTCTCCCCTTCTCTCGTGGCTTCCTATGCAGGATGTTGCACCTCCGCCTCACCATCTTCTTCTACCTCTCCTCTACCTGCTTGCCGAGCATGGGTCCACCATGGCACCAACACCGTCACGTCGGCCACAGCCTTGGCGTCCAGCGAGAGTGTGTGTAGCTCAAACTTGACGCCCTAGGGCTTGTACGTAGGGGCGGTTTGGTGGGCCGGATATATATATATATAGAGAGAGAGAGAGAGTCTATTCATCATCCAGGGTGTAGAATAAGTTATCTTCATCCGAGGTAATTTTACGGTCTTTTCATAAATAAATTATATTTTAAATACAAATAATTACATTTATATGGATTCACTACATAAAATTTGACCTAAGAAAACAAAAAATATAGGTCATAAGACCAGAAAAATCACATTTTATGTATATTTTACATATGTTTTTATGTTTGTAATTTTAAGTGACATAAAATATATTTTTACAGTGACTACATATTTTCTTATAGTCTCTTTTTATGTATAAAATAAGACAAAAATTATGGAATATAAAATTACGATGCATTGATGTGAAAACAGAGGGGATGAAGAATAACTATTCCTCACGCAGGTGTAAAGAATAGTCAATCCCTATAAATTTTGATCAAGCTTGTGGAGAAAAACATTTACATCTAGAATGTTAAACATATATCATTGGATTTATCATAAGATTGAGTGTCATGTCTATGTTTTTGGTATTGTAGGTAGAAATAGTTTTCTCTATACACTTGGTCAAAGTTTGTAAAGTTTGATTTTAAAAGATATCTATACGAATTACATTATGAAACCGAAGGAATAATAACCTTTGTCTTCCCTCTATACATATGACAAACTTATTGTTTTATCTGACGATAGCGACCAATTTTGGTAGAAAGAGAGACGAATTTATGCATCATCATCATCATCATTGTTTTGGAATGTTATGAAATATAGCTATGCATCATCATCATCATTGCTTGAATATATGAAATAGTTGAAATGCTCCTTCTAAATTTCTGAAAGCCCTTTCTACTTTCAATGTGCTTCTTTCACCTAATTGAAATTCATGGTAAAAAGTTCAAATAAGAGAGGAGGAATATGACACTCCACACCAGGACCAAATTGGTGATTTATTTGAACAATAAAAACCAGGGGTTGTTTTGAAAATATTTGCAAAAGGATTTAAAAGCAAATAGGTCATTTCTGAAAATAATATTTTTTCCAAAGTGTTCAAATGACAGAATAAAATGTTCAATAAATGTCATTTATTATTCTGTTAATTTTGATATATAATACTCCTATATTTAGAAAAGTTTTGAACGCTTTTAAAGAGGTTTTACTGCTCTGGATATTAAAACGAGTAACGGATTTGTATTTAAACGGGCCGGCCCACGGGCAGTTACTCGCGAATTTATTATGAGCCGGCCGACCGACGCGCAACCGCCGCTCTCTCTCTCGCTGACAACGGGGCCCACCCAACCGCCCGATGACATCGCGCGGTCACCCCCCACCTCGCGCGCGCCGCCGTCGCCGGGAATCCCGTCGCCGGATCTCCCTCCTCTCTCCTCCCCGCACCCACCCGAGCACCCTATAAGTAGCCCCTGCCCCTCCTCTCTCCATTCCCCCCCCGAACCCCCTCTCTCCTCGCCGAGATGCTGCCCAAATCACCTCGCCGGAGTTGCTGCCCCACCGAACCCTTTCCCCGCTCGTGCCCGTCGCCTCAGACCTCCTCGCAGCTCTCCGACACCACCACCCGTCGCCGGAGCCCCGCCGCTGTCATTTGGCGCCTTCCGATGTTGCCAACGACCATCGGAGCGCCGCCCCGTCGACCTCGCCGCTTCGTACCGCCGGAGATCCCCTCGCCGACGACCTCCATCCACGGTGAGCTTTCCCCATCCATCGGATCTAGACCCGACGGCCAAGATTAGAAGTTTTAATTGCTCGAACCGGTATCCTCTTAGGCTCGGTCGACCACCCGTAACCCCGCTCGCACACCCCCGTTAGCCACTCATAGGCTGCCACGTAGCCCCCTGGCCGTCCGATAGTTTTCTGGGTTTTTTTCTGTTTTGTTTTAGTTAACAGAAACTTTTCAAAGTTTGTTTTAGCTATATTTTTTAATCTGTTTAATGTTTTAAACAATTCTTTTTGCATTAGGTTCCTAATTTCATGTAGTTTCACCCTGTGCTTTTAAATTTTAAATTTGAACTCTAAAATTTGAATTGAATCAAATTTGCTCAAATCATTCAAATCTGAATAACTAGAGTTTAAAAATAGATTTTGATATGAATCTTTTTGCTACTGCTTGGTATTAGTTAGGACTATCAGATTGCTTGGTTTGAGGATTTTTAGGATGATTTTGATTAGTGTTCTAGCTATACACAGATTCTACCTATTAGTTATTATAGTTTAGTTAATTTTGTTTTTTTAGTTAGTTTAAATTAGATTTATTTTTAATTTGTTTAGTAGGTTCTGTTGCTTAAACATTAGGTGTTCTACTTTCTGTTAATAAAAATATTTATTTGCTTAGTTATATACTTAATATCATAGGAATCTCAATTCATTTTCAACTAGGTATAATTTGTTATAAAACAAACTAGTTTAGTAATAGATTCCTTTTAACAGAGTTTAAATAATTAAATTCTGTTTTCTAAGACAAGCTATTAGTAAATTCTTTTCTGTTAGGAAAATGTTTTACTAATAAAAATATAGTTTTGCTCACTATATGTTTAGTAAACTCTAGCCACTTCATGTAGTAGTGTTTAACCAAACTTTTAAAACTTTACTAAAGTTTTCTCAATAAAACTTTAATGAATTTAATTCTGTTATTAATAAAATATTTTATTGTTTTCTTGCTATCAACTATTGTTTTGTTATTACAAAATAGTTTTGTTATGTTAGTAGTAATTTACCCATCGTCTTTTAGAAAACCAAACTAAGTGTTGTTTTTCTTTCCATGTGATTGTGCATTGTTTGTCTTGAGTGATTCTAATTCCTTGCTGATTTTGTGAGTTACAATATTTTTATTGTATGCTTATTGAGTGCTCTTGTTGCTTCGTTAGATTATCCGGAGTGCGAGGCTTGTTACCTAGAGTCACTCACGTACGAAGATCATCAATCAGGCAAGTCACTATGATCATCTTTACCAATGTTTTTATTTGCATTAGTTCTACCATTCCCCCCAATTGCATGCAAAGTAGGTAATTGGAAACTTGGTTACTTGTTGTAGTATCATGTGGTAGGATCCCCTCAATCCCTTGTCACTTTGGCCCCGGGAAACGTTGATTCAATTTTGCTATGCTATTAGTAGACGGGGTTGGTTGTGTGATTCATGAGAGTTGTGAGATTAATTACAAGACCTACATAATGATCAAGACTTCAAGACTCCGATTTTTCAACTTACCTCTGGGTGGATGATGGTTGAACGGCACCCTAGAGAAACCAGTGGATTTGCCTAGGTGTTGCTGGTGATGGCCAGTATTCACGCGGAAAGGTCCACCCAGGCACAAAGAGAAGGATGGATGCTTCAAGACCCAAGGCTTACCTGCACAGCCACAAGTCATTATGGGCTCTGGCTTGGTTGGATATCGTGGTGACCCTGGACAGGCGGTGCTACGAGATGTAGAAGAACGGTAGGAAAGGATGGGCACCGACAGAGTCGCAGGGAAACCCTTTGGAATACCATGTTTTGGTCATCCGTTTCTCAAACACCTTGAAGTGCGAGAAATCAAACGGAGGCGACCAAATCTTGTGGGGAACGTCTGCAAAACTCTACAGAGTACTCAAACCTAATCGATTAGCCGTGTCCACGGTCATGGGCGACTTGAGCCAAAGGAACTGAAACTTCCAGAATTCTCAACACAATTAATATGATGATGTGGGTATTAATAACTTGGGTATGAGAATTGGTTGGTGGAACCATCTCATTAAACAACCAACTTAGTAATAATTTTGCTTATCCGTCTCTTGATGTAGGAAAAATTGGCTTTACGCAAAAAAACTTATTACCCCACCTGCCATATATGCATATAGATTAGATGATGATCTTTTCACCCTCTCTTGTGACTTTGCTGGCATATTCCATATGCTGACCTACATGGCTACAACGTATCATGTTGCAGAGTACTTTTTCGACCAGGAGTGAGGATACGCTCTACGCTCGGTGAGATTCCCTTGGAGTCAGATGGACTCATCTACCTTCGACGCTTCCGCAAGATTTAGATATTCTCATGAGTTGTCCTTCAGCCACTTTATTGTAATCTTTATTGTAATAAAGGACTCGATATGAGATTTACGATTAATAAATGTTGTGTGATTTCCCTTTGATATATACATCGATGTACCGTGTGTGTACCAGCATGATCTTGGGATGGTACGTAAACACCGGAGATTCGACCTTTCAGGTCGGGTCGCTACAGAAATGGTATCAGAGCACACGCTGACCGTAGGACGTAACCTCTAGGATTGGAAAGCCTTAGGACTTATTTCTCTTTGTCTTTAAAATTCTTATACTCTCATCTACTCGTTTCTGACTTCTCTCCGATTATTTCAAAATTTATAGATGGCCACCTTCACCCCAGTGTTGATCACGGAGTTTTGCCAGCCTGACGCAACGATGCCTTTTGGTAAGGAGCTGATGAGGATCGTCAAGGACGTAAGGATTGCTTTGCCGAGCATCACCGGGACTCCTATCATGTCCTTTCCACAAGATGGACGCTACAGGATCGAGGTGCACATCCCAGGGAAGACCTTTGGGAATCGGAAGGAACCCATCGACTTCAAGTTTGTGGCACCCAGCTGGATACTTGGGAGAGACATGCCCATTCATCGTGCCCTTGGACGTATTCAGGAGGAATACAGAGGTGGAACCATTTCACCAGGACTCAGCGTGGTTTGTCGCAGGGATGTCAATGGAAACACCGAAGATTTGACCTTTCAGGTCGGGTCGCTACAAATTTGGAAGATATAGACAAACTGAAGTGCTTTGAAGGTTTGAGAGTAGCCATGTCCTCAACACGTGCTGGCCTCCTGGCTGCTGCTGTCACGCAGCTTCTGTATATTCTTTTCTATATTGTAGCTGGACTAATCCAGCCGGCCTCGCTCTGACCACCTTGCTGACTTGCTCGCTTCACTGACCGACAAGATAGGGTAACAACCATTTTTCCGGGAGAGGACACATGTATGTTCACTTCTGAGCAGTTCATTTTTGTACATTTTTTTGTCCGGGTTCATTCAAATATCTGAATTAACCTGCATGTGCCGCTTGTGTATGCACACTATTAATTTGGTATCTCTACCGACAAAACGTATGTGTTTGCCATTGTGTGATGATATTGGTGTATTTAACTTTTCCAGATTTCTTTCAAAATCTGCATAGAGCCGCCACCTCACAACAGTGCTGGTTTATATAACCCATGGTTTCTTCATGATTCGACATTTACAACCGAGTAAATGACACTGGCGGTCATAAAACTTGCACTGTGCGTGAATTAATTCACGGTATTTGCAAACCAGAAAAACCCGTCATAAAATTTGTATTGCATGAAGATAGGTCACATAGGCCATCTAAACTGATTGGCTGCCCGTTTTTATCCCTCCAACGGTCAAGCACTAGTCGTAAACGGACATTTTGTCCCGGTTCTAGAACCAGGACTAAAGAGGTTCCGCGTGGCAGCTTTCTAGAGCGGGACCTTTAGTCCCGATTGGTGTTACCAACCGGTACTAAAGGTATTTTTTTAAATAATTTTATTTATTTATTTTATTTTATTTTTCTGATTTTCAAATCTTTGAATTATTTGACAATTTAATCTCTAATCATCCCTCATTTCAAATCATCTAACTTCCCGATCGGTCACCCATTCTCTTATTGCTCCAACCCGAGCACGCTTAACTTTCGAGTTCTATCACCCTTAGTTTCCAAGTGTGCACTTGTTTTTCTTGACAATAGTAAGCTATCAATCCTATTAACCCTTGGGTTTTGATGTAACCTGATTTAATTTTTTGAATTCCAAACAATTATTAAAATAAACAACAATAAATGATTAATAATAATATTGAATTTCAATGAAAATAAAATAAGTAATAATATTATTTTATTCATTTTTTGCAATTTATTCATTTAATATGGCATAATTAATATCTTTAAGTTTGTGAATCGAAATTCAACAAATAATATATCCATTATTATCAGAAAAACGTGAGGAATCCAAATATGACATCATTTATTTAAAAAATATATTTTTCATAACACTTTTTTTCGACATCGTATGCAAAAGTTATAGCCGTTTTACTTTTTCATAACACTTTTTTTAATCTTGTTTCAACTCCAGACTTTTTGTGCATTCAACAAGCACCATCCAAAGCCACATTATTAATTTTCAAACATTTCCCACTTCATTCGCTATTTTTCATACATTTATTAATTGTTTGAGCTAAATGACCCTGAAATTGAAAAGCACTACAAATGAACTCTGAAAATGTTGAAACTTGGCATGGTACCATCATTTCACCCACATAGCATGTGCTAAAAAGTTGAGAGGCTTACGGTAAAACCAGATGCACTTCGTGTACAAACTAGACAATCCCTTTTGAAGTATTAGGGTTTTGAATGAAAACTCATCTGTTACAAAGGTATTTCGTTTTTTAAAACTTATTTAAACTCTGGAGTTTTTGTGCGTTCAACATGCACCATTCAAAGCCACATCATCAATTTTCAACCATTTCCCACTTCATTCGCTATTTTTCATGCATTTATTAATTTTTTTTGAGATAAATGATCCTGAAATTGAAAAGCACTACAAATGAACTCTGAAAAGGTTGAAACTTGGCATGGTATCATTATTTCATCCACATAGCATGCGCTAAAAAGTTGAGAGGCTTATGGTAAAAACTAGATGCACTTCGTGTACAAACTGAACAATCCCTTTCGAAGTATTAGGGTTTTGGACGAAAACCCATCTGTTATAAAGGCATTTCGTTTTTTTAAAACTTATTTAAACTCCAGAGTTTTTGTGCGTTCAACATGCACCATTCAAGGCCACATCATCAATTTTCAGTCATTTCCCTCTTCATTCGCTATTTTTCATGCATTTATTAAAATTTTTAAGCTAAATGACCCTGAAATTGAAAAGCACTACAAATGAACTCTGAAAAGGTTGAAACTTGGCATGGTATAATTATTTCACCCACATAGCATGTGCTAAAACTTGAGAGGGTTACGGTAAAAACTAGATGCACTTCGTGTACAAACTGGACAATCCCTTTCGAAGTATCAGGGTTTTGGACGAAAAATCATCTGTTACAAAGGCATTTAATTTTTTTAAACTTATTTAAACTTCATACTTTTTGTGCGCTCAACATGCACCATATAACATGTGCCTAGGAGCAAAAAGAATTAAATTAAAGACTATTTTTAAACTCAAGTTATTCACAATCTAGGGTTTGAAGAAAAATTGAACAAATTCAAATTTAAAACCATTCAAATTTGAAAACTAATTGCACAAACACAAACTAGACAAAATTTTGAATCTAATGCAAAAAGAATCACTCAAAAACATCAAATATCCTAAAAGATATAAGCAAATTAAAACAGAAACTAAAAACAGAAAACAAATAGAAAAAAAACTTTCAAAACCCTTTAGTACCGGTTGGTATCTCTAACCGGGACTAAAGGTCTGGCCTTTAGTCCCGGTTGGAGATACGAACCGGGACTAAAGCCCCAACCCCTTTAGTCCTGGTTCGTGTCTCCAACCGGGACTAAAGGCTTCACCTTTAGTCCCGGTTGGAGACACGAACCGGGGCTAAAGGGTATCGGCCCCTTTAGTCCCGGTTGGTGTCTCCAACCAGGACTAAAGGTCCCGCTCGAACCGGGACTAATGCCCAACCGGCGCCCTAGCCGCTCGAACCGGGACTAATGCTCACATTAGTCCCGGTTCGTAAGGCAACCGGGACTAATGTGTAGATCGAGCTGTGACGAAAGCCCTGTTTTCTACTAGTGAAGCATGATGCACATGAGTTCGATGAGTCACTAGTCAGCCTCGTTTTTTAGAACAAGCCCCTGGCTTCATAGGTAATGATGTATTGATGTCCTGCTTCCTCTATTTGTCATTTTTTGTTCGTTGCCGATGGGAGAGGAGGCTGGTGGCGTTGCAGCCACATTGAGCTTATCGGTGGCAAGTGAACCAACGATGACGATGGTGTCACCTAAGCTAGAGTTGTTGCATCTAAGAACCGAAGGGCATGAACAAACGATTTACGATGAGTCCAATTCCCCCCCCCCCATCTGGTAGGGTTTTCTCCTGCAGTCGATGATGACGATCAACACTCCATCCAAGTATTTTTAGGTTGGTTTGCAGGTGAATCAGTAGTGGTTAGTTAGTTTAAACTCGTAGTCTTGTAGGATTTGTGCAAAATGTAACATTTTTGGACTTCCTGCTAGGGTTACTGAAGTTTGCTCCCACTGATCATAAACTCATTCTCCAATGTATGGTCTGATTCAATGAAATCATGGAGTTTAGATCAATGTAAAGTCTGACTCGGTCCAATGTAGGGTATGATTCAGTGAAAGGTAGCATGGTTTGATAACCTGCATATGATCACTTTCTGTAATGATATGATTGACTCAATGTTGGACAGTTAAATTATTCACCTGCTGAGCTTGATATTATCTTTTGGTGGCCGTCTGGTAAAACACTTGATGATTTGGTCAGAATTGACTTTGAACTTGACTGCCTAAAAATGGCAAGAGCTATGTGCACCGAAAGGTCCTTGTTTTGTTTGCGAATGATGTGAAAAATAGAGACACAATAGGAGGAAGATGACATTGCATAAAAAGGTTGCCCTGAACTGCCTGCAGTAATACTAAGCCCTATAAACAAGGAGCAGACCAGGTTCAAAATTTGGGAACGAGAGAGAAGGACTCCTTTTTAAAGAGATATGATTTGCATTATGGCTCTTGTACAAAAATAATAGGGTCTTATATAGAAAATAATCAAGCCCAACAAGGCTCACGTGCTCCATGCGTGACTATTAGACGGAGAAAAAAGGTTCTTATGGCATGTGTGACCTATCTGCACCCGCGACACAAGTTCTATGACGTTTTTTTCTTCGAAAATGGAGCGGCTGGCCAGTTTAGATGGCATATGTGACCAATGTGCACCCACAATGCAAGTTCTATGACGGTTTTTCTGGTTTGCAAGTACCGTGACTTAAGTGCACCCGCCCCGCAAGTTCTCGGACTGCTAGTGCCATTTACTCTTTACAACCATCGACGTTCTATCCTACAAAATTGATCGGTACACTTTAAGTAAAAAAATTGCGGGGTCTATACTTTAATTAAGTAATTAAACATTATGTGTTTTTCTAGCTGACCAAAAATGACAAACTTGGTGAAGGTCCCAGCAGCAACAATGGAATGATTCTTAAAGAAATCTATCCAAAAGGACAAACATAATTAAGGTTGCCTCATTTTGTAGCGTTGAGCCGATGTACACTTGGTTAGCTAATGAGCTCTCTGAATAATTGTTTTGTATTTTCAAAAGGTTCCGTTTGAAAATAGAAACATGCTGATGTGACCTTTTAAGCTATATTGCTTTTCCATTTATTAGTTGATACATGACTGACATGACTTTTCTCCTTCAAGCTAGAAAATTCAGATTTTTGTAATATGAAAACCCATTTTTTAATAGAAACATGCTGATGTGAATTTACTCCAATTTAATTACTTCTATGTCTAGAAGCATTATGTATCTACCATTCTTGGTGGCTTTGAGTTTCTTTTGTTTACAGATTGATGTAAACATCTGTATGCTATCCGGACTGGAAGGAAACAACATTATATTTGATAACCTCTTTGATATACTCCTTATATTGTATATCCTCATGCTTTTCATATTTCCAATATCCACATTCAAGTAGTTGATGTACGTTCTTTTCAACAGCATACACCTATTCTCATTTGGCTGTCATTCTTTGTGTATTAATTTGGAGTTCTCCCATTGAATTATTTTGGACAAGACATGTATCATGTAAGGATTCCTTCAGCGTCATAGGAGACATTTACAATAGGAAATATGCAAGAGAAATCAAGATGGTTAGCAATTGAACGTATCTTATTTAATTATGAGGAGGCTAACTTGATTCATTGAATATGCCATCTTATATGCTTCATCTTTTGTTTAGCTAATTTCTACCATGTTCGGTATTACCTATGATCCAAGTTATTAGTTCTGTTTTGGTCGTATAAATTGGTCACAAAATCATTTAGGCAGATTTCTTCGGAACTTAAAAATAATTTTGTATTCTGTTTGGTTATAACTGTAGGCTCTGGGTCCATTGTGTCAGTCTATACATCATATCTGGTGTAGCTTGCTTTCTTCTATATATGGTACACGCAAGTAATTTGACATTTCAAAATTACATAAAATTTCAATTACCTTATCTGAGGGAACCTTATTTGTATTTTTTCTACATTTTTTATTTATAGTTTCTTTACGAAGTACCATGAACAAGGTTACCTGTCTCATCAAGTTGTTTATAAAGTTGGGAAACTTTAAACAATATATATACTTATGTGATGTGCAGACTATTCAGAATTTTGATCTCTTTTATGGAAATGTAGTGTTGTCGCTAGATATTCCTGATTAAATATTGTTCTACTTATTTCTTCACTATCACGTAATAATGAAATGTTGTACTTCATTAAGAATAACAGTACAGTAGATAATTGATCCAGCCGAGCAGCGCTCTACGACCGGTGCGGGTGGTCGTCTGCAAGGGAATCGAGCCAAGCCATTGCCATACACGAACACCGACATCGTACGGGGACAATTAGCTCGACCAGACACACATCTCGCGCGGTGGTAGCTCGACTGCGTCTTGCCTACCCTGACAGACTTCTCCATGCTGGAGCATGGACATGTGTAGGTGCAAGGCTACGTCCTTATCTTGGCCTCTCGCAGTCGACGGGGCATGGGCTTTCGGTGGTTGGCCTTGTGGGATGGTAGGGACGCTGCTATGATGCTCGTGTACAAGCATAACGAGGCGGAGCAACTTTGGCTCCACTCCGCATGACCTGTATCTCGCGTGTTACACTACGCCAACCCTTCGAGTGTGCCTACGATATCCGAATGCCAAACCCATCCACAAAAGACTTCTGTTTTGTAAAGGTGTAGTCTCTTAGTGAATTGTTTAGCTTCTACCCTATTGCCATTATCTTCAGGAGATGCATGCGAGGGACTTTCAATATGACACTCCACTGCAAAAATTTCTCGACAATGAGATGTTCAAATTCTTCAATAGTTAAATTCTTTGCAAGAGCAGAAGGTGCCAGCCTCTCGAGAGGATAAAATGTGATAAGTTTGTGCCTTGTTACCTTTTTTGCAGCTTCTCTTCTCATTTATGTGCATAGATTGCTTGTTTCATGTGACTGTATATTTACGAAAATCACTATCATTCTATTGTACAAACGGACAGAGGCGGCCAATTTAACTTGTTTCATGTGGCCATATATGTACTAATGAACATTGTTTGTTTTGGTGAAATTTTAAGTTGCCCCTTCAGTTTTTGGCTTTCTTGTGTTTTTGTGACCTCGAATGTTATCTTGTCTTCTATAGTATTATCCTTTATGTTTGTCACTGGAAGATCATGTGGTGCAATGTTTTTATTTTATATTTCATTTTCCATGTCCATTAGAGCTGCATAACTTCGTTGTGTATGTTGTCACCAAGCCAGTTTTTTTTGCAATTTATTTATAATTCTATCTAGTATACAAATATATGGGCGCAGCAATGCGCGTCATCAATGATCGAATGTTGGTTTAACGATGGGGCTAAATATTTCGTTCGTATTCCACACCCACATAATCATTCGGTAGGTGTGTAGGAAAAAACAATTGTTCCCTCTGTAAGGGTCGATCTTAGCTAAAAGAGCTTGATGTGCCACAAGAAAGAGTTCATTGTTTATGGTGTGACAACTTGGGTGCAATATATAATTCAACCAACCTCGTATTTCGTCGGAGGAAAAAAATTGAGATAGGTTTTCACTTTGTACAAGAAAGGGCAACTGAATTTAGTAATTGTACTAATACCATCCAAGGATGAATTGGCTAATGTTCTTTTTACCAAATCTAGCTCTTCAAGTTGGAATTTTCACAAACTTTGGGCACGATATCAAATAAAGAAAAAAATTCATTGAGGAGGGTTATTAGGAACAGGGATATGGAGGTTCTGTTTGGTATATTGTGATTTAATACGACGGTTGTGCATTAAGTTCGGATCATTTAAAACTTCCTTGTAACCAAAGTTGTGCAAACTGTTGGCTGATTGTCCCCTATCAATATATATACACGGTGAATCCTATGGAGTGTAGACACTCCACCAATTATGGGAAGAAGTTTGAGAAAATCACATCACTAGAAATGCGTGCATTATTCAAGAGAACAATGTAGTATGTGATTAGCACTTATGTGTTGTTCATCCAGTATTGTTATTATGAGCGCAAAAAGGTTCACAACATGGTAATTGGCATTTGTCCTCAAGATGAGAGAAGGAAAAAATCCAGTTCAATGGCACATGTCCTTGAGCATGTCTTCAACTTCCGTCCTATTCTCGTATCGGTTCTGGAGGTTGAGCTCGAGGTAATAAAGCATAATAGAAGGCATGAACCTAACAAATGAGGAAGACACCATACTTATGGCATTGGGTAATTTAGACAATTCAACGCCAACATGTTGTAGTAGAGAATACTTTCACCCAACAGTGTCACCGATCCTTATGCCAAAGCCATATGGGGGATGTTCTCTTCAGCCCTTACTGGCATATTTAGAAATCTAGGAATTAGTGACCTAATTTTCTCTTGCATTCACTGCTCGTCCAATGATATAGTGCATCCATCTACAGAAAATATGGCTACAAGATACGAGATATGTAACTTCAAACAAGACCCATTGTATGCTTCTTTCCTTTTGTTTGTACCCCCTTTCACACCATGTTTAGTTTTTTATTCTTCTTTTAGCTTTGGTTGTCGTTTTATGGGTTCAAATAATCCTTGAAAAACTTTTTCGAGTGTCTTCGGATTGAAACAGTATTTCTGTGTGACGACATTGGACAATGTAATTGGGCAAATTATCAACATGTACTAATTAAGTTATAAATGGTTGTCCAGGCAAAGAGGAACCAGCAGATTCAACTTTCGAGGACATATTTACAACTCCAAAATGTTCATGCCGAAAAAATGAAAAATTCTGGTCACGAAAAAAGGAAGGCCTAGCTACCAGTTATTTCCAACACATGACCAAAGAGCCTACGTTCTTTTTTCAATAATAGCAGCAGATGCCATCATCTTTGTTTTTTCACCGATTAACCTAATAAGGAGGATATATTTAATCATGTCCTTCAAATTAATAAGCTTCCATGCACACGTCAGCCATATAGGGAGTTAGTATGTTGTCACAAAGCAAAGAGTCATTAGCATGATTATCTGAAATATGTAAGTGTGTCCACGTCACCGAGTTTGTTATTTCTGATGTTATGGTACCAACACGTTCTTCCGTTATCATCACGCGTCCTATTTAAGCATTATAGATGACCATAATAAGTTTGTACGGATTTATCTTCTAAGAAAAAGTCGGATGTGTTCTCTATATTCTTGAATTTAAGTTTCTCGTAGAGTGACAATTCGACCGTGAAATCCTTTCCATGCAAACCAATTAGGTTGATGAATATTATGAGTTAAACTATTTCTTTAATAAAATTGGCATTTCGCACGATGTTTCATGTCTCAATGCTCACCAACCAAACGACTGACCAAAAGAAAGCATAAACACAATGAAAGCATAAACACAATGTTGATGGTCGTATAGTCATATCCTGAAGAAGTTGTGGAAAATTTCTCTCAAATACCCATGCAAACATCTTTATTAACAAGATATGTGTAAACATTAATTTTACAGTTAATTTTATCTAAAGTTGGGTTGGTGTTCAAACATGTACATCGTCCCATCACGACGTTAAGAAACTATCAATAAATAACATACTACATAGATTATCTCATAATGCGTTGGTAATCAAAATAAAATCATCAGCACTTAGAAGTTTCATATTTTCTCATTCATAGAAAAAGACTGGCAACATGGGATTACAGCCGCTGACTGAGCCATGTGTACATAGATGCATGGTAGCAACACGAGGAGCAAACAGATAGGGGTTGCTCAACCCTAATACGAACACAAGCTAACTCTTAGTGAGGATGTTCTTTGTCCCAGTAGCGCCACCCTCAGCCCAGAGGCTCACCTCATCTTTGATGGTTGCGGAGATATGAGAGACCTAAGGTTTATCACCTTCTAAGATGCAACCGTTGTAGTATTTTCATAGCCACCAAGCGGTAAAGATGATGAGGGAACCCAGTCCCTTGCGAGCAGATACGAGTGTATGATCGTAGGACACAACCTACCATGACTGAAGGACGTGTCTCCATGTGGTAAGTTAGTCGCTGACCTCGCGCATCCTAGAATTGCATGCCAAACCTACCTTGAGAAGGAGCCCACTAGCAGGTTTTGCATGATCTCGGGTTCTCGATCGCGCAAGTTGTCTTGTGAGGGAGGTCGTGGCAAGCGAGGCAATCTACCATCCAATAATGGTCCTGCATAGCCTACCATAGAAATAACTTGATTGACAGCGACGCCCATGACTAACAGGTCAATTTTGCGTGTGGGTGTTCGCAAACGCCAAAAATGACCACTTGGTAGTAGGAACCAGCTAAGTACGTGCCGGGTGGTCCAATTCGAGCATAAGATATCACATGTAACTAAAAATCCAACACACAGGCACCATTAGAGGTCAGACCATGGCTACGGGACCAAGCGCCCCTGGATATCCTACGCACTGGTGTCCATTTACAACTTTTTACTCTACGCTCATATGATAATTGTGCTCATTTAGTGTGTCATAACACCACATATTTTGTTTATATTTAACCCAAAATTGTTAAGAATCAATCTAGAGAAGAAAAAACGTAAAATGACCTTTCTGTAATGGTACGCATTTATAGTCATATACTGAATAAGCTATGGAATTTTTCTTTCAAAGGCCCATACATGGATCTTTTTTAACAACATATGTGTTTCTGCTAGGGCAAACCCTATTTGCCACTGTAGGCGCCGATTATAGTGCAATTTTCCTAACCGGCGCCTACAGCCGCATGAGCTGGGCTGTCCCATTTATCTGTTTATATTGTACGTATTTTTTCTTCGGTGTCCAAAAATGGTGCGGGATGGTGAGTCGAACCACGGACCTCCTCTTTTTTCTTCGGTGTCAAAAAACGGTGCGGGATGGTGAGTCCAACCATTGACCTCCTGTTTCGATGCGCGATGAACTAACCACCACGCCACGCAACCTCTCCTGACATTGTACATATATTTCTTGTTCTTTTATTAATTCCAGATTTTCTTTCCTATTCCTTTTTTTTCTCTTCCTGGTTCGCTGATGTTTTTTAACGAAATTGATGAACTATTTTCTAAAAGTTGATTTTTTTTCAAATTTAGATAAACTTTTTTCAAATTCAGTGAACGTTTTTCAAATACGTGAACTTTTTTTTCACATTTTATGAACTATTTTTAAATTTAATAAACTTTTTCCCTATTTGAGGAAAGTTTTTTGGAAATCCATTAAGTTTCTTTCAAATTCGATGGACGTTTTTAAAATCTGATGATTTTTCTTCTCAAAATATACGATTGTTTTTTTCAAATTAGATGAACATTTTTTCAAAATCAGTGAACGTTTTTCAAATTTGATGAACATTTTTTCAAAATCATTAAACCTTTTTCAAAAATGATGAACTTTTTTGAAATTTTATGAAATTTGTTCAAATTGGATGAACTTCTTTTTATAATTAGATGAACTTTTAAATAAAATCAATGAACTTTTTTCAAAATTGATTAACTGTTTTGAAATTGGCAAAACTTTTTTCAAAATTTTGAGGAACATTTGTGAATATTTTGTGAACAACTTTTCTAAAAAGAAAATCATAATCGTGAACTTTTATTGAATAGGGGCATGTTTTTTTTAACTATGATGTTTCCTTTTTTTAAAAGAAAATAATGTGTGAGCGGCTATGGTAGTTTTTAAAGATTTAGCATTGCAGTACGTCACTTGCACTGGCACGCCCTAGTGGTTAGCTGAAAGTATGTGACTTTGCGTAGATAATGAGTTCCATTCACCTCTGGGGTGGAATTTTTTGATTCTTTTAGCGCAGTTTTTGTGGTGCCTGGTCATGGGCCGGCCCATTTTGTGCTATAGCGGGCACCGGTTCACTAGGCACTCCCTTCTGCTAGCTACATATGGCAAAATTAATTTTGGATCTAATTTTCTCTAAATTTGGGTTGGTATTCAAACATGTACATCGTCTCATCACCACATTATGAGAATATCAATAAATAGCAAGCGTAATACATTAATAAGCAAAAATTACAAATCTACAAAGATATATAAGTAATCAAACCTGAATTTATGGTGCACATTGTGCAAGTAAATTTCTGCCATTTTTAAACACAGGTATTTGGCTTACAATTGTATAACCAGAGTAATAATTAAATTACACACGGTAAAAATGGAGGACTCGGCTTACGTATCAGTATCAGTAAGCCGAGAGGTCATGGAAAGGCTTACACAAAATATTCATAATAAAATTCAATAGTACTCGTCTTACCATGGACACTCGGTAACATTTGTTGCCACCTGGTTGTCGTCGGCATGCTTAGAGGCTAGTGGGACAGTATTCGATATAAGTTGGGTACTCTATTACTGCTCTCGGCTTACATTTCTTTTTTTTAAGGGAAATCATTTGCCCTCCCTTCTAAGCCGAGTGTCGGCTTAAATTTGAACTATAAATTGCGGCTGCCATGCGTTCGCCTCTTGGTCTTCAAATTGTGCTAGTCTTCGCACCCCAATCGAGCACACCATTGCTGGCAACGCCCTCGTTGCCTCCCACCGCGGTGATGCTCCTTCTCAACCCTTTCGTCGCAGGCCACTGCCGTCGATCGTCACCGACATCCCGTCGTCGACCGATCACCTTACTGGGGTAATTAAGCAGGAACATCGATCGAGAATACAAGATGTAACCTCAAACAAGACTAGCATGCTTCTTTCCTTTTATTTGTACTGCCTTTCACACCATGTCCAGTTTTTTTCTTCTTATTTTAGCTTTCGTTGGCATTTTTTGGGGTTCTAGTAATCCTTGTACGACTTTTCCGAGTGTCTTTCGGATTGAAATAGTATTTCGGTGTGACAAAGACATAAGCTAAACATTAAAAGAAAACATATTGGCCAATATAATCGGGCTAATTCTCAACATGTAACAATTAATTTATAAATGGTTATCCAAGCAAAGACGAACCGACACATTCAACATGTGCTAGGACACATTTACAACTTCAAAATGTTCATACAAAAAAATGAGAAATTCTGATCGCGATAAAAGGAAGGCCTAGCTAGCAGTACTTTCCAACACACGACTAAAGAGCCCATGTTCTTTATTCAATGACAGAGCAACTGCAAAACTAAGTAACCATCAGCTACTAGAGTGTTGTATAATGGTAGAGAGAGTTTATTCCTATGAAAATTACTAGGTCTCAGAATAGGGTAACACATCAATTGCACACTATAGCCATACCGAAGCCTGTACTGCGGTATGGTTGAACTCGAGTCCTTATTGTGAGGACTTGTTGTCTCGAGATTGTAACCCTGATCTTTTGGTATAAAAATTTCTTTTATCCTGCAAAAAAAGTATACAGACACCTATGTAAGTATACGCACAGCTATGCCTGTTGACAAAACATGTATATAGAGAGAGCCGGTGCAAAATACGAGTTATAAAATTATATGATCAAATAAACATTAGATATCAAACAAACAGATCATGAAGAAAAATCCAGTATAACAATTTTAATGACTAGAATAAAAATGCCTTCGCTCAAAGAGCACTACCGAGACTGAATGTCTCAACTTATTAACGATGCCATTATACCTGCATACATTATTAACCATGCCAAAACTAAATAAAATGACATGAGACGCATGACCATGCACTGCATGTGAGGATCGATCCTCTACTCGAAGAAGATCTCCGAAATCGGCGCCTCACTGGAACTCAGACCCCATATTGTCGAAGAACTGCATCAGATCATCAAAGGGGAAGTCGGCACTAGAGCTGGTGTCGGCCCTGTTGTGGGCACCAGTACTGTTAGCATTATAGAGCAGTGCGCCGTTGTCACCCTCGGACCTCTCTCTGTCAATCCAGCCCTCCTGCTGCTGCGGCGGGTCCTGAATCCTGATACATCGGCGGAGCTCCCATGTCGACTTTGCTGGTGACGTATGGCCCCATGTCGACGCTGCCGGAGACGTGTGGCGCCTGGGGCTGGAACACCGGTGGCTGCCAACCCTGCTGCTGCTCCAGCGGCGGCACCTGATACGTTGGCAGAGGCCCCATGTCAACACTGCTTGTGACGTATGGCGACTGGGGATGAAAGACCGGTGGCTGCCAATCCTGCTGCGGCGGCGGCAGCGGCACCTGATGCGTCGGCCAAGGCCCCATGTCGACGCTGTCGACGCCGTATGGTGCTTGGGGCTGGAAGACGGGCGGCTGCATGCTGGTTTTCGTGATGCGCTCGCCGAGGCTCTTGAGAATCTCCTCCAACTTACAGCCAACCCTCGTGACCTCCTCGACGTTCAGGTTGCCACCGAGCATGGCCTTGTGCAGAAGGATCCTGGTCTCGCGGTCCTCACGCTCGCGTTGGAGCTTGTCGGCCTCATGCTGGAGCTTGGCGACGCGCTTGGTGAGGAACTCCTCCTGGGTCACCACCTTCTTGAACTGTGCCATGTCCGGCGTATCCTTGTACCTATTCAGGATAGCGACGGCCTCTGCGTGGGACGGATAAACATCCGGCACCGATGCGCCCTCGTCATACACCAGCACGCAGGCCTTGGTGTTGCAAAGGATGCCCACCTCGCCGGCCTTCTTCATCAGGTTGTTGCGGCGCGACTCGTAGGTACGGCGCCGCCTTGTTTCCTCGTCGTTGCCGATGTACAGGAGGGGGACCTTCTTGCGTACCATTGTCGGACGATGGGTAAAACGAGAAGAAGGTCGAAAGGGAGGTCGTTCGTTTTGGCGAGTTGAAAGCAAGGGAGGAGGCATGGATTTATGGGGGAGGGCCGGCCAAGATGAGGAAGCTGCACCCTTCAGGCCCTCATTGTGCTCATCTCTAACTTTGGCGTACATTTACATCTTTTTACTCCATGTTCATATGATAATTGTGCTCATTTAATGAGTCATAACACCACCGATATTCTTTAGAATAATCAAAAATCAATAAGTATCAACCCAGGAAAAAAACGGTGAAAAAACTTTTCTGTAATATTACGTACATAGTATATATAGAATAACCTATGGAACATTTCTCTGAAACACCCATGCACATGCATCTTTATTAACAAGATAAGTGTTTTAGCTGGCTATACATATCACAAAATTAATTTTGCATTTAGTCTATACCTAGTAATAAAGGGATTTGTCCTTCTTCTGTCCATCTGGAAATTGCTTCCAAAGTTATAAAATATTACCCATTAATACCATCTATAAGTGACCAGAAACATTTCACACAAGGGAATCCTCCGTCTGAACTGGACCTCTAATACGGCGCTCTGTGCGCTGCAAGAAGATGTAGTGTGTCTGTTTGGGTAGACCCCTGTGCGGGCGGCCTTTTTTTTAATTTGGACTTTTATTTTTACTTTTCCTTTTATTTAATTTTTCCTTTTATTTTTGTCCTTTTATACTCTAAATAAATTAGGACTTTACATTTTGGCTGGCCCATGTGCGGGCAGCCTCTTTTTGTATTATGATTTATTTTTATTTTATGTTTTATTCTCTTTTAAGTAAATTGGGACTTTAAAAGAGTTCTCAATTTTTTTAAAGATAATTTTGAAATAAAATGTTTAATATATCTGTTTTGTTTATTCAAAAAGGAACTGTAATGTTAAAAAATGTAAAATCTTTTGAAAAAAAAACGGGGAATAAAATATGTTTCAGATTTTCAAAAACAAATCCAGTGTTAAAAAACAATAAATCAATAAAATTAATTAATTTTCAAAAAATTCCAAAAAGTTCAAAAGTGTTCGTGATTACAAAACAATTTGGCGATTCTTAAAATATTCATTGATTCAAAAAATGATCATGTATTTCAGAAAGTCTTATTTAAATCAAAAAAACGTGAATTTCAGAAATTCTTCCACCATTTTCCAAAAAAATGCTCGTCAATTCTGAAAATGCGTCGATTCACAACAAATGTTTGACAAAAATCATCACAGTTTTTTATAAATATTTGCAAATAGTATGAAACATTGAAGAACTCAAAAATGTTCATAATTTTCGAAAGTTTGCAAATACGTAAAAAAATATTATCGAATTAAAAAAATGCTCATGATATCAAATATATTCATGAGTTTAAAAAAGTGTTCATGATTTTCAAAAGTTATTCGCGGTTTCACCAGAATATTCGCAAATTTGAGAAGATGTTCACAAGATAGAAAAGGAAATAAAAAAGAAAACAGAAAAAAATAGGTTCAGGGAAGGTTCTAGAACCTTCCCAAAACCAGTGAGGAAGAAACCAAAAATGGGCCCAAAATGTCCCCCAACCTGGGCCAGCCCACACAGTAGCGGCTGGAAAAATATGTTTGGGAATCACCCCCACCAAGGCCGGTACACGCAATGAGAGAAAGAGTGATAGTGTATTTCTGTGATGCAACAAAATATGGTCATAGCTATTGGAGATTATAAAAAAAATTTCATTGCAACACACGGGCCTTTTTGCTATTTTCCCCTAAAGTTGGATTGGTATTCAAACACGTACAACGTCTCATCATCACCATGTTATGAAAATTTCAATAAATAACATACCAGATAAATGATCTCATAATGCATTGGTGAGCTAAAATTTCAAATCTTAAAAGATATATAAGCAGTCAAACCCAAATTTATCATGCACATTCTATTAATAGAATTCTGCCATTTTTTCTTACATATGAATTAAATGTTATTTCAAATATCCAGGTTGAACTACAGTTGCTTGATGACGCGGAGGGTCGTAGTCATTGTGTTCACTAAAGCATACTTTCTTTCAGACTTAGTTATGTAGTCCAAGTAAGTAATCATTTTCAGTCGCGCGCGTGTTCTCGTACCGCTTGGAGGACATCTATGCCCCCAACAAGTGTGTTAGCTCAACAATGACCTAATAGGGCATTGATATGAAATAGTACATTTATGCCTCAAATGGAGTACGTATATATGGGCATTACACCATGTTGGTAATATTATTTTTCACACCCCTAACTGGTCGTTGCATCTTAAAAATATTCTCCATGCTACACATGGCATTGAAAATCTCATTTGTGTGTACCATCTTACTACTGATAACATGACTATTATGGAACTTCGTCATATCTTCTTTTTTAATCAAGGATCATGCCACGGGGGCGGTAATTCATCGAAGTAGATGTGAAAGAGTCACCGGCTTGGTTATCTGAAATATGTAAGTGTGTCCACATCATCGAGTTTTTTATTTCTAATGTTAGGGTACCAACACTTACTTCCATCCTTGGTCATCACACGTACTATTTAAGCATTATAGATGACTATAGTAAATCTGTATGGATTTATCTTCTGAAAAAGTTGGATGTGTTCTCGATATATAAAAATTTTAGTTTCTCGTAGAGTGGCAATTTGACTGTGAAATCCTTTCCATGCAAACCGATTAGGTTGATGGCTATTATGACTTAAACTATTTCACTAGTAAAATTGGCATTTCTCACGATGTTTCATGTCTCAATGCTCGGCAATAGAATGGCTGGGCCAAAGAAAGCAAAGACACAATGTTGATGGTTGTATAGTCATATACTGAAGAAGTTGTGGAAAATTTCTCTCAAAGACCCATGCATGCATATTTATTAAAAAGATATGTATTTTAGCTTGCTACATATTTCAAAATTAATTTTACATTTAGTTTTGTCTAAAGTTGGTTTGGCATTCAAACATGTATATCCTCCATCACCATGTTAAGAAAATATCAACAAATAACATACTACATAGATTATCTCATAATGCGGTTGTTGTGAAAAGAAAAGCATGAGTACGCAAAAGTTACGTATTTTTCATTGATAGAAGAATACTAACAACATGGGATTACATCTACTAACTTAACCATGTGGATATAGAGGCATGGTAGTGAACGGAGGAGCAAACAGATAGGGATTGTTGAACTGCAATAGAAACACAAGCTAACTCTTGGGGAGGATGTTCTATATCCTAGTGGTGCTAGTCTTATCCTTGATGTGTGCCTTGATAACCCACAAGTATAGGGGCTCTTTGTAGCCTTTTCGATAAATAAGAGTGTGAAAACCCACGGGAAGCTAAAAGTAGAATTTATATTCTCGTCAAGTTCTATCGACCACTGATACAACTCTATGCACACCAACGTTTGCTTGACCTAGAAACGAGTAATAAACTACTTTGTAGGTGTAATAGGATAACTTTGCAAGAATAAAACTAGAAGTATTTTGCGAGATAATAAAGGCTAATTAGATTACTAAAGATCTTTTGTAGAACAGTGACAAAGATTATTCACTAGGCAATTGATAACTAGATCGGTAATCATTATTGCAATTTTATATGAGGGAGAGCCATAAGCTAATGTACTTTTTGTACTTGGATCACATGAGCTTATGATTATAACTCTAGAAATTATATGCTCCTACTAAATCTCGTTAAGGTAAATTCAACCATAGCATTAAGTGTAAAGTCCTCTTTACTCCCATACGCAAACAACCTACTTACCTGGGTTTGTGTTTTTGTCGCCCATGTGACCCTGACAGTAAGCAAATCTGAACATATTGCAACACCCTACATAGGGAATCCTACACGTGTGTGCGGCACGGAGGGCACTATAGGACAACATCAAAATAAAACATACAACTCAAACCAATCACGATCATTAATCAATCTATAGGACAAAAGGAATCTACTCAAACATCATAGGATGACAACACATCATTGGATAATAATATATAGCATAAAGCATCATGTTTAAGTAGGGGATACAGAGGGTTGTGGGAATGTGGACCGCTGATAATGAGGGAAGGTGATGGAGGTGACAACAGTGAAGTTGTTGATGTAAATTGTCGTCACGATGGTTCCCCTAGCGGTGCTTCGGTGGCACCGAGAAAGAGAGGGAGAGAGCCCCCTCTTTCTTCTTATTCTTCCTTGTCATTCTCCCTATATGGGAAAAGGATTATCCCTCTGGTCCTTGGAAACCATGGCCACCGAGGGGGATCCCCTCTAAATTGGATATCTCACTCTATTTTCTTCTCTACTCCGCGGCCTGGTTTTCTGGACGAACATCGTTTTTTATAGCTGGAGATTCATAACTCGGGTCGGGCTGAAATTCTAACACAATTTTTACCGAATATTAGATCTCTTGCGCCCGAAGGAGAGCCCCAACTAACTAACGAGGTGTCCACAAGTGCAGAGGCGCCCCTTGAGCTTACGGGCCATGTGGGCCGCCCCTTCTGTAGATTCTTGCACCCAAAAATCCCATATATTTCATACAAAATTACGTATCTTTTTATCGCGTTTGAACTATGTTTGATATGGATTTTATGCTAAATAGAAAAAGATGCAAACAAACAGAAACATAAATTGGGCACCAGATTAAGATGTTAGTCCAAGAAATGATATGAAGTGTTTATAAAATTATGTGGATAATGATAGGAAACAATAAAAATTATAGATACATCAAAGACGTGGCACTCCTCCTCATTGATGGTTGCGGAGATATGAAAGACTGATGGTGTGTCACCTTCTAAGATGCAACCATTGCGGTGTTTTCATAACCACCAAGTGGTGAGGATGATGAGGGAGGCCAATCCCTTGTGAGCATATAGCAGTGTGTGATCGCAGGATATAGCCCACAAGGTCTAGAAGGACGTGTCGCCATGTGATACATCTCCAACGTATCTATAATTTTTTTACTTGTTACATACTGTTATATTATCAATCTTGGATGTTTTACGATCATTTTATAGAAACTTTATATCATTTTTTGGGACTAACCTATTGACATAGTGCCGAAGTGCTAGTTGTTGTTTTTTGCTTATTTTTTACTTCGCAGAAAATCAGTATCAAATGAAGCCCAAACGTCCTGAAATTTTTTGGAGATTATTTTTTGGACCAGAAGACACCAGATGGGCCAAACATCTACCAGAGAGGAGGCCCGAGGTGGGGAACACCCACGAGGGCGCGCTAGAGGCCCCTTGCACGGCCTGGTGGGTGGTGCCCACCTCGGGCCCCCCCTCCACCAACTATGGACCCTATAAATTCACAAATATTTGATAAACCATAGGAGAGTCGACGAAACACAATTCCAGCCGCCGCAAGTTCCAGAACCTCGAGGTCCAATCTAACACCATCACGGTGGGTTCATCTTCATCATAGGTGCCTCTCTGATGATGCGTGAGTAGTCCATCATAGACCTACAGGTCTGTAGGCAGTAGCTAGATGGCTTCCTCTCTCTTATGATTCTCAATACAATGGTCTCTTGGAGATCTATTTGATGTAATGACTTTTGCAGTGTGTTTGTTGGGATCCGATGAATTTTGAGTTTATTATCAGTTTCTATCCATGAATATGATTTGAGTCTTCTTGATCTCTTATTTGCATGATTACTTATAGCTTCTTCGAATATTTGGCTTAGTTAGGCCAACTAGATCGATTTTTCTTCCCATGGGAAGAGGTGCTTTGTGATGGGTTCGATCTTGCGGTGTTCTTTCCCAGTTATAGAAGGGGCAGAAAGGCACGCATGTATCGCCGCCATTAACGATAACAATATGGGGTCTATTCGTACATGAATAGATCTTGTCTACATCATGTCACCGTTCTTATTGCATTACTCCTTCTTCCCATGAATTTAATACACTAGATGCATGTTGGATAGCGGTCGATGTGTGGAGTAATAGAAGTAGATGCAGAATCATTTCGGTCTACTTATCTTGGACGTCATGCCTATATAATTACTATTGTCTGGATATCGTCATGATTATTTAATCTTCTATCAGTTGGCCAACAGTAATTTGTTCACCCACTGTGCGCTATACTCATGAGAGAAGCCACTAGTGAAACCTACGGCCCCCGGGTCCGCTTTTCCAACATATTGCTTTTTGATCTACTATTTTGCCTTTTTGTTTTCAGATCTATTAATCCAAAAAACAAAAATACCTTGCTGCACTTTTTTTCTCATTTTATTTGGTGTTCTTGCAAGATCTATTTGCCAAAACTATCACTACCTAATCTATCTTTTTACCGTTGAGAGCTTGACAACCTCTCTTACGTGTCAGGTTGTAAGTATTTGTTATTTGTGTGCAGGTATTATTTATGTATGTGCTTGATCTATCTCTATGGATTGATACCTTGGTTTCATAACTGAGGGAAATACTTATCGTCGTTGTGCTACATCATCCCTTTCTCTTTGGGGAAATACCGACGCAGTCTCAAGCCACGTCAAAGGAATTTCTGGCGCCGTTGCCAGGGAGGAAGCGATCTCATCTGCCAGGTTCCTAATCACAAATCTCATCTCCTTGCAACATTATTTGCCATTTGCCTCTCGTTTTCCTCTCCCCCACTTCACAAATTTGCTGTTTTATTTGCCCTCTCTTTTTCGTTTGCCTTTTTCTCGTCAGATATCTTGATCATCTTTGTTTCATTATGGCTAGTTCTTCCGTCATTGCGTATACCCATGAGAGTGTGGTTCTTAACTTTTAAAAAAGGGGAGGATAGAATCTTAAAGATGCTTGGTATAGGATTTGCCATGCTCATAATAGATCTATTCGTAAGGAATCTATCGTTCTTCTCCTTCTTTGTTTTATGTGGACATCACCACTTGATATAGATTCGTCCTTGATACAATTACCAGTGGGATTTTCTTAATGTGCCCTACATTGGATTCTTATAATGCTATGGGAAATTTAGTGGGTTCCCCACCTATCATTGTCGATGGAACAGTTTTAACTCTTGAGCATGTTATGAAAAGGTTAGAGGCTATTGAAAAGAAAAGGCTCACCAAGGAAAATATTGAAAATTGCATTAAAGGATGCATAATATTGCTAATAAAATTAGATCAAAGGCGGGAGATGCTCTTAAAATACTAAAGGAAAAAAGAACCTGTAGTCAATAAAAGAATGGAAGAGAGCCCCAATAGAATTGATAAGTTGGAAGAAATCTTTCGTAACTTAAGTTCGGTCTTTTCTACCATTAAGACTATTGAAAAAAACATTAGTAAATATTGCAAATCTACACAAGTTCCTAAGAACAAGGGTTTCGCTTCTAGTAGAAATAATGAGGATCTTAAAATGATTAGTATTCATCCCAATTTTGTTGAAATGGTAAACAACCTTAATGGCAAGAACAAAATTTTCAATATTATTCCTAGAAGTATTGTCATTAAAAATATGCATGATAGATCCTTGGAAAATTCTCGTTGTGTGCTTAAGGAGTGGGGAACTAAGGATGACAATACTTGAATCTATGCGTTATGCCTAGCTAGGGGTGTAAAACGATAACGCTTGTTGGGAGGCAACCCAATGAATAAAATATTTTTATATTTACCTTTCTGTTTTTGAGTGTTTTCACAATTATGCCTCTGATATTAGTGTGTTTTTATGTTTATTTAGTGTTTGTGCCAAGTAAAACCTTTAGGATGATTCATAAGATGAGTAGAAACAATGCTGAATCTAAAACACAAACTTTGTCTCGAGTGCACGATTTTTCATTTTTTATAGGAACGCGATAATTAGCTGAAATTTTAACACAGTATTTATATACAAATTATTTATGCTTTCATAAGTTTTCAGAATTTTTAGAGTTATATAAGTATGGGTAGAGTACAGATTACTATAGACTATTCCGTCTGAAACGGATTCTATTTTCGTTGCATTTTTGTGCTTGTTTTGATGAATCTATGGCTTGTATCGGGGGGTATAAGTCATGGTAAAGTTATAATACAGTATATATAATGCAATATTAAAATATTAATGGGTTTACAAAAGCACTTAAAGTGGTAATTTGCTTTATTATACTAACGGCTCTCATGAAAATTTTGTCAAGATTTGTGTGATTGAAGTTTTCAAGTTTTGGGTGAGATCACGATGGATGAAGGAATAAGGAGTAAGAAGAGCCTAAACTTGGGTATGCTACAGCACCCCAAGGTATTATCCAAAGAGTAACAAGCAACTAAGCTCGGGGATGCCTCGAGTCGCGTCCCCTCTTTCGTCTAACAACCATCGGTATTTTACTTGGAACTATATTTTTATTCGTCACATATCATGAGTTTTGCTTGGAGCATCTTGTATCTTTGATTTATTTGATTTTTATCCTTAATGCACACACCTATTTGACAGAGCCAAAATTATGCTATGATTTTCTAGAATTGCTCTATATGCTTCACTTAAATCTATTGAGCAATGGAATTGCTCTAGTGCTTCACTTATATCTTTTTGAGCACGACGTGATTTTACATGTTTGAAGAAATGATCTCATGCTTCACTTATATTAATTTGAGAGTTAGTAATTTTGAAGAAATCCTCTCATACTTAACTTATATTATTTTGAGATATGATACTTGTATGCTCATGTTCTTCACTTGTATCCATGTGAGCTTGTCAAAAGCAATTGCAATATATGAAACTAGTCCCAAGGCGATATATATTCAAGACGGATATAATAAAAACTTTCATGAAGATCACTAGACAAATTAAACTTGATTCATTGTAATAGTTTTGAGACATGACGATAGTAATATGTGAGTTATGTTAATGAGTAATTATGCTTAGTAAGAATATTGATGATAAGGTTTGTGATTCCCTATGCAAGCACGAAATTCAATAGTTGTGCTACAATTACAACCTACTTATGGTGCATTATTTGGTGTTAGTTATGCTTAATGTTCGCTTATGTGATTTTCCGTTTCTTGGTTGGATGTGTCTCAATCTATTTGTTAGCCTTCACTTGTACTATGAATCTTTGCTTGTTCCATGCTGCTATAAAAAACAATCTCCAACGTATCTATAATTTTTGCTTGTTCCATGATGTTATATTATCAATTTTGGATGTTCTACAATAATTTTATGGCAACTTTATATCATTTCTTGGAACTAAACTATTGACATAGTGCCAAAGTGCCAGTTGTTGTTTTTGCTTGTTTTTTACTTCCCAGAAAATCGGTACCCAACAAAGCCCAAACGTCCTGAAATTTTTTGGGAGATTTTTTTGGACCAGAAGACAACAGATGGGCCAAGCATCTACCAGAGAGGAGGCCCGAGGTGGGAACACCCACCAGGGCGAGCTAGAGGCCCTTGGCGCGGCCTAGTGGGCGGTGCCCACCTCGGGACCCACCTCCACCGATTATCGACCCTATAAATTCACAAATATCCGGAAAATCCTAGGATAGTTGAAGAAACACAATTCTAGCCGCCACAAGTTCCAGAACCTCGAGATCCAATCTAACACCATCATGGAGGGGTTCATTTTCATCATAGGTGCCTCTCCGATGATGCATGAGTAGTCCACCGTAGACCTACGGGTCCGTAGGCAGTAGCTAGCTGGATTCCTCTCTCTTATGATTCTCAATACAATGTTCTCTTGGAGATCTATTTGATGTAATGACTTTTGCGGTGTGTTTGTTGGGATCCGATGAATTTTGAGTTCATTATCAGTTTCTATCCATGAATATGATTTGAGTCTTCTTGATCTCCTATTTTCATGATTACTTATATCCTTGTATTTCTTCTTCCAATCTTTGGTTTAGTTAGCCAACTAGATCGATTTTCTTGCCATGGGAAGAGGTGCTTTGTGATGGGTTCGATCTTGCGGTGTTCTTTTGCAGTGACAGAAGGGGCATCAAGGTAGGCATGTATCCTTGCCATTAAGGATAACGATATGGGGTCTATTCCTACATGAATAGATCTTGTCTACATCATGCCACCGTTCTTATTGCATTACTCTGTTTTCCCATGAACTTAATACACTAGATGCATGCTGGATAGCGGTCGATGTGTGGAGTAATAGAAGTAGATGCAGAATCATTTCGATCTACTTATCTTGGATGTGATGCCTATATAATGATCATTGCCTAGATATCGTTAAAATTATTTGATCTTCTATCAATCGACCAATAGTAATTTGTTCACCCATCGCGTGCTATACTCATGAGAGAAGCTACTATGAAACCTACGGCCTCGGGTCTACTTTTCCAACATATTGCTTTCCGATCTACTATTTTTCCTTTTTGTTTTCAATCTAATAATCCAAAAAACCTAAAAATATCTTGTTGCACTTTTTTTACTTTTTTCATTTTGTGTTCTTGAGAGATCTATTTGCCAAAACTATCACTATCTAATCTATCTTTTTTCCGTTGAGAGCTTGACAACCTCTCTTACACGTCAGGTTGGAAGTATTTGTTATTTGTGCGTAGGTGTTATTTACATAGGTTATTGGTCTTCCTCTACATATTGATACCTTGGTTTCATAACCGAGGGAAATACTTACCATCGATGTGTTGCATCATCCCTTCCTCTTTGGGGAAATACCAACGCAGTCTCAAGACACGTCACCATGTGGTAGGTTAGCCGTTGACGTTGCCATCCTAGAATCTCATGCCAAACTTGCCTTGAGAAGGAGCCCGTTACCAGGTTTTGCTTCTTGATCGTTCGAGTAATCTAGTGAGATATTTCATGGCAAGCAAGGCAGTTTTTCCCAACAATGGTCCTGCATAGTCAGACATAGAAAGAACTTCATTCGTAGCGGCGCCCACGACTTGCAGGTCAGTTTCCAGTGCAAGTCTTCGCAAGCACCAAAGAAGACCGTTTGGTAGTAGGAATCAGCTAAGTACGTGGGCGAGGTGGTCCAATGCTAGCATATGGTATCAGAAGCAACTCACATACCCACATGGCGCAGACACCGTCAGAGGTCAATGTGTTGTACCATGGCTACGGGGCTAAGCGGCCCTGGATATCATGCACACTTGCGTTCATTTACAACTTTTTACTCTACATCGATATGATAATTGTGCACATTTAATGTGTGATAACACCACATATTTTCTTTAAAATTAACCCAAACTTGCTTAGATTCGATTCAGAGAAGAAAAAATGTGAAAAAGCCTTTCTGTAATGGTACGTATATATAGTCATATACTGTATAAAAAATGGGAAATTCCTCTCAATGGCCATGCATGCATCTTTATTAACAAGATATGTGTTTCGGCTAGCTACATATTGCAAAATTAATTTTACATTTAATTTTCTCTAAAGTTGGTTTGGTATTCAAACATGTACATCGTCTCATCACCATGTTAGGAAAATATCAATTGATAGCCAGCGCACAACAGAGGTAAGAAAAAAATCTAAATATCTAAATATCTAAATATATAACCAATTAAACCTGAATTTATCTTGCACATTGTGCAAGTAAATTTCTTCCATGTTTCCACATATGAATTGAATGTTATTCCACATATACATGTCTGACTACCCACAGCGCAAAAACCACACGGTCGTTTATAGCATGTTTATAAACATCAAAAATCATATGTATTTTATATCGATTTCATCATCCACATATATAAATTGCATGTTTATATATGTGGATGATGAAATCGATATGTAAATGCTCCTGATTATAAGAGAACTAATAATTTAATGAAAATAGTCTTTTTGAGGAATTCAAGTAGTTAGATATATAGTTATTAATTAGTTGCTCTTTGTGCAGGCCTCCTCACCTCCATATATGTCGTTCCATGAATGATCTACGGTGCCTGCCAACAAATGCCGGCCGCAAACATCGCGGCGACACCGCACCTCCAAGATACTCATGATCATGTCGAGTTCGGGGTGGAAGCAAGGCAGAGAGGGGGGACACAAGAGGATATTGAGATTGGAGATGGTGCCCTTGGAGCCATACTATGACCCGCTAGAACAAATCTCAAGGGTGGAGAAGATAGCTGAACTCCAACACAAAAGGGCATGGGAGGATGAGCAAGAGCAGATCCCACTTGTGTCACACCTGGCTCGGATTCGTCCTGCTAAGGAGCACGAGGCCAAGACGGAGTTCATCGATAATGAAAAATTGACAATGGCGTTGGTCTCTCAGACTAAGCTTGAGGATATGTAGCAATTGTGCTCACATAACCGATTTATGTTGGTCGTGGAGGTACTATGTTGGTCGACGGCGCAGGCGAGATCGGAGAACCCGGAGCAAAGGGAGAGATGGATGGATTTTTGTCATGGTCGGGCACCTTGAACTATGAGGCCTCCTTATAATTTACATGATGGATCTACTTTATTGTTATACTATGCTACTAAAATCTTAATTTGATGGTCCATCTTTTGGATTCCTTGCATATGTTGAATTGTATTCTCATTGTAAGACTATTCTTATATGTATCAATGTAATGTTTTCACATGCAATGCTTACCTGTTTGCATGTATGTACTCAACAGTAACACAAACAAGAGGAATTCACCAAATGAAAATATCTATAAATAACCTACCAGATAAATTAGCTCAAAATGCAGTTGTAAGAAAAAATTACACTACAAAGATATATAAGTAATTAAACCGAAATTTATCATGTGTGCACTACTAGAATCGCCTCCTTTGCCGAGTGCCCAAGACAATCGGTGGAGGCTCAAAAATACTCGGCAAAGACTTTACCATGAACAGTTCTTGACAAAAGGCATTGATCTTACAACTCTCACGAAGACAGAACTTTGCCAAGAGTCGTATGTCGGGTTATCGACATAATTATTGATGAGAACCAAAGGGAGAATCTCCGCAAAATAAAGAGGACAACATCATCAGGTCTTTCATGAGAGCCTAAGAGCATCTACAGTTGCAACTTGCAAATATGGCCCTTTCAAACGCCCGCAGGCGCGTCCGTGGACACTGACCGGTCACACCTTAAGTTTTCTCATCCACATACAACGCTCTCATGTTTCACCCCCTAGATCCATACAAAATCATGTAAAATAAATAGCCTACATGTTAGAGATATGCCCTAGAGGCAATCATGTGATGATTTTGTTTCCTATGTATTCATGAGTATTTTGTATTGTCCATGAGCATCATCAGTGATATGTATCAATAAGTATCTGACTTATTTGTGCGACTATATATTGTATGATGATTGTTCTAACAGTCCCTAGTTGTTAAGGTAATGAGGACCCATATCCTTTACTAGTATAAGATTCAGTTGATGACCATGTTTCACAAGTCATGTGCATAAAGATGCTAAACTGATAGTATGGACTCGGGAACTGAGATCACCGAGTCGGACAAACCCACTTGAGACACAACAAGCTATTTTGATATGTTTGTCTCAAGTACAATGTATATGCCATGTCCCAGGCCTAAGGTCCTTACATGTTCTTGGGATGAGGATCGACTTACTTAGGGTCTATCAAACGCTACTCTGTAACTGGGTAGTTATAAAGGTAGCTTTCTGATGAGCCGTGAGACATGCTGCAAGACATGGTTGATCAAGATGGGATTTTCCCCTCCGTGAGGAGAGATATTCTCTTGGCTCTCTCGAGTGATCAGATTCAGAAAGCAGGGCCATGCAACATGGGTTAAGTGTTAACCCGGTTTAGGAATCTGTATCACGGTTTTGAGAAGAGATGTCGAGCTACCACAAGGGTGACAAGTACTCGCTTTGAGATCGACAACCTACATCATGAGGCAAAAGGAATGTCGTATATGACACATTGTTGAGGTTCATCTAACGATTTTGCACACACATGGGAGTTGGCACATTCTGCTAGGAGCCGCTACTGACTATCGACCCGGGTCGTGTCCATGTGTACGTGAACCTATAGGGTCACACATTTAAGAGATTATAGCCCATTCAAATTGGATCCGAATGGAAAACGGGACTAGACTCGTCGTGGGCCTCAAGTGTTGCGCCCACCTCATAGGTCTATATAAAGGGGAGTGGTTGCACCTTTCAGGATTGATTCTTTCTCCCCCCTTGACATCCACCGCCACTCCCCACGCCACCATGCCATGCGATCGGACCTAGCAGTCCGCCGCCCGATGTTGCCCCCGTACGTGTGGATACCTTGGAGGCATCGCATCTGTGGTGCTTGGACGAACCGTTCGAGGGATCCGCAAGGAGATGCTCGTGGGAGATCATGGTTCCTGGGACATCGGCTATACGAGGCAGAGACGAATCGGCTGATCGACTACACACATCACCAACTCTACTTCTGTTGTGGTGACTGCGCCTCTAGTGGTAAACCCGATCCTGTGATCTATTTTTAGCAGCATGTTCTTGGGTGTGTGGTAGAAATTTTACTTGGCACTAGTGTAGCGTACCACGTGTTCCAATAGTGGTATCAGAGCCTCCGCTATGTGGTGATAGATTCGGTGATTTGCATATGAGATATGTAGATCAGTTCAGGTGCGGGTAGATGAGATCAGTGGTGCACGTAGTGTTGAAGGTTGGTCTTGCTTCCGTGATCATGATGCAAAGGTCGTGATAGGAATTACCCCTACCATCCGGTTTCTATCATCGGGGTAGACATTGGAACGTAAATCGAGATGCAACACGCGAAGATCAATGAGATTGATCGAACCGGAATAAAGATCGACACAGCGGAAAATGTGATTTTTGTAGTGCTTAAATCTGTTGAAACAGTCACAGTAAAATGGGCATAACTTCTGCATATGAACTCTGTTTCGCTCCACGACCTGTCAAACTGAAGGGAACGAAAAGATGCATTTGACCTTCAACCACTTTGCCGTTTTCGACGAATTTTCACGGTCAAAATCCTTTTGGAAAATAGAGTTTCGGATGGTTATAATTTCGGCGGTAGAACATCTGACTTGTTATTGCAGGGAATGCTTGTGATTGGAATAGCCCATGAATGTTGCTTGTAAATTATTATATCATGACCTGCGTGTCGTGAGTGCGGCAACCGGCTAGAGCCATATGGTTGTCCCATTATTGTATTAATGACCTTCGTGTCAACATGATATGCCTTGTGATGTAATTTAGTCTCATAGCTATTAGTTTGTAATAGCATAGTATGTTATGTAATACTTGGCGGTTGACATCGTGGTGTGGAGATGGAGATCACCACAAGGGCAACCATGCATGGAGATGGAGATCGCCATGGGCATGCAGCGCACGTGGAGATGGAGATTTCCATGCGTTAATGAAAGGGGCTATACACATATATAAATTGCATGTGAAAGTTTATCCCTTTTATGCGCCCTTCTTTTGCATGATAGAATTTTTAAGTAGGGTGATCCCTCAAATAATTTCAAGTAATATTGCCTCCCCAATTGCTGCACCATCACATGTTAAGTATTTTTAGTGGTGGTCCTATAAAATTAGGGTGCTGCTAATTCTCCTTAATGTGGTGTGTTTGTGTCGGACGCTTATGAGCAAAGCATTTGTTAACTTGTCGTGGCTATCAAAACAGTTTTTGGCCTCGAGGCATAAGAGTTGGTGTGGCATGAGATGTCCCCAACAAACAAGATTCGTATAGAGACATGATTAGCAAGTGTTGCTTACCGAGTGATCTAGTCTTCTAGCGATGATGCAAAAGCTCACTAGTTGTCATGTGGATCTTGGATCTTGAATCGCTAAGAATCAACGAAGGGATGTTGATTTTAGTGGGATTAATGTTCTTATTGAAATGATTAACTTGAATTACTCCTCATGAATACATGTCTTAGTGTTTTGCATATTTTTGTTGTACATCAATTGCACCACCTACTCAACCCAGTTTTTCGTTGAAATCAATCCTGGAAAAGGATAAACTAAATGGAACAAACTTTACCATTTGGTATAGAAATCTGAGAATTGTTCTCGGGCATGATAAAAAGGAACATTTTCTAGAGGAACCCCTTCCATAGGAACCTGTTGAGAATGTTAATGCCATGGGGAGGAATGCCCACCAGAAACTCATTGATGAGTCAAACGAGATCAATTGTCTCATGCTGGTTTCTATGGAGCCCGATCTACAGCAACATTATGAAAATGTTGAGGCTTTCGATATGATCAAGAACCTCAAGAGCATGTTTCAAATGTAGGAAAGGACCAAAAGCTTCAACGTATGGTGATCCTTGATGGATTGTAAGATGAAAGAGGGTTGATCCACTAAGCCCGCATGTGATCAAGATGATCGGATACATGCAAGCTTTGGATCGGTTAGGCCTACCACTTGGGGATGAATTCTCCACAGATACAATTTTGGCCTCTCTTTCAACCAGTTATGGGACGTCCATCTCAAACTACCATATGCATGTCATGGAAAATAAGCTCACTGAATTGCATGGGTTGCTAAAAGTGGCAGAGCGAGATATCAAGAAAGGCACGCATCGTGTGTTAATGGTGCAGAACACGACAAAGTTCAAGAAGAGCGGGTCCAAGAAAAGGACTAAGGGCAAGGGCAAGGAGGCAACTCCTACTATCACCGTTGCACCCAAGTCTGTACCAAACACGAGGACCATTTGCTTTCATTGCAAGGAAACCGGTCACTGGAAGAGGAACTACAACAAGTGGTTGCCCAGATAAGCAAGAAGACTAGAAGTGTGACTTCTTATTTAGTACACTTGTTGTATATGTTATAGACAATTTTCTTGCTGATATTTCTAGTAGCTCTTGGGTATATGATACCGGATCGGTTTTTCACATATGCAACTCGATGCAGGGGCTAAGAAGGATTGGGAATGTTGCAAGAGGATAAGTTGACATACGCGTCGGGAGTAAAGCAAGAGTTGCTGCATTAGCCGTCGGAACCATGCAACTTAATTTACCTTCACGATTTGTAATGGAACTTGATATTTTTTATTATGTTCTTGCATTAAGTCAAAACAATATTTCGGCCTCATGTTTGATGAGGCAACGTTATGAATTCAGTATTAAGCAATGTTGAGGATATTGTTTATCCTTATCATCTCGGTTAGCTAGGGATTAGAGATTAATCTAAAATCGACCGATTTATTAATTTTATCGGTCGACTATTAATCGGCCATTTTTCGCAAATCCCAGGTTCACAACACTGAAATATGTTATATTTAACACGAAAAGTATATTGGACAGAAGTGTTACCTTGATTCCTAGCCTCTGAATCCCTGTATAATGACAAACAAAATTGTGGAATAGTACATATTGCATAACAAAGTTCAGAAAAACATAAATAAACATAATTTTTGCAAACATAGTGCTAGGAATATGCCTGATTTATCGAAAGATTCCCCATAAATCGCTTGTTAGAGCGATAAATCGGCCCAAAAGATAAACAGTGAAGATAAGGCATAATCTTATTGGTCACCCCACGAGTAGCGATAAATCGGACGATAAATCGCTGAATCGGAAGATTTTTTAACAGTGCTATTAAGGACAATGGTTGTTCTATTTACTTGAATAAAATGTTTTATAGCTTTGCACTTGTTGTGAACGGGTTATTTATATTAGATCTTGAAGGTGAATCGGTCTACAACATAAATGTCAAGAGACATAAACCTAACGAGATAAATTCGACTTACATCTAGCATTCTCGACTAGGATACATTAGTCAAAAGCGCATGAAGAAGCTGCATGATGATGGAATTCTAACTTCATTTGATTTTGAATCGTTTGAGACATGCGAGTCTTGTCTACTTGGCAAGATGACTAAGACTCCTTTTGCAAATAGTTGTGAGCGCATCTGAGCTATTGGAACTTATACATAGCGATGTATGTGGACCAATGAGCACGACAACTAGAGGTGGTCTCCAATACTTTGTGAATTTTACCGACTAATCTAGTAGACATGGATAAGTCTACTTGATGAGGCACAAGTCAGAAACTTTAGAAAAGTTCAAGGAGTTTCAGAATGAAGTGGAAATTCAACTCGTCAAGACAATCAAGCTTCTACGATCTGATCATGGCGGTGAGTATATGAGCCAGGAGTTTGATGATCATCTAAAGATCCATGGAATAGTTCCATGGCTCACTCCTCCGGGTACACCACAGAGAAATGGTGTGTCAGAATGGAGGAATCAGACTTTGTTAGACATGGTCCAATCGATGACGAGTCAGTCGGATTTACCCTTATTATTTTGGGGATATGCTCTAGAAACTGCAGCTTTCACACTAAACAGGGTACCATCAAAGTCCTTAGATAAGACACCATATGAGATATCGACTGCAAAAAGTCATAGTTTGTCTTTTCTAAAGATTTGGGATTGTGAAGCATGTGTCAAGCGACCTCAGTCAGACAAACTCACACCCAAGTCGGACAAGTGCATGTTCGTGGGATATTCGAGGGAAACCTTGGGATATTACTTCTACAACCGTGAAGAGGGCAAAGTGTTTGTCGCTCGACATGGAGTTTTCCTTGAGAAAGAGTTTCTCAATCGAAGTCTAGTGGGAGGTCGGTCCGACTAGAAGAAATTCAAGAGCCACACGAGGACGTTCCGACAAGTGATTCAGTCACAACAGAGTTGGTCAGGGAACCCGTAGTGGAATCGGTGTAGTTTCCACGCAGGTCAGAAAGGTTGCGCAATATGCACGACTGCAATGTGTTGTTCTTGGAGAACAACACACCGACCACGTATGCGTAAGCGATGGTGAGCCTTGATTCCGAGTTATGGCTTGATGCCATGAGATCCGAATTAAAGTCCATCAATGACAATCAAGTTTGGAACTTGGTTGATCCACCAGATGGCATTCGATCCATTGAGTGCAAATGGATCTTTATGAAGAAAACTAAGGACGTATATATAACACAGACCAAGGGTTTTGTCAATCCAAAGAATGGTTGCATGGTATGCAAGCTTCAGAGATCCATGTATGGATTGAGGAAAGCATCTCAGAATTGGAACATTTGTTTTAATGAATCGTTCAATGAGTTTGGCTTCATTAAGAACGACTATGATCATTGTGTACTCAAGAAGGTCAGTTGGAGCACAGTTGCATTTTTGATCCTATATGTGGATGACATAGTGTTGATTGGAAATGATGTTCAAATGCTTGAATCTGTCAAGGACTCATTGAAAAATAGTTTTTCAATGAAAGACTTGGGAGAAGCAGCTTAAATTCTGGGAATCAAGATCTATAGAGATAGATCGAGAAGGCTTATCAGATTAAGCCAAAGTACGTACATAGACAAGGTGTTGAAGCAGTTCAACATGCAATACGCCAAGAAAGGGATCTTGCCCATGTCACATGGCATTAGTCTTAGCAAGACTCAGAGTCCCTCGACTCCTGATGAGTGAAGACTCGTGGATGGGATTCTGTATTCTTCGGCTGTCGGGACCATCATGTATGCTATGATATGTACTCATCCTGATGTTAGCTTTTCGCTAAGTGTAGTAGGCAAATACTAGGCTGATCCAGGTGAGAGTCACTAGACAACAGAAACAAATATCCTTAAATACATGAGAAGGACAAAGGATATGTTCCTGGTTTGTGAAGGTGAGGATGAGCCCATTGTAAAGATTTACATTGATGCTAGTTTCCAAACTGATAAGGATGATAGTCGATCGCAATCTGGGTTTGTGTTCATTCCGAATGGAGGAGCAATGAGCTGGAGGAGTGCCAATCAAGAGACCGTAGTTGATTCTACAACGAAAGCTGTGTACATTGCGGCTTCTCAAGCTGCAAAAGAAGGTGTTTGGGTGAAGAATTTTATTTCTGATCTTGGAGTGGTTCAGGACTCGTCCAATCCTTTGGACCTCTGTTGTGATAATAGTGGTGCTATCACACAAGTCAAGGAACCATGGAATCATCATAAAACGCAACACATACTCAGGCGATTTAACCCTATTCACGACATTGTCGAGGGAGGCGATGTAATAATATGCAAGATACACATGGATGCAAATCTTGTTGATCCATTAACGAAGCCTCTCCCGTAGTCGAAGCATGAGGTTCACATGAGGTCCATGGGCATATGATGCCTAGATGATTAACTCTAGTGCAAGTGAGAGACTCTTGAAGATATCCCCTAGAGTCAATCGTGTGATGATTACATTTCCTATGTATTCGTGAGTATTTTGTATTGCCCTTGAACATCATCAGTGATATGTATCAATAAGTATGTGATTTATTTGTGAGACTATATATTGCATGATGATTGTGTTAGGGAATGTTGCATGGGAACAAAAATTCCTATGCACACGCAGATCTATCCATGGTAATGAGCATCTATGAGAGGGAGAGTGGATCTACATACCCTGATAGATTGCTAAGCGGGAAGCGTTAAGAAACGCGGTTGATGTGGTTGAACGTCTTTGCGATCCAAATCGACAAGCGACCCGCAATCCCATCACAATCCATCTCGCGATCCAATCATGATTCATCCCGCGATTCCATCACTATCCATCCCGCGATCAAATCACAAATCGTCACGCGATCCTGATCACGGTCCTTCCAATCTAGTACCAAACGGATGGCGCCTTCACGTTCAACATGTGTACAGCTCGATGACGATTTCCGCCTTCTTGATCCAGAAAGAGGGAGCGGAGAGGTAGAAGAGTTCTCTGGCAGCACGCTGGCGCGGCGAAGATGGTGGTAAAACTATTTCAGCAGGGCTTCGCCTAAGCGCTACTAAAAACTAGAGGAACTAGTCTATCGGGAGAGAGGGCTGCACTATGGCCTTTTGGGTTGAGTGATTTTGCCCTCTCTCCCTCCAGTATATATAGGAGGAGGAGAGGGAGGCTGGTGCCCTAGGGCTGGCCCCTTTGCCTTGGCCGCAAGGAGGAGAGGAGGAGTCCTCCTCCAATCATAGTAGGATTAGGACTCCTCCTTCCCACTTGGAAACTCTTACCACCTTGCCTTTTTTCCTTCTCAAACCTCATGGGCTTTAGTGGAGGCTTCGTCTAGCCCACTAGGGTATGGTTTGTCTCCTCCCACAGCCCATGAGGCCCCTCGGGGTGTGACACCCCTCCCGATGGTCCCCTGGTACCCTCCCAGCACTCCCGGTACACTACCGAAATACCCCGAAACTTTTCCGATGACCAAAACATGACTTCCTATGTATCAATCTTTATCTCTAGACCATTCCGGAGCTCCTCGTGACATCCGGGATCTCATCCGGGACTCCGAACAACCTTCGGTCACCACCATACATAACTCTATACTACCGAAACGTCACCGAACCTTAAGTGTGCAGACCCTGTGGGTTCGAGAACTATGTAGACATGACCGAGACACCTCTACGGTCAATAACCAATAGCGGGACCTGGATGCCCATATTGGTTCCTACATATTCTATGAAGATCTTTATCAGTTGAACCTCTATGTCAAGGATTCAGCTAATCTCGTATGATGTTCCCTTTGTTCTTCGGTATGTTACTTGCCCGAGATTCGATTGTCGGTATCTCTATACCTAGTTCAATATTGTTACCGACAAGTCTATTTACTCATTCTGAAATACAAGATCTCATGGATAACACTTAGTCACATTGCTTGCAAGGCTTATTGTGATGTTGTATTACCGAGTGGACCCTCAGATACCTCTCCATCACACGAAGTAACAAATCGCAGTCTCGATCCATGCCAACTCAACAAACACCCTCAAAGATACCTGTAGAGCACCTTTATAGTCACCCAGTTACGTTGTGACGTTTGATACACACAACGTACTCCTCTGGTGTCAGTGGGCTGCATGATCTTATGGTCATAGGAACAGATACTTGACATGCAGAAAACTATAGCAAAAAACTGACACAGTCATATGCTATGTTCATAGTTTGGGTCTTGTCCATCACATCATTCTCCTAATGATGTGATCCCGTTATCAAATGACATCTCATGTCCATGGCTAGGAAACCATGACCATCTTTGATCAACGAGCTAGTCTATTAGAGGCATACTAGGGACATGGTGTTGTCTATGTATCCACACATGTATCTTAGTTTCCGATCA